>JAWDJD010000003.1:81770000-82970000 GCA_035047305.1 Bradypodion pumilum
GGTAACTAGTTTCTTCATTTCTGTTCCGGTCTTCATGGAGGGAGGACGTGCTGGTGAGTTCTCTGGTTTTCTTTCTTCTGGGTTTTTTCCTTGTTTTGTTTTTGTGGTGGTGGACTGGAAGGTGTTTCTGTTTGTTCTTTTTTGTCTTGGTTGAGTTTTAGGCTTGTGTAATTGGTTTGGTTATTTCTGGTTTTGTTTAATTTTTCTTATTTCATTGTTGTTTATTTTTGTAATTAGTTTTTCTTTGTTTGTGTAATTTGTGGGTTTTTTCATGTTGTAGTTAGGTTTTTTGTACGTGGTATTGTGGATGTTTTTGTTTGTGTAATTTGTGGTTTACTTTTTTGTTTATTAATGGTTTTTTAATTATTGATTTATTTTTGTTTTATTATTTTTTATTAGTTTTGGTGTTTGTTTTTGGTGTTTACTTTAGCGTGAAGAACAGGCTGCTGGTCGGTTCCTCTTATCCCCATTGCTGCTTCGAATGTTGGTTATGATGCAGCAATGGGGGAAAGGAGGAGGAGGCAGTCAGCTGGCTCTTACCCGGGAAGGTTCGTTAGGTAGGTCGGAGGAGAAGGAGGAAGAGAAGAGCTATCTGCCTAACAATGGTTCTCTTTGTCTCCTTTTTCTCCTGGCTTACCTAACCAGAGATGGACAGGCAGTGATCCGTAAGGGGTGGTACTCTTCCTTGCGGATTGCTGGCTGCTGCTTTTGTATTCAGAAGTACAAAGGCATCAGCCAGTCATTCGCCAGGGAGGGTGCTTCCCCTGACGAACTGCTGCCTGTTTTTGGTTTTTTTTCCACCTCGGCTCAACTTGTCTTGAGGCTGGTGGTGGTCTCGCCGTGTCTTTGATGGGGTAGCATGGAGGAGAGGGAGTCCCTCTTCTTCCCATTGCTCTGGGAAAGAAGGCCGGTGGGTGTCTCATGGTGGAGTTTTGTGGCTTGTTTGTTTTGCGAGGCTGTGAGGCGCTGTGTCCATCTGCTGGGGACTTGTGGTCCCATTGCATTTTGTAATTTTATTTTTCACGGGCTGGCTTTCTCAGCATTCTGCGCACTCACGGCACACAGGACGCTGGAACTTGTAGTTTTGCATTTGTGGTTTCCGTTCGTGCGGCGGTTTTTTTTCTGTGGCTCGGTTTTAATTGGCCGCAGCGTGTCTCACAACATTCTTTTTGCTCGCGCCTCTCAGCCTTGATTGGCTGTGGTGCGGCGCAAAGAACATTGGGAATTGAAGTTCTTTTTCTTTGTTTGCCTTCGTGGGGCTCTTGCCCCACTGGCGCATTTCTCAACCATTCAGTAACCTCCGTACCGAGTGCAGGAGGCTCGGTAAGGGATAGGATGGATGGGTGCAGAAATGTATAGCAAATTCCAATGGTTATCCCTTGGATTTATAGGTATAGATAAATCCAACAGCATAATATAAATATAAGTAATGATGCTGATATTAACACTAGTTCTGTTATATTTCCACTAAATGATGTGGCACTACAGCAGCTGGAGCATGCTTTTTAAGTAGGAGTAAAAAAAATACATTAGAGGAAACCTAAAATCTTGAGCATATCCCATAGGATTATTAATCCCCCCCCCCCAATATTCTGATGTCATATCACAAACTTTGGCAATAATACATATTTCCTTTTGAAAAGCAGTTTTCTTTGTATTTTATGTGAGTGAAGGAACAGAGGCTAGAAACTTCATGGTATGTACAGTAGTTATCCTCACCTACCAATCTGGCTCATATCAGTTCACTGAAGTAATCAAGACCTCAGTAATGTAGTGCAACATAAGTAGCATAGACATAATTCACAAGTTCTTAATAGTTAAGTGGAGGTAAAACTAGATGTGCTTTTGGAGAGCACATAATTTTTAATCAGAACTGGGATATAGTTTATTTTTAAGAAAAACATTGCACCAGAAGCTGCTTATTCTCTGAAAGGAAAATAAATTTCAAAGGAAAGAAATTTTGCTTTACACACATTACTACATACATATGAAGAAAACATGAAATTCATTCACCATTGAGTGGACTCAGGCATTGTTCAGAGTAGAGAGTTTTGAAGAAGGCACGTTGTGGTTTGGGCATCCCAACTATGTGTCCTTATTTTGGCACAGATCAGGCTACAGAGTCAATGCATATCTCTCAACTAGTGTTATGTATGTACAAAAGAATTACTGGAAAAGCCCTTCTCCTTTGTCCCTATTCCATTTGGAAATGCTACAAGGACTGCTATGTGATGGAAGAGGTGAAGAATTCTTCTTACACCAGTCCCATTGTATGTAACCAAATCTGGATCTAGCCTTCAATAGGAAAATAATCTATTACTTTTAATTATTAATAGTGATCCTTTTTAGGATGAAGTGCAAAGATTCCTAGAAGATGTTTCTGATATAGTGGCTGAAATGGTAGGTGAAGTCCACCTATGCTACATGAATGATGCAATTTCGTTTTCCAGTAATGAAAGTTTTTGTTTTGCAATTTTGGGTTGTGCATGATTTCTATGAGTTTTGTGTGAGCTATATGGACCCCAAAATCTAATAAAGAAAATTTTAATGTAGAGCAATCTGCCATTGCCAATTAAATTATTCCAGTTGGACGTGTGAAGCTGCACACATGAATGTCAGCCACTAACTGGAAAGATGAACGAATAAAACAAGTCCCAAACATATTAATCTGTTGTGGAGAGAGGAGGTAGAAAGGATATAAATATAATATTTAACATTTCTTAGGAAGCATGTTAAAAAAAACTGAAATATAGAAATCATAAATATGCTAGTTCACTAAATTAATGATTGGAGAGTATTATAGTGCTCTAGATGAGAGTTAACAGTGACCTCTAAAGTAATTTGTGGGAGACTCTCATACTTTCTTATCTGCTACAATGAACTGCAAGTTAGAATTCATTTAATCTATTTGCTAGCATAAAAAGCAAATGTTAAGAAATCTAGATGCTTCATCGAGCATGCTTGCTACTAAACCTTACAATTTCTCATTATAGAAGCTAGTAACTAGAAAAAAGTATTTTACTCTGAGATGACATAAAATGTGGCTATATGGATATAAATGTTTCCATGGGAAGAAAATTAGTACTCAGATTCTTTAATATGATATAAAATATTTTGCACAATGATGAAATTGTAGTGTTTTGAACAAATACTAATGATCAGACGTATCTTGTGGTGCATATATTTGCAAAAAGTTTAGTATTGTATTTAGATTGTAAATAAACCTGAATAAGATTATAGTTATTTTCAGTTTGAACAATTTTTGAACAATGTTGTTTGATAAGATTGCATATATGTACATGTGAGTGTGATATTGGCTGCATAAGTTTTTTTAAAAAAGAAGACAGCTAAAGAGATCATCTACAGATCTTAACATTTCTGAAGGGTCTCCTGTAACATATGTATGCATATGTGACCTATTTCAGGGATATATAAGCCATGGTGCCTTCAGCACTTTCAACCATTGACTGTTCCTGATGCAACCTCTCATCTACTTTTTCACAGCTCACATGATTGGCTAGACAAGCATTTCACAAGCTTATTCTATTGTGGAACACCCATTTTTATTTTTTTTGTAATAGAAAGATAGGTTTTGATTTTTTCCCCAGTTACATTAGAGAGTAAACAAAACAAAACAAGAAAGACCAAAAGTTGTGACACCTTAAAGCAGTGATTCTCAACCTGCGGCCCATGGGTTGGGTGTGGCCCATAGCACTTTTCATGTGGCCCCCACTGCCACCACCACACCAGGAAGTGCCATGTGGTGGAGGAAGGACAAAATGGTGGTCTGGCCCCTGATGCTGTCTGAGGGAGTATGACCCAGCCCCCAGCTTTAAAAGGTTAAGAACTCCTGCCTTAAAGACTAACTCTATGGAACACTAGTATTCTGCAGAACATAGTTTGGGAAACAATAGGCTAGACAGTATGTGTTTTGAAGTGAAGAGTAGAACATCTTTGTTACAGTGCTGCTCAAATCAGTGTTCCACAGCAATCTTAGTAAAAATTGTTGAGGATAGGAAAAATGAAAGCCTTGAACAATTCCAGCTACATTACCTATGGTTTCTGTATTTCCTTGCACTGTGGAATAAAAGCGAAGAAAGAGCCATTTACTAACTGATAGAAATTATTGTCATTTGTCACAGACACCAAAGAGAAACAGGAGGCACAAAGAAAAATCAAGTAGAATTTGGACTACATCCAAATTTTCTGTGGATTTGGAGAAATTCAATCAATAAAACATTTATATAAGTTCAATTTATGCCCTATGACGTGTATAAAATAAGATCTGGAAAATGTCTAAGAAATCCTATTGAAGCAGCCTGCTTGTGACCAAAAACAGTCTAATCATTTTCATATTTTAATTGTTTTGAGTTTTATTCGTATGTTATAATAATAATGATTGAAGGCAAAAGGAGAAGGGGGCAGCAGAGGATGAGGTGGATGGATGGAATCATTGACACGATGGGTGTAGATCTGGGCAGGCTGCAGAGGATGGCAGATGACAAAGGAACCTAGTGTGTGGTAGTCCATGGGGGTTGCAGTGGGTAAGAGTTGACTGTGCAACTGAACAACAAAACTATTAAGTCAATTCTGACTTATGGCAAACTTCTCCAGGCTTTCCTAGCCAGAAATATTCAGAATTTACCATTCCCTTCTTTTAAAGATACCCTGTGACTGTGTAGCTTGCTCATGACTACAAAGGTTGGTTCTTCTCCTGGGAAGCACAGTAATGATGAAAACTCCTAAACTCTGACTCCACAGCCAGATACCTACATCACTGAATTATCCAGCCAGCTTAAGAACATAGTCTTGGTGCAGTGATTGGGGGTGTGTGTGACCTAACCTCAACCCCAAAATATGTGGATAAGGTATTCTCCCTTAAACCAATAAGAGAAAATAGCAGAAACATGTTGGTGTTTGCATGGATGTTTTTTAGACATTTGTGTTCCCTGGCCTCCTCCCCTGTCAACATCGGATGCAGCCCTAGAGGCTGAAGAAGTTAGCATTACAGTAAGAAACAGGAGCTCAGTGAATTGATATATTGTTCTTGTTCCTAGTCTTCTAACTGAGCAGCGGAAGACACTCTCATTTGGGAGGGGTGTGTGTGTGTTAATCACAGCTTTTGTACCCTAGATTCATGCAGTTGCATTCAGGACAATGTGGTCTGCTAAAGGAGATACTGTGAAAATGGAAAAGGAATCTGGAAACCAGTTTATATGTGTATTGTAGATAGCATTTCCCTGCTTTAAAAAAATATTAAATGTGGCAATGGAAAACACGTCTAACGTTGAGGACACATCACCCAACTGGTTTGGCATTATTGGTATGAAGATGTGCTATGTAGATCTTCAACTCACACTTTCTTCCAAATTCAGGCTGAAATCTAAAATGGAAACATTAGCCCAAAAGTAAATTCTGTTGAACTCCATAAAATTTTCTTCAGAATTACCATCCCAAAAACTAAGCTCAGATTCTGCCTTTTGTCTTACTTATTATTTATTGGGTGTTATTGTCACAGGAAGAAATATTTGGCATTGAAGCAACATTGCATTGCTGGCTGTTAGGCCAGTACAGAAGCCCAATGCAATGTGCTGTAAAAGCATTTGATGTGCAAAACCAATGAGCTGGGGAAATGCAGGCTATAATTTTGATAGCTGCTTTGCATTCCAAGCACTAGCAATTTACATTTGACGCAGAGCATACGAGAAATAAGAGAGTAAATTCAAAGGACGCTGAATTTTTATAAGAATAAATAGTTCACTAGTCAGGTTTTAGCCAATAAAAACATTTCCCCCCTAAAATTGTCCTCCACCCAACTTCAACTGCCTCCTTGAAGATTTTGGCATTTTGGAACCAAAAATCGGATGCCCCCCAGGCAAAAGCAACTTTGTGCCAGCCAATCTTTCTCACACTAGGTGTGGCAAAAGGAACTGCAGAATAAATTCACCACAAGGTGGCTTTATTTTGGCAGTTTCATGTCTTGGCTAGACTTGGAAGAAGAAGAAGCACAGAAATGAATTCCCCCATTCTATCTGCTACTTATGATAGGAGAATGAAAGCGCGGCACCAAAATGGCCACCGCGCTCTTTGCGGGGCCCCCCCACCCGGACTCAGACATCTGGGTAGTTAGGGGGGCGTTGCCACCCCTCTTTAAAAGGGGTGGCCACGAGGCAGCCGAGCTGCCATTTTGCGAAAGCAACGGAGAGGAGACGTTTTTTGCTCCGTCGCTCTTCGCCTTTTCGGGGAAGCCGTTTTTGGCAGCAGGAAGCTTAGCGCGCTTTTCGCTTCTTATTCGTCGGCTTCCCAGCCATTGTTCTGATCCCTGAGAAGGGATCCGCCTTGATATGCCTCCTAAAAAGAAGGCTATGGCGACTTCGGTTTGCCCGACCAGGAGGCAGCAGTCGGGTCGGAGGACCGCGACTGCGCCTCCCCAACAGGACCCCTTAATGGAGGCACCCACCAGGACCAGTGGGATGGGGCAGCTCAAGCCGTGGCCCGCGGCTCTCCAGCCTCAGACCGGCCCTACAGGGGCTCTGGCCCCCGGCCCGCAGTTGCCGGCCATGGGCTTCGAGCACAGGGGAGGGCCTGGCGCGGTCGGGGCTTCGGCCCCCGGCCCGCATTTACCGGCCATGGGCTTCGGGCAGGGGGGAGGGCCTGGTGCGGGTACACAGCAGGGCCTACCCCCGGCCCCTCATGGGCCGGGGTTTTGGGCATGGCCCTACTTAGGGCCGGGCTCTCAAGCCAGGGGCCCTGGGCCATTGCCCAGCGGGTCGTCTGGCCCACCTGGCCCCCTTTATGCAGGGGGTTCTGCGACAGTGGATGCACTACTGGCCCACGTGGCGGCGCTAGAGGCATCCCTAGGGATAACCAATAACCCCATGGGGGGCGGCATTGCCATCTGGGGGCCCCTTTTGCCAGCAGGTGACCGCGGCAGCCGCCCACCTTCAGCACGCGGCCAGTCGGGTTGAGTTGCTTGAGGCGCACAGGCCGGTGTCCGCCGCGGCCTCGCAGCTCCCCGTACAGCAGGCACTACAGTCAGGTAGTGGTCGGATGTGTCCTCAGAGCTCGATCTCGGTCGCGAGCTCCGACGCCCGCCGTGGGCTGGAACCCCCAGTGGGGGCGGCCCACGGGGGTGCACCCAGTGAGTATTAGGTTCAAGCTAATGTGCCCACATCACACTCCACTTCTGGGGAGGGGTTCCAGTGGCCATGGCCTCGTAATGTCGAGGCGGGAGGGCATCAGTTCCTGGCTTATCCGGGTGCAGCTTGGCCTCATACTGGTGTGACATTAGGTGGGGGGGTTTCCGCACCTGGGACTGCAACGGGTGTCGCAGGGACGGTCCAGGCCCCTCTCATGATGCCCCGTATCAATACCGTGCCGGTGTCGGCATTGCCGACAGCCGGGTATTCCTTGCCCCTCGGGAATCATTTGGCTCAGGCCACAAGGGAAAAGATTTGGCCGGGGGAGTACGTCGATATTTTCTCCCTATTGAACAGGGAACCAACTAAGGAAGAGAAGGAGGGGCAGGATGAGAAGATAAAGAGCTGTCTCGCCGTTGCAAGCCACCACGTACTTGGGCTAACTGGTTACCCGCATATCTCATATATATGGCGGTGTATCTCAGGGCTCGGCCTGACCTGGCCATTCCTATTGTCCAATATTTGGACAATATTTACAGGGCAATGGTGGATTTTCCTGGCCAATCGTGGTTGGCTTACGATGAGGAATTTCGAATGAGAGTGCCCCTACACCCAGAGATGAGGTGGGATGAGCCCTGTCAGAAGCTGTGGCTTTTGTATATGACCCCCACGCGCCCGGCGCCTGGGGAGAGGTACCATTGTGGACATGCGGTCCAGCGAGCTGCTCCAACTCAGGCCCCCCTGCCAGCTGGCGGGACAGGGGGTTCAAGCCCGCCTGCTGTGTTGGAGCTTCTCAGCCAATGGTGCATGCAATAGAAAACGGTGCCAATACAAGCATGAGTGTCCCTCTTGCGCTGGCCCCCACGCCGCCGCTGCGTGTCCGCGAGCCGGTGGGTCACGGGGCAGAGGTAGAGGTGGACTGGGAGCGGGCAGACCTGCCGCTGGTGGAGCTGGTCACTCAAAAGGCCCCCTCCCCGGTTAACGTGGTTATGTTGGAGCAATGGCTCTCAACTTACCCGAGGAGGGAGGATGCTAGGTACCTCCTCGAAGGTTTTCCAGTTGGGTTTCCGCATCCCATTTAGGGGGGAGCGGTGCCCCCAAGATGCCCCTAATTTACTTTCCCTTAAGGGCAGGGAGGAGGTGGCCGCCCTAAGTATTGCTAAGGAGGTTAATGCAGGTAGGGTTGCTGGCCCCTTTCCCATGCCACCCTTTCCCAATCTGAAGGTTTCCCCTTTAGGGTTGGTGCCCAACCCCTGGGGAGTTTCGTTTAATTCACCATCTGTCATACCCGGTGGGCCATTCGGTCAATGATGCCATTCCTGATGACCTTTGTTTGGTCAGGTATACGTCATTCGACCAGGCCCTGCGCATGGTGCACTCTTGTGGCCCGGGTGCACTTCTGGCCAAATGTGACATTAAGTCGGCATTCCGTTTGTTGCCTGTGCACCCGGGTGACTTTGAGTTATTGGGTTTTAAATTTCAGGGGAACTTTTATGTTGATAAAGCCATGCCTTTTGGCTGCTCTATTTCCTGTTCAGCATTTGAACGTTTTAGCACTTTCCTTCAGTGGGCCTTTGTTCGCAGGTCTGGGTCTCGATCTGTAGCCCACTACCTCGATGATTTCTTGTTCAGGGGTGAACAGGGCTGGGACACGTGCACGCATCTCCTCAACTCATTTCAGACGCTAATGCAGGAACTTGGTGTCCCTTTAGCGTCCGAAAAGACCGAGGGCCCATCAACCAAGCTCACATTTCTGGGTATTGAAATTGACACGGTCTCGCAGGCATCCAGGTTACCCATGGACAAGGTTACCCGGATCACTGCTTTGATTTTGGCCTTACTGGCCAAACGCAAGGTGTCACTGCGTGAGCTCCAGGTTCTCCATGGTCACCTTAACTTCGCCTGCAGGGTGGTCGCGCCTGGCAGAGCTTTTGCTCGACGCTTGTGTGATGCCATGACTGGCCTATCCAGGCGCTATCATAGGGTCCGACTGAACAAGGGCATGAGGGCTGACATGTTGATCTGGCTTAAGTTCCTTAGGGACTTTAACGGGGTGTTGTTTTGGAGATCTGAACTTTTGGTTTCCCCTAGGTTCCAGGTTCAGTCGGATGCCTCGGGGTCCCTGGGTTATGGGATTTACTTTGAGGGGAGGTGGGCCTATGGCCAATGGCCTCCAGCTTGGAGGGGCACCGATCATTTACGCGATCTTACCTTCCTTGAGTTCTTCCCGATACTGGGAGCTTTGATGCTATGGGGTGAGGAGTGGGCCAACTCAGTGGTTCATTTCTGGTGTGACAATGCTGCGGTAGTGCACATTGTCAATTCCCTGACATCTAAATCACACAGGGTCATGGAGTTAGTTCGCCAGTTTGTGTTGCGCAGCCTACGCCTCAATGTGCTCTTCAGGGCCAGACATGTGCCAGGTATTAATAACGATATTGCTGATGCTTTATCCCGCCTGCAGATCCCCCGGTTCTGTGCCTTGGCTCCGGACTCAGAGGAATTCCCCTCGCCGCTCCCGGACGAGATTTGGACTTTTGGCAAGGAGAGGTGAACCGGGCGATCGGCATGTCGCTGGCGCCCCGCACGCGTAAGGCGTATCACCATGCATTTAGTCAATTTTAAAAAATTTGTGCGCAACTCTGGTTGCCCGAGGTGTGGCCCATTCTAGTTACACACGTTCTCCAATTTATAGTCTACCTACACAGTCAGGGCCTAGCTCCCCGCACCATAGCATCCAGGCTGTCAGCACTGGCATTCATGGCCAAAGTGAGGGTCTCTGCTGACAGCACGAATGATTTTCGTATATGACATGTTTTGGAGGGTGGACACGGGAACGTGGACGCTGCCCGGACAATCGCCACCCTATTTCTCCAGGGGTACTTACCCACCTTGCACGAGGCGGCATGACCTGTGTTTTGACAGGTATGAGGCAGCTCTGTTTCATGCGGCTACCACGGTGGCCTTTTTTGGAGCGCTCCGCATCAGTGAGCTGGTGCTACTGTCTAAGGCGGATGCGGCGCGTAGGGCACTGGAACTCGAAGATGTCTATGTTTCTTATGAGTGGGCTCAGTTGAAGATACGGTCCTCAAAGGTTGATCAGCACGGCGTAGGCAGTGGTGTAAGACTGCTACGATGTTCCATTGCAGACATCTGTCCGGTTGGTGCCCTACAAGAGTTCCTTGCAATGCGTGGTACGCACCCTGGCCCGTTTTTCTGCCACCAGGATGGGTCTCCCCTCACTAAATTTCAATTTTGGAAGGTGACCGGTAAGGCACTGTCCAGTGTTGGCCTCCCCGGGGCTCGTTACGGCACCCATTCATTTAGAATAGGAGCTGCTTCTACTGCAGCTGCATTTGGGTACTCTGAGGCTGATATATGCCATATGGGGAGGTGGGGATAGAAGTGTTTTGAATTATATGTGCATCCTTTTCAAGTATGAGTACCAGTTAAGTCACTGTCCTGTCTCTTTTTATTTTACAGACCCTGTGTGTCGCCGCACACCGGTGGCAGTATGGCTGGTGGGCCACAGCTATGTGCACTGGGCAGCACAGTACGCTGCGGCGACAGAGTGGGGACCCCAGCTTGGACTACGTGCATCCACATGTATCAGGTGGTATGGTAAGCGTGGAATGTTATGGCGGGAACTGTTGCCATTCCTTTTCTCCATCAGGGATGCTGAACCGCCTGATGTCCTGGTGCTGCACCTCGGGGGCAATGACTTGGGCCAGGTCACTGGCCTTTCTTTAAAACATACGATCTGCAGCGACCTGGCTTATTTGCATTATGTGTGGCCTGCCACAACCCTGCTATGGTCGGACATCATACCGCGTCACACTTACAGGGGGGGTATCAACCTCCAGGCCCTTGACCGCGCTCGTCGAACAGGGCAGTTGCCCGGTTCTTTGCTGACAAGGGTTTGGGGCGGGTCATCCGACACCCCACCATTAGTCTCCAAAATTATGATCTATACACAGGGGATGGGGCCCAGAGGTATGAACCTCTTTTTGGAAGATTTGCAAGCAAGCCTGTTGACCGAGCTGACGGTCTGGGGGGGCGGTGAGTCTTTATTAAGCCTCCCCATGTGGCGGGTAGCACTGGTAAGGTAAATATTTATGACCCACAGGTATCCGGCAGGTTCGCAATTGACTGGCCAACACTAGATAGGTACAAGTTGGTTAACGTTGTCCGGTCAACGACGAACCAGGCAATGGGGTGATGGCAGGAGCTCTTCAGCATGCATCACCCCGTGATTTTACGGATACACGTCAGAGGGTGGGGTCAGTAGATAGTTTATTGACTATGGTCAACAATTTGTTTGTTGTAAACAAACAAATTGATACAAATGGATACATTGTAGCCAATTGCCATTGCCAATTTTGGGAGGAACCTTACCAGTGTTACTGCGGCCTGCTTGCTTAAGAATTATAATTGGCTGAGTACCAATTGAAATTTATAATTCAGACTAGGGCATGAATCAATAAATGTGGCCCAATGCCGTTATCCACTTATACCGGTGTCTGAGTCCTTTTTTGGGGGGTGCGCCTGCAAAGACTGTTGTGCCATCCCTTCTGTTGCTAATGTCACCTCTCAGTTCACCCTCATTCCCTTATCATGGCTGCCACCAGGCTTTGTCATCTGACTCAATCATCCTCAATACTCTTCCAATGTATTTCACCATCTACTACATAGAAATGCTAGATCTGCATTGTTTGCTTACCTGCCCTGGATTGAGAGTGTAAGTAATATAAAATGGCCAGAGCAAATGTTCTTCTTCTCATGGAGTTGTAACAGCAATTTGGTAGGGTAGAAGGTGAGAGGAATGAGCAATAAGTGACACAAGCTGAGGTTTGGATGGCTCTGAATCTGCTAAGGAAAAAGGAATTGCAAATGGAATTGCAAACCTTCTCCCCATTAGCCACTTCCTTCAAGACAGGAAAATTTTTGTCATAATGTTTTTAAGACTCATAACCACCTTGTATAAAATGTGCAAGTGGCCTTATATGCAATACCAGTATAGGCCATTTCAGCATTACAATAAGCAATCACATGATTTTCCACATATAATGGCCTTGCATGGTTTAAGTCACTGAAGAGAAAAGTGATAAATTGCCAACAGTTTAGTTATCAGGTCCCCTTCTTTTTAATATGTTTCCCAGTCCCAATAGATCCCCCATTTGTCACAGCATTCTACATGCCGTTGCTTTCATAGGAAATAAATCATCCATTTATCATCTTATTTTTCTCATCCTTCTAGGCATTAGCATGCATTGTGCAGTGTGGGAAATGGACCTGACAGGAATTCTGAATCAAGGAGCTCTACATGTCATGCGTTCCTGGATGGTAGCATGATTGATGGCACTATGGCTGAAGTAGGCTTTTTGCTTTCTTTCATCAAGCCGTATACATTTGAAGATAAAAGGAGGGGCCAACAGCTAAAATGGAGGAAAAGGTGTCTTGCTCTCCCACCCATCTTGTCCAGTCCTTTAAAATCCATAACATCTGACACCCATTTTAATGCACATTTAACAACCAGGTTTCTTCACAGCATATTCATTATGGAAAAAATATTGCACAGGGTGAAACAGGGAACAGTTTCCCACCCCACCTCAACTGAATATTTTCAGTCAATATGAAACAAATCACACTCCCAATCTGTTGTGTATTAAGACACAATTGCAAGTTGTGCGGGCAGCACCTTGCAAAGAGAAAATGCCGGTTTCCTGCCATCCAAATTAGGAGCTAAAATGGCGCAAAATCTCCCTCTCTAAGCGCATTCATTAGGCTAATCAGAGTCCTGTAATTGGTTACAGTTTTGGATCCTGTTCCCCATTGGTTAATACATATATAGCGTGTTATGATTGGTTGGTTATGCTTGTCCGGCAGGTCCCTACTTTGTATCAAGGAGCCACCACCGGATAGACACTATAAAATCCCCATGGGTAAACAAGGGTGGGGCCTGACCGGATCAATACTACCCATTCTCTACAGTAGCCAGTACGTGCTAAGCCTGGGTCTCCTCCATTCGCTATCACTACTAGTGTAGCTTAGTCATTGCCAATCTTCTACGGCAGATTTTGGAGGGACTGATTTCATGGGATTCGTATAGCCATCTTGTGTCCTGAGCGCCTTGTAAGCTTTATCTGAAATACTATTTAATAAATGCCTGTTGCTGTTCTGTTCATCGTTGCCTCGACTAAGAAGTTAGAAAATTAAAAATGAAACCTAATACTATTCTGTCAATTTTTTACTTTTCTCTGGCATCACAGTTGTAAAGTGATACAAATTTTATTATCTATAAAGTATTTTAGGCAGAATGCAGCAATTCTATTGGGAGGTGGAGAACAGAACAGGAAGAAACAATAAATCAGGTAGCTGCACAGATCAAATATGTTAGATTCAATAAAATTCAGCAATAGGTGTCCATGACACACATATGGTAGAGGCAAACCAAAAATGTTGAGAAAAGTGAGTAGCCCATAGTGTGAAATTGAGTCTAAAATTACTAGCCTGATTTCTGCATGTAGAGTTTACCACCACCATCCCAGTTGCAACAGAGGAAGGAATGTTTATAGATCTCTCATTAGAATATTTTCATAGAATCAAAGAATAGGTGAGTTGGAAAAGGACTATGAGGCTCTCAAGTCCATCTCCCTGCTTAATGCAGGAATCCAAATCAAAGCAGATTTGACAAATTATTGTCCAATTTTTTTCTTGAATACCTCCAGCATCGGTGCAATTACAACATCCTGAGGTAATTGGTTCTGTTGTCATATTGGTCTAACAGTTAATTCCCCCCCCCCCGATATTCAGCCTATATCTGGCTTCTTGTAACTTGAGCCTATTATTATGTGTCCCACACTCTAGGATTATCAAGAATAGATCTTGCCCCTTCTCTTTATGACTATCTTCCAAGTATTTGAAAGTATGATCAGTCTCCTTTTTTCAGGGCTAAACATATCCAGCTCCTTCAGTCTTTCCTCATATAGTTTGACTTTCAGTCTACTGATCACCCTTGTTGCCCACCTCTGAAATTGTTCCAGTTTGTTACCATCTGGACACAGTTTCTTAGATGAGACCTAGCTAGTGCTAGGTCCGGTGGTGGGCATCAGCAGGTTTGCACCAGTTCGCCAGAACCGGTAGCAGAAATTCTGACTGGCCTTGCCTACCCAAGTTTTGAAATAAAGTAGTCCTAATTTGGGTGCAACACAGGGCTTTCCCCCTGGCCACACCCACCATACCATACCATGCCCACAGTATGGTAGTAAACTTTTTTGGAGCCCACCACTGGCTAGGGGTGCATGATGGAGTGAGCTCCCATCTCTGTCCCAGCTCCTGCCAACCTAGCAGTTCGAAAGCAAGAAATTGCAAGTAAATAAATAGGGACCACTTCAGTGGGAAGATAAACAGCATTCCGTGCTCTCTGGTGTTGAGGCATGCCTGCCACAAGTCCATGGTGGTTCTTTGGCTGTAAACAGAGATGAACACTGAACCCTATGACTGGCTTCTGAGCAAAGGAGACCTTTACCTTTACCTAGCTAGTGCCAAATAGATGAAAACTAGCACCTCAACAGTTTTGGAGGCTATACTTTTGTTACTATAGCCTCAAATTCCAAGCACAGCAAAAAATGGCCAAACGGAGAAAAGGATACAAACACAATGTACCGTTTGTGTATGCCCAAAAATGATGAAGATAATGATAAACGAATCTTCTTATAAGGTCTTTGTATTCTTAATGTTATTTTTATTTTTATTTTGCAAACTCTTGTATATTAACGTGTAATGTCATCAAACAGAAACCAAACTCAGATACTTCTCTGCACAAAAAGTCTTCAAGTTCCTTTTGTAATCTTGACAATAGTAACCAAATTCAAATATGTTCTCTTCAACTCCTTCACTATGTCCTTTGTAACAATATGAAACAATGATTCATTCCTCTATTACACTTTTTATCTCTCGTCCAAAACAGCTCATAAACTCGTATTCAGTTGGGAAGTCAAACTCCCATATAAACTGGCCCCAAACTCCCGACGTCTATCCGTTCAACGTCCTTAGCAACCATAGAGAAATTACAGAAGAGACAGAGAGGACGCGAAACACAAGAGTGATATTGCAAAAACTCCCCTGATGAAATTTATTGAATGAAATGTCTAATTAACCGGATAGACGTCGGGAGTTTGGGGCCAGTTTATATGGGAGTTTGACTTCCCAACTGAATACGAGTTTATGAGCTGTTTTGGACGAGAGATAAAAAGTGTAATAGAGGAATGAATCATTGTTTCATATTGTTACAAAGGACATAGTGAAGAAGTTGAAGAGAACATATTTGAATTTGGTTACTATTGTCAAGATTACAAAAGGAACTTGAAGACTTTTTGTGCAGAGAAGTATCTGAGTTTGGTTTCTGTTTGATGACATTACAAGTTAATATACAAGAGTTTGCAAAATAAAAATAAAAATAACATTAAGAATACAAAGACCTTATAAGAAGATTCGTTTATCATTATCTTCATCATTTTTGGGCATACACAAACGGTACATTGTGTTTGTATCCTTACTATAGCCTCAAATAGCACTTGCCTTTTTTTGGAGTCATATTGCACTGTTGAATCATATTCAGCTTCTTATCTGTATAAATTCTGAGATCCTTCTCACTCGTAGTATTACTGAGCCAAATATCCTTCATCTCATAACTGTGCATTTGGTTTTAATTCCCTAGATGTAAAACTTTGCACTTATCCATGTTCAATTTCATTCTGTTGTTTTCAGCCCAGTCTACAAACCTATGAAGATCTATTGAATTCCCCCCCCATCTTCCAAGATATTAGCTATTCCGTGCAAATTTGTGATATCCAAAAATTTGATAAGATTTCTCTGCACTCTCTCATTTGAGTCATAATGTAAAAGTTGAAAAACATGAGACACAGAAAGAACCGTTGTGGTACCCCACTTGGTATCCCTTTCCAGTTGAGAAGGAGCCATTGATAAGCACTCTCTCAGTATGATTCTATAGCCCACTGTGTATCCATTGACACTTGTGCGATCCAGCCTATACTAATTAAATTACTAATCAGAATATTATAAGGTTGGAGATTAGTTTGCATAGAAGGTAAAGGTAAAGGTTTCCCTTGCTCAAAAGCCAGTCGTATCTGACTCTAGGGTTTAGTGCTCATCTCTGATTCAAAGCCAAAGAACAAGTGCTGTCTACTTCTGCAGACTTTTCCGTGTTCATGTGGCAGGCATGACTAGACACCAGAGCGCACCACGCTGAAATTAGATCCTATTCAAATCATCCAACATACAGTAGTCTAGATGCAAACTTTCATCTTTTTGTTCCTGACTGCTCTGTGTTATGCTTTTTGCAGGCTATAATTCACATGTATTCTATTTTGCTCAGAAAACAGATGGTGTGGTTAAAATAATCTGAGAATGCAGATTGAGAGAGATTGTGTTTAGAAAAATAACAAGATTTACTACTTTTAGTTAATTTGTATATGCCAGAAGTCACAACTGTCCTTTTCATTGCTAGAAAACAAAAGCAAGAGAATGAGATAAGACATAAATTAGCAGGATGCAAATTATATTATCAATCCTGCAGACAGAAACCAAAGGATTTAAAATGGTCATCACAGGTCAGAGCAGATAAAAGGTAGTCTAGAAAACAAGGCCCTCTTTTTACAGTACTCTTAGTCTTACTCACACAAAGACATGTATTTGCTGAATGTTGAGTAGCTGTAGTAGTAGGAATGTTAATCTTGCAGCCTCACTTTTGGAAAGAAAATCCCTTTTTTGTCCTTGCAGCAAGATTTCTTTGCACGATTTTCCACAAAGAAATTTCACGGGAGTATTTTGAAGTTTTTGAGTCATTTTCAGAATGGAAGAAATATCAGTCTGTGCAAAGTTATTACAGTTATACAAAATGGCTCTTCCTTGCACACGATTTCTGGAAAGGGCATTTAGTTGGGCTAAATGTGACAGTTTCTTGCACAAAACAATGAGAGAGAGAGAGAGAGAGAGAGAGAGAGAGAGAGACGAAAATAGAAGAAACTAGATGGGTGTGTTCATTTTCACAGAAACAAAAAAAATTCTCTTGAATGGGAGGATTGGATTGGTTAGTACAAGAGAAAAGTGTTCTTTCTTTGTACTCAGTCATCTATTATGGGAGTGTGAGTCCAGATGCCCATGCCCTTGATCATGGATTGTGCTGCCGCCTTGTTTGTGCCTCTGTCTTTGTGCCTCTCTCTTGGTTGCATTTCAAGATGGAGACCTTTCCCATCATACACCTTGGATTAGCTTTTAAAACATTGCCCAAAACTTCTTCAGACTATTTTTGCCCTTTTTGCATATTGGATTTAAAGAAAAGAATGCAATAAGAGGTAGAGAGGAGATAAACCTCTCCATGTCCAGAAAATGTGAAAAATTCCATCATGCACATTCCAAATAAATTTTTGGATAGTGGTTTCTATATTACATGACATGGTACAGTTGCTTCTTCTTCCATGTCTAGGCCAGATGTGAAACTGCCAAAATGAAGCCACCTTTTTGTGAATTCTTTCCCCAGTTCCTTTTGTCTGACCTAGTGTGAGAAAGATTAGCCAGCAGCACATGGTTATGCCCAATTGCGGTTCAAAAATACCATAAACTTTGAGAAGGCTCTTTTTGCATACCCTGCTACAGTTGCTAATACTGATAATATTATGGAACAAGTTTATTACAAAATTGTAGGTTGCAGAGTTTGAAACACTAAGCATTGAGCATGCATAAACAGCCCTGCAGAAGCAGGAAAAAAACCTTAAAATGTTTAGTGCTAGGTTGGTGACATTCTTAAAATTTTAATTTAGTCTTCTGTCCACAGCTCTGTATGTTATGGCTGCTGAATCCTAAAAAAAACCTCTTCATTAGTATGCTATTATCTTACAGGCCAAACACTATAAAGCAGTTATTGGTGTGTGTGTGTGTGTGTGTGTGTGTGTGTGTGTGTGTGTTTACACCAATATCACCAAATGAATTGGAGTAAAAATATGCAGGGCTGTTTATTCTCTTATTAAAATATTTAATTTTGGCCTAGTAATATTACCAATTATATTAATTTAATAACAGAGAAAATGAGCCTGGCAGCTATTAAGGATTGAGGTACAGTATTATATTATATCTAAATATTTCCTTCATGGACTATAAATGGAACTCTAGTCACACAAGACTAATACTGAAAATTTACAATTTGAATTTGTAATTCTAACTGGCTTGTGTGATCATTAGGAAAGAAACCTTTGATGAAAAAGATTAAGAAACTGCAAGCAGGCATTGGAGGAGTGAAGTTTTCCTCCTCCCACCACAAATTCCGTGCTGATGCAGTCTTAAATCTTGCACAGAACAGTAAAGTTGAAACTTTGCCTCGTATGTTGGAATTAATTCTGAACAGTTTATAAAAATATTTGGCTATAATTACAAATGATGGATCTCATCTCACCAGGTTTACCTTGTATGAAATGCTCCTAGGTAATACAGATTGTCCTCCCTGACATAATTCTAGCATACTAATAGCTGATTTTTCTTAACAAAATGCAGCTTTTTAAGATGTTGCTCTGTGTCACAAAGACTCTATTGTCTAAATATATCAACTAGTTATTCATCTTCTCCTGATTAAGTGTCAAGTTTATGAAACCCCCAAGCTTAAATTATCTGCAACATTGATTTCTGTTTTTTTGCCTTTGCCTTTTCTAATGCAACACATTTTTGTCATATCAAATGTGTGATAGTTCTGTTGTACTATCAATTCTCAGGTGTATAATAAATGACCAAATAAAGCTTGTAGTCAAGAGATTTTTGCATGCAGTAAATACTAATCTTGTTGAATGACTCTGGACTATAGATTGTGAAACCTGCCAAATTTTTCAAACCAACTGACGTTATTTAGGAACTTCAATTAAGTATGAGATGGGATTAGGAAAAGAGGGGAAATGATTATCAGACTCTGTGATTCCACTTTATCAGAAAACATTTCTCTTCTAATTTATTTTAGAAGAGAAATTGAAACCTGGGGGGGTTTCGGCGCCAACACCTGTACCTCAGCACCTGCGTGACAGCACAGGGAGGCCCCTCTCTGTGCTCTCACTCATGCGTGGCTGCAGATCTCCTTGTGCAGGTGCTGAGGCAGATCTCCGCGTGCACCACACAAACCCAAGCTGGCTGGGTTATTTTTGGTGGCAGGGACCAGTGAGCCCGGTGCCACCCCCCCCAGCTGGCTTGGGTTTGTGTGGTGCATGCTGGGTGTAGGAATGTATCTGGATTCTGTCAGGCTGTCGCTGACACATTTTGTAAACAAAAGCCTCTTTGCTTGCATGAGATACAACGCTCCTTATCTCTCCTTATTTGGGTTCTGACATTCTGATTGATTATGTAGGTTAAGTTTCGTTTCTGAGATACTCTGCTTGAATAAAGAGAAGCGATTAGTATCCTTTGTTCAGCCAAAAGACCAGTGTGTGTGTTTGCTTTTCTCTCTACCTCTGTTTCCTTCTTACTCCGTCTAATGAAGCTGGACTCTGTTAGACCTTTTAACTCTCTATCTTAAAAGATCTGGGACTATAAACTGCTGCTAATGAGGCTGAATGATTATCTTTACATGAATCAAATTCCTACAAGTGGCGCTCCGTGTGACACTTTGAACTACAATGAGAGATCCTTCTTTGAACTCTGCTTCAGCAATTAGCACCTAATTATCACCTCATCGACCGGGACAAGGTCTTCATTCACCTCCGACCAGACAGGTCCGACCAGAGGGAAGGTCATAAATCGAGCACTCGAAATTCATCCACAGTCAACTTTGGGTCCCACATTAGGTGAGTGACGAAAGAAAAAGAAAAATATTATTTTTTTATCATGGGGTGTGTGCTTTCTTCGCAAATGCAGGAACTTTGTAAAGATATCTCAGATCTTTTGAATAACAATGGGCGAAAGGCTGATGAAAAGCAAATACAACAGCTGGTCAAAGCTATAGAAAAAACTGTCATTGGGTTAAATTTGATGAATGCTTGGACTTAAAACAGTGGAAACAGATTGGGAGAGAAATGCAGAAGCATAATGGAATTTCTGTATCAGTGCTATTTACATGGGAGGAAGTCAGAGACTGCCTTCAAAGACTCACTCCAAAGAATATTCTGTTGTCTCAGGGGCTTGCTGGCCCCCTCCCAAAGCTTTGGCCACCAGACAAGGGAGGGGCTATGGCAACTGCCCCTCCATCATAGGAGAAACAACAGCCCCCTGATGGGGGTGGAGGTGGAAATGGAGATGGGACATTATATCCTGCCTTGCAGCAATCAAGCACTTTTAGCCCTACAAAAGACCTGTTCTCTGCTGCAATACTGCCTGCCGAGTCTAGAAAACAACTAGTGCCAGCTGATGGGGAACAAATGGTGGGGACCTCAACGCAGATTGAAGCTGTTAATGCATGCAGAGTGGCAGGAAGCAAGGAGTGTGTTTCAAAGAGCATAGGGGATCTCAGCCCCCCCCCCCCCGTGAAGCAACCCTCATCACAAAAGCAGGAGAAGCTGAGTAGTAAACTTGATACCTCACGTTTGGGCAGGAAGATCCTACAGAAGTGGAAGGATGGCCCAAAGGAGGAATGCACAAAACCCAAGACCAGAAAGGGGTGCAAGTACAAACTAACAGATGCAGTTTGTCATAAGGTTGAGAATCAGAAGATGCAGATGAAAGAAATGCAGAGGAAAAGGGGCGTGAATCCTGCCTGTATGGACAGCAGGCTGTTGCAAAAATACAAGGAGGGAGAAGACATACAGTTTTTGGCTGATTTTGAACTGCCCAACCCTCAAACAAAGAGATCCAGAGTGAGCTGTTCCAAATTTCAAGCATCAGGATTGCAGGGAAAGCAACTTGGACTTCCCTGTGATTTTCTTCTGTGTGAAATTACTTGCAACTTCTGGAGAATTTGTTCTTTGTGCCTTCACACCTCATCGGCCTGCCTTAATGCAGATGGGTGTGGCTGGAGCATAAAGGAATGTGTGTTTGCCAGAAAAGCTGAAAAGGGGGGTTGTGTGGGATTGTCTTGTGAAGTCAGTGAGACTTAATTTATGGCTTAATTTCAACCTTTGCCATGCCAAGAACTGTGCTGGAAAGAAGAGAGTGTTTAAGAAGAAAGCTTAATCAACATTTGGACTTTTAATTTGGACATTTTAATTGGACTAAAAGGAAAAATGTTTGTGTGGACTGTAAAGAAGAATTGGCTTTGTTTGCATTTTAAAACCTGAAAACATTTTTTAAGCAACCTGCTCATGCTATGAGTGTGAAATGCTCTAATGAGATTTGTACTGTATTTGAGTTACCATGCTATGCTGATTATAAGTTATTGAATGCTTCTTTCACTCACACCAGTGGGAGAAGAAGAAATTTAATGCCTTACTCATGTAATTGGGGAAGTGAGAAATGCTTTCTAAAATGCAACCAGACCTCCTTCATGTAAGGAAGAAAAGAAATGTTCATGTTTTGTTTATGCTTAAATGTTTGCTTATTCTCTTGCAGGAGAAAGACCTGTCTTTGCTTATGTTATGTATTGCCTTATGAAACTGCATATCTCAAGGTACCTTCAGAAGTACATGGAAGAGTTGTCAGTACCCTACACATGTATATGGGTTTGTGATATTGCATTTGTGTTATACATCAGGCATGTTTCATGTTTAGTTACATGGTACTAGTAATAACAGGGCATGCTCCTGTTTCTTAGGGGAGTGTCTTCCTAAGCCATTGGTCATTTATTGGCAACAAGGGGATCCTGAGTGTGTGGATTCCTGCTCGAGCGATCCACCCATGGAGAGAGAAGAAGATTACTCAGCTCCAGGACGGTGGTTCACCAGTAGACTAAATTTGCTGACATTTGTTCTTTTCTTTCTTACTGTGCTTCCAGCTGTGAGAACAATGACTCATGGGGGCAACCCCAACCTTTGGCTTCGTCATGCTAACTATATGTTTGAGGTTCATGGTAAGAATGCAACGTTATACTATGAGCATCCACTGGCCGTGTCTCAAATGGCCTTTCTTCTGGCATTGTTCAACACGCCTGAGTTGGTTATTGGACATTTGCAACATCTTGATAGATCTACACTCTTCTCTAATCCTCCAGAACAATTTAACAACACCCGCTGGCGAAGCATGACATTCAAGAAATACACTAAAGGACTTTGTTTCTGCTGTCATAGTTCTGGAGTCTGGAATAGTAAATGGAAGCACTGGACTCAAGCAAAAAGGGTTTTGCGGAATGTAGGCAATTATACGGGTTGTGATGATTATTTTTGGTTATGGGGTAGTTATAACAGTTCTTATAAGCTTAATTATACCTTGTTTAACACTACTATTGAAGATATATATGATGTGTTTCCTATGTTTACTCCTGATTATTCTGCTATAGATAGTGGTTCAATTTGCAATGGATGGCAAATTAAGGATCCCAACATGTGGTTCTTTTTTAATGGAGTTGCCACGAATTTCCATCCAGGACAATATCAATGTGCAGCATTGGGTTATTTTACCTTACCCGTACAAGTGCAAATGCCGCTTCGGGCAGATGCACGGCGCCGGAGAGCTGCTGCCGGCCCGGTGGGTTCTGGTTGCAATGATGAAGTGATAATCGATGTTCAGCTTTCTGATGGTAGCTCCTGGGGGAGAGCTATAGGGAGTGCTATCACTGGAGCACTCACCTTGGGATCATACCCAGGTGTCATTTCCCAGGAGAATAGAAGGTCCATTTTGGGACTCACCTGTAGGCTGGAGAAATCAATCAATGCCACAGGGAGGGTCATACGGGATCTTCAAATGGAAATCACTGAGCTTCATCAAGACCAAATGCAGGACAGACTGGCCATAGATTACCTGTTAGCAAAATCCGGAGGATTTTGTAAACTGGTCGGGAGCCAGGGATGTCGGGTAAAATTCCAGGATCTGAATAATACTATTGAGAAAGAACTTCAGAATTTACAGGAGAGCATTACTAACAATGTACGCACTGATGTTAATCTCTTTGATTGGGTGACTTCTTGGTTGCCTGATTTATCTGTCCTTAGACTAGTTTTCTTTTATGGGTTCATTATTATTATCTGCCTTATATCTTTGTGTTTTTGCATTAATTGTATTCCTAACCTTATTTCTATGTGTAACGCATGTCCACTGCGTAGAAGGGAGACATCGGGTTTTGCACGACAGCAATTGTACTCAATGAGGTATCATCCTCCGGAACAAGGTACCATGAGTCAGGAGGGGTACGATGTCCAGGAGGACAGTGATGATGTATATGGAGGAGTAGTTATGGAGTATGATGACATGCAGGGGTATGATTAGCCATCCCTCTCTCAAAGTTTAATGAAAAAGGAGGACATGTAGGAATGTATCTGGATTCTGTCAGGCTGTCGCTGACACATTTTGTAAACAAAAGCCTCTTTGCTTGCATGAGAGACAACGCTCCTTATCTCTCCTTATTTGGGTTCTGACATTCTGATTGATTATGTAGGTTAAGTTTCGTTTCTGAGATACTCTGCTTGAATAAAGAGAAGCGATTAGTATCCTTTGTTCAGCCAAAAGACCAGTGTGTGTGTTTGCTTTTCTCTCTACCTCTGTTTCCTTCTTACTCCGTCTAATGAAGCTGGACTCCGTTAGACCTTTTAACTCTCTATCTTAAAAGATCTGGGACTATAAACTGCTGCTAATGAGGCTGAATGATTATCTTTACATGAATCAAATTCCTACAGCTGGGTTTGTGTGGTGCATGCTGAGATCTACCTCAGTGTCTGCACGAGGAGATCTGTAGCCTTACTGAGGCACAGCTGAGCGGCCCGACCGGCCGGCTACAAAAATGCAGCCACCTCCATTACCACCGGAATCCCTCAGCCAGTCTGACTGAGGGAAGGAGGCACAGTTGAGTGGCGTGGCTGGTTAGCTACAAGAACTCCACTGATACTTCCATCACCACAGGACTCCTTCAGCCAGCCCACTGAGGGAAGGAAGCACAGCTGAGTGGGCTGGATGGCCAGCTACAAGTATGCCGCCACCGCCAGCATCACTCCCTGAGCCAGCTCCTCCCTCAGCCAGCTTCCTGGACAGCATTCAGACTATAAGATACACCCTCATTTCCCCCACCCACCAACTTTTTAGGAAAAAATGCATTTTAAGGTCTGAAAAATATGGTACCTAATGTCAATTCAATTTCAGACATTATACCATAACTGGATTTCAGCCATGGATACACTGGTTTCTCACTATAAGACAGGCTAAGACCTTTTTCTTCCAGAAGAGGATTTGAGTCCTTGATTTTTATTTTGCTTTTTCTAACAATTTTGAAAACTTTCTAATAGTTTCATTTTGATAGTCTTTGGGCTAGTTTGGTTGGTTTTGCTGGTAAAACTCTTGTTTTGTTTTGTATTTATAAACTTCTTCAATGGCCTTTGATTATTTGAAGTCTTAAAAATATATAAACATTATACTACCTTTGGATATATCATTTCTACTTCTGGTGCTTCTGGGTTGAAAGGTTTAGTTGGTGACGAACGGACGGATGGACCCAGTTCTATGGAGCTCATGGGGCTTTTAATTTAGTAAAATGTTTGCCTAAAGTAAATGGCAGAATGTAAGAGTCTGCATAAGTTCTGGATATTGGGTACTGTTGGGATGTTAGGGTTCTTTTCACAGGCTCCCCAAAGGGCCTTCCTATTGGGAAGAGGCAGCTTGGGATGCTGGGCTGTGTCTTTCTGTGCAGAGGGCCAAACATGACTCATCCCCCTAAAATAGCCACATATCCTGTTTATTGCAAGCTCTGATCACTTGTAGCTTAGATAATCTCTTTATGACCACTGCTTTGTAGCCAATACAGAATGATGTAATCTCACATGACCTGCTTAACCAATCACCTCAAAGACCACACCTATTTCCTGTACAGAATTGTATGTCTAATAAGACTAGTGGGGTTTCTTTGTTCAGGCAGAGATCTCTCTGGGCCCAGGAAAAGTATTCTGGGTCTGTGTGTCTTTGTTTGTCTGTTTGTTTCTGTGCATGTCTATATTTGTGTGTGAATGCTTCAGAAGCTGGTGTGAAGGCCTCTCCTGCTACAACAGGGTGCCGACCAGAAAGAAACAGTGATATCATGGTCTGCTTATCAGTTTCCCAGAGGGAACAAGAATGACAGAATGCTAGAATAAATGGACTGTTAATTTGATCTAGGAAGGCAATTTTATGTTCTTATTAATTTGTTCAGCATGCCCTATGCCCTATTCCAGAAATATATGTATGTTCTACTGTGTGAAAGTTAAGCAGCTACCAGCTATTTTAAATGTGAAGAGCAATAGAAAATTTCCTGGTCAGAAATCTTGATTTATTAAGATCAGTGGTGCCACTGGTTCCTAAAGGCTTGGAGATCAGAATAGATTTTTTTTCCTGCCAGGGATGGAATTCTGCTAACACCAAAACCATTTTTTTTGCAATTTTTGCAAAAGTAGAAATTAAACAAGAGAAAACAACAGCAATAGCAGCAGCATCAACAAAAATTTCTTCTCTTCTGCTTTCTTTTTTATATATAACTAGCAGATTTTTCCCAGCGGTGCCGGGCTGTTTAAAATGGTTTTGGATGGTTTTTGTTTAATGTTTATGCAAATGAGGTTAGTTTTTAATTGTGATTTTTTAGATTTTTATTTTTACGAATGGGCTGTTATAAAAAGTGATCATTTTTTGTTTTTGTTTTTTGTTTTTAAAAAAGAGGAAAGGATGATATAATTTTTTATAATTATTGTATTTAACCAAACAATGTGTTACTATGTGATTTTTTTTTAAAATAGTTGTACCTTGGATAATAATTTTTAAAATGTGTAAGAATATGGTTTTTTTTAAAAAAAAATCAATGTTTCTATACTGTGTTTAGATGTTTTTTTGTTTTTTTGAGTGAAAACTTATTTCTTTTTTTTTTGAATTATTTGTGATTATTGTGAATATTTTTGAATGTTTTGAAAACTTATTTCATTAATTTGTGAATTCTTTGTGATTATTCTGAATACTTTTTAATGTTTTTTCTCTTGTGGCCTCTGGGTGGGGCTGGTGAGTTTTTCTTTTAATATACTATTTTTCTCTACTGTCGTCTGGGTGCCACTTCTTCTTCCGGTAAGTAGTCTCTTTCTTTCCTCAGTTTAGTTCCGGTTGTCATGGAGTGAGGACGTCACCTGGTAAGGTCTCTGGTTTAAAAAAAAATTTTTTGGGGGGGGGTTGATATTTTTTGGGGGGTCTGTGTGTTTTTCTTGTTTGTTTTTGGATGTTTTTGTGTTAACTTTTTCTGTTTTTGGATTGCGTTGTTTTGTGTTGGGGTGGGGGTATTTCCGTTGGCCGGTCTTGGTGGCTGGACCGCGGAAATACCATCGCTGCTTGATGCGGCATTGGGGTGGTGGTATTTCCGTGGGCTGGCCTGGGTGGCCGGACCATGGAAATTGCATCGCCGCTTCATGCGGCGTTGGGGTGGGGGTATTTCTGTGGGCCAGCCTTGGTGGCTGGACCACAGGAATCCCATCGCTGCTTGATGCGGCATTAGGGTGGAGGTATTTCCGTGGGCCGGCCTGGGTACCCGGACCATGGAAATTGCATCGCCGCTTGATGCGGCATTGGGGTGGTGGTATTTCCGTGGGCCGGCCTGGGTAGCCGGACCATGGAAATTGCATCGCCGCTTACATGCGGCGTTGGGATGGGGGTATTTTCGTGGGCCAGCCTGGGTGGCCGGACCACAGGAATCCCATCGCCGCTGTATGTGGTAGTGGGGGGGTTCCGCCGCCTGCCTTTTTTATTTTTATTTTTCGCATGCCAGCTTCCTCAGTGTTCTGCGCACTCATGGTGTGGAGGACGCTGGGGCTTGTAGTTTGGCATTTGTGATTTCAGTTTGTGCAGCGGTTTTTTCCTGCAGCTTCATTTTGATTGGCCGCGGCGTGTTTCCGAACATTCCTTTTGCTCGCGCCGCTTAGTCTGATTGGCTCTGGTGCAGCGCGGCGCAAGGAACATTGGGAATTGAAGATCCCTTTTTTTGTTTGCGTCCGGGGGGCTCCTGCCCCACTGGCACATTTCTCACCCCACCCCACCCCCGTTACCTCCGTACCCAGTTCGGGCGAGTGCACGAATGCTCGGTCGGGGCTAGTGGGGCCTGGCTAAACATCCTTTGTCAAATCACAACAGTTAACACACAGATTTATAGGTATAGATAAAGATCTTTTGGCTGACTTGTCTCTTTCAAAGTATGTCCTGTTAAATCTATATTATATGGAATAATATAATCAATTTAAATCATTAAAACAAGGTATAGTGGACAATCTTAATTTAGTAAGAGATCATTTTATTACCTGAAAGAAGTTGTTTTACATCAGCATCAGCATCATCAATGATGATGGTGATGGTGATGATGATGATGATGATGCCACCGGCTCCCGGGACTGGAGACAGGTGGGAGAGCCACTCCCCCCCCGCACAGCTGACTTCGCTCTCTGGGCCGGCCTGCCGAGAGGGCAGGAAAAGGGGAGATGCTGCCATCACGGAGAGGGACTCCCTGTCTCACCCAGGAGCCCACGCCACCGGATCCTGGGAGTGGAGACAGGTGTGAGATGCTGCGGGTTGTCCTGATTGGCCCCCCGGGATGCCTCGCTACCATCTTTTTGTTGTTGGCTAGGACTTGGGGCCAGTCGCGGCGGGCGGCTGGACTTGCCATGGTCTGGGCCTCGGTGGAGGGAAGGAGGCTGGTCGGCTTGGAGCTCCAGGACTTGTGCACGCTTTTGTCCCACCCACCCTCTTTCTGGAAGGACTAAAAGGACTGTGCTTGGTATATTTTTATATTGTTATTTGACGTTTTGAATTTTTTTATATTGTGTACTCTTTGATGTGATTAACTGATGTTTAGGATTTTATTGTATTGTACCTTATTTGATGTATTGTTAGAAACTGTATTGTAGTGCACATGTAGTGCATATTGTAGTATATATATATTTCTGTAATTGTACTTTTGGTGATTGATATTTTTTTTGCTGTATTTATTGTATGTTATGTCACTGTATTTTGTATTATTGTCCGCTATGTAAACCGCCCTGAGTCGGGTTCGCCTGAGTGAGCGGTATATAAGCGTGAAAATTAAATTAAATTAAATTAATTAAACATCTTCTTGATGTAAGATGATGCTGACAATAACGACAATGATGGGAATTTTTTTCACAAAATATAGCCCAATCTAGGAGGTGTATGGAATGCTATTTCATTTGGCAGGTTGTTACACACTTGCTTGGTTGGGTGGATGAGTGGGGTGGGGCTGCAGTTAGTGGAGTCAGGCATGGGAGTGTCAGTTTGAAATCCTGTGCTTAGTGTGGCAAGTCATGCTAAAGTGACTTCAGATGTTCCAGTGACACAAATGGGTCTATGCTAGTTCTGACTCTCTATGCTAAAGCAAGTTGTAAGAAAAATTGGTGAATAACTGGAAATTAGAGAGGGTTGACTCATCAGATTCCCACTGATACAATGGTCCTATTCCAGTGCAACTCACTGTGCTAAACAACAGAACTTCAGACACTATGTAATCATTGTTTTATGTAGACTATGCATAAAATTTATGTAATTAACTTAATGTAGCGAGTTGCAAATTGAGAATGAAAACATTAAACACAAAGCTGTAGCGATCTTTAGATTCCCATTTTCAATTAGTACAAGTGTTGCAAAGGATTGGAAATATCCACCTTGTAACCTGTTAGAAACTCGGAGACCTGACTAACTATCACCCAAGGTTGATTGGCTCAGTGTATGCAGGTAATTCTCAAGGAATTTCTCTTTTTCTTTAAGGAGATAAATCTGAAGTTTTTTAAAATGTTTTTTCAAACTCTGGGCAGCCACCCCTTCCTATTCACAGCTCTTCTCTGGGTTCATGTTCTCAGAGTTCAGAAGTTTGTATGTGTGTCTCATATACACAGCATTGTTATACCAAAAAGAATCAAGAAACAGGAAGAAGCTGTAAATAGAAAACATTGGGGAAAAAGTGAATGGTACATGCAACAAAGGGCAAGAGCCCTGGCTGGACTCCCCTTGCGACTGCCAGACTGGAGGAGGGAGGTCCTGCTGCCCCGTTCCCACTGCCAAATACTTCCACCTGTGGCGGGATGGGAGCTGCGTAGGGCGAGAGCCAAGGCGTTGCGTTGGTTTCTGTCAGACTCTCCCTGCCACTATATGCGGAGTGCTGGCTTTTTCTGTCACTCTGCCAACTGACCTTGTCCTGGCTTCTTATGTGGACTGGCAGGCCATGGGAGGTGAGAGCGCACTTAGTGGTTGGCGCTATGGTGGGGGACAGTAATATTGTATCTATTGTATGAGCTGCTGTGCTGCTTATACCTGTATTGGATTGTGTTTATTATTTTGTATTTCTCTGTTTCTCAATTATTGTTTAATTTATGCTGTATTTATGTACTGCTTTGCTGATATTGTTTTGCTTGTATTATATTGTATATTGTATATTTACTTTGTATATTTACTTGAACATTAGTAAGTGCAGAGTGATGCATGTTGGGGCAAAGAACCCCAATTACATTTATAAACTGATGGGGTCTGAACTCTCTGCGACAAACCAGGAAAGGGACCTTGGTGTCCTGGTGGACAGCTCAATGAAGGTGTCAACCCAGTGTGCCTCAGCAGTGAAAAAAGCAAACTCAATGTTAGGGATCATTAGGAAGGGTATAGAAAATAAGTCAGCAAGTGTTATTTTGCCTCTTTATAAATCTATGGTGAGGCCCCATCTGGAATACTGTGTACAGTTCTGGTCGCCATACCTCCAGAAGGATATTATGGAGTTGGAGAAAGTACAGAGGAGGGCAACCAGAATGATTAGGGGACTGGAACACCTTCCTTACCATCTGAGGCTGCAACGGTTGGGCCTTTTCACTCTTGAACGACGGCGTCTAAGAGGTGACCTGATTGAAGTTTATAAAATCATGCACGGTGTGGACAAAGTGAATAAGGAAAAACTGTTTTCCCTATCGCACAACACTAGAACTAGGGGACACTCCATGAAACTTTTGGGTACTAGTTCTCAAACAAATAAGAGAAAGTACTTTTTCACCCAGAGGATTACTGGTCTATGGAACTCCCTGCCAGAAGAAGTGGTGACAGCTGTCAGTCTTGACAGCTTTAAGAAAGGATTAGACAAGTTCATGGAGGACAAGGCTATCAATGGCTATAATTATGGCTACCTAAGGACAACTTCCGGGTTGGAGAGATAGGCAGGATATCTCTCAATGCCATTTCCAGGGAATCCTAAGCAGGTGAAGGCATCTCCTTGGGAATACCCTGAAGGAAATGGTGAGCCACTGTGTGAGACAGAATGCTGGACTGGATGGGCTGTGGCCTGTTCCAGCAAGGCTGTTCTTATGTTCTTATGTTCTTATTGATGCCTTGAGTCACCCATTGGGAAGAGAAAGGCGGGGTATAACTAAACTTGATGATGATGATAATTGAGTCCGTCATAATATTTGGAGGAAAGCATGGATTGGAATATCAAATTCATGATTCATGAGGCTGTCATTGCATGCACATCAACAACCACAGAGTAAATCCTGACAATAATCTCCCAGTGGGGTAGAAGTGTGCATTCTGCAAGCTCTAGCAACAAAATAAGATGAGTAGTTAAGTAGCTGCAACTGAGATTGTGGGTCCAATTGGCCATCTTAGCAATGTAACTCTTAACTCTATAATTAGCTTACTCAGAAGAATTTTCAGGCCCCTTCCATTGTGCATCTCAATGACACATCACTTACTGCATGGTTTGGCCCTGAAATCTCAGGGAACTGAGTTTTTAGAGTTTTAGAGTTTTTAGAGCCTTAGAGTTTTTAGAGCTTTTTAGGGTTAAATATGTATATGTGGGGTGGGAATATGTTGATAATTTTGTATAGTTGTATTTTGTTTAGGTTTTGTTGAGTTGATAAGTGTTTCCCCCCACCCCACCTCCTAATCTCGTTGTTCTGTGCAGGACAATGACAATAAAGATTTATCTATCTTTATCCATCTATCTACTGATCTGGGACCCTAGATATTGACACCTATTATTGTTACCAGTAGATCCACTTTGAAGAAAGACAACATGATTTCTGAAGGAGATCCTGTGATACCAGGACAATGAAGGGAGTTTGTACAATGCAAGTTTTCCTCTCTCGTGGTAGCAAGCTAAAATCTGATTCCATCACTTGTTAAATGCTGATTTTGGCATTATGGTTACAAATTATAATCCTTTTAAATATGGCTTTTCTGTAGCATATTCTTCTGCTTCAGGTTTATTTTCAAAAGTATCTTCAGTCTAAACCCTTTTGTAGATTAGTGTTATTAAAATAGATGCCAGTTTGCCTATTGTGTGTTCATGGCTATCTGTCTCCCAGAGTGGCTAATTACTGCAGATAACTGTTCATTAAACATTCTTCCCAACAGCTATCTTCTCTTCCTGTGGGTTTGTACTAAGAAGATTCCTTGCTGTAATCCTCTGCTTGTGCTGTCAAAAATTGTTGTTATGGAAATAGGTAGAATACTTTAAGCACTTCCTAGCTCTCTGTAGAAAGATGGAAAGGCTACTTCTTTTTTTAAAACCCATCCTTCATAAAACACATTCAAACTTTGTTATGCAAAGTTTGAATTTTAAGAGCAATAGTTGAATTAAATACAGTATACTGTTTCAAACAGTTGAATCTCATTCTTCATCACCTCATTGTTGCCATATTATAACCCATGGCAACCAGCTTTTGTTTTGAGGAAGTGCAATATATGCATATCATAAATAAGAAAGGCCGTCTTGTAAATATAGAAAGATAAGGAGTAAACAATATTTGGAATGTTGATAGTTATTTAGGAAGAAATGTTTGATAGCTTACAGAGCATAGAGTATTCCAAAGTGAATATATGATGTAAAATGTTGCCATAATGTCATGCCTGAACATCTTTTATTTTTATTTCTTACCAGTCATTTTACTATATATAGATACTAGGAATGGGACTTTTATTAAATGGGAGAAGAAGATATGAGAGAGGATTTTTTATTTTTGCATTGAATTCCTGAAGTATAGGCTTTTAAACAAAAGTGCTTTCTGTTAATAAAAGAAATACACATAAAAGTTTCATTCTCTGTGTTTTTTATTCTTCTTTTCTTTAACTTCTCTCTCACTTCTTGTGTGCCAAATCAGCTGAGAAATTTTTCATTAATAAGGGCTCCTGTCAGCAGTCAATCATGATTTTCATGGTGGAGCAGAAAATCCGAAGCTATAAAGAACCTGGATCAGTTTGGACCAAGTGGGAATGCACTTTCTTGGTTTTATTCATTTACTAGCAGAGTTTGCCCGGCAGTGCCGGGCTGTTTTAAATTGTGTTGGAAGGTTATTTTTTGTTAATGTTTGTAAAAATTGCTTAGTCTGTAATTGTCATTTTTGAAATGTTTATTTATACAAAAAATATTTTGGCTGGGGTGTTATAAGCTGTGATCAGCTTTTTTTGTGAATTAAAAAAAGAACAAAGTATGATATAATTTTTTCAAATTGTTTTATTTAACTGAATAATGTTTTAGTTTGTGGGTTTTTTTTTAATAGTTGTACCGTAGGTAATAATTTAAAAAATGTAAAAGTACATGTTTTTTACATTCAATGTTTTAAACTGTGTTTAGATGTTTTGGGTTTTTATTTGAGTTAAAACACAACATAGGATTTTAGAAATGTTTTTATTTTATTTTATTGACATATGTTTGTGATTTGTGTAAAATTGTGATTTTGAGTTATGTTTTTGACTTGTTTTTACTCTTGTGGCTTTTTGTGTAAAATTGCGATTTTGTGTTATGTTTTTGACTTGTTTTTACTCTCGTGGCCTTTTGTGTAAAATTGTGATTTTGTGTTATGTTTTTGACTTGTTTTTACTCTAGTGGCCTTTTGTTTGGGGCTGTTGTGTCTTTTTGAATTGTTTTTACTATTGTGGCCTGCAGGTGGGGCTGCTTGTGGATCTCATTTACTTTGACTGTTTTTTTCTCTCCGGGCCTCTGGGTGGTGCTTCTTCTGGTAGGTCGTGTCTTTCTGTCTTCATCTGTGTTCCAGTCATCGTGGAGGCAGGGCATGCTGGTGAGTTGGCTGGTTTCCTTTATTTTGGGGGTTTGGTTTATTTTGGTTTTGTGGTTGTTGTCTGGGTGGTTTTTCTGTTTGGTTGTTGTTGTATTGTTTTACTTTTAGGTTTAATTGGTTTGTTTTTTTGTGTTTTTGTTTACTTTTTCTTGTTTCTGTAAGTGGTTTTATGTGTTTTTTGTGGTTTTTTGTTTTAAGTAATGGTTGTTTTTAATTATGGTTTTATTTTTGTTAGGTGTTTAGGTGTGTGTGTGTGTATGTGTATGTCTGAGTGTGTGAGGGAGAGAGAGGAGGCTGCTGCCGGGTGAGTACCTCTGGTAGGTGAAGGCAGCGGCTGGAGCGCCATTCGCTGCCTTTGCTTTGTGGAGGAATTGTTTCACTTTCAAGGGGGGGAAGGCACTGATGCCTTTGCCCTCGGTTGAAAGAAAAACACTTACTCGTAAAGTAAAGGCAGTGGCTGGAGTGCCGTTCGCTGCCTTTGCTTTGCGGAGGAATTGTTTCACTTTCAAGTGGGGGGGAAGGCATCAGTACCTTTCCCCCCCCCCTTGAACCCCCCCCCTGTTTTTGTGTTTTTTTTCCACCCCAGCTCAACTTTTCTTGAGGCCAGTGGTGGTCTCGCCTTTACTTCGGTGGGGTAGCGTGGAGGAGAGGGAGTCCCCCATTGCTCTGTGAAAGAAGGCCGGTGGGTTTTGTGTGGCTGTGAGGTGCTGCATGCGCCTGCGGTGGACTTGTGTTCCCATGCGGGTGTTTGCATGGCTGTGAGGCGCTGCGTCCGCCTGCGGCAGACTTGCGTTCCCATTGTGTTTTTTATTTTTATTTTTCACGCCCCGGTTTTCTCAGCATTCTGTGTGCTCATGGCGCACAGGACACTGGGGCTTGTAGTTTTGTGTTTGTGGTATCTGTTTGTGCAGCGTTTTTTTTTTGTCTGGCTCAATTTTGATTGGCTGCGGCGCGTTTCCCAATGTTCTTTTTGCTCGTGCCTCTCAGCCTGATTGGCTGTGGCACAGTGCAAGGAATGTTGGGTAGTGAAGTCCTTTTTATTTGTTCACGTTCGTGGGTCTCCTGCCCCACTGGCGCATTTCTCAACCCAACAGTTACCTGCGAACCCGGTTCGGGCAAGTGCACGAATGCTCGGTACAGGCTAGTAGGGCCTGGTGCAGGGTTCTTTGTCACATTCCAATGGTTAACACACACATTTATAGGTATAGATTGTGGGTGGGTGAGTTTCTGGCACCCTTGATCTTTTCCTGCCTGCGTTACTATGCCTCTAACTCTTATAGTTTCCACCCTGCCCCTTGATGATGAAGGGATCCATACCTTTGGATTATTTTTGTGGCTGCTGTCAAGCTACATTGTTACTTTTCTGTTAGACTTGCCAATCATTGTGTGCCTGTGTACCTGATGTGTATAAATTGATGCCATGAGGCCTCACTCTTATGTCTGATGAAGTGTGCTTGCTCCACAAAAGCTCACATTTAAATAGAGGAGTTAATCTTTTTCTTTTTTCCTGTTTTGTTTTGTTTATTCTCTGATATGCTTGCACAGACTAACACAGCTACCATTTCAAACTGTTTCACTTTGTTGTTGTTGTTGTTCTTGTTTAGAGTAAATTGATTCATTTTTGCTTTGTGTCTTTTTCTGGGGTGCTGGTGTGGTGTCTTTAGGGTTTGTTTTGTGTAACACCAGAAAAAAATATCATGAATTGACCTGCAAAAGACAGTGATTTTAAATGCTAAATTAATGCACAAGAAACACGTACCAAAAAGAGGTTGTCAAGCTGAAAAGGGGGTGTCAGCTGCATTTATTTTGAACTAAAGAGTTATTTAACCCATTTTACAACTTCTAATGACTTCTCCAAGGTGAAGGGTGACCACAGGAACCACCTGTAACCTGGATGGGGTAATAGGAATTTTTTAATTCCCCAGAAGTAGTCACAGATTATGAAATACTATACTAAATAACCATACAAAAGGGATGCAAGAGTGATAGTTTCCATTGAAGAAGTCTGTAATGGAGAGCCTGCAATTTTAGAAAGCAAAATGAAATATGCTTCATAGCACTTGGAATAATACATTCATTAAAGATAGTTGGGATACTAAAATAACTGTTTCTAACTACAGAAACTGACTTTATCAAAATATTCAAAAGAATATGTCAACAATTAAGTACACACTGGAAACATTCAGTATACTTATACAGTATTTATTTATTTATTTATTTATTTATTTATTTATTGCATTTATATCCTGCCCATCTGGGATATTTTTCCACTCTGGGCGGTGTACAACTTATTAAAAAAAATTACAATAAACAATTTAAACAAATTTAATAAATTATAAATATCAGCAAGAACAGAAATACCGTATTTGCCAGCATATAAGACACATCAGAGTATAAGATGCATCCCATTATTGCCAAAATAGACCACTATATGCCACTATATACAATACAAGATGCACCCCATTTTTCCAGTGGGTCTTATATGCCAGCAAATAGGGTAATACCCCACATTAAAAAATGCCAGCAACAAAAACACCAGTATACATTCCAAACCCAAAGAAAAGAGACATCTCAAAGGAAAGTAGGCACATGAAGTGATGCATGAGATTTTAATTTTTTATGTATTTAGTTAATTATTTTCATGTATAGGCCATTTTGCTCCATGAGAGGATTCACAATGTTAAAACAAGTAAAAATAAAACACTTTAAAAATAAATTAAACTATGATAATAATAAAAAAACAAACTAAAAAGTTTAAATCCAGGATCCAGGGACTCAGTTAAAAGTTAAAAGATCTTCTGATGAGTTAGGCCTTCAACTGCTGGCAGAAGAACAAAAGGGAAGGCCAAGCTAACCCCTGAGGGAGAGCATCCCACAATCTAAGAACTGCAAAAGAGAAGGCTTTGACTTGCAAAGAGTAAGTGTTATTAGATATCAACCCCAAGATCATCCATACAACAGAATTACCATGTATAGATTTGAAAAAAACTTGAGGACACATAATAAGACAGAACAAGACCTACAATAATGACATTCTGTGGCAGTTTCATCTCAGGTAAGAACCATATCCAAAGTACACTTGATAGGGACAAGAGGGAGGGCCTTTTTGGTGGCAGATCCCAGATTATGGAATGTTCTTCCTTGGGAGATTAAGTTGCCCTACTCCCTTTTATCCCTTCTGCCAACAGCTGAAGACTCATCTCTTCAGGCAGGTTTTTAATAATTATACCTGAGTTCTTGTATGCTGGTTTTTAAACAATATTTGTTTTCAAAGGTTTTTTTTATTAAAAGGATTTTTATGTTTTAATCCTGTTCTTCTTCTGTGTCTAGGTCAGACGTGAAACTGCCAAAATTAAGCTACATTTTGGTGAGTCCATTCTGCAGTTCTTTTGGCCTGACCTAGTGTGAGAAACATCAGCCAGCAACACAAGTTTACCGTTACCAGGGTACACCCGATTGTGGTTCAAAACAAACACCATTTTCGAGGAAGCTCTTTCTGTGTACTCGTACCATGAAGACTGTCCTGAAAATGTAATACAGTGGCCCTTCATCTGCCTTTTGCATTGCAACATGACACCTGTACCACTGATTCAGTTCCATGGGTCACTTTCTGGTCCTGAGCCCTTTTGGCACACAAAGTCCTCCTCAGCCCCAGGCAAGGATTGATGAAGATGCTGCCCTTGATCAAGATGGATTCAAGTGGTATTTAATCAACTTGGGGACCCCCAAACTTCCTTGTGGACTTCGGCACCCAAGGCCATTAGTCTTCAGGGTTTTCAGATTAGTTAACTACTGCCTGACACTCGGCATTGAGTTGCTGACAGTATGGTCACTCTGTTACCATAGAGTGATAACATGGCCAGACTGATTTAATCCTGTTTTTAATCATAAATGTATTTTAATTATTATTCTAGTTAAATTTGTTTTTAATTGTACAACTAATTGTGGTTTGATGTGGTCTATTTAATATAAGGAATCACCTTGAATTTCCCATCAGGAAAAAGGTGGCCAGTCAATCAATCAATAACCGCAGGTTTCAGTCACTGCAGCTGAAAAAAGTATTTATTTTTGTACAGTCCATCTTTTTTTAAAAAAAAAAAAAATCCAGGTAATACAGCAGCAGTTACAATAGGCTTATTTCTTTGTGCATTTCCAGAAATATATATATTCTCATCTGAAGAAACATCACGACCATCTTGCAGGAATATATTCATGTTTCTCAGGTAGAAATAGGCAATAAAGATAGCCTGTAATTAAAACTGAAAGCATGCTCATGTTGCTGAGAGATAACTGAAATAATCTTTTCATGTTTTGTGAAATCAACCTTCAAAGACATCCCAAGCTTATGTTCTGAAGATCTGTCACATGACAAACCAAGCTAAATGGTACAATCACAGTGGAGAATACCACTTGCTCATAAATGAAAATCATTCATTTGTGAGCATTGCAAACACAAGGAATTTTACAAAGTTATGAATTCCTTTCATAATAGAAGAACAATTGTAACAGAAACACAACCAAAAACTGCATGTTACAAACAATATATTTCAATTTCTTTCACCGGCACTAAACCAGAACATGAGTTGCTTGTAAGAAGAAATGAAGTAGGCAGGACAAACATGAGTCAGGATCCAAGTCTCATATATCTTTATCACCCAATATGAAGAATCTACAGCACAAAGTAAACAGATCAAGGTGTTCAATTTTGAGACCCTAAAATGAAATACAGATGTAGATACAAATACATAATATTGCTACATAGATTCACTTCCAATGAACCTCATGCACAAACATCGTTCAATTTGTCATGAGAAACTCAAGGAATGTTACATTTCTTGAGTTACCATTTTATATAGTCATGTGTATTAGGATTTGAATAGATTGAGAAACACAATCCTCAATTTAAAATGCGACATTTCTCAGTGAATGCCGATCTACATTCAAGAGACACAACATCGCTAAACTACTGCCCCTAGTGGAAATACACTTGTTAGAGTGCCTGGGACTTGAGCAACCTTGTAAAGGGCCAGAAATGAACTAGAATAACCCCGGTTCATTCTGACAAATGGTCAGTCATTAACCTTGTAAGAATTGGGAAGGGGAAGCCCAGGAAGGGAAACACTTCACCCAGACTCAACCATATGCCCAGAACTCTTGACCTGGATCTAGGTTCAAAGGTAGATGGGAGACACAGATAGGATTCTGTGTCCCAATCCTGAGATCCACCTGTTGGAAAATCTTACATCATGTTTATGGAAATACACCTGTGAGAAGTTGATCACTCCCACATAATTGTCATTCTTAAAGGAGGGAGAAGAGTGCCAAAATGGTATAAAAACCCTTGGTTTTAGACACTAAGGGAGGAACATTTCCAGGAAGGTGGGAGCCATTCTCCCTACATCTGTTGAGGACAACAGGACATTGGAGAGGGGAGACTTAGACAGGAATGAGGGCCAGCAAGCCCACACTTAGCTGATATATCAATTTCAGCAGGACTCTGTCTTTGAGAGATAGAGATTTTTTTTTAAAAGCAAAGCCAGATATTTGTTATTTTCTAAGTATTAGAGTTAGAATAGATTAGATACCCAAATGGGACACTTTGTTATTTTCTTAAGGAAAGTATTTATAGAGCTAATAGTTAGTCTATCAGTTTGCTTTGTGATATGGATTATTTCATTGCTTGTATCAATTCTGCAATTAAAAGACACCAACTTTGTAGTGAGAAGAGAGGATTTTGGAGCTGTTTCTTCTGCAGTGATAAGATTCCTGGGTAACAGTGATTTGCTACAATTTCCCCACAAATGAACTCTGCTGAAGGGAGAGGGGAGGAAGGTTGGATGTTCAAAGACATGTTGCTCTGTAAGCTGATAAAGTTGTTAAGAAGAAACTGGTGAGGGTACGCCCTCAATCAGCTAAAGTAGAAGCAAGGCCTGAGAACAATAATTTGCCTGTGCATCCCACACTAAGGAAAAATTACATCAAGGCAGTTCTCATGGCTGCATCCATTCCTTTCCTGGTGCCAGGTGGTCTTCAAAGGACTGTTAATCAGCACACAAAGAAGGGCCTTCTCTGTGTCCGCACCAGCCCTCTGGAATCTCCTGCCAACAGAATTAAGGTTACAGACAGAATTGCTGCCCTTCAGGAAAGGTTTGAAAACCTGGCTGGTGGGGCAGGTGTGGGGCCTTAATGGAGATATGGCCACCACCTGTTGGCTCATTTCAAGCTAAATCTAGAGTGTCCCTTCCTCTGTACTTCTTGCATCCCTTTTATTTCTTTTATGAATAGGGTGGGGGTAGGAGGGTGGGTAGGTGGGTGACTTGGAGTTTTTAATCTGTTTTATATGTTTTTAATCTGCTACAAGCCGCCCTGAGTTGGGTTCGCCTGAGTGGGCAGCATAGAAATCTGAAAATTAAATTAAACTAAATTAAACAATTCATTCCCCTGTATAACTTCAGTGGGGGTCAGCTCTTGTGCATCTCTAATATATTTTACTGTCAGTAGAAGGGAAGTGTCTGTTGTCCTTTGAAGTGAGAAGGACCATAATGTTCTGGGACTTGTCATCATGTGCAGTTTCTTTTGCTTTAATCTTCCATGTCCGCTTATTCCATTGAAAATTCTGCTTTGGATTTGTGCATTTGTTTAGCCTCTTGATTCAGTTAACCTGTGTAGGAGTATGTTAGTTATGATAATTTCTTCCCAAATGGACATTTACCACAAGCTATTCTTCCATAATTATTCACTCCGTATGTTTGTTCAACATAATTAGGAAAGGTTACTGCAGAGACAGAGTCACTTTATTGTTAGTATGTATGAAATAAAAGACTGCTAATGGGAAGTCATTTAAAATATTATGGCTCCATCTTTCCCTGGCACCAAGAAACTCTAATTATGATAGCTGCCCTCGGTATTTTGTTGTCACAACAACCCAGTGACATGGACAGACTTGTTGGACAGTCCATAGGTAAGAATTTTTCTTTCAGATTTTTCTTCTGGACTTCAGTCATCTTTTTCGGTACTTGCTCACAAATAGTCAGCAGTCCAGAACCAAGCAGCCGATGTCATGGGTGAATTGGGGATTGCAACACTAGCAGCAAGGAAATGGTCTGGAGTGAAACAAACCAGAACGAACAACAGAACAAAATAACTGAGGTAAGAAGAGCTACAACTCAATTGGTTAGCATAAAGTGTAGCACAAAACAATGATTCCAGTCATCGATTTAATTGCTTACCAAAGAATGAACGGCTATCACAGCTCACCTGATGGGGGAAGTAGAGACTCCATAGGGGCACCAGATAGTGCATCATTTCCCTGGAAATGAGGCAGATATGAAGGCCTCAGAGCTGGGCAAAGCCCTGGAAGCCTTTAACCCCAGAACATCTTAATCGGTCTCAAAATTGGAGTCTATGGGAGCACTGGCCTCACTTTCCCCAAATAGTCCACTGCAAAGCCATAGCAAAGTTGTAATGGTAGAAGGAGGAAAAAAAAGAAAACAGAAACATGTATGTTCATAATACAACTAAATGTAAGCACAGAATTCAGGTGAGGGAGGGAGGGAAATTAGGGGAGGGAAGCTGACAAAGTAAGTACTGTACCAAGAAAGCGTACTGGAGTACATTGAAGCCTAGGAGAAAAATCAGAAAGAAGATCTTCCCTCTCTAGTTTGTCCAGAAGGCCTTGCCACAGTCCAGAAAATGTCTGGAATTGCTTCATCATGGTTGGCTGACAAGGGGGAAAACAAATTTCCTGCACATCTTGTAGTACAGAAACCCTAGGGAGGACATCTGAGATGCTACAGAAGATGGCAGCCACCCATGCTTCGGCACTCTCCTGCAAAAAGCATTCCTAGGTAAATCAGGGATATTTGCTTTGAACTGGGAACTTCTCAGTTATAATCCAGCACTATAACTAGTACTCCACAGATATATTTGGTCAAGACAAGACCTGCTGCCAAAATCTCAGTAATGGCAGATTTCAAAGTAAAACTATATGTTTCTTCACAGACAAACATATAAATTTAGAAATAAGGCCAGAAATGTAACATTTCTAAAATAGATTTTTTAAAATAGTAGCCGTGTTAGTTTGTGTTTCAAGCATATCAGAAAATAAACAAAAAAAAATCTTAAGTAATCTTTTTCTCAGAAGGCTGTAGCTGGACTCTATTAAAAATACTGGAAACAAGATTCTTGGTTTCTGTTAAGGCAAGAGAGAAATTTTCAGTCAAATTTAAAAAGAATTCTGAAAATACCAAAGAACAAATTCAGCTTGTTGGGAGGGGAGTTAAACATTTATTCTGAACTCTCATGGCAATTGAATCTACATAAGTCAATAGGTTTTCTGGTATTTTTGAAATTACCTGGGTAAAATAATAATAATAATAACACTGCTGAAGATATAGATGTCCAACTGTGAAGAAAATGTCTCATCTAAAGGTTCCTCTCTTTGGATATTTTTCTTCCACCATAACCAGGAGGGGGGCAAATTGCATATGTTACATCAAGGATTTGCATCCATTTCCCCTGTTTTGAGGCTACACTGGGAGTCTAGGTGGACTTGGGAATTAATTTGTATCCTTTTGACCATTACAGTTTCAGTTCCACATTAAAAAAGGACTTCTGCAAGGTGGGTCATCCAAAGATTATCTTTAAAAACAAACATCTATTTTTAGAAGATATGTTGTCCAGTAAATTATTAAAATCAGACAAAACTAAGGGCATAAGGAATAAACTAAATTGTCACAGAAAAATCAACCTGGTTATGATTTGCAGCAAGATGATTCTATAGGAGAGTGGTTCCCAATCTTGAGTTTCCAGAATGTCTTAGACTAAAACGCCCAGAAGCCTGGGTATTTTAGTCCCTAGGAGCTGTAATTCAAGAATATCTAAGGAACTAAAGTTGGGAACCATTGATGTAGGAGCTATATTTAGTAAATGGAAGAAGAAAGTGTCCTGTGAGTACAGCCATCAGATGTAACTTTTAATTGGGTACAAATTTTATGGCTGCTAGTAAAAAGGTTTTTTTCTCAAGAGATAAATGATGTCCTAGAGCCATCCCAAAATGAGCTTTTCGAAATATATGACTGTGGATACTGTCCGGATAGCACATTTGAAGACTTTAGTTGTAAAAGAAAGATTGGAGTAGGGAGAATCTTACATTTTAGTCAACCACTTAAAACAGTTTACAAAGCAACAAAATGTGAATGAAGACATCCAGTAATGGGGATTTTGTTAATGCTGAAACAATCTTCTCATACATCTCAACAGTGCCACTAATACAAATGTCAACAGTTAAAAAGAGAAACCTACCTACCATGAATGGCTTATCCCTTGAGTACTTGAAATACAGTGGAACCTCAGTTAACAAACAGCTCAGTTATCATAAAAATTGCATAACAGAAGGAAATCCATAGAAAATAGTGGCTCAGTTTATGGGTTTTTTTGGAAAGGATTAATTGGTTTTCAAATCATTCCTATGGGAAATCGCATTTTGATTAATGTATTTTGGCTTTCAATGCATTCCTATGAAAAAATTGTATTCAATGTATTCCTATGGGAAATTCAGTTAAAGTAATTTTCACTGTAAGAAACGTCCTGGAGAATGCATTAATTATGTTAACCGAGGTTCCAGTGTACTGCTATCTTTTTGTTGTTGTTTGTTTGACTTGAACAAAATTTATTTACAACAAAGAATGTTATCTTCCCTGAAACAAGGAAAACACATGCTAAAGTCATACTAAGAAAAAAATAAGGTACCCTTGCCAAGTTTACATTGTAATTTAGAATATGTGTTTCTGTTAAATACAAAATGGACCACACACAAAGAAATGTATGTAGTTGATCTCATTAAAAGAACTAGTTGCTAGAGAGGGGAAATAAAGTAAGGTTATTTTTCTTTTTTAAAATAAATAAATAAATCAGTGGGGTTAGACAAATAGAATGTTTACCTTCCAGTTTTCAATAATGTGGAGAAAGCTGAAAGCATCTAAACATTCCTTTCCTTACTTTGTTATACAGATATAAATGCATATATGTATATTTGAAAGCCATTTTTCAAACACACATTGGCCAATAAAAAGAAGTGGGAAATGTATAGAGTGGAAAAATATGTGTCAAAATACACATCATTTTCAATGTAGGAAGAAAACAAATTCTTACATTAAATATGGATCTTGTATTGGAAAATAATGGAAGTGGTATTCTATGAAAAGCAACCAACCTCACCCCGCCAGACAAAGTCTCACATCTGTACTAATCTAACAGGTGTTGTTAGCAACAGGAGTGGAAGATCCATTCCCAAAGAAGAGAAAATCTATGCTATTTTTAAACAGAAAAATATGGTTCACGTACAACAAAACCACCCTATTCTTTCTTGTATTGAGGGTAACAATAAACCATTGGATATGGTTGACAGTTAAGTTTGTCTTGCTTCTGTTAGCCATACCAAGATAAATAGCTGAATAGGGCAGCTTACTGATTTCTTATCACTGCTTACAGGCATGGCTGGTAAGCAGAATGTCCTAAATGAGCATGCATAATGGATATGTGCATAGTGAATTGTAGCTGTGTGAATATGGAGGATGCATGCTGTGAATGACAGTTGCCTTTTGAAAAAGCTGAAATTGATAAGAGGTGCTGATAAGGATTCCTATAGAGAATGATGACAATTCCTAAGCATTATCTAAGGAAAAGCACATAATTTTGCAGGAAAAAAATGGAGACATTTGATTGGCTGGAAAATCCTGGGGAAAGGAATTAAAAAGACAGAAAATCCTCTAGATAGCTGTGGAACCAAGAAATATCTAAATTCATTATTCTAGTTGTGGACATATTCAGTAGTATCCCATGTGCAGTAAGGATGTGGATTATGGATGTTACTTACAATATTCTGCATACATTGGAAATTTCAAGACAGAATATTCTAAAGGGAATTACACCTGAGTTGAATCATAAAAGGAGGCAAGTAGATCTTCACAGTAACACCAAACATTCTTTCCTAAAACTCATTCAGATATTCCTGGCTCATGATCATGCAGTACAGATGTCAATTGCACCAGATAGTTCTTAAAATCAGGTTAGCTTTTCTTTCTTGAACAATTTGAAATCTATATTCAAATCACAATGCTCTTTAAATGCTTCTTGCTCAAACCATCTTCTCTCCCCTAAAGGAATGGGGGTGGGATATCTTGCAAGACATAACATGGATGTCTTCCTCTCTTGTAGTTTATATTAGATTTCATGTTTTGAAAATTTAGCAAGAAACAACGTAACATCCATTCTTCTTCAGCTGGGTTGAAAAATGGGAAATGTTGATGTCTTGTGATTTCTATTGTAATAATAGGGCAAGAGAGACAGAATGCGAACTAATACATATATAACTGTTGAAAATGTCAAGTAGACATCCTTTGTTGTTATACAAGCATGTAAGAAGATGTATTTTATTTTTCCAAGGCTTCACAGTACAAATGGAAAGGAGAGGAAACATATAATTAAATGTTTCTTGTGGAGAAACACGTGTCAAACCTTTCTAATGCAAACAAGTATCTTTAGTTAGTACTAAAGCAAGTGCTTTTGTTGCATGAGGAAGGGGCTTTACCCCTTCCACCCAGGTTGAAATAAGTGGCTTAGGAACACAGTCACATTAGCCATGTGGCTGGCCTGAGGATAAGGATGGAGTGTCTTACATTAGGTGGCCCCATCGTCCTCCCGTGTTTAAGCTGTTCAAAAGAAGGAGGAGGCTACTTGGTTGCTGTCTGATCAGCCTGCCATGTGTGCAGTTTTAATTGTAGTACAGTAAAACCCAGACTCACGTAAAATGTGACTTACATAATTATTTTGCGCTAAAACCATGTCCCGATTTATGTAATTGTCCCAATTTACATAATACAGTTTCCTATGGGTTTGCTTAATTTACCTAAAAAAATCATTTTCCCTATGGGAAAAGTGCATTTTTCCTATGGGTTTCTTTCAATTTACATTTTTTTAAAAAACAAATTACATAAAAAGCTGTGGAATAGACTTTTTGTGTAAATCGGGGTTTTACTGTACTTTAGTCAGTGATTTGAGCCTATGCAATGGTGGTAGAGTTGGTATGCAGGGAAATGCAGTTGTACATTTGGGCTTGCTTGCCTTGTTGGCTAGGCATGACAGTTAACTTAGGCCTTGGCAGAGGACTTTCATCTGTTCTTAACTAACCTGTTTGAGAATGGTCACCTAGCAGTTTTCTAGGAAGGGCAGGGGAATTAGTTCAACAGGGAAACATTGCAGTGGACAATGACAGGGTGATGTCATCCCAGCAAAGCTCAGACAGAGAAAATTCTTTGTTTATGAAACTGTAGGGCATAGGATTAGCTCAGTGAGTCATGTATCTGGCTGGGGGATAACCTTAGCAGATTGTCATCTACTCTACAGACCCACCCACCCACGTATCCTGTGGCCAGGGCAGGACACTCTTGGCAACTGGGGCCATATAGCACACACACACACACACACACACACTGTTCAATTTGTGGGATATGTAGAGTTGCTTGAGTGAGGATGTATCACTTTGGTGTATGCAAACCAAGACACAGGACACAGCCTCGGGCTGGGTTAACTCAGGTTTATTGCATCGTGGACAGAGGGAACATGAGGTAATGGCGGATCGATAGCTCTTTATATACAGTAGTAATACATTTGAACGTGGTGCCATGGTAGCCCATTGGCTACTGTCTGCGTGACGTCATTGCGGGTCACGCCCTTCTTGTCCAGGTGTAGGTGGTGGCGGGAAAACTTCCCGCGCTGTTGCCTTTGATGAGTTCGGACCAAGAGAGCTTGGACGCTCGCTGCTGCCAGCTGGTGGTCATTAGCTCGCGTCCTATTACAGGGTTTATATGATACAGCTGAAGGTTACATTGTTGCTATAGGCAAGGTTACATTGGCTCAGATACATTGTAATTCATGTGGAAAGGTAAAACCATCAGAACACAACACCCCTCCCCCCTAGGACGAGACAAAGTCTCGAGCCCCCACTTACACACACACTCCCCCCCCCCCTTAGGAGACAAAGTCTCTCAGCCAAGATGGCTTATTTCGAACACGCTGGGGTCTCGATGCGGGCTGCCTCTCCCCGGGTTTGCTACCTTCTCTTTGTCCCCTGGTTTCCTGTCCTGTAATTGGAGAGGGAGACTCGTTAGTGACTTGCCGCGGCTCCGCGGCGTTGTTGGGAGGTGTGCTCTTTCTTAGGGAGGAACCGGGGGCACTGGGGGCTAACGAAAAACCCCTCTTCTCGCTTGGATGGGTGGGGGAACACTCCTGAAAACCCCCCCGGCTCGCAAAATCAAAATCAAAATTACTATCGGGGGCAGCGGTCGCGAACTCCTCTCCCCCTTCCCCGGCCCCTGATAGGACTGGCGTATCAAAAGGATATGAGTCGGGGCCGCTGCTTCTGCTTCCTTCCCCCCTTGCTTGGGACTGTTGTCCACTGCTGTCTCCCCCTTGGGTTAAGCGGGTGGGGGAGAACCCTAACGCTGAATCCTGTTGCTGAGCTCCACTGACTGGCCCACTCACTCGGTGCCTCAGTTGGTCTGCGTGCCTCCTCCAGAGGAGGCCTGTGTTAGTCTCGACCCGGTACGATACTGGCCCCATCTGTTCTACAACCTTCCCTGGTACCCAGGCCGGCCCTGCGCTGGAATAGTTCCTGCAGTGAACAGGGTCCCCGGCGGCGAAACCTTTCGAGACTGCCAACCCTATGTTTTTCCCTTTATCCTCGACCCTCGTCGGGTCTAGCCTGGACAGGATCGTGGTCAGTTTTCGCCGCATCAAGAGCTCCGCCGGCGAGTAGCCTGACGCTAAGGGGGTTACCCTATACGCTAAGAGGAACTGGCATACCTGGTGATTCAGGTCCCCCGGGCCCATGCGCCGCAGCGCCTCCTTCGTTGTCCGCACCAGCCGTTCCACTTGGCCATTCGTGGCCGGGTGAAACGGTGCGGATGTAACATGCCGAATGGCGTTTGCCTCCATGAATGCTCCGAACTCAGCGGAGGTGAAACAACTAGCGTTATCGCTGACTAAAGTGTCGGGTAAACCGAATGTGGAAAAAACTCTCCTTAGCTGGCTAATTGTCGTGGCGGAGGACGTGCTCTTTACTGGGATAACCTCCAGCCACTTGGAGAACGCATCTACCACCAGGAGAAACATGGTTCCTCGGAATGGGCCAGCGAAATCCACGTGCACTCTAGACCACGGCCCCCTTGCTGTGTCCCACTCCCTATGCGGGAGACGGGCCGCCTCAGGTCGGGATCCCTGGCAAGCCTCGCAAGTGCCGACCATGTGCTCAATGTCCGCGTCCAGCTGTGGCCACCAGAAGTAACTCCTGGCCAGCGCCTTTGAACGAACTATGCCCGGGTGGCTGACGTGCAGCAGTTCGAGCACCCTCGTCCGCAGGGGCGCAGGAACCACCACCCGTTGGCCCCACAGAAGGCACCCCCTCTCTAGGGACAACTCTAGCTTTTTCCTAAAGAATGGGTCGAACTCTGTACTCGGGGACGAAGCCGGCCACCCCTTCTGCACCCATGAACTAACTTTTTCCAGCGTCCTGTCCTTGCCTGTCGCCCTAGCAATGTCGGCTGGTACTATTGGGGGTGCGTCTAAAACCTCAATTAGCAACACCTGGCGGTCTCTTTCTGCTCTCGCCTTTTGGTCGTCCGACAAGGGCAAAGGGGATCTCGAAAGCGCATCAGCATGGCTGATCTCCTTTCCGGGCCTGTACTCCAACTCATGTTGGTACGCGTTGAGGAAAATAGCCCAACGCAGCATTCTCGGGGACAGGATCTGCGGCGTGGGCTTGCTAGCCGTGAAAATCCCTAACAGTGGCTTGTGATCGGTCACGATTTTGAACGGGCGGCCATACAAAAAATCGTGAAATTTTTTGGTCCCCGCTACTATTGCTAACGCCTCCCTGTCGGTTTGCGCGTAATTTCGCTCCGCTTGGGACAGGGACCTTGAGTAAAACGCTACCGGGGCCTCCCTTCCGTCCTCCAACACGTGGCAAAGCACCGCCCCCACCCCCACCGGGGATGCATCACAAACTAGGACTACCGGCCGTTTGGGGTCGAAGTGCGTCAGGATTGCCTCAGATGTTAGGAGTTGCTTTAGCTCTTTGAACGCCCTCTCGTGCTCGTCACCCCACATCCATGTCTCCTCCTTTTTAAGTAACCGATGGAGCGGTTCGGCCACGGACGCCTTCCGCGGGAGGAATGTATGGTAAAAATTGAGGAGCCCCAGGAAGGACTGTAGCTCGGTTTTGGATGTGGGGCGAGGGGCCTTTTTAATGGCTGCTACCTTGGATTTAGACGGTTTAATCCCCTCGGGTGTTATCCGGAACCCTAAAAACTCGACCTCGGTTTCGAAGAAGACACATTTATCCTTCCTCAATCTCAGCCCCGCTTTCTCGAACACGGTCAATACTTTGTCCAACCTCTTTGCCAGTTCAGCCTCACTCCCCCCTGTTATCAACACGTCATCAAAATAAGGCAACACCCCCTCCAGTCCCTTCAGGAGGCGTTCCACAAGCGACTGAAAAAGGCCGGGTGCCGAGTTCACGCCAAACTGTAACCGCGACACCTGGAACGCTCCTTTATGTGTGACTATCGTTTGTGCCGCGGCCGTGGCGGGGGTCACAGGAAGTTGCTGATAAGCTTGTGCCAAATCGAGTTTGGCGAAACACTTTCCCCCATTTAGCCTGGCCAAAAGGTGGCTGATCACCGGCACCGGGTATGCATTAGGGCGGATCGCCTTGTTAATTGTACACTTATAATCAGCGCAAATGCGCACCTCCCCGTTAGCCTTTAGCGCCGTTACAATTGGAGTTTCCCACTCCGCGGAATCAACAGGAATAAGAATCCCCTGGCCCACCAGTTTGTCCAGTTCCGCCTCTATTTTGTCCTTGTGTGCGAACGGCACCCTGCGCGGTTTGAGTCTTATCGGGCGGACCTCCGGGTCTATGTCGAAAGCTACAGGGGGTCCCTTGAACTTTCCGAGTCCTTTCTTAAAAACGGCGGGATGCGCATCGCAAACCGCTTGTATTGGGTCCCCCCCCACGGTATGTACTCCCCCTATGAACAAACCTAAGGGCTGAAACCACTGTGTCCCTAGGAGGCTACAGCTTCCCCCCTTGAGGACAACTAGGGGCAGTTCCGCAGAATGTTTCTTAAAATTGACCCGAAATTTCCCGACCCCCAACACCGGAATGCTGTTCCCCTGCACGTCTCGCAGCGTGGACCTCAACGCTTTAAGTTTGGGCCGCACGTGGGGATCGATTTTCAAAAACTCTTTCTGGGGGATTATAGAATAAGAGGACCCCGAGTCAATTTCCATCTTAATAGGGGCCCCTTGTACTAATACCTCAACAAAGTAATGGGACTGTCCTGCGGACACGCTGAACACTGGGGCGTCGTCCTCGCTGTCGTCCGAGACGCGGCCCACGCCATCGTGCTTCCTCGTGGTCTGGGCGCCATCTTTGGGCCTCGCTGGACGGTCCGGTCTGGCCGCTCGGTCTTGTGACTGCCTCCGGCCCTCCTTCCGTTTTCTGCATGCCTTGGCGATGTGCCCCCGACGGCCGCAGGTGTAACACTCGGCCTTCCTGAACGGGCATCTCGCGCGCTCATGGGCCGCTCCGCAACCCTCGCAGCGTCGACTCCCCTTTCGGACCTTCTGGACCTCCTCGCCGTCGCTGCCTTCCGTAGACGACTTTGAGGCCCGTCGAGTTGCGTGCACCGACTGTCCGGACTTCCCGTGCACCGAATTTTCCGCCTTGCCGGCTCTAGGACGCCACTCACGCCACTGGTGCATCTCGTCCACTCCAGCATTCGTGGACTCTGCGGCTTCCGCGGCCTCTACGACCTCTGCCAGCGTGGGTGGCGGTTCCTTATTCATCAGGCTGCGCTGTACCTCCTTATCTCTCAGGCCACACAACACGCCGTCCCTGAGGGCCATCTCCAGGATGTCGCCCCATTTACAGGGGGCGGCGGCTATCCTCATGGCGGCCACGAATGCCTCAACCGACTCATCCGGCGCTTGGACTCGCCTCCAAAACGCGCTCCGAGCGGGAAACATTGCCCTCGAGGGGGAGAACCTCTCTCGCAGCAGCTTCATGATGTCGCCCGCCTTAAATTCGCTCACCTTCTTCGGAGCGATTATGCCCACCAGCGTCCGCTTGGTTTCCATCCCGAGCATTCTGGTGAGGATGGCCCTCTTCCTCTCCTCGTCGTCATCTTTGACTCTGAGTTCCACCAGTGCCGCCTGGAAGTCCATCTCTAGCAGCTCCCAGTCTTGCGGTTTGGTGATGTTGAACCCGCTCTGTGCCCTGGCTGTTCCGTGGGGATCCATCATCCCACCTTCGTCGCCAATTTGGTGTATGCAAACCAAGACACAGGACACAGCCTCGGGCTGGGTTAACTCAGGTTTATTGCATCGTGGACAGAGGGAACATGAGGTAATGGCGGATCGATAGCTCTTTATATACAGTAGTAATACATTTGAACGTGGTGCCATGGTAGCCCATTGGCTACTGTCTGCGTGACGTCATTGCGGGTCACGCCCTTCTTGTCCAGGTGTAGGTGGTGGCGGGAAAACTTCCCGCGCTGTTGCCTTTGATGAGTTCGGACCAAGAGAGCTTGGACGCTCGCTGCTGCCAGCTGGTGGTCATTAGCTCGCGTCCTATTACAGGGTTTATATGATACAGCTGAAGGTTACATTGTTGCTATAGGCAAGGTTACATTGGCTCAGATACATTGTAATTCATGTGGAAAGGTAAAACCATCAGAACACAACAATCACACACACACACACCAAATTCAACAGATCACTGGCTACTATGGAGCTCAAAAAGGTTCAAATATCTAGTAAGGGCAAGCAACCAGAGAAAAGGAAAGTGCCATGTAGATTGACACTAATATTCTCCTATAAGGATGCGGGTTGGCCTAACTTCAATGATTAGAAGACTAATTACATTTGGAAAGGTATTATGCTGGAACTGGGGTGCCCTGCCTTAATCACAAAGATCTAAGAGGATTCAATGATGTGGAGGCCAGCTCTGTTGCAGAACCTGGCAGATGAAATAATGGACTGTCTCTCTGATTCAGAAAATGAACATCTAGGATGATAGTGGCAGCTGTGGCAGACTGTTACAGATTGCAAATGTGAAGATTCGGATGCATCAAGTAAGAGATGGCACCTGATACAGCAAGTACCACAGAGGAGGTCCAAGATACAATGCAGATTGCTTTGCCAGATGAAGCTGAATCTGCATCCAGCACAGACAGACTTCTGTGGCGTGGCAATGGAGTACTAGGACCCAGTTAGCATCAGCCACCTGACCATGGCAGCACCTACTGTGGAATCTGGGGACACATAGGTATTCCCCCTTAACTGGGTACCTTGAATGGTGGCTTACCCTTAGTATCCTTTTCCCCAGTCAGATGTTAGGAATCATCCTAGGGGCTGGAGTGGCTGTACACATCTGTGTCAGACACATTTCTGTACACATCACTGCCAAACAAGAATTCAGATAGAGGCAAGAAGCCCCAGATGAGTTTATGCTCAGGTTTAAGGTTCCAGTGGTTGGCGCTAGGGTTGCATTATAGGCTGACAACTTACAATCAATAGTAGGCATGGGTAATGTAATGCAAAGTAAGATAAACATGGAGGTTCATGCAAGTAGGTAGCTCAGCCTTTCTGATGTCCCCCCAGTTCACCACTTGATGGTCTTCCCATTGACAGTGGTACCTAAGAAGGTAAGGTAAAGGTAAAGGCACCCTTGCTCAAAAGCCAGTTGTATCCGACTCTAGGTATCAGTGCTCATCTCTGTTTCAAAGCCAAAGAGCCAGTGCTATCTGCTTCTGCAGACGTTTCCATTGTCATGTGGCAGGCATGACTAGATACCGGGGCGCACAGAACGCGGTTACCTTCCCACCGAAGTGGTCCCTATTTATCTACTTGCAATTTCTTGCTTTCGAACTGCTAGGTTGGCAGGAGCTGGGACAAAGATGGGAGCTCATTCTGTCCTTTAGTACTTTGGAATCAAACTGCTGACCTTCCGCCTCCCAGTCAGCATCTTAGCCACTTGAGCCAATTCCAGCTTATACATCATTTGTCATATCCTGTGTGTGTGTGTGTGTGTGTGTGTGTGTGTGTGTGTGTGTGTGTGTGTGTGTGTGTGTGTGTGTGTGTGTGTGTGTGTGTTAAATGATGGCATACCTCTGGAGTTGTGTAGTTTGTGATGCTTCTTTGAAGTACACATGAGGAGTAGGTGCAAAACTTGCAGAGTGTGGTATTATGCAAGCACGGTGCCAAAATGGCCACTGCGCTCTTTGCGGGGGCCCCCACCCGGACGCAGACATCCGGGTTAGCTAGGGGGCGTGGCCACCTCTCTTTAAAAGGGGTGGCCATGAGGCAGCCGTGCTGCAATTTTAGAAGCGACGGAGTGGAGAGGTTTTTCTCCGTCGCTTCCTTCTCGGCTTTGCCCTGCTTTTATTTGGAGGAATTTTCTCCCCCCCAAAAAAGCAAATGCTTGGGTGGCCATGGCATCCAAGCGCAAGGCACCGGCCTCTAGGCCGCATAATAGGGGGAGGGTTCTGCCCACCCCCTCAACCTCTTGGGGGCTGCCGCCAGGCCGGAGGGCTCGGGCGACACCCCCACATTCGGGTGGCAGGGCTTTGGTGCCCACTGCTACCAATGTGGGCAAGCAGGCTTCTGCCTACCCGCCCAGTCTGGGGACTCGGACGGGGGCAGCACGGGCCTGCCCCTTCGGGGTTTCTACCCCTGCTGCACCTTCGCCTGGCTCGGGGCAGGGTGGCCCACTTGGGCTCGGTGCGGGTTCCCGCCCCACCATTCTTCCGGCCCCTCATGGGCCGGATTACTGGGCATGGCCCTATGCGGGCCAGGGATCGCCATTTGGGCTTATCCCCCAGCAATTGCTCAGTGGGCCATCTGGCCCACCTTACCCAGGTGGGTCTGAGACTGTCGATGCTCTCCTCGCATGCATTTCGGTGCTTGAAGCATCGATGGGCATTGCTCCTCCTTGGATGGTGGGCTTGCAAACCCCGCAGATCCGGCCCTCATGTTGGCCATGGCTGTCCAGTGGGCCGCTAATAGGGTTGAGCTGCTTGAGGCCATCAGGCCAGCCCAAGCTGGCGCCTTGCAGCTCCCCATCAGGCCATTGCAACAGGGCTTTCTGCTGGGGACCGGTCCTGCTCGGCAGGGGCGCAGGGGCACGCAGAGCTCGATACCCATCGTGAGCTCCGACACCCACCGTGGGCCGGAACCCCCAGTGGGGGCGGCCGATGGGGGTGCACCAAGTGAATATACTGGTCAAGTTAGCACACTAGTGACACTACCTAATACTGCTGGGGGGGGGGTTCAGTGGCCTTGGCCACGACAAGTTACTGTGGGAGGACAGTTTAATCCATACTGTCCTGTTAATTCTTGATTACCTAATTACTCCCCGGTTATGGCAGGGGTGACCGCCCCTTTGGGCGGTTACGTTTCAGGTCAATATGCGGGAACTCGGCGTCCCCCTAGCACCTGAAAAGACTGAGCCACCACTCTCACCTTTTTAGGTATTGAAATCGACACCGTTGCTCAGACATCCAGGTTGCCCATGGAAAAGGTGACTCGGATCTCGGCTGCGATTTTGGCAATGCTTGCCAAGCGTAAGGTGTCGCTCCGAGAGTTGCAGGTGCTGCATGGCCACCTCAACTTCACCTGTAGGGTAGTAACATCAGGCAGAGCCTTTGCCAGGGGTCTTTGTGACGCCATGACGGGCCTTTTAAAACGTCACCACAGGGTACGGCTGACCAGAGGTTTACGGGCAGACCTTACGGTTTGGCTCACCTTCCTACAGGACTTTAATGGCATCTCTTTCTGGAGGTCGGAGCTTATGGTCAGCCCTCAGTTCCAAGTGCAGTCGGATGCCTCTGGCTCCCTTGGTTACGGGATTTACTTTGAGGGATGGTGGGCCTATGGTCAATGGCCTCAGGCATGGCAAGGCATGGATCGCTTACGCGATCTTACTTTCCTAGAGTTTTTTCCCATCTTGGGGGCCCTAATGCTCTGGGGGGATAGGTGGGCTAATTCGGTAGTTCACTTTTGGTGTGACAATGCTGCAGTGGTGCACATTGTCAATGCCCAGACATCCAAATCCCCCAGAGTTATGGCATTAGTTCGCCAATTTGTTTTGAGGTCCCTATGCCTTAATGTGCTATTCAGGGCCAGACAGGTGCCAGGCATTAATAATGATATTGCTGATGCTTTATCCCGCCTGCAGATCTCCCGGTTCCGTGCCTTGGCTCCAGACGCAGAGGAACTTCCCTCTCCACTCCCGGCCGAGATTTGGACATTTTGCGAGGAGAGGTGAACTGGGCGATCGGCATGTCTTTGGCACCTCACATGCGTAAGGTGTATATAGATGCATCCCTCCAATTTAGAACCTTTTGCGGGCAAAGACAGTTGCCTGAAGTGTGGCCAATACCAGTCGACCAGATTTTACAGTATATGGTCCACCTCCATGATCAGGGGTTAGCCCCATGCACTATCGCCACTAGGCTTTCAGCATTGGCATTTATGGCCAAGGCACGGGGCTTTACTGACTGTGTGAATGACTTCCGCATACGCCAGGTATTAGAAGGGTGGACATGTGAGCGTGGCCACCACCTGGACACGCGTCACCCCGTTAAGAACATAAGAACATAAGAACAGCCTTGCTGGAACAGGCCACAGCCCATCCAGTCCAGCATTCTGTCTCACACAGTGGCTCACCATTTCCTTCAGGGTATTCCCAAGCAGATGCCTTCACCTGTTTAGGATTCCCTGGAAATGGCATTGAGAGATAACCTGCCTATCTCTCCAACCCCAAGGTTGTCCTTAAGTATCTGGCCCATTTTCTGGTCTGCTGATTGCTGCCAGAGACATGCACCCATGAGGACTTGCGTTTGGGTAATGACAGAGCGAAGAAAGTGGCTTCATTTTGACAATCCAGGGTCTGATCAGGATACAAAAAAAAAAAATTGTCACCAGAAGAAGAGATCACCAAAATTACAAGATATCTTCTAGCTAGATTTTTAATTACCCTCCCCCCATATACACACATACAAGTGGGGAAAATTAAGAAGTTAGGAGGAAGTGGAGAGGTTTGCTTATCTTTGTAGTTTAGTCACCCGGAATGAGACGCAGAGGTGGATGTTAAATGCGACTTTGGGAAGGTGACAGCTGGTTTTTAGGATAATGAACAAGATAAGGCCCTCATCATCCATATTACTGCAGATTAAGCTCTCTCTGTTCACTACTACCATGATTCCAACAGCTATATATGCTAGAAAGACTTGGAAGATGTCATCAAATATTAATAAGAGACTCGAACAAACCACTGCATTCCAGACGGGAGCCCTGAGTTTGGAGAAATATTGGACTTGATTGACTGAGGTCTCCAAGAGAAAGGTACTAAAATCATAATCATCGGAGCGGTGGTCGCGGTGGGGAAAGGTCCGGGTGTGGAGTTAAACACCAGAAAGGACAAGTAAGTGCAGAGTGTGTGTGGAGGGGAAAGTGGCTGAAGAAGGAGAAATGGCGACAGGTGATTGTAAAAATGAAAGTTAAAAGAAGATGAACCTGAGCCGGGAGCTGGGAGCTGTGGAAAGTGGGTGAAACAGAGCGGAGGAGTTGGAGAGTGGTAGAGGGATACGAAAGAAATAAGGAGAACTTGATGGATATTGAACTGGCTGGTGTGGTGTTGTGAGAGAGCGAGGGGCTTTTCCCGATCCGCTGCCATCGTTCCTGCGTGTTTGTGGTTTTGGAGATGAAAGAAGGGTTTTTTTAGTTTATTTTTTTTTGGAGAACTGGAGCAGCATAATATATATAAAAGGAAAAAAAGGTTACCCTCTGGATGTCGGAATTGGATTACAATGGGGCAATAATTGGAATATAATTTTTGGAAGGGTTTTTGCTCTTTTTTCCTTACTTCCCTCTCCCCATTTTTGCTTCTTCGTTGCTTTGAGCTGGACACACACTCAGATGGACATAAGCAAATATAGCCTTGCGATTGGGATAGTGTGATTCGATACATTGTGCTCCCTTTGTGGATTACAACAAGAGCCAGCCTATTTTCAAAGCTATAACTCTAATACCTGCAGCACTGCTTCTCCTCTTTATATTTTGGAATATAACTGGAAGATAATTGGACAGCATTACTCAAGTGGAATTAGATTTTGTTATCTAAATCTGGAATAAAACTGGAAGATAATTGGACAGCATTACTCAAGTGGAATTAGACTTTTTTAAATTTAAATTTGGAATATAACTAGAAGATAATTGGACAGCATTACTGAAGTGGAATTCGACTTTTTAATTAAATTTGGAATATAACTGGAAGATAATTGGACAGTATTACTCAAGTGGAATTAGACTTTTTAATCTAAATTTGGAAGGTTGAAATTGACTTTGCTCTTGGATTACAATAAAATTGTACAGGGGTTTTTACTTTTTGATTGATATAAAAAGGGTTTGCTGGGGCTAATAGTATATAAAGTGAGAGATGTAATCTAGGAGTTACATTATTAGTCTAATTGATACTGGAGTTAGAGCAAGAACTTGGGGACATAAAAGGAGTGGCTGCTTTGAAATTGGTTATTGACGCTACAATGGATAAATTTGTGAAAGGAAAAGGAAAAGAGGAAGTGGTCGTGAGATCTAAGAAAAAAGATAAGGCTGTTGTGGAAGATACATCATCATCAACACCATCACTGGAGCCTGCAGCAATGGACCAAATACAATTAATGGTTGAGATGGGCAAATTGTTTCAGAAATTTGAACGAATGGAGGAGGCAAATGTGAAAGGCTTTTGGGAAATTAATGAAGCAAGGGGGAAAGATAAAAATGAAATTATGGGAAAACAAGATAAATTGGTTACAATGTTTCAAGATTTTGCTCATAAAGTTGATTTCACTTTTCAAAAGTTGGAAACAAATGTTAATTTGATGCAAAGGGATATGAAATTGATGCAAACAGATATGAAGGGATTGCATGAGGAAAATAGAGAAGTAAAGTTGAAAGTGGAGGTGCAAGAGAAAAGGTTAGATATGGTGGAAGAGATGATGAAAAAGCAGAATATTGTGATACGCAATCTTTTGGGAAAAACACCAGACCAGCTGAAGGATAGAATAATTGATTGGTTAAATAATTTGAAAACGGGGAAAGATTTTGTCAATGAAGATATTGCAAACGTTTATAGATTGGGGGCGAGAAGAGGAAGAAGTGCTCCTAGAAATGTTTTAGTCAGATTTGCAAATTGGGGGGATAAGCTAAAGGTGATGGCTTTTATAAAACAAGCTGGGTCTGGTACTTTGAAAATTGACAGAAATGATGTGGAGGTTTACAACGATATTGCAGTCAATGAGTGCGTTTGGCGGTATAAAATGAAACCAGTAACCAAAATTTTAATTTCACGTGGGCTAAAAAACAATTGGAGATTTCCACAGCAGCTAAGATTTTTCCATGACAAGAAAATGCACACAATTGATGCAGAAACAGATGCATTGGATTATTTGAGCTCAATTGAATTGGTTGAGGTGTCTTCAAGAGAATGGCTGGCATTAAATAAAGATTTGTTAGAGTCTGGAGGGATAAAAAGAGACTATGGGGGAATGGAGCAGGAGGTGGCAACTGGAGGGAGGGAGGAGGGATCGAAGGTAGAGAAAGGGGCTGGAGAAGGGTGAAGTATTTGGAGGAGAGAGGTCAGGATAGATGGGTAAGGAATATAAAAGTCTTCAAAGTTTAAAAGAGTAGTCAAAACTTAAATCTATTATTGTAGAACATAGCACTGGAGCACTGTCTTTTTGTTTTGTTTAGGTCACATCTTCCACATCCTCCCCTCTTTGGGTACAAAGGCAGCTTTTTTGGGTAAAAAGATGGGGAAGGTAGAGATGAATGTTTTATGTAGTAGGTTTAGTCTTAATTGTGAGGTTGAATGTTGCACGCCCAATGGAGAAATCGGAGATTGTAGAGGAGTGCATTTGCTAATATCATGAGAAATATAAAGGTTCTAACATGGAATGTGAAGGGTACAGGATCTCAAGTTAAGAGGAGAAGAATTGAATCAGCCTTAAGAAGGGATAGGCCTGATATGATCTTTCTTCAGGAAACTCATCAAAAATCTCAGGACACAAACAAGATATTTTTAAAATTGATGCAATACTATGAAAAATCATTTGGTACCTCAAAGGCAAGAAGGGGTGGCTATTTTGATTTCGACTCGGTTGGGCTTTGAAATGATAAGTAGTATTTCCAATCCGGAGGGCAGATATCTGATAGTAAAAGGAAAGATTGATGAGGAAGAAATAACATTGGTGAATATATATGCTCCAAATGATCAGCAAGAGGCTTTTCTAGAGAAAATGTACAAAATATTAGAGAAAGAGAGAATGGATAAAATAATAGTGGCTGGAGACTTCAACTTAATAAGGTCAAATCTAGATTGTACAAATCTACTAAGATGTAGGAAAAGAACTAAGAAGCCGATTTTGGATAATTGGTTGACTGCGTTAGGATTGAAGGACACATGGAGAGAGTTTAAGGGGTCGGAAAGGGTTTACACTTATTTCTCACATGTACACAATTCATATTCTAGAATAGACTATGTATTTGTAACAGAGAATATAATCAAAAGCATAGATGAGGTAGATGTAGGTATCTTCAAGGAATCAGACCATGCAAAAATGATGATAGAGTTGAGGATAGAGGGTCGGGAGAAAAAAAGAAGGGTCTGGAGATATGATGCAAAATTACCGTATTTATTCGAGTATAACGCGCAAAATTTTATACCCAAAAAAGGACTCAAAGTTTGGGTGCGCGTTATACACGAGGACTGGGTGCGCGCCTCTTTTAAACGAGCCTCAAGGGTAGGCACGGAGCACGCCGCGGCCCTCCTCCCAGGCGGCGGCAGGCGCCCAGGTCCCGCTGCCGCCGCCGCTCACCTGCACGCACCCGCCGGAACGGTAAGGGGGTGGCGCTAACGCCAGCCACCCGCGCTCCCGGGCCGCGCGACTGAAGCCGGCGCCGGGTAGGCACGGAGCACGCCGCGGCCCTCCTCCCAGGCGGCGGCAGGCGCCCAGGTCCCGCTAACGCCAGCCACCCGCGCTCCCGGGCCGCGCGACTGAAGCCGGCGCCGGGTAGGCACGGAGCACGCCGCGGCCCTCCTCCCCAATTGTCGTCTAGCGCCCAGGAGCTCCACCCGCCGCTGCCCCACTGGAACGGTACAGGAACCCTCTGGGGGAGGCGCTACCGCCAGCCACCCGCGCTCCCGCGCCGCGCGACTCAAGAGCCGGCAAGGGTAGGCACGTTTCTTATGTCAATTTCAATGCGTGGTGTGAAAAAAAATTTATACCGAGATTTCATGGAAAATTAGGGGTGCGCGTTATACACGAGTGCGCGTTATACTCGAATAAATACGGTATATAAGGAACCTAAATTTAAAGAACAAATAATGGAGAATTGGAAGGAGAGCTGGTATTGGAATGACACGGATGAGATGAACTTTAATGTGGTATGGGACGCCATGAAGTTGGTTTTTAGAGGAGAAAGTATTAAATTGGCTAGTATTAGGAATAAACAATGTAAAGTGGAACAGGATAAAATTGAGAATGAGATAAAACATTTACAAGAACAACGTGCAAGAACTAAGGATAAGAAGGTTTTTGATAATTTACAAAGATTAAAGACTGAATTGATAGGAAAAGACATAGATAAGGTAAAAAGAGACTTGGTATATATAAAAAGAGAATTTTTTGAATATAGTAATAAGAATTCAAAATTATTAGCAAGGGCTGCAAAAGAAAAAAGAGAAAAAGGGAAATTGGAGATTTGATTAGAAAAGATGGGGTTAGATGTAATAGAACTGGAGATAAATGCAAAATTGTGAAGGATTTTTATCAGGAGTTATATGCAATAAAGAAGATAGATGAGATAAAATTAAAAAAATTGGAGAAACTAATAATTAATAAGATAGATCAGGAACACAGGAATAGAATGGAAGATAGGATAATAGAAAAGGAAACAAATGAGGTTATTGCTAGATTAAAAACAGATAGAAGATGGATTATCGGCTGAATTTTATAAGGAGTTTAAAGATTTAGTGGTTCCAAAATTGACTAAACTTTATAACTATATATTGGAAGGTGGACAAATTCCGACTTCATGGTATAGGACCATAATAGTGTTATTGCCAAAACCCGAGAAGGATTTGGAAAAAGTTGAATCATATAGACCAATTTCATTGATAAACCCGGATGCTAACATCTTCACAGCGATATTGGCTAATAGATTGAACAATTTTATGGGCAGCTATATAAATGAGGATCAGGTGGGTTTTCTGAAAGGTAGACATTTGTCGGACTTGACAAGAAGAGTTATAGACTTAATAGATGTGGTTCGACAAACAAGAAAAAGTAGGACTATTATCATTAGATATTTTCAAAGCATTTGATTCTTTACAATGGGTAACAATTAATGAGATAATCAAATGCTATGGATTTGGAGATAAATTTAGGAAGACAATTGAACAACTATATCAGCAAGGTACCGCAATAGTTAGAGTAAACGATGAGGACACAGAAGAAGTGTAATTAGAAGCAGGTACTAGGCACTTCCCTTATAGCTTTTGCCAACATTTCCATTGCCATTATAAATAAAATTGGCAACAAATTTGAAGATCTTAACAAATTGAATTAAGTAAGATTGAAAAAAGAAATCAAGGATAGAATACAGGGGTTACAAAAATTGAAGTTGTCCTGGTTTGGAAGAATAGCAATAAGTAAAATGATGTTATTACCAAGAATTAATTTTTATTTGATGCACTACCAATCCAACTTAAGGATAAGGAAATTAATGAGTTCCAAATAATGATTAATAACATTTGTAATGGGGGGAAAAGCTCTAGATTGGCAAAAAAAAGTTTTGGTACTTACCTCAAAAAGATGGTGGGTTAGGAATGCCAAATTTAATAACATATTATCGAACTTTTCAAATTAAGAACATTGTGAAGATCTTAGCAAGGGAAAAGGCAATTTGGGAAGAATTTGAAATGAAAAAACTTAGTTATATGGGAAAAATAGTCTTTCTAGGAGGCGACATCGGGAAAGTAAATACTAAAAATAAAATGATGAAGACAATATTGGGAACATGGAAAAAAGTGAGAAAGGTGTTGGTACCAGATATTTCTCCTACTATTCAATTGGAGGATATTGCAAATTTTCCAATAAGAATTAATAAAAGGATTAAAGAAGTATTGGATAAGAATGAAGTTTTCCTGTTGAAAGATTGGATACGGGCATGTAGAGACAATGAGAGAAAATTAAATTTGTATGCACAATTGAAATTAAATTGGTTTCAGATAAAAATGGTAAATAAGTGGAATTGTAAATTTATGAATGAGGCCGGATTAGAAAGAGGGAAGACAGAGTTTGATGATTTAGTTTTGAAAATAAGAAAGGGACAAAGTGGTATAAAGGGGCTGGTGAGTAAAATATATATAATGATAAATAAGGAAGGTAATCCAAAAGAGGAGCTGAAAGCGAGATGGGAACAGGATCTTGAGATAAAGATTGAGGATCAAAACTGGAAAAATAAATGGAAGAAAAGAATTATGAGAACTCTGTCGGTTAGAGTAAAGGAGCACAATTACAAAATGTGGAGATGGCATTTGACACTGGTGAGATTGCATCAGATAGATAAAAAAAGATAAAATGTGTTGGCGTTGTAAGAGTACATTGGGTACATATGAACATATGTGGTGGAGATGTAAGGTGGTAAAGGATTCTTGGGAAGGTATTGAGAATGAGATAAATGAAATTATGGGAACAAAAATCAAACTGAGTGCAAATACCATCATGTTGACAGATGTGGAAGATATAAATTTAAGTAAAGATAAAAAAACATTGCTTGAAATAATCCTGACAACAGGTAGATTGTGTATTGCGAGAAAATGGAAAAATGATGTGATTATAAAAATCGAGGAATGGTATAAGGAAATGTGGGAATTAGTATTGAATGATAAGTTAACGTATGAGATAAATATGAAAAAGTTGATTATTAAAGAAAATAGATTCTGGAAGATTTGGAAAACTTTTGTGGATTACTCTTTGAAGGGAGAAGAGCTGAATAGACCTGCACCCGCTCAAAAGGGTTTTTGGGAATGATTCCATAATGTTACTCCGTGCTCTCCAGGGCAATGTATATAACACAGGGTGATTAGACTTTTTGTTTTATTTTTATTTTTCGTTTAAATTTGTTATTTTTAAAACTTAGTTATGTCATTTCTGTATTGATATTACGAAGTAGAAGGGTGACTTGGTGTATACATGATATATTAGAGATTATGAAATGTACAAATGGTGAAAATTTAAAATTTTAGATTTGGAAAAATTACAAATGACATTGATAAAAATTTAGTACCAAGGAGAGAAATGGAAGGGGGAAGTAATATAATATCGAGTCACAACTGAAATATAGTGTCATTATTGGATGTGAATTTGATGTATGTCTTTATATTTTGTATCTATGTTAAAATTTAATAAAAATTATTTTAAAAAAGACTGAGAAAAATGAGTGTGCTTTGGAAAAAAAGAGACTTGATGTGTTCTAACAAAGGTGCCTTCACCAAATCTTAAAGGTCCAATATTTTGATCATATTACCAATGCGGAGGTGCTTTGATGAAGTTGCTCGTGGAAACTCCATAATATCATTGCATGCAGAAGACTCCAATTGGTTGGTCAAATCCTTTGCATGGAGAACAATTGGATCTCTAAAGTGGCAATGAGCTGGATGCCCCAGCAACAAATGACAATGAGGATGCCCCCATATAACATGGTATAAGCTTTAAACCTATCCAGGCCTTGCCTTCTTGGGTCTCCCCTGCCCAAAGACTCCAACCTCTAGGTTTCCAAAAGCCCTGTCCAGCCCAAGGCTGCAAGTACCTGGGTTCCTGCCTAAGGAAGTCCCAGCAAAAATTAAATAGGAGAGAATGAAACATCCAGTAGCGTGAAGATTGGCTAAAGTCTTATCTTACCCCTTTTAAAGATCAGGAGGTAGTTGAATCAACATAGTTTATTTCTTCAGGTTCATAGGTAGCTCAAGATACAAATAGGATCAATATAGGCTAATCAAAATAATCAAGGTTTCCACATAACAGGCCTTCCTCACCCAAAGAAACATAATCTAACTATTTCTAAGTTACCCTTATGAACAGCACCACCAGGGGAGTGGCTAATCCTCCATCTTGGTGGATCCCCCCTCACCATGAGGTCTCTCTCCAGCAAAAAGGGCCTGAACTGCCCTCCCCCTTTGGCATCAGCCAATCAGTATAACAATAAAATTTCAAAAGGAAGTCAAGAGGCCCACCCTCAATACAGGGGCAAAACAGCTCCTCTACAAGCAGTTTAAGAAACAGAGAAATGCCATGTTTGATGACTAGTGACCTATTATTACACATCGTGTAGAACACTGAGACATGATTTGAAGGCACTACATATCACTGGGGATAATTTATTATTATTATTTATTTATTATTCATTTATTCAAACTTGTATGTTGAAATGCCTGCCTAACACCTTGCCCAAGATCAAAAATGCTGGAAAATACTTGCTACCCTCAATGCTACATAGCATGGGGTGCAACTTGTATTTCTTATGCTACTTTTTTCCGGAGGAAATACACTCCTTTGCAATACATTTTAGAGGGAGAGAAAGTGGACATAATCATATGTATGTCTCAAATATAGGTATGGCTAAAATGTGAACACTTGACACACACACGATGCACATGCATTGGTGTGAATCACTCCCTAGAAAGAAAAAAACAAAGACTTAAAAGCTGATATGGTGTTGAGATAGAATAAAAATGCCAGTAGGATTCTGAGAAATGTGAGGAGAAAAGAACTGACAGATTTTCACTTCATTAGTTTTGTCTCCTGGAAGTTAATTTATAGAAGTCAGACCTTGTATGGTGCTATTCTGTTTTTTGTAACAGCAAAACATAAAACAGCAAAAAATAAATTAAGACCCCAAGTGGCAGTTGTCAAATGTGACTGCTTTTTGGTTGCTGAGTTGTTAGATTTCATTCATTTTAAAATGTCTCATGTTAAGCAAAGACCAAACAATCCACTTCTTTTATCTGGTTGGCCTCCTTCCAGCAACAGCTGTGACTTTAATGAAAGAGGTCTTCATGTATCTGACTTCTGAATAGATTGTGTCAGAACCAAAATGAATGAAATAATAGAAAATATAAGCAAAGTTCAAGGAATGAAGAGATACAAGTATTGCCCATGGCTTTAGAAAACTTTCTTCCACTGGTACAGAAAATACAGGATGCAATTGATAATGACCATTGTCAATAATGAGCATGTCTTTCTAGATAAGATGGGATATATGTTTCTCTAATTGTACTGGAAAGGGTGGTTTTTCAGGGAATGACCAGCACATTCTAGCTACTGGGGTGGGGGTGGGGAATTACAATGTAAACAAAGAGGATTGGACTAGGGCAGGGCAGGCCTATAAACTGGCTAACAATCCCATCAACCTAGGTTTAGTATATGAGAGTCAAGACACGAGGCACAGCCAAAGGCTGGGTTAACTCAGGTTTATTGCATGGTGGGCAGAGGGAACATGAGGTAATGGCGGACGAACAGCTCTATATATATGGTAGTAACGTATTTTGAATGTGGCTCCACGGTAGCCCGTTGGCTACTGGTCCGCGTGACGTCATGGCTGGTCACGCCCTTCTTGTCCAGGTGTAGGTAGCGGCGGGAAACTTCCCGCGCTGCAGTCTTTGATGGGTTTGAACCAAGAGAGCTTGGACGCTCGCTGCTGCCAGCTGGTGGTCATTAGCTCGCGTCCTATTACAGGGTTTATGTGATACAGCTGAAGGTTACATTGTTACTCATAGGCAAGGTTACATTGGTTCAGATACATTGATATCACATGTGGAAGGTTCCACTATTAGAACACAACACTCCTCCCCCCTAGGATGAGACGAAGTCTCTCAGCCAAGGTGGCTTATTTCGAACACGCTGGGGTCTCGGCGCGGGCTGCCCTGCCCTGGCTTCGCTCCCTCCTCCTTGCTCCCTGGCTGCCTGCCCTGTAACGGGAGAGGATGACTTGTTAGTGGTTTGCCGCGGTTCTGCGGCTTTGTTGGAAGGTGTGTGCTTTGTTTGGGAAGAACCGGGGGCACTGGGGGCTAACGAAAAACCCCTCTTCTCGCTTGGATGGGTGGGGGAACACTCCAAAAAAACCCCCCGGCTAGCAAAATCAAAATCAAACTCGGCTTCGGGGGAAGCGGCAGCGGCGGCCGCACACTCCTTTTCCCTCCCCCCGGGCTCGGATAGAACTGGGGTATCAAAAGGATATGAGTCGGGATCACTGCTTTCCCTCCTGGCTTCGGACTGGTGTCCCTCTCTGTCTCCCCCTTGGGCTAAACGGGTGGGGGAGAACCCTATCGCTGAATCCTGCCGCTGAGCCCCACTGAATGGCCCCTCACTCACTCGGTGCCTCAGTTGGTCAGCGTGCCTCCTCCAGAGGAGGCCGGTGCTAGTTTCTACCCGATATGACACTGGCCCCGTCTGTTCTATTATCGTCCCTGGCACCCAGGCTGGGCCTGCGTTGGCATAGTTCCTGCAGTGTACAGGATCGCCCACGCCGAAACCTTTCGGGACCGCTAAACCTATGTTCTTCCCTTTGTCCTCGACCCTCGACGGTTCCAACCGGGACAAAAGCGTCGTCAGTTTCCTCCGCATCAGCAGCTCAGCCGGCGAGTATCCAGACGCTAAGGGGGTCACTCTTTATGCCAATATAAATTGACAAACTTGGTGATTTAGGTCTCCCGAGCCCATGCGCCGCAGCGCATCCTTTGTGGTGCGCACCAACCGTTCCACTTGGCCATTCGTGGCCGGGTGAAACGGCGCGGATGTGACATGCCGAATTGCATTTGCCTCCATGAATGCTGCGAACTCAGCGGACGTGAAGCAACTGGCGTTATCGCTAACCAAAGTGTCGGGTAAACCGAACGTGGAAAAGACCCTCCTTAGCTGGCGAATGGTAGTGGCGGAGGATGTGCTCTTTACCGGAATGACCTCCAGCCACTTTGAGTATGCATCCACCACCAGGAGAAACATGGTTCCTCGGAACGGGCCAGCAAAATCTACGTGCACCCTGGACCACGGTCCCCTTGCTGCGTCCCATTCCCTATGCGGGAGGCGGGCCACCTCCGGTCGGGAGCACTGACATGCCTCACAAGTGCCAACCATATGCTCTATGTCGGCGTCCAGCTGGGGCCACCAGAAGTAACTCCGGGCCAACGCCTTGGAACGGACGATTCCCGGGTGGCTGACGTGCAACAGCTTTAGCACCTTCGGCCGCAGGGACGTAGGAACCACCACCCGTTGGCCCCACAAAAGGCACCCCCTCTCTAAAGACAACTCTACTCGCTTTCGGAAAAATGGGTCGAATTCCGCGCCTGGGGATGACGCCGGCCACCCCTTCTGCACCCACGAGCATACTTTCTCTAGTGTTCTATCCTTTCCGGTCGCCCTGGCAACGTCGGCCGGTACTATCGGAGGTGACTCCAAGACCTCTATTAATAATACCTGGCGGTCTCTTCTTACCCCTGCCTTCTGGTCGTCCGACAAGGGTAGAGGCGACCGTGAGAGCGCGTCTGCATGGCTGATTTCCTTCCCTGGCCGGTATTCTAACTCATGTTGATATGCGTTAAGAAAAATAGCCCACCGCAGCATCCTCGGGGACAGGATCTGTGGCGTGGGCTTATTTGCAGTGAATATTCCTAACAGGGGCTTGTGATCAGTAACGACCTTGAACGGCCGACCATACAGAAAATTGTGAAATTTCTTGGTTCCCGCTACTATCGCTAGTGCCTCCCTATCGGTCTGTGCGTAATTCCGCTCTGCTTGGGACAGGGACCTTGAATAAAACGCTATCGGGGCCTCCCTTCCGTCGTTTAACACGTGGCAAAGCACCACCCCTACCCCCACCGGGGATGCATCGCAGACTAAAACTATGGGCCGTTTGGGGTCGAAATGAGTCAGGATTGCCTCGGATGTGAGGAGTTGCTTTAACTCTGTGAACGCTCTTTCTTGCTCGTCACCCCACAGCCATTTTTCCTCTTTTTTAAGTAACCGATGGAGCGGCTCGGCAACAGACGCCTTCCGTGGAAGGAAGGTATGGTAGAAATTGAGAAGCCCCAGAAACGACTGTAGCTCGGTTTTGGAAGTGGGGTGAGGGGCTTTCTTAATGGCGGCTACCTTAGATTTGGACGGCCTAATTCCCTCGGGTGTGACACGGAACCCTAAAAACTCAACCTCTGTTTCGAAAAATACACATTTGTCTTTTCTCAGTCGCAGCCCCGCTTTTTCGAACACGGTCAGGACCTTATCCAATCTGTGAGCCAGCTCGGCCTTACTCCCCCCCGTTATCAACACGTCATCAAAATATGGCAACACCCCCTCCAGCCCCTTCAGGAGGCGTTCCACTAGCGACTGAAAAATGCCAGGTGCCGAGTTCACGCCGAACTGTAACCTCGACACCTGGAACGCCCCCTTATGTGTGACTATTGTTTGTGCCGCCGCTGTGGCGGGGGTTACCGGGAGTTGCTGGTAGGCCTGTGCTAAATCGAGTTTAGCGAAACACTTTCCCCCATTTAGCCTGGCCAGAAGGTGGCTGACCACTGGCACCGGGTATGCATTAGGGCGGATTGCCTTATTAATGGTACACTTATAATCAGCGCAAATGCGCACCTCCCCGTTAGCCTTCAGTGCTGTTACAATTGGAGTCTCCCACTCCGCGGAATCCACAGGAACAAGAATTCCTTGACCCACCAGTTTGTCCAGTTCCGCCTCTATTTTGTCCTTTAGCGCGAACGGTACCCTGCGCGGTTTAAGTCTTATCGGGCGGACCTCCGGGTCTAAGTCGAAGGCTACAGGGGGTCCCTTGAACTTTCCCAGTCCACTTTTAAAAACGGCGGGGTGTGCGTCACACACCGCTTGTATTGGGTCCTCGCCTACGGCATGCACCCCCCCTATGAACAGACCTAAGGGCTGAAACCACTGTGTTCCGAGAAGGCTACAACTTCCCCCTTTGAGCACCACTAGGGAAAGTTCCGCAGAATGTCTCTTAAACCGAACCCGGAATGTCCCGACCCCCAACACTGGGATGCTGTTCCCCTGTACGTCCCGCAGCGTGGCCCTCAACGCTTTGAGCTTGGGCCGCATGTGGGGGTCGATTCTCAAGAACTCCCTCTGGGGAATTATAGAATAGGAGGACCCCGAGTCAATTTCCATCCTAATAGGGGTCCCTTGTACTAGTACCTCAACGAAGTAATGGGGCTGTCCCGCAGACACGCTGAACACTGGAGCGTCGCCCTCGCTGTCGTCCGAGATGCGGCCCACGCCGTCCTGCTTCCTCGTGGCCCGGGCGCCATCTTTGGACCTCGCTGGACGGTCCGGTCTGGCTGAACGGTCTTGCGACTGTCTCCGGTCCTCTTTCCGTTTCCTGCACGCCTTGGCGATGTGCCCCCGACGTCCACAGTTGAAACACTCGGCTTTTCTGAATGGGCACCTCACGCGCTCATGGGCCGCGCCACAACCATCGCAGCGGCGCCCGCCTCTTCGTACCTTCTGGACCTCCTCGCCATCGCTGCTTTCTGAAGACGACTTCGAGGTCGGTCGGGTTGCATGCACCGACTGGCCGGACTTCCCGTGCAACGAGTTTTCTGCTTTTCCGGCCCTCGGACGCCACTCACGCCACTTGTGCATCTCATCTACTCCAGCATTCGTGGATTCCGCGGCTTCCGCGGCCTCTACAACCTCTTCCAGTGTGGGGGGTGGCTCCTTGTTCATCAGGCTGCGCTGTACTTCCTTGTCCTTCAGGCCACACAGCACTCCGTCCCTGAGGGCCATCTCTAGGAAGTGGTCCCATCTGCAGGGGGCGGCGGCTACCCTCATAGCCGATACGAAGGCTTCTACCGACTCGTCCGGCGCTTGAACTCGCCTCCAAAACGCGCTCCGAGCGGGAAACATTGCCCTCGAGGGTCGGAAACGCTCACGCAGCAGTTTCATGATGTCACCGGCTTTGAAATCACTCATCTTCTTCGGTGCAAGAATGCCCACCAGCGTTCGCTTGGTTTCCATCCCAAGCATGCGGGTGAGGATGGCCCTCTTCCTTTCCTCATCGTCTTCTTTGACTTTGAGTTCCACCAGTGCCGCCTGGAAGTCCATCTCAAAAAGCTCCCAGTCTTGCGGTTTGGTGATGTTGAACCCGCTCTGTGTTCTGGCTCCATGGGGATCCATCATCCCACCTTCGTCGCCAATTTAGTATATGAGAGTCAAGACACGAGGCACAGCCAAAGGCTGGGTTAACTCAGGTTTATTGCATGGTGGGCAGAGGGAACATGAGGTAATGGCGGACGAACAGCTCTATATATATGGTAGTAACGTATTTTGAATGTGGCTCCACGGTAGCCCGTTGGCTACTGGTCCGCATGACGTCATGGCTGGTCACGCCCTTCTTGTCCAGGTGTAGGTAGCGGCGGGAAACTTCCCGCGCTGCAGTCTTTGATGGGTTTGAACCAAGAGAGCTTGGACGCTCGCTGCTGCCAGCTGGTGGTCATTAGCTCGCGTCCTATTACAGGGTTTATGTGATACAGCTGAAGGTTACATTGTTACTCATAGGCAAGGTTACATTGGTTCAGATACATTGATATCACATGTGGAAGGTTACACTATTAGAACACAACACTAGGCAAGCAGTGAAATTTTGCAGAGAAGTTCTTTCCTTCCTGTCTTTTCTGTGACTCATGTCAAATCTATGCTGCTTCCAATGGAAGAGAGTACATCATGCAGGCCTGGATGAACCACAAGTTGTAATTAAGTTTGCTCGGAGAAACATCAGCAACCTGAGATATGCAGATGATACTACCCTAATGGCATAAAGTGAAGAAGACCTAAAGAGCCTCTTGATGAGGGTGAAAGAGGAGAGTGCAAAAGCTGGCCTGAGACACAACATCCATCCAACAAACAAACAAACAAGATAATTGCATCCACCCCTATCACTCCCTGGCAAATAGAAGGGGAAGTAACGGAAGCAGTGACAGACTTTACCTTCCTGGGAGCCAAGATCACTGCAGATGGTGACTGCAGCCATGAAATATAAAGACACTTACTTCTTGGGAGACAAACTATGAGAAACCTGGACAGCATAATAAAAAGTAGAGACATCACCCTGCCAACAAAAGTCTGCCTAACTAAAGCAATGGTCTTCTCAATAGTAATGTATGGTTGTGAGAGCTGGACCAGAAGGAAGGCTGAGCGCAGAAGAATAGATACCTTTGAAGTGTGGTGCTGGAGGAGTCTTTTGAGAGTATTCTAGACAGTAAGGAGATCAAATCAGTCAATCCTGAAGGAAATCAACACTGACTGCTCCTTGGAAGGATAAATACTGAAGATGAAGCTCAAGTACTTTGGCCACCAAATGAGAAGAAAGCTCACTTGAGAAGACCTTGATGCTGTAGAGATTGAAGACAAAAGGAGAAGGGGGCACCAGAGGATGAGTTGTCATTGTTGATGCAATGGGCATAGAGTTGAGTGGGCTGCAGAGAATGGTGCAGGATAGAGGAGCCTGGCATGTGGTGGACCATGGGGTCGCAAAGGGTTGGACTCAACTGTGTGGCTGAACAAAAACAACAACAACATGGAAGAGAAACTAATCTTAGGAAGCATGAGTTAACCATTAATTAATGCTTCTGTTATAGATCTGCATATCAAGATGATTTTAAGGCAGAATTTTGAAAGTCATTTTTAAAAGAATTAATACAAAATCATTCGTAATCCACATACTGTTTTGGGTTCTAACTTGAAAGTAACCTCAGAAAAATCTGAATTGGTGAATTTACCAAAAAGTGTAGACTTCTCCACTTGCCTTAAGTTGATTATCTTGCATCATTGTTGTATTAAATTGTGTGTGTTTTTTTTATTTGACAAGATTTGCAATAAAATACCAAAACATGAAAGGCATTTTCAGTAATGATACAAACTTCCTAGCTAAATCCCATTTCCTTCAGAAAGAGGGAAAATAGATTCAACTTGTTTTTAGAGCAAATAGAAGATGTAGAACTCAGGTTAAAACTTTATGCCTCACAGGATCTGAAAGATTGACTGCACTGCCCTCCGGGCAGCCTAAGGACAACAAAGCAGTTCTAACATTATTTTTGTGCAGCCTTTTGAAGGTCAACATGCATCCATCAGCCTTACAAATAGTTTAATATAAAATCATAGTAGTATGAACACAAGGTATCTGACCTTCAAAGTAACTTCAAAATTGTGTTTGTCAGGAGGGTTTGAGAAAAGAACTCTACTTTGGTGTATGCAAACCAAGACACAGGACACAGCCTCGGGCTGGGTTAACTCAGGTTTATTGCATCGTGGACAGAGGGAACATGAGGTAATGGCGGATCGATAGCTCTTTATATACAGTAGTAATACATTTGAACGTGGTTCCACGGTAGCCCATTGGCTACTGTCTGCGTGACGTCATTGCGGGTCACGCCCTTCTTGTCCAGGTGTAGGTGATGGCGGGAAAACTTCCCGCGCTGTTGCCTTTGATGAGTTTGGACCAAGGGAGCTTGGACGCTCGCTGCTGCCAGCTGGTGGTCATTAGCTCGCGTCCTCTTACAGGGTTCATATGATGCAGCTGAAGGTTACATTGTTGCTATAGGCAAGGTTACATTGGTTCAGATACATTGTGGAAGGTAAAACCATTAGAACACAACATCTACACAATGAAAATTTTCTAAAACAAATGTTCCCTAAAAATATTTTGCTAAGAAGAAAAGTTGGGCAGTGTTCTCTTTTTATCTTAAGAAATCCAGTAATGGATGAGAGAGAAGATATAAATTGTGTTCATTTTCTTGATGTCATCTGCTGCAACTCATATCAGAGAATGCATTTTTCCCCTGAAGCAGGAAAAATGCCATTGGTGTGAAATTGTTTAAGGTGGATCCCAGCTTGCCATGAAGTCACTCACACACTATGATCACGGAGCCATCTCCTGTGTCACATATGAAATGAGACATGCAGGATTTAACACTGGGACTGCAATGGACTGCTGCAGCCTTGAGGATATTCTCAAGGTGTGCCTTCACAGCCAGGCATACAATACAACAGACCCAACCAACCTCTTTAAAGTAAAATTCCCTATCACGATTCAGAAGAGTTATATGTTTTTGTGCAGCCCACGCTTAAAAAGACTAATATGCCAAAAAAGAGCACAATAATTAATGACCAATTGCTTATACCCCCTTTTTGGGGAACCTAGGTAGGCTGAATAGTTGCAGCCATTTTTTGAGGATGTTGTTAATCTGGATGTTGTTAATCTTTGAGGATGTTGTTAATCTGGATCCATTTCAATCATGGGAATAAGACAGCATTGATCACCCTGTTAATCTCAACAATTGATTACTGCAATGCACTCTATGTGGGACTACCTTTGCAAATGATACAGAGGTTGTAGGAGGTACAGAATGCAACTGTTTGGCTTGTGATTGGGGTGCAGAAATTCAATTGTATTTTACTGATCCTGACCTGCCTGAAGGCTTCCTTGCCAGATTCAAGCTTTTGGTCTCAACATACAAAGTTCTATATGGTTTAGGATTTCAGTATATGATGGAATATTTCTACTGGAAAGATTTGGCCTAGAGATCACCGTCCACCGTCCTCACAGGGCTGGGAGCTATGAGGGGCTCTCTTATTGTACCATATGCTAGAGGGGCTTGCCTCTCTAGCACAAGGAGGAGGGCCTTCTCCGTGTCCGCACCGGCACTCTGGAACCTCTTACCAACAGAGCTGCATCTCCAGACGGATTTGCTGCCTTTCAGAAAAGAATTTAAGGGCACAGATTGGTAGTACACTAAAACCATTTACTGTCATACATCACACAAATAGGAAAGTGCTAGTAGAGACAGCTCCCTTGTGGTTCTGATGTCCTTAGGGTACTGTGTAGGTGATTGATTGTTCTACTATCCTGCACTAAGCTTGCATTCAACATACCTGTTTATTGACTATTATTTATAACAGCAAAGCAGTGACACTGTTGCCTATGGTTGCTCTCTGGACCACCATAGCAGTGTATTTTCTGCTGCTCTGCAGGAATCAAGGCCTGATTTACATCACTGGTCTGGTGGTATTATTCCAGTATAAAGGTCACTGTGTAATCCATTAAGTGATAATTTACTAATGTGGTAGGCTTTTTCAATAAGGAAGGAAATGCCATCAGCTGTCTGTGGTAAATCAATATGGTACAACTAAAATGTATGATATGTGTTTTAAAACTTTTCAATGGGATTGCTCCAGTAAATGTAAAAAATGTATTAAATATTTAGTTCTTCTAGCCTTTTCTAGTAAACTGTCTGAAAATGTAATCAATGATCTTTGGTCCTTTTTAGTTGATAAAAGGATAGATTTTAACAAAATGAAGTTTCACCTATAAACTTTGGAGGGAGAATGATTACCAATCATTTTATTTTAAATCTGTTGTTGTGGTTGTTCAGTCGCACACTCGGTTCCGACCCTTTGCGACCCTATGGACCATTGTTCTCCAGGCACCTCTGTTCTCCACCATCCCCCCCTCAGCCCTCCCAGCTCTGTGCCCATTGTGTCTACAATACCATCTAGCCATCTCATCCTTGGCCTCCCCCTTCTTCTTTTGCCCTCCACCTTTCCCAACATCAATGCCTTCTCAAGTGAATCCTCCCTTCTCATTTGATGTCCAAAGTATAGCTTCATCTTTACTATTTGAACTTCCAATGAGCAGTCAGGGTTAATTTCTTCTAAGATTGACCTATTTGTTCTCCTCGCTGTCCAGGGGACTCTCAAAACCCTCCTCCAACACCACATTTCAAAGGCATCTATTCTTCTGCGTTCAGCCTTCCTAATTGTCCAGCTCTCACATCCATACATTACTACTGGGAAAACCATTGCTTTGACTATTCTAATTTTTGTTTGCAATGTGATGTCTCTGCTTTTCACTATGTTCCCCAGGTTTCTCATTGCTTGTCTCCCAAGAATCAGTCGCCTTTTTATTTCATGGCTACAATCCCCATCTGCAGTGATCTTTGATCCTAAGAAAGTAAAATCTGTCACTGCTTCTACTTCTTCCCCGTCTATTTTCCAGGAACTGATTGGGCCTGTTGCCATTATCTTGGTTTTCTTGATATTGAGTCTCAAGCCAGCATTTGCACTCTCCTCCTTCAGCCCAATCAAGAGATTCTTTAGGTCTTCCTCACTTTCTGCCATTAGGGTGGTATCATCTGCATATCTCAGATTGTTGATGTTTCTCCCAGCGATTTTAATCCCATATTGTGATTCCTCCATCCCTGCACTGCGTATTATGTGCTCTGTGTATAGGTTGAATAGGCATGGTGACAAAATGCAGCCTTGTCTTACTCCTTTTCCTATTCCAAACCACTCTGTCATTCCCTGTTCTGTCCTAACTGTTGCTTCTTGGTTCATGTACAGATTTCTCAGGAGGCATATGAGATGCTCTGGTATTCCCATCTCTTTAATTACTTGCCACATCTTGTTGTGGTCCACACAGTCGAATGCCTTAGTGTATCAAGAAAACAAAAGTAAACTTGTTTCTGGTATTCCTTTGTTTTCTCCATGATCCAGCGTATGTTGGCAATGTGGTCTCTAGTCCCCCTGCCTCTTCTGAAACTGGCCTGCACCTCTGGTAATTCTCTCTCCACATTCTGCTGAAGTCTATCCTGTATTATCTTGAGCATCACCTTGCTGGCATGTGGGATGAGCGCGATTGTTCGATAATTTGAACATTTTTTGGCATTGCCCTTTTTTTGGATTGGGACGTATACTGATCTTTTCCAATCCTGTGGCCACTGTTTTGTTTTCCAAATCTGCTGGCATATTGAATGCAGTAATTTGACGCCGTCATCTTTTAGCGCTTTGAAAAATTCAACTGGGATACCATCATCTCCACTAGCTTTGTTGTTTGCAGTGCTCTTTAGGGCCTTTATGACTTCGCTCTCCAGTATGTCTGGCTCAAGTTCAATTTCTTCAACATTGTGATTGTCAGGAGTGTTGAGGTCCTTTTTGTAAAGTTCCTCTGTGAACTCTTTCCATCTTTTCTTAATTTCTTCTGCATCAGCTAGCTTCTTTCCGTCTTTGTCCCTTATCATGGTCATTTTTGCTTTAAATGTTCCCTTGATTTCCCCGATTTTTTTGAAAAGATCTCTGGTTCTGCCTCTTTTGTTGTTTTCCTCCATTTCTCTGCACTGTTCTTTTAGGTAGTTTTCCTTATCTCTCCTTGCTTTTCTTTGAAATTCTGTGTTCAAATGATTGTAGTTTTTCCTTTCTCCTTTGACTTTTGCGTTCCTTCTTTCCTCTGCTATTTTAAGAGCCTCGTCAGACAACCACTTTGCTTTCTTACTCTTCTTTTCTTTTGGTATGGTTTTCTTTGCTGCTTCCTGCATGATGTCCCTCATCTCCGTCCATAATTCTTCTGGTACTCTGTCTACCGAGTCTAAGCCATTAAATCTGTTCATCACCTCCACCGTGTATTCTTTAGGGATGCTGTCTAGGTGATATCTTTCTGGTCATGTTTTCCCTATTTTCTTTAGTCTAAGCCTGAATTTTGCGATCAGTAGGTTGTGATCTGAGCCACAGTCTGCTCCAGGTCTTGTTTTTGCTGACTGTATGGAGGTTCTCCATCTTTGGCTGCAGAGTATGTAGTCAATCTGGTTTCGGTGTTGGCCATCTGGTGATGTCCATGTGTAAAGTCGCCTCTTGTGTTGCTGGAAGAGAGTGTTTGCTATGACCAGTGCGTTCTCTTGGCAGAACTCTATCAATCTTTGCCCTGCTTCATTCTGTGTTCCAAGACCAAATTTGCCTGTTATTCCCTCCACTTTTTGATTTCCTACTTTGGCATTCCAGTCTCCTAATATAATTTGGACATCATTTCTTGGTGTCTGTTCTATGAGGTGTTCTAGGTCCTCATAGAACTGGTCCATTGTGGCTTCATCTGCACCAGTGGTTGGTGCGTATATTTGGATCACAGTGACATTGAAAGGTTTGCATTGAAATCTGACTGACATCATTCTGTCATTTTTGAGATTGTATCCCATTACTGCTTTTCTCACTCTTTTATTGACAATTATTTCTTCTAAGGTTTTCTTGCCCACAGTAGTAGATATGATGGTTTCCAGAGCTGAATTCCCCCATCCCTGTCCATTTGAGCTCACTTTATTTGCTGGAATGTTTTTTGGTGCTGGTGGCAACTAAGAGCATATCTTTAGATCACCACAATGGTGATGAGTTCAATGTCTCATCACAACTATACATCAAACAAAAGCCCTAGAGTAAAATCTACTCAGGCTTTCAACATCAAGAACTAAATTCTAACAGGAGTTGGAAATATATTGTCCTTTTCTTCTTCTAACAGCTCTGATGCATAATGTATGCATTCTTGAGTTTATGGGTTAGTGTATAGGACATTTGACAGATTATATTATACAGATGCCATACCTTTATTTGTTAATCCCTTGTGGTTTAACTCATGGTTAACATTATCCATTCAATCATCATAATTCTGTCCTGCCTTTCTCCTGATAAAGAGACTCAAGATGGTTTGCAATATGCTTAAACGACTAATGTAACTAAAACAGAATATAATATTAACAACATATTGGGAAAATTAATGAGAAAAAGAAAATAATAATAATAACATTTTCTGGCACTTTACAGTTTAGCACATTTGTAAGTAGCAGCTTTATTTCTACAATGGCCATTTGGAGGCCCCTAATAGAGTGTCCTAGGAGATAGAAATGTTCTGAAATTGGTTTATCTGTGTTGCCATTCCTAATGTCAGATTTACATCCATTCATTCTTTTGTGCAGAGATGTCCTATGTAGAATGTTGGCAGAAGATGTAGTCATATTAGAGAATAAACAGTAAGTAAACTATTGTTCATGAAAGACATTGTTGGGACCCTTGCTCATGCAGTCATTATAGATATGGGTATACAGGTCATATCTACTGTAGATTTATGGTAGAGTTTTGTGTGTCAGTGAAGCCAGGAAGGCCCTAAAAAGCATTGCAAACAATAAAGCCAGTGGAGATGATGGTATCCCAGTTGAATTTTTCAAAGCCCTAAAAGATGGTGGAATCAAATTATTGCATTCTATATGTCAGCAGATTTGGAAAACACAACAATGACCACAGGATTGGAAAAGATCAACATACATTCCAATCCCAAAAAAGGGCAATGCCAAAGAATGTTCAAATTATCAAACAATTGTGCTCATTCCACATGCAAGCAAGGTTATGCTCATGATGATACAAGATAGACTTTAGCAGCATGTAGAGAGAGAATTACCAGAAGTGCAGGCTAGGTTCCGAAGAGGCAGGGGAACTAGAGACCGCATTGCCAACATACAAAGGAATATAAAAAACAAGTCTATTTCTGTTTCATTGACTACACCAAGGCCTTAGACTGTGTGGATCCCAACAAAATGTGGCAAGTAATCAAAGAGATGGGAATACCAGAACACCTTATATGCCTCATGAGAAATCTGTACATGAGTACCTCTTCATTTCCAAAAACTCAATTGTCTTGGTACTGGTCTGCCACCTGTTCCTTCAATCAATGTATATTCCAAAAATAGCTCCTATATTTTACGAAATTTATTTTCCTTAACTATATCCTTCTTCTGGTTCAATTCCCAAGTTAGCTTGTCATTCCTTTATACCAATCTTCGATTTTTGTCAAAACGTTACTCTTCCAATTTCTTGCTATGTATTCCCTTGCTCTTGTCAAGATAATAGATAACAAGTCCTTTATTCATATCTATGTTCAAATTATCTACATCAGTCAATAAGGCGGTACCCACACCCATCTTAAGGTCCACACCCATTATTTCTGTAATCTCTTTCTCTATATTTACCCAAAAACTCTTTTAACACATTACATTCCCATCAAATATGCTCATACTTCCCCAATGCGTTCTTACATCTCCAACATATTTTTGTTTTTGCATTATCCATCTGGTGAAACTGTAGTCTCCAGTACTTCTAATGGATACTAAGAGTCAGAACCAAAGAATTATACATGTAGAGTTTGACAGGAAGGACCTTTTACTCATACTGTACTTCACATTTAGTTAATATGGCTATACAACAACAAAATTGAATTATAATCTAATTTCAAACAGGATAGAATAGCTTTTATATATTGAGAAACTGATGAAATTATGCTTGACAGAATTGTTTGTACAAAAGTATTTTCAAAACACATTTTTCAGATGACAGTACCCATCCAATATGCTTTAAAACATATTAATGGGGCAAGACAAATACCCTGAAGAACCTACAGAAAGACAGACCCAGAGAAAATTAGCAAACACAACTAGTTGTCACTTTCAGTCCACAACTGAGACCATTCACATAAAGTCATAAAGATTCCTAACCCATCCATAAGTGTCCAGGCACTTCTTATTATAAGGAACTACTGCTTGAGTAATGTTGATCAAAGTGTCCACTTGTATTGCTATGCATGATGTTCCAATTCCTTCCTGAAGTACTACCAGTGTAGCTGGTTTTCGATGGTCAATCACATCCTTTAAAGTCCCCCTTGGATAGAATTCAAGAGTATTAAGTCAGGAGAACATGGGGAAATCTCAACCACATCTTTTCAAATGTTTCCACCATTCTCTTTGATACGTCCTGCCTGTCACATGGTGATGCTAGCATTAATTCTTTTGAGCGAACAACATCTCATATTGCTAATGAATTCAATTCAATTTTGCAACATAAGTCATAGATAACATACCTTAAAATGTGTATACATTTTTGCACCCTCTGTATTGGTCTACAAAAGGTCATATTAAAATATAGCAGTTAATTTTAAGATGCCACAATGTTTTTTTCTTTTTTTTATTTCTTGTCTGATATAACAGAGTAAAGTTGATGTGGTACATCATCATGGCATGGTATATATTATACTCAATAACATCTGTTCAATTTGGCCTTCATATATAAAGCAATGTTGTGATAGGCCAGAGTTGCAGCATGGTAGGAAGAAAAAAATAGAAGATCTTGGTTTAATGTAATCATAAATATAGCCAATTTGGGCAAGATGCTTTGAATAGTTGGATCTCTTAAATTATTAGTCATGTGCTAAAGTTTAAGACTATATATTATGTGAGCAAATTCCATGTTTTCGATGTTGAATGACTCAAAAGAATTGGACTTTGAAAACAGCTGAAGAAAAATGTACTGAGAAAAATCTTATATTTCTACTTCTGCACAGGACTTTGCTAATATTCACAAAGCTTCAGTTACTTGCAATTAGAAAGGATCACTCAAATAAAATTGAATTCTGAATGTTCCAGTGGCCCATGATATAGATCCTAGCTAGGCCAATTACACCAGTATTTTTACTACATTGTTGCAATCCAGAACCTTGAGAACATAACAGAGAGTTTCATCTTTGCTATCCTCATGTGCCCTCCATCAAATGCTCAACCCTATTACTTTTTCTGATTAAATTTTCAGGATCTGGAGCTGGGTATTAGATGTCATGTACATTAAGCAGATCCTTAGCTTCTCTCACCCATTTCTGACTGCTAAATGCATCGTACCCTTTTCTACAGTAGTATGTTATGCTGATGATACAGAAAATCTGACAATGAGAGCTTACTGTATTTTTTGGACCATAAGACGCACCCAGTTTTCAGAGCAGGAAAACAAAACAAAAATAATAATACTGTATTTTGCACCAGCAACCAGTGGTGGCGCTGCAGGGGAAATGGGCAGGCCAGGCCAATTGCACTGAGGAAGGGATACTCTAGCCTAGCCTCTTGCTCTCCTTTCAAGCAGGAAGCATGTTTCCCCCCTCCATTTTGTTCACGTGGAGTAGAGACAAAGGCATCAAGGTAAGTGAAACCCTTTCTTTTTAAGCACACGTTTGGTTTCCCACTTAAATGCATTGGGAACATACAAACAGAAAACTTGAATACAAGAAATTTATTTCCCATGCATTTAAATGGGAAATTGTGATTTTCACCCTTTAGTGGCCACTTGTTTTTCATATCCCCCCCCCCCCCAGCTGAACAGCTGAGAGGCGGAAGTAGAACAGCCACACCTGGCCGAAGACCAGCATTTGGATTATAAGATGCACACTCATTTTGTCCCCACTTTTGGGAGAGAAAAAGTACATCTTATGGTCCAAAAAATACGGTAGTTCTGATCATGGAGCACCCTTTCCATTTTACACTGAATATCTTCATTTATGTGATAAATAAAAGAGATATAGCTAATGTATTATCAATATTAATGTTAGTTAATGAGCTAATTTCCCCCATTTGAAGAATTTCAGCCACTATCACATACCCTCTGTACAATGTTATGTCACATCTAATCCCTTAAATCTATTCTTCACTTCCACTTTATATGCATATTCAACATGGCAAATGCTACAAAAATGTATCAAAATTCTCAAAGGAAATAAAAGATTGTACAGGGTGTCCAAAAGTTGCCATACATAGGAAAAATGGGAAATTGTAGCCAAATGTACTTTTATTGACAAAATATTCATTAAAAAAACCTTACAAAATATTATCTATATGTTGACTATCTCTTTCAACTCGCATATGAAGTTTTCTCCCCCACTTATGGCAAATATGTTCCAAGATATCTGTTATTATTTATGGTGACTTTAGGGATACCCAATAGTTACTTGCCTGGATTGCTTTGAATGAGATTATGATTTTTTCAACTATATGTTTTATTAATCCACAAAGACTTTATACTTATTTTTCCACATTTCTGTGATTTTTTCATCTTTTCTTTTTCCTTTCATTAGTCTTGTTCCATGGGTTTCTTGTGGATACTGAAATTAAAAGGAAGTAGAGTGGACCCCAGAGATTCACATATTTTAGTTTCACATCCTGAACGTCAGAAAATTTCAGCTTCAAATATGCCTGTAATGGGGAATCAAAAACAAAGGTGACTCATCTTCAAATAAGCTGATCTCATTTCAGCCTTTAGTATCTTTCATTCTCTATTTCTTTCCAGCCTGTTTCACAATAGGAGATGGGAAGGAAAGATGACAGGGAGTGTTCTCAAAGATCTGAACAGCAATTGTACGGTGACAAAAGAAATGCTTGGGCTAACATTTCAGAATTATTTTTCAATGTGAGAATTGAGCTATGAAGTCATAAAGATTCCTTATCTTTGAGTACAGGTCAATAAGAAACTAACTGTATATTTAAAAATGGAGATGCCTTCTGCCCCCCTCCCCAGTGAACCAATTAAATTTAAATGGTGTGTTTGTTCCCATAAAGTATTATAATAAAAATAAAAAGTTTTTCTCTCAAATCGCAAACTCTAAGTTTCGAAGCATTGCTTCTGCAAAGATGTTTCCCATTCTCTTGACTTAACTTTTACTTTCCCTAAATATTTATGTTATAAAGTAAAATATATGAATCAAGGCAATATAAATCTAATAAATAAATAAATAAATAAATAAATCTGGATGGGGTCAAACATGAAATGGCAAGACTGAACATCAACATCCTGGGAATCAATGGACTAAAGTGGATATTTGTGGAAAAAACCAATTCAGGGACCATTATATCTACTACTACAGACCAGAATCCATTAAAAGAAATGGAGTAGCCCTTATAGTAAAAAAAATAACAATGAGAAAAGCAGTAATGGGATACAATCTCAAAAATGACAGAATGATCTCAGTCTGAATCCAAGGCAAACCATTCAGAGCCACAGTAATCCATGTCTATGCCCCAATCACTGATGCAGAAGAGGCCAAAGTCAAGCAGTTCTTATGAAGAAGTACAACAATATCTAGAGTTGACAACAAAAATATGTTCCTTATCATCATAAGGGATTAGAATGCCAAAGTAGAAAGTCAAAAGGTAACTGGACCAATGGGCAAGCTTGGCATTGGGGTACAAAATAAAGCAGGACAAAGTTTAACAGAGTTTTGACAAGAAAACATATTGGCAATAGAAAACACTATTTCAACAAGATAAGAGATGACTACAAATGGACATCACCAAATGTCCAACACCAAAATAAGATTGATTATGTACTGGTACATTGCAGCCAAATATGGAGAAGCTCTATATCAGGAATTTTCAACCTGTGGCCCATGAGCCAGATGCGGCCTGCAGCACCATTTCACGTGCCCCCCACTGCCTCCACCACACTAGGAAGTGTCATGTGGTGGAGGGAGGGCAAAATGGCTGTCTGGCCCCCAAAGTTGTCTGAGGGAGTGTGACCCGGCCCCCGGCTTTAAAAGGTTGAGAACTCCTGCTAAATACAGTCAGTAAAAATTAGACTAAAGCTGACTGTGGCTCAGATCATGAGCTACTGATTGCAAAATTCAGGCTTGGAATAAAGAAAGTAGGAAAAGCCAGTAGGCCTTTCAGGCATGACCTGGATCATGTCCCTTATGAATATAAAGTGGAGATGAAGAATAGATTTAAGGGAATAGATGTGCCATAACATTTCACAGGAGGTAGCAATTAGAAACAAACTAAAGAAAAAGAAATGCAAGAAATCATGTCTGATGAGGCTCTACAAATAGCTGAAGAAAGAAGGAAAGTGAAAGGCAAAGATGAAAGAGAAAGATTTATCTAGATGAATGTCGATTTCCAGAGAATAACAAAGAGAGATAAGAGGAGCTTAAATGAACAGTGCAATCTTTACCTATAAATCTGAACGTTAACCGTTAGAATGTGACAAAGGAACCTGCACCCAGCCCTACTAGCCTGTACCGAGTATTTGTGCACTTGCCCGAACTGGGTTCGCAGGTAACTGTTGGGTTGAGAAATGCACTAGTGGGGCAGGAGACCCATGAACACAAACAAATAAAAAGGACTTCAATTCCCAACGTTCCTTGTGCTGCGCCATGCCACAGCCAATCAGGCTGAGAGGCGCAAGCAAAAAGAACATTGGGAAACGCACCGCGCCCAATCAAAATCAAGCCACATAAAAAAACCGCCGCACGAATGCAAACCAGAAACACAAAACTACAAGCCCCAGTGTCCTGTGTGCCATGAGCGTGCAGAACGCTTAGAAAGCCGGCGTGCAAAAAATAAAAATAAAAAACACAATGGGGATGCAAGTCCACCGTAGGCGGACGCAGCACCTCACAGCCACGCAAACACCCACTGGCCTTCATTCATGGAGCAATGGGGAGGAGAGGGACTCCCTCTCCTCCACGCTACCCCGCTGAAGACAAGGCGAGACCACCAACGGTCTCAAGAAAAGTTGAGCCGGGGTGGGGAAAAACACAAAAAACAGGGGGAGTTCAAGGGGGGGAAGGAACTGATGCCTTCGCCCCCCCCCTTGAAAGCGAAACAATTCTTCCGGAAAGCAAAGGCAGCGAACGGCGCTCTGGCTGCTGCCTTTACTTTCCGAGTAAGTGTTTCACTTTCAAGGGAGGGCGAAGGCATCAGTGCCTTCCCCCTTGAAAGTGAAACAATTCCTCCACAAAGCAAAGGCAGTGAACGGCATTCCGGCTGCTGCCTTTACGAGTAAGTGTTTCGCTTTCAAGGGAGGGTGAAGGCATCAGTGCCTTCTCCCCTTGAAAGCGAAACAATTCCTCTGCAAAGCAAAGGCAGGGAACGGTGCTCCGGCCACTGCCTTTACTTTATGAGTAAGTGTTTCACTTTCAAGGGAGGGTGAAGGCATCAGTGCCTTCCCTCCCTTGAAAGCGGAACAATTCCTCCGCAAAGCAAAGGCAGAGAATGACGCTCCGGCTGCTGCCTTTGGCTACCGGAAGTACTCACCCGGCAGCAGCCTCCACTCTCTCTCTCATACTCTCAGACACACACATATATACACACACACACCTAACCACCTAACAAAAATAAAACCATAATTAAAAACAACCATTACTTAAATCAAAAATCACAAAAAACTCACAAAATCACTTACAAAACAACTAAGTACAAAACGAAAAAAGCACAAATTACACAAACAAGAAAAAGTAAACAAAAACACAAAAAACCAAACCAATTAAACCTAAAAATAAAACAATACAACAACCAAACAGAAAAACCTCCCAAAAAACTACAAAAGCAAAATAAACCAAACCCCCAAAATAAAGGAAACCAGCCAACTCACCAGCATGTCCTCCCTCCACAACAACCGGAACACAAATGAAGAAACAAAGAGACAACCTACCGGAAGAAGCACCACCCAGAGGCCAGGAGAGAAAAAACAGTCAAAGTAAATGAGATCCACTAGCAGCCCCACCTGCAGGCCACAATAGTAAAAACAATTCAAAAAGACACAACAGCCCCAAACAAAAGGCCACAAGATTAAAAACAAGTCAAAAACATAACACAAAATCACAATTTTACACAAAAGGCCACAAGAGTAAAAACAAGTCAAAAACATAACACAAAATCACAATTTTACACAAATCACAAACATATGTCAATAAAATAAAATAAAAACATTTCTAAAATCCTGTGTTGAGTTTTAACTCAAATAAAAACCCAAAACATCTAAACACAGTTTAAAAACAGTGAATGTAAAAAACATGTACTTTTACATTTTTAAAATTATTACCTATGGTACAACTATTAAAAAAAACCCCACAAACTAAAACATTATTCAGTTAAATAAAACAATTTGAAAAAATTATATCATACTTTGTTCTTTTTTTAATCCACAAAAAAAGCTGATCACAGTTTATAACAGCCCAGCCAAATTTTTTTTTGTATAAATAAACATTTTAAAAATGACAATTACAGACTAAGCAATTTTTTACAAACATTAACAAAAAATAACTTTCCAACCCAATTTAAAACAGCCCGGCACTGCCGGGCAAACTCTGCTAGTGAATGAATAAAACCAAGAAAGTGCATTCCCACTTGGTCCAAACTGATCCAGGTTCTTTATAGCTTCGGATTTTCTGCTCCACCATGAAAATCATGATTGACTGCTGACAGGAGCCCTTATTAATGAAAAATTTCTCAGCTGATTTGGCAGACAAGAAGTGAGAGAGAAGTTAAAGAAAAGAATAATAAAAAACACAGAGAATGAAACTTTTATGTGTATTTCTTTTATTAACAGAAAGCACTTTTGTTTAAAAGCCTATACTTCAGGAATCCAATGCAAAAATAAAAAATCCTCTCTCATATCTTCTCCCATTTAATAAAAGTCCCATTCCTAGAATCTATATATAGTAAAATGACTGGTAAGAAAGAAAAATAAAAGATGTTCAGGCATGACATTATGGCAACATTTTACATCATATATTCACTTTGGAATACTCTATGCTCTGTAAGCTATCAAACATTTCTTCCTAAATAACTATCAACATTCCAAAAAAAACCCCACAAACTAAAACATTATTCGGTTAAATAAAACAATTTGAAAAATTATATCATACTTTGTTCTTTTTTAAATCCACAAAAAAACCCAAAAAAAGCTGATCACAGTTTATAACAGCCCAGCCAAAAATTTTTTTTTGTATAAATAAACATTTTTAAAATGACAATTACAGACCAAGCAATTTTTTTACAAACATTAACAAAAGAAACCCCCTTCCAACACAATTTAAAACAGCCCGGCACTGCCGGGCAAACTATGCTAGTATAATATAAGAAAACAACAGATGGGGAACGACTAGAGATCTCTTTTAAAAAATGAAGAAACCAATGGTACGCTTCAAGGGGAAAATGGCCATGATAAAGGACAAAAATGTCAGGAAACTAAAGGAATCAGAAGAGATTAGGAAAAGGTGGCAGGAAGACACAGAAGTATAGAAGGACCTTAATGTCCCTAACAACCATGATTTTGTGATCATTTATCTCAAGCCAGTCATCTTGGAGTGTGAAATCAAGTGGTCCCTAGAAAGCATTACTAACAATAAAGCAAGAGGAAATAAAAGTATTGTAGTTGAACTCTTTAAAGCCCTAAAGGATGATGTCATTAAAGTGCTGCACTCAATATGCCAGTAAATTTGGAAAATGAAACAGTGGTCATAGGATTGGAAACGTTCAGTTTACATTCCATTTCCAAAGTAGGCCAATGCCAAAGAATGATCAAATTCTCATACAGTTGTGCTCATCTCACATGCTAGCAAGGTCATGCTCAAGATCTTACAAGCCAAGCTTCAGTAGTATGTAGATTGAGAACTTCCAGAAGTACAAGCTGGGTTCCTAAGAGGCAGGAGAATTAGAGACCAAATTGCCAACACGCTGGGTCATGAGCAACATGCTGGGTCATAAGCAAGGGAGTACCAGATAAATGTCTACTTCGGTTTCATTTACTACACCAAAGTCTTTGATTGTGTGGGTTACAATATGGCAAGTCCTTAAAGAGTTGGGAATACCAGACCACCTCACCTGTCTTCTGGGAAATCTGAAATCAAGAAGCAATAGTTTGGATGGGATGCGGAACAACTGATTGATTTAGAATATGAAAAAGAGTGCAACAAGGCTGTATATTGTCACCCTGCTTATTTAACTTATATGCAGAGTGTGTCATCTGTAATGCAGGTTGGAAGATGCACAAACTGGAATTAAGATTGCTGGAAGAAATATCAACAACCTGAGATATGCAGATAAAACTACTGTAATGACAGAAAGTGAAGAAGACCTAAAGAGCCTCTTGATGAGGGTGAAAGAGGAGAGTGCAAAAGCTGACCTAAAACGCAACATAAAAACCCCAAGGTCATGGCATCTGGCCCCATAACTCACTGGCAAATAAACAGGAAGAAATGGAAACAGTGACTGACTTTACTTTCTTGGGATCCAAGATTACTGTAGATGGTGACTGCAGCCATGAAACAGGAAAAAAAATACATTTACTCCTCGGGAGGCAAGATATGGCAAACCTAGGCAGCAAAATAAAAATTGGAGACATCACCTACTGAAAAAAAATCCACATAGTTAAAGTGATAAGTCTTCTCAATGGTAATGTGTGGCTGTGAGAGCTGGACTATAAGGAAGGCTGAGCACAGAAGAATAGATCCCTCTTTAGTGCTGGTAAAGACCTTTGAGAGTCCCCTGGACTTCAAGGAAATCAAATCAGTCAATCTTTTTTTTTTAAATATACCCTAGCTGCTCCTTGGATGGACAGATACTGAAGTTTAAACTCCAAAAGCCCACATAGAGAGCATTCCAGTAATCAATTCTCAAGATTACCAAGGCATTCCAGTAATCAATTCTCAAGATTACCAAGGCATTGACCAATGTTATCAGAGAGCTAATAGCAAGGAATTGGCAGAGCTGGGTGATCTGCCTGAAATCCCCCAACTGTTTCATGTAATAATAATAATAATAATAATAATAATAATAATAATAATAATAATAATAATAATAATAATAATAATAATAATAATAATAATAATAATAATAATAATAATAATAATAATAATAATAATAATAATAATAATAATAATAATAATAATAATAATAATAATATGTTTTATTTCTACCCTGCTTTCCTGGCACAAGTGCCACTCAAAGCGGCTTACAACATATATAAATACAGTAACACAAATATAATTACACCAATAATCGACAATAATACAGTATAAGATTAAGAAACAAGAAACATAGTATCAGTATATCAAATAATACATAATTACATAGCATCAAAAATATTCAGTATTAACAAAATCCCCAGGTGATGGAGCACAGCTCACATCCCCGTTGGCGCCCCAGCCCAATGTCTTCAGCTGCAGTAACATCAGCCTGTCTCCATGTCCATCTGACTCTCTCTCTCCCTGCCCCCGCTCTCACCATGGGCAAGGTAGTGACAAATCCAGCGGCTCCATCAGCAGCATGATAGTGAAGCCGCGATGGTCACCCCACAACTGGGGGCCAGTCTTTCGCCAGTCTCTCTCCCCGCCCTTGCTCTCACCAAGGGTAGGGGTCCGAAAACATAGCAAGAGCGGCAGAGTCTTGAAACCATAGAGCAGCTGCCAGAGTTCAGGGCGCTGTCGGCATTGCTCCATCGTGGCTGCCTCTTATACCCCCACCAAGGAGAGGGGTGGAGGGAGGCGGGGCTATCCGGGACGCCAGTATTGGGGCTCTCCCACCAGCTGTCAGAGTTCAGGGCGCCGTCGGCATTGCTCCAGCATGGCCACCTCTTATACCCCCACCAAGGAGAGGGGCAAAGGGAGGCGGGGCTGTCCGGAATGCCGGTGTTGGGGCTCTCCCTCCAGCTGCCAGAGTTTAGGCCGCTGTCGGCGTTGCTCCAGCATGGCCGCCTCTTATACCCCCGCCAAGGAGAGGGGCGGAGGGAGGCAGGGCTGTCCAGGATGCTGGTGTTGGGGCTCTCCCACCAGCTGTCAGAGTTCAGGTTTAATATGTAGATATTAAAACTCAAAGTGACCAAAAAAAGTGGAGAACCTGACTGGGTAGAGTTTAATGGATTTAAAGGAGAGCTATTTTTAGGGAATCCGATGTCTAAAATTAAAATAAACAACAAAACCCTGGAAGATTTATACAAAGTATGGAGGAAGATGAAAAAGAAAGTAGCGCCAAATATTTCTCCAATAATAGAACTCACTGATATGAAAGAATGCCCAATAGCTAACATAAAGGATGCAAGAGCCATTTTACAACAGAACAAATTACTGTTAGTAAATGATTGGATAAACAAATGTAGAGAAGAAAGTAAAAGAGAAAAATATATGAGAATGTAAAACTCAACTGGCTACAAAGATCACGGATGGAGCAATGAGACAAAAATAATTAGACTACTAGAGCCGGAAGCAAGACACATTACAGTTTTCACGGAATTAGTTTACAGTGCTAGAAGAGGTCTCACCACATTAAAGAATATAGCAAGTAAATTTTATAAGGAATTAAACAGAGAGAGGAAGGGGGAGAATTATTAAAGCAAGTATCGGAAAGTGATTTGAAAATAAAGATAGATGGAACTAGCTGGAAAAATAAATGGAATCAAAGAGTACTAAAATCTCTCCCTATCAAGGAAAAAGAAATTAATTATAAACTTATTCGGAAGTGGTATATGACCCCCCAAAAAATTCATAAGATGAATAAGAATAAACCAAATAACTGCTGGAGGTGTGAAGAAGAGGAAGGATCATATACACATATGTGGTGGCACTGTAGTTATGCACAGACAACATGGAAAGCTGTAGAAAGAGAAATATAATTTTTTTAGGTGTTTCAGTAAAAATAATTGGGAAGTTTGTGCTATTGGGTGAGACTGAGGATCTTTAGTTAGATAAAAATCAAAAGGAGCTAGTGTTAATTTTGCTGACAGTAACAAAATCCATGATTACCAGAGAATGGAAAAAATAAATTCAAGTTTAATAGAGAAATCTGGTATAGGGAGATTTGGCAACTGCCGTTAAAAGATAAACTGACAATAGAACATAAAGCTAGAAATACAATAAATAAGGGTATTTTTTTGGAACATTTGGAACCCATTTGTGATCTATGCTATAACGAACAAAGAAGGTATTAAACCTAGTCAAGACTCAAGAAAGTTTTGGGAACAACAATATTAAAGGAGGTAAAATGCAAGTTCCGGATCTGTATAGCACAGGGGGATATGAGATGTCATTCTGGATGGAACTAAGGGCTAAATGGGGGGGGGGGGTGACACTTTTGAGGTGTAGATGTGATGTATGTACAGGTTTTTATCTGTAAAACAATAAAAAAAATTTTTAAACTAATTGGAAAAATTATCAAGCCCTGAAAAGCACACTGGGGAAATTATCAGCCCCTGAGAGACTCCATATTTGGTGAACCCATGGAACAATTGAGCATTCTCAAGCTGCTGGTGATCTGGAGGCAGATTTGGATGTGGCCACCAAGGAAAGAACTGAGTCAACATTTCCTAAACCCACTAGCCTGTATAGCACAGTAAATGGTACCAAAGAGCACCAAAAGATCTGGGAGGACTAGTAATGGAAGACTCCCATTGTCAGTCTTTGACAACAAGTTGTCAAACAGTGTGGCCAGGGCTGTCTCACACACATAAATCAATTCCCCCGGATGGAGAAGTATGTCATTTGTTATTCAGAAAATTCAAAAATCTAATTCCAAATACAGTATGGTTTGTACTGATGGTAAAATCAGAAGCTTTTTGGTCAAGTACACCGGATTCAGGCACATCTGTAACAATACTAAAAACATACCCATTAACATATGTACTTTTACCATCCTGTCTTTATAGGGTGAACTTTGCAGGCGCACCCACCCAAATAAAGACTCAGACACCGGTATTGGATTAAAGGCATTTGGCCACTTTTATTGAATAATGCCCTAGTCCGAATTATAACTTTCAATTGGTGTATCATCCAATTGTAATTCTTTAAGGCAAGCAGGCTGCGGTAGCACTGGTAAGGTTCCACCCAAAATGCCAATGGCTATTGGCTACATGTATCAATTTGTATCAATTTGTTTGTTGACACAAACAAATTGTTGACCGAAGTCAATATACTATCTACTGACCCCACCCTTTGACGTGTATCCGTCCAAATATCAAGGTGATGCAGGCTGTGAAGCTCCTAGCATCACCCCGTTCATGGTTTGCCCTTGCCCTTGACCGGCCAATCCTGTACCAATCCTGTACCTATCTACGTGTTGGCCAATCAATTGCGAACCTGCCGGATACCTATGGGTCATAAATCTTTACCTTACCAGTGCTACCCGCCACACGGGGAGGTGTCCATGATGACTCACCGCCCCGCCCCCTGACCGACAGCTCAGTCACCAGGCCCGCTTGCACGTCCTCCAGAAAGAGGTTCATACCTCTGGCCAACAGGTGGACCCCATCTCCTGCATACAGGCTAAAATCCTGCAACCCTATCCCCGGGTGTCGAATGGCTGTCCCCAAGCCATTCTCAACAAGAAACCGGGCAACAGCCCTGTTCACTGACTGCCGGGCACGGTCCAAACCACGGAGATCAATGCCTCCTCTATAACAGTGTCTCGGCACGATGTCAGACCATAGCAACCGTGTGTATGGCCATAAATGATGTAGAAACACCAGGTCACTGCACACCGACATTTTTAAGGAAAGGCCAGAGATCTGTGCGAGATCATTGCCGCCGAGGTGCAGAATCAAAACATCAGGCGGTCCAGCATCCCTGATGGACATCAGGAATGGTAACAGTTCCCGCCATCTCATGCCACGCACACCATACCACCGCATACGTGCGGATGCACGCAGCCCGAGATGGGGTCCCCACTCTGACAATGCAGCATACTGTGCCGCCCAGTGCACATAACTGTGGCCCACCAGCCACACTGCCACTGGTGTGGGTAGACACACAGGGTCTGTAAAAGAAGGAGGAGGAATTAAGGACATAACTAGGTACTCATGCAGTGAGGGGACGTACATATAATGAAAAATGCATGGATCCCCACCTGCCCATCCAACATATATCAGCCTCAGAGTACCCAAACGCAGCTGCAGTTGACACAGTGCCTATTCTGAATGAATGGGTGCCATAACGAGCCCCAGGGAGGCCCACACTGTGAAGTGCCATCCCGGTCACCCTCCAGAATTGAAATTTGGTAAGGGGAGACCCATCCTGGTGGCAGAACAAGGGGCCAGGGCGTGTACCACGCACTGCCAAAAACACATGTAGGGTACCAACCGGACAGATGTCAGCAAATGTACACTGTAGCAGTCTAACACCACTGCCTTCTCCATGCTGATGCACACTGTAGCAGTCTAACACCACTGCCTTCTCCATGCTGATGTCAGCAAATGTACACCGTAGCAGTCTAACACGACTGCATTCTCCATGCTGATCGGCTTTTGAGGAACGAATCCTCAACTGAGCCCACTCCTGGTTGATAGATACATCTTCGAGTTCCAGTGCCCTACGAGACACATCCCCCTTTGACAATGGGACCAGCTCGCTGATTCTCAGAGCTCCAAAGAAAGCTACGGTGGTAGCTGCATGAAAAAGACTCCTCATACCTATCATAACACAGTCTATGCCAACCTCGGGCAAGGTAGGACAGAATACATGGTGAAACAGGGTGACATGTGTCCGGGCACTGGCCATGTTCACGTGTCCACCCTTCCAATACATGGCGTATACGGAAGTCACTCACACAGTCAGTAAAGCCCCGTGCCTTGGCCATGAATGCCAAAGCCGAAAGCCTGGTGGTGATGGTGTGTGGGGCCAATCCCTGATCATGAAGGTGCACCATATACTGTAAAACCTGGTTGACCGATATCGGCCACATTTCAGGCAACTGCCTTTGCCTACAAAAGGTCCTAAATTGAAGGAGTGTATGCTGATATGCCTTACGCATGCGAGGTGCCAAAGACATGCCGATCGCCCGGTTCACCTCTCCTCGCCAAATGTCCATATCTCGGCTGAGAGTGGAGAGGGAAGTTCCTCTGCCTCTGGAGCCAAGGCATGGAACCAGGAGATCTGCAGGCGGGATAAAGCGTCGGCAATATCGTTATTAATGCCTGCCACATGTCTGTCCCTGAAGAGCACATTAAGGCACAAGGACCTAAGAACAAATTGGCAAACTAATGCCATGACTCTGGGGGACTTAGACGTTTGGGCGTTGACAATGTGCACCACAGCAGCATTGTCACACCAAAACTGAACCACAGAATTAGCCCACCTTCCCCCCAGAGCATAAGGGCACCCAAAATTGGAAAAAACTCCAGGAATGTAAGATTGCGTAAGCGATCCATGCCCTGCCATCCCTGGGGCCATTGGCCATAGGCCCACTGTCCTTCAAAATAAATCCCATACCCCAGGGAGCTGGAGGCATCCGACTGTACTTGGAACTGGGGGGCTGACCATAAGCTCAGATCTCCAAAAAGGAGACTCCATTAAAGTCCTGTAGGAATGTGAGCCAAACCGACAGGTCTGCTTGTAAACCCCTAGTCAGCCGTACCCTGTGGTGTCGTTTAGAAAGGCCAACCATAGCATCACACAGACGCCTGGCGAAGGCTCTCCCTGTTGTCACCACCCTGCAGGCGAAGTTGAGGTGGCCGTGAAGCACCTGCAACTCCCGGAGAAACACCTTACACTTGGCAAGCATTGCCAAAATCGCATCAGAGATCCACCCCCCACCCCGACCGACAATTCGGTCACCAGGCCTGCTTGGACGTCATTCAAAAGAGGTCCATACCTCTTGCTGACAGGTGAACCCCATCTCCAGAATACAGGCTAAAATCCTGTAACCCTATCCCCAGGTGTCGAATGGCTGTCCCCCAAGCCATTCTCGATAAGGAACCAGGCAACAGCCCTGTTCACTGACCGCCAGGCACGGTCCAAATGATGGGAGTCAATGCCTCCCCTATAATAGTGTCGCGGCACGATGTCTGACCATAGCAACCGTGTGTACGGCCATAAATGGTGAAGAAACGCCAGGTCCCTGCACTCAGAAGTCTTTAATGCCAGGCCAGTGATCTGTGACTCAAAGGAGGAGAAGGAATGTGACTCAAAGGAGGAGGAGAGTAGGGAATCACTCTGAGAGTCTGAAATTACAGAATAAATTTGAGGCTCTTTCCCTCATCATACCTGATGAGGAACACACAGAGGAACAACTGGTTCCACCTGATGATCTGTCCTTCATCACACTTGATGAGATCCAGGAAGATAAACAACAGGAACAAACTGAGGTTCTCTCCCTTAATATGGTTGATGAGGTGCAGATTACAGGAGAGAGGCTCCTTGTACTAGGCGATTCTATAATTAGAAATACAGAGAAATGGATTTTTGATGCACATGATAACCGTATGGTGACTTGCCTGCCAGGTGCAAAAGTTGCAGACATCACAAGAAATCTAGATAGATTGTTAGAGAGAACTGGGAACAAGCCAGTTGTCATGGTACACGTTGGTACGAATGATGTTGGGAAGGCCAAGCGGTCTGTCCTGGAAGCCAAATTTAGGTTGTTAGGAAGAAGATTGAAGTCCCGGACTTCCAAGGTAGCATTTTCAGAAGTGCTGCCTGTCCCTCGCACAGGACCTACCAGGCAGGCAGAGCTCAGAAGCCTCAATGCGTGGATGAGGCGATGGTGTTGGGAGGAAGGCTTCAGATTTGTCAGGAACTGGAGAACATTTTGGGACAAGCCAAATCTGTTCAGGAGGGATGGGTTGCATTTGAACCATGATGGGACCAGATTGCTGGCACTCAACATCAAAAAGGCTGCAGAGCAGCTTTTAAACTCATAACTGGGGGAAAGCCGACAGGAGCTGGGCAGCATCCGGTTTGGGAAAGTGTGTACTTGAGTAGTGAGGAAGATGCAAAAATTACTGAGCAGAGCAAGGAGCTAGTCACCAGCACTCTAGCAGAAGGATGCAAGAGGCAGTCTAACAATGCAACTGGACTCAAAAGACTGTATCAGGAAAGCATATATAAATGCTTGTATACAAATGCCAGAAGCCTCCGGAACAAAATAGGGGAGCTGGAATACTTAGCAATAGATAAGAATATTGATTATCATCCAACCTGGTGGATGGATGATAACCAATGGGATACAGTTATCCCAGGCTACAAACTGTACAGGAAGGATAGGAAGGGGCAAACGGGAGGTGGTGTAGCCATGTATGTCAAAGAAGTGATAAAATCACATGAATTGGAATATCTAGGTGATTTGGAGTCACCATTAGAAGCTCTGTGGGTAAGAGTACCAGGCCACAAGGATGGTCTAACAGTAGGCATATACTATCGGCCTCCGACCCAAACTCTTGAGGGAGACTGGCAGTTGGAGAATGTTGTAAAGGAGGCATCCAAGAAGGGAAGCCTGGTTATAATGGGGGACTTCAATTACCCTCACATAGACTGGGTGAACTGTTGTTCAGCACATGATAAAGAGATAAAGTTCCTAGATATGCTAAATGATTGTTCCCTGGGACAGATGGCTGAAGACCCAACCAGAGGTACAAGAATCCTTGACTTGATCCTGAGTAATATTCAGATCTGGTGCAAGATGTTTATGTGACTGATCCAATAGGGAACAGTGATCACAACTCAATTATGTTTAACTTGATCATAGACCGCAAGTCACTGATAAAATCTAACACAGAGACCTTAAATTTTCAAAAAGGAAATTTCCCAAAGATGAGGAAACTAGTAAAAAAAGTAGCTGAAAGGGAAAATTGAGAGAGTCCAAACACTCCAAGAGGCATGGACGCTGTTTACAAAAACAATAACAGAGGCCCAATTGGAATGTATACCCAAAAGGAAAAAGGGCACTGCCAGGTCCAAGAGGACTCCGATGTGGCTTACAGTTTGGGAAGTGATCAAAAGCAAGAAAAGCTCATTTAGAAGATGGAAGGCTTGTCCAAATGAGGACAGCAGGCAGAAACATAAATTCTGGGAGAACAAATGCAAGGCAACAATCAGGAAAGCAAAGCAAGACTTTGAGGAGCGTATAGCTAAAAATACTCAGAGAAATAACAAAGACTTCTTTAAGTACATTAGAAGTAAGAACCCAACTAGGAAGGCCATTGGACCATTAGATGACAATGGAAGACAAGGGGTTATTAAAGAGGAAACAGAGATTGCAGAGAGATTCAATGAATTCTTTGCTTCAGTATTCACTGAAGAAGACAGAGACCACATGCCCAAAACAGAGCCTATCTTCGTAGGAAGGGAAACTGAAGAATTAAGCCAGATAGAAATAACCAGGGAGGAGGTCCTTGCATGTTAAACTAAACACTAACAAATCACCAGAACCAGATGGTATCCATCCCCGGTTTCTCAGGGAACTTAAAGATGAAATTGCTGATCTCCTAGCCAAAATATATAATATTTCCCTCAAATCAGGTTTTGTGCTTGATGACTGGAAGGTAGCGAATGTAACACCAATTTTCAAAAAAGGATCCAGGGGTGATCCAGGAAATTACCGACCTGTCAGTTTGACATGTGTCCCAGGTAAAGTGATGGAAACCATCCTAAAATATAGAATTAATAGGCACATAGAAGAGAAGGCACTGCTAAACGAGAGCCAACATGGCTTTTGCAAGGGCAAATCATGCCTCACTAATCTGTTGGAATTTTTTGAGAGTGTCAACAAGCATGTGGATAAGGGGGATCCAGTTGACATTGTTTATCTGGACTTTCAGAAGGCTTTTGACAAGGTCCCACACCAAAGGCTCTTGAGTAAACTAACCAGTCATGGAATAAAGGGACAGGTCTTGTCCTGGATCAGCAACTGAGGGACAGGAAACAGAGGGTAGCACTAAATGGACACTTCTCTAAGTGGAGGGAAGTAAAGAGTGGGGTCCCCAAGGTTCAGTACTGGGAGCACTGCTTTTCAACCTCTTCATAAATGATCTAGAGGTAGGAGTAAAAAGCAAGGTAGCCAAATTTGCTGACGACGCAAAATTATACAGGGTAGTGAAAACTGTGAGAGATTGTGAGGAGATCCAGAGGGATCTCTTGACACTGGGGGAGTGGGCAAAACAGTGGCAAATGAGCTTCAACATTAGTAAGTGCCGAGTGATGCATGTTGGGGCAAAAAACCCCAATTACATTTATAAACTGATGGGTTCTGAACTCTCTGCGACAAACCAGGAAAGGGACCTTGGTGTCCTGGTGGACAACTCAATGAAGGTGTCAACCCAGTGTGCCTCAGCAGTGAAAAAAAGCAAACTCAATGTTAGGGATCATTAGGAAGGGTATAGAAAATAAGTCAGCAAGTGTCATTTTTCCTCTTTATAAATCTATGGTGAGGCCCCATCTGGAATACTGTGTACAGTTCTGGTCGCCATACCTCCAGAAGGATATTATGGAGTTGGAGAAAGTGCAGAGGAGGGCAACCAGAATGATTAGGGGACTGGAACACCTTCCTTACCATCTGAGACTGCAACAGTTGGGCCTTTTCACTCTTGAACGACGGCGTCTAAGAGGTGACCTGATTGAAGTTTATAAAATCATGCACGGTGTGGACAAAGTAGATAAGGAAATCTGTTTTCCCTATCGCACAACACTAGAACGAGGGGACACTCGATGAAACTTTTGGGTACTAGTTCTCAAATAAACAAGAGAAAGTACTTTTTCACCCAGAGGATTACTGATCTATGGAACTCCCTGCCAGAAGAAGTGGTGACAGTTGTCAGTCTTGACAGCTTTAAGAAAGGATTAGACAAGTTCATGGAGGACAAGGGTATCAATGGCTATAATTATGGATACTTAAGGACAACCTTGGGGTTGGAGAGATAGGCAGGATATCTCTCAATGCCATTTCCAGGGAATCATAAGCAGGTGAAGGCATCTCCTTGGGAATACCCCGAAGGAAATGGTGAGCCACTGTGTGGGAAAGAATGCTGGACTGGATGGGCTGTGGCCTGTTCCAGCAAGGCTGTTCTTATGTTCTTATTGCCTCTGAGGTGCAGAATTAAAACATCTGGCAGTCCGGCATCCCCAATGGACATCAGAAATGGCAACAGTTCCCGCCACTTCATGCCGTGCACACCATACCACTGCATACGCGCGGTTGCACGTAGCCCGAGATGGGGTCCCCACTCTGACGAAGCAGCATACTGTGCCGCCCAGTGCACATAAATTGTGGCCCACCAGCCACACTGACACCGGTGTGCGGAAACACACAGGGTCTGTAAGAGAAGGAGAGAGAATTGAGGGCATAACAAGGCACTCATGCAGTGAGGGGACGAACACACGAAGAAAAAAGGTGCAAATCCCCACCTGCCCATGCGACGTATGTCAGCCTCCGAGTACCCAAATGCAGCCGCAGTTGATGCAGCGCCTATCCGAAACGAATGGGTACCGTAACGAGCCCCAGGGACCCCGCACTGTGAAGCGCCGTCCCAGTAACCCTCCAGAATTGTAGTTTGGTAAGGGGAGACCCATCTTGGTGGTAGAACAACAAGCCAGGGCGTGAACCACACACTGCCACAAACGCATGTAGGGCACCAACCGGACAGATGGCAGTATCATGCTACTACACTTTCCTCGCTGACCGGCCCTTGAGGAGCGAATCCTCCACAGAGCCCACTCCTGGTCGAGTGACACATCTTCCAGTTCCAGTGCCCTGCAGAACATGTCCCCTTGTTGTAAGTGGGACCAGCTCACTGATTCTCAGAGCCCCAAAGAAAGCCACAGAGGTAGTTGCCTGAAAATAGACTCTTCGTACGGAGCATAGGCGCTGGCCACGTAGGGGTCATATACAGTAGCCACAACTGCTGGCAGGGCTCGTCCCACCGCATCTCAGGGTAAAGGGCCGCCCTCATCCTAAATTCTTCGTCATAGGCCAACCATGACGGGCCAGGGAAATCCACCACAGCCTGGTAAATATTGTCCAGGTACTGGACCATTGGGATGGCCAAATCAGGACGGGCCCTTAGATATACTGCCCTGTATCTCAAATAGGCCGGTAACCAATTGGCCCAAGTGCGAGGCTGCTTACGACGATGGGACAACTCCTTGTCCCTGTCATCCTGCCCCTCCCTCTCCTCCTTAGTGGGTTCACGGTTCAGGAGGGTGAAAATGTCAATATATTCCCCACGCCATATCTTCTCCCTAGTAGCCTGGTATAAATGGTCACCCAGGGGTGGGGAGTAGCCGGCCATCGGCAGGGCCGCCGTTGGCATGGATTGGAGTGGAGGAACACATAATGGGCCCTGTTGGACCCCCGAGAAGTTAGATGGAAGCATTGGGTCGGTCACCCCTGTAAGAACCTGGGGGTAATTGGGAGCCCAGGAGGTAACAGGGTAGTGTGCATTGAACTGCCCTCCTGCAGTAGCCTGTTGCGGCCATGGCCACTGTACCCCCCCCCAGTGTTAAGCTCTAGTGCCCCCGGGTGTGCTGACTTGACCAGGATACTCACTCGGTGCACCCCCATGGGCCGCTCCCACTGGGGGTTCCGGCCCGTGGTGGGTGTCAGAGCTCGCGATGGTCATCGAGCTCTGTGTCTCCATGCGTCCATGCCAAGCAGGACCGGTCCCCGGTAGAATGCCCTGCTGGAATGCCCGGATAGGGAGCTGCAAAGCGCCAGCCTGCGCTGGCCTGATGGCCTCCAGCAGCTCAACCTTGTTGATGGCCCGCTGCGCGGCTGTGGCACGCATGTGGGCCGCAGCCGAGGAGCTGCCAAGCCCAGCCTCCATAGGTGGTGGAACAATTGCCATGGATGCCTCAAGTGTTGATATGCGGGCAAGGAGAGCATCCACAGTGTCAGACCCACCAGAATAAGGTGGGCTGGGTGGGCCAGACGGCCCGCCGGGCAATTGATGAGCGGGAGGTGGGGGAAAGCAGTGTGGCAATCCCTGGCCAGGTTCAATAGGGGTAGAAACCCCAGGGGAGCAGGCCCCCGCAGCCCCCGCCCGAGTCCTGCGACTGGGTGGGTAAGCAGAGGCCTGGTCCCCTCATTGGTGGCAGTGATAAGGTAACGCTGCCACCCCCCCTCCGTGGGGCACCAGCCTGAACCCTCCGGCCCGGTGGCAGCAGCACTGATTGGAGGAGAGATATCCTCTAATCAGAAGGAAAACCAGAGGGAGCAGCGTCGGAGCAAACTTCTCCGCTCCATCGCTGTTCTTTAAAATGGCAGCGAGGCTGCCTCGTGGCCACCCTTTTTATACAGGGGTGGCCACGCTCCCTAACTAACCCGGCAGCCATTTTGGTGCCGCGCTTGCATACATCTTATTTTGACACACTGCTGTAGAAAGAATATCTTACCACTTGATAATCTTCTTTTGAATCATCTTCTAAGACATCTGCAGTAGAAAATTGTAAGTAGCAAAAGGTCAGTCATTTCTTTCTTGCTACCATTAGCCCACCAGATGTTTCTTTTTTCAGCAAAACATCGAGTTTTAAAACTCTTGCTCCTTATTTCACACTAGCAGAGGTTGCCCAGCATTGCCGTGCTGTTTTAAATTGTGTTGGAAGGTTAAATTGTGTTAACGTTTTTAAAAAATTGCTTAGTCTGTAATTTTAATTTTTTAAATGTTTATTTATGTAATTTTTTTGGCTTGGCTGTTATTATCTGTGATTTGCTTTTTTGGGTTATTTTGAGGATTAATAAAAGAACAAAGTATGATATAATTTTTTCAAATTGTTTTATGTAAGCGAATAATGTTTTAGTTTTTTGAATTTTTTTAATTAGTTGTACCATAGGTAATAATTTTAATAATGTAAAAGTAAATGTTTTTTACATTCAATGTCTTTAAAATGTGTTTAGATGTTTTGGGTTTAAATTTGAGTTAAAACTCAGCACAGGATTTTTAAAAGTTTCTATTGTATTTTATTGACATATGTTTGTGATATGTGTTAAAGTGTGTTTTAGTGTAATTTTTTTGACTTGTTTTTATTGGTGTGACCTTTTGTGTAAAATTGTGAATTTGTGTTATGTTTTTGATTTGTTTTTACTCTTGTGGCCTTTTGTTTGGAGCTGTTGTGTGTTTTTGAATTGTTTTTACTATTGTGGCCAGCAGGTGGTGCTGGTAGGGGTTATTGTATTTTGACTGTTTTTTCTCTCCTGGCCTCTGGGTGGAGCTTCTTCTGGTAAGTAGTCTCTTTCTTTATTCATTTCTTTTCTGGTCCTGGTGGAGGTAGGACATCTTTTGGTAAGTTTGCTTGTTTTCTTTCTTTTATGTGTGTGGGGGTGGTTGGAATTTGCATTTTTGTATTTTTGTTTTGTTTTTGATTGTGTTTTTAGTTACCTCGTATTGTTTTTGGTGTTTTTGTTTTTGTGTTTTTAGTAATTTTTTAAAATTTATTTATTTATTTGGTGGTGGGGAGGAGGTGTGGCCGTTGGGGGTTAGGAAGGGTGGGCTAGGTGGTGGGGAAGGGGGCATGGTCATTGGGGGTTAGGAAGGTTGGGCTAGGATGGTGGGGAGGGGGGCATGGTCGTTGGGGGTTAGGAAGGGTGGGCTAGGTGGTGGGGAGGGGGGCATGGTCGGTGGGGTTAGGAAGGGTGGGCTAGGTGGTGGGGAGGAGGGTGTGGTCGTTGGGGGTTAGGAAGGGTGGGCTAGATGGTGGGGAGGGGTTGTGGTCGGTGGGGGTTAGGAAGGGTGGGCTAGGTGGTGGGGAGGTGGGCTTTATTGTGTTATGGTGCTTTGATTGTGTGGAGTCGTGAAAGTAGATCGGGGTTTCCCCTTTAATATCAGTGGGTGGGGGGTTGCAACCCCCCTCTCCGCTGGCTCCCCTGGGGTTGGGAGGTTTGGGGGGGACAAAAGGGGTATGTCCCCCCCAACCCTTCTGGATCCAGGAGACCAGGGAGAGTGGATCGATCCCCCCTCCTTAAAACAACTCCGTTTTTAAAGAGAAGAAACCGCCCCACCTAGAGGCCGGAAGAGTAAAAACAGTCAAACAAATAATTATTAAAAAACAAAAGCAAAAGCAATACTCTTAACCACAGCCCCACCTAGAGGCCAGAAGAAAACAACAGTCAAAAAATAATTAAACAAACCAAATAATAAATAAATAAATAAATAAATAAAATACAAATTAAAATCACCACCACCCAAACCATCCCTAAAATAAAAACAACCCAAAAAACTGCCCAGCAAAAAATTTAGTAACAGCCACACCTAGAGGACGGAAAAGTAAAAACAGTCAAAATAAATGAAAATAATCAGAATTAAAATGACAAATATAAATTAAATAAATCAAATAAAGTCACAAACCACAAATGCAAAACACCCCCACCCAAACCACCTCTAGCCAAAAAAACACAATTAAAAACTGCCCAGCTGGCCAGGCACAAATATGCTAGTAAGAACATAAGAACAGCCTTGCTGGAACAGGCCACAGCCCATCCAGTCCAGCATTCTGTCTCACACAGTGGCTCACCAGGGTATTCCCAAACAGATGCCTTCACCTGCTTAGGATTCCCTGGAAATGGCATTGAGAGATATCCTGCCTATCTCTCCAACCCCGAGTTTGTCCTTAAGTATCCATAATTATAGCCATTGATACCCTTGTCCTCCATGAACTTGTCTAATCCTTTCTTAAAGCTGTAAAAACTGACTGCTGTCACCACTTCTTCTGTCAGGGAGTTCCATAGACCAGTGATCCTCTGGGTGAAAAAGTACTTTCTCTTATTTGAGAACTAGTACCCAAAAGTTTCATGGAGTGCCCCCTAGTTCTAGTGTTGTGTGATAGGGAAAACAGTCTTTCCTTATCTACTTTGTCCACACCATGCATGATTTTGTAAACTTCAATCAAGTCACCTCTTAGACGCTGTCATTCAAGAGTCAAGAGGCCTAACCGTTGCAGCCTCAGATGGTAAGAAAGGTATTCCAGTCCCCTAATCATTCTGCTTTACTTAGTTCTGATGGGTGGTAAGTTATGTGAACATTGGTTTAAGTGTCCTGCTACTTTTAGTGATGGCTTTGAATGAGTGAGTTTTAGTTGAGTTTCAGTTGAGTTTGAGTTGAGGTTTGAGTTGAGTTTGAGATTGGTTCTTCCTAAGCCCAGTGTTTTCCACAAATGAAGATAAAGTCTATTTTGAACCTTCTTCTTCAGACTCCAGATTCTTACTGACTGTAGTTGGCAGTTGACAGTTAGCATTTGGCAGTTGCCTAAGCTCCTCCCCCAGCTCTCAAGTTCCAAGCATCTTAATACATTTTTCTTAAAGAAACATGTACATTTAAATATTATTGCTTTCTCTAAAGAGTAAGCATAACATGCATTATGTATTAATACAGTTCATGAAAAATGGACACTACAAGTTGGAGGAGCACAAGACCAACCAATGTCATTAAAATTATTAAGGCAAAATATTGCCCTAACTGTAGCATTGCTCTGGCAGGTTGCTGTGTTGGTAGAAATTTCTGCTGCTTTTCCAAATTGTCTTCTCACAATGTCAAGTCCATGGCTTCTGCCTCCAATTCCTTCTTGATGAAGGGAAGATGCATTGCAGGCACACCCCCCAAAGAAAGACTCAGACACCGGTATATGGATAAACGCATTGGGCCACTTTTATTGAATAATGCCCTAGTCCGAATTATAACTTTCAATTGGTACTCATCCAATTATAATTCTTAAGGCAAGCAGGTCGCAGTAACACTGGTAAGGTTCCTCCCAAAATTGCCAACGGCAATTGGCTACAATGTATCCATTTTGTATCAATTTGTTTGTTGACACAAACAAATTGTTGACCGTAGTCAATAAACTATCTACTGACCCCACCCTCTGACGTGTATCCATCAAATCACGGGGTGATGCATGCTGACAAGCTCCGGCCATCACCCGTTGCCTGGTTCGTCGTTGACCGGTCAACGTTATTACACCTGTACCTGTCTAAGTGTTGGCCAGTCAATTGCGAACCTGCCGGATAACTATGGGTCATAAATCTTTACCTTACCAGTGCTACCGGCCACACGGGGAGGCTTCAATGAAGACTCACGGCCCCCCCCCCGACCGTCAGCTCGGTCAACAGGCCTGCTTGCAAATCTTCCAAAAAGAGGTTCATACCTCTATCCGACAGGTGGACCCCATCCCCTGCATACAGATCGTAATTTTGTAAACTAATGGTGGGGTGTCGGATGACCATCCCCAAACCCTTGTCAGCCACGAACCGGGCAACTGCCCTGTTCACCGAGCGACGAGCGCGGTCAAGGGCACGGAGGTCAATACCTCCCCTGTAAGCGTGACGTGGTATGATGTCCGACCATAGCAGCCTTGTGAACGGCCACACATAATGCAAATAAGCTAGGTCCCTGCAAATCGTGAATTTTAAAGAAAGGCCAGTGACCTGGCCGAGGTCATTGCCCCCGAGGTGCAGTACAAGGACATCAGGCGGTTCAGCATCCCTAATGGAGAAAAGGAATGACAACAGTTCCCGCCATCTCATTCCACGCTTACCGTACCAACGTATGCATGCGGCCGCACGCAGTCCAAGCTGGGGTCCCCACCCTGTCGCCGCAGCATACTGCGCTGCCCAGTGCACGTAACTTTGGCCCACCAGCCATACTGCCACCGGTGTGCGGGGACACACAGGGTCTGTAAGAGAAAAAGAGAACAGTGACTTAAATGGTACTCATGTCTGAAGAGGACGAACATATAATGCAAAACGCATAAATCCCCATCTTCCCATACAGCGTATATCAGCCTCAGAGTCCCCAAATGCAGCTGCAGTTGAAGCAGCACCTATTCTAAATGAATGGGTGCCGTAACGAGCCCCAGGGAGGCCAACACTGGAAAGTGCCATACTGGTCACCTCCCAAAATTGAAATTTAGTAAGGGGAGACCCATCCTGGTGGCAGAAAAACGGGCCAGGGTGTGTGCCACGCACTGCCAAGAACTCCTGTAGGGCACCAACCGGACAGATGTCTGAAATGGAACATCGTAGCAGTCTAACTCCACTGCCTATGCCGTGCTGATCAACTGTTGAGGACCGTATCCTCAACTGAGCCCACTCATTAGAAACATAGACATCGTCGAGTTCCAGTGCCCTACGAGTTGCATCCGCCTTAGACAGTAGTACCAACTCGCTGATGCGGAGCGCTCCAAAGAAGGCCACCGTGGTAGCCGCATGAAAAAGAGCTGCCTCATACCTGTCAAAACATAGGTTAGGCCAGCCTCATGCAAGGTGTGTGAGCACCCTTGGGGAAATTGGGTGCCGAGTGTCCGGGCGGCGGCCACGTTCCCGTGTCCACCCCTCCAAAACATGCCGTATGCGAAAATCGTTCATGCTGTCAGCAAAACCCCTCACCTTGGCAATAAATGCCAATGCTGACAGCCTGGATGCTATAGTGCGGGGAGCGAGGCCCTGACTGTGTAAATAAACCATGAATTGTAAAACCTGTTCCACTGGAATGGGCCACACCTCTGGCAACTGAAGTTGCTCACAAAAGCTATTAAATTGAACGAAAGCATGATGATACTCCTTACGCGTGCGGGGCGCCAAGGACATGCCGATCGCCCGGTTCACCTCTTCTTGCCAAATGTCCAAATCTCGGCCGGGAGTGGCGAGGGGAATTCCTCTGCGTCCGGAGCCAAGGCACGGAACCGGGGGATCTGCAGGCGGGATAAAGCATCAGCAATATCATTATTAATGCCTGGAACATGTCTGGCCCTAAAAAGCACGTTGAGGCGTAGGCTACGTAACACAAATTGACGAACTAAAGCCATCACCCTGGGTGATTTGGAGGTCTGAGCATTGACAATGTGCACTACTGCAGCATTGTCACACCAAAAGTGGACCACAGAGTCGGCCCACTCCTTGCCCCATAGCATCAAAGCTCCCAGGATTGGAAAAAACTCAAGGAATGTAAGATCGCGGAGGCGATCCGTGCCCCGCCATGCTGGAGGCCATTGGCCATAAGCCCACTTCCCCTGGAAGTAAATCCCATATCCCAGGGAGCCGGAGGCATCCGACTGGACTTGAAACCTAGGTGAAACTAAAAGGTCGGACCTCCAAAAGGATACCCCGTTAAAGTCCCGCAGGAATGAGAGCCAAACCAAAAGGTCAGCCCGCATGCCCCGGGTTAGTCGGACCCTATAATGGCGCCTTGTCAAGCCAGACATGGCATCGCACAGGGGCCGAGCAAATGCCCTGCCAGGCGTAACCACCCTGCAGGCAAAGTTAAGATGGCCATGCAGTACCTGAAGCTGACGAAGTGACACCTTACATTTGGCCAGCAAGGCCAAAATCATCGCGGAGATCCGGGTGACCTTCTCAATGGGTAACCGGGATGCCTGGGCGACTGTACCAATTTCAATACCCAGAAATGTGAGGGTAGTGGATGGGCCCTCGGTCTTTTCGGGCGCTAAAGGGACACCCAGTTCCTGCATTAGCATCTGAAATGTGGTGAGGAGACGCGTGCACGTGTCCAAGCCCCATTCACCCCCGAACAAAAAGTCATCGAGGTAATGGGCTACAGACCGAGACCCGGACCTGCGAACAAAGGCCCACTGAAGGAAGGTGCTAAAACGTTCAAATGCTGAAGAGGATATAGAGCAGCCAAAAGGCATGGCCTTGTCTACATAGAACTTCCCTTGGAATCTAAAACCCAATAGCTCAAAGTCCTCAGGGTGCACTGGCAACAATCGGAATGCCGATTTAATGTCGCATTTTGCTAGGAGGGCACCAGGACCACAAGAGCGCACCATTCGCAGGGCTTGGTCAAAGGACGTATACCTGACCGAACAAAGGTCATCAGGGATAGCATCATTGACAGAATAACCCGCCGGGTACGATAAATGGTGGATTAAATGAAATTCCCCCGGGGCCTTTTTGGGTACCAACCCCAGAGGGGAGACCTTCAGGTTGAGAAAGGGTGGCACAGAAAAGGGGCCTGCCACCCTCTTGGCCCCAACCTTCTTAGCGATACTCAGGGCAGCCACCTCTTCTCTACCCTTCAGGGACAGTAAATTGGGTGCATCTTGGGGTCCCCGCACTCCTTTGAATGGGATTCGGAATCCCCACTGGAAACCCTCAAGGAGGTACTTCGCATCCTCTCTACGTGGATAAGTTGAGAGCCAGCGCTCCAACATATACACATTAACTGGGGAGGGGGCCTTTTGCCTGGCTAGCTCCCTCAGCAGCAGCTCTGCCCGCTCCCTGTCCACCTCTACCCCTGCCCCGTGACCCGCCGGCCCACGGACACGCGGCGGCAGCGTGTGGGCCAGCGCAAGAGGGACACTCATGTTTGTATCGGCACTGCCGCTTATTGCACACACCGCTAGCCAAGAAACTCCAACACAGCAAGCGGGCTGGAACCCCCTGCCCCGCCAGCTGGCGGGAAGCCTGCGTTGGAGCAGCTCGCTGAACGGCATGGCCACAATGGTACCTATCCCCAGGCGCCGGACGCGTGGGGGTCATGTACAATAGCCACAATTTCTGACAGGGCTCATCCCATCTCATCTCCGGGTGCAAGGGCACCCTCATTCTAAATTCCTCATCGTAAGCCAACCATGATGGGCCAGGAAAATCCACCATTGCCCTGTAAATATTGTCCAAATATTGGACCATAGGAATGGCCAGGTCAGGCCGGGCCCTGAGGTACACCGCCATATAAATAAGATATGCGGGCAACCAGTTGGCCCAGGTGCATGGTGGCTTACGATGGCGGGACAGCTCTTTGTCTTTGTCATCCTGTCCCTCTCTCTCCTCCTTAGTGGGCTCATGGTTCAATAGGGAGAATATATCCACGTACTCCCCCCACCAAATCTTTTCCCTCGTGATCACCAAGTGGCAACGAATAACCAGCCGTCGGCAAGGCCGTCACCGGCACATTAGGTACCCGGGGCATACGCAGCAGAACCTGGACAGTCCCTGCGATGCCCGGCACTGCCCCGGGGGCGGAAACCCCCACCCCCAACGCTGCAGTATGGAACCAAGGGGCACTGTGATAGGCTGGCAACTGATGCTCACTCGCCTCGACCTGACAAGGCCATGGCCACTGAACCCCACCATTGGAAGTGGGCTGTGATGTGGGTGCATTAACTTGAACCTGATACTCACTAGGTGCACCCCCGTGAGCCGCCCCCACTGGGGGTTCCGGCCCACGGCAGGCGTCGGAGCTCGCGACCGGAATCGAGCTCTGGGGCCGCACCTGACCACTCTCCTGCTGTAGCTCCGGACGAACAGGGAGCTGCGAGACACCGGCCGGGGCAGGCCGGAGCGTCTCCAGCAGCTCAACCCGGCTGGCCACTTGTTGCAGTGTGGCGGCCATTGAGGTAGCCGGTGGACCCAAAGGGCCCCCCGCAGCGAGTGAAGGGCCACCAGACATGGGGTTGTGTGCCATCCCTAAAGATGCCTCAAGCACAGCTAAACGCGTTAGCAATGCATCAACTGCCACAGATCCCCCAGTATAAAGTGGGCCGGGTGGGCCGGACGGCCCACCAGGCATTTGACCAGGAACCCCAGCATGAGAGCCTGGACCCGAATAGGGCCATGCCCAAAACTCCGGCCCATGAGGTGCCAGAGGTGGAACGTGCTGTGCACCAGCACCGGGCCCACCCCCGCTGACCGGGCCCATGGCCGGCAACTGCGGGCCGAGGGCCGAAGCCCCCAGGAGGGCCGGACGAAGGCTGACTAGCCGAGGGCCAAGCTGCCTGCATCGCCCCACCAGTATCGGTGGGAGTAGTGCCCTGCTGCGTGGGCGCAGCCCTGGTCCTCCGACCTGAGGGCTGCCCCCCGCGTTGCGCAGTGCCAAAAGTCCTCCCCGTTGGCCACGGCTTCGTCGCCGAGGCCCTCCGTTTGGGAGGCATATCTGACGAAAGAGGGGGATCCCTTTCCAGGGATCAACCTAATCGCCAAAAAAGACAGAGCAGCCAGCAAACCGAAGGCTCTGTGGAAGATTCCTCCTTCCCAGCCGGGCAAGAGTAGGGCTAAACAGCTGAAGAATCGAACAAACAGCGACGGAGAAAACTTCTCCTCTCCGTCGCTCTTTTAAAATGGCAGCTCGGCTGCCTCGTGGTCACCCCTTTTATAGAGGGGTGGCCATGCCCCCTAACTCACCCAGATGTCTGAGTCCGGGGGGGGGCTGCAAAGAGCGTGGCGGCCATTTTGGCGCCTCGCTTTCATTGTCACCTCCATGACTGTAATAGTTATGTTCCAATAACTTGTGATGACAGCCAACTGGTGAAATTACCTGCTCCGCATATGCAGCATTAAATAGAAAAACAGTGGACAACAGATGGAAACTGCCAAAATCCTACTTCATCCCAAAGTTTGGCAAGCAGATCCACCTAGTCTGGCAGAAAAATGAAAATCAGAGGATGAGTTGCTGCTTTGAGGTGATCTGACTCCCAGCAAAGGAGCTGAAGAAGAAAACGTGTCCAGAGTCTGGGCTTTTTTTGATTGGTCTACTTTGCACAGGTGGTAAAAAATGGAACAAATCTTCTCTTTTCTGCATCATGATAGGGTTATGATCTTTTCTTCTTCTTAAAGGAGATATATAAAGTGATAAAAGGCTGAGCTAGTGGCCCTCCCGCACCTGATAGCCAATGGCTAAAGGCTTCTCAAAATAAAATAAAATATTTCCCTGTTGTCTGAAGAATATGGAGGCAAGGTGAATGAGGAAATACCTCCTGAGGAGTTAAAGACCTGGATACAGAAGCATATGGTCCTTTGTACAGATTCCCTTTCCTCTCTACACTTTAGCTAGTACAGGTACAATACTGTAAAGAACTTGATTTGAACATTTGACTGTGAGTTAGACTGGTTTTGAGTGTTGTGAAGGCCTCATTGTATAAGCTCCTGTTTTAACTGTGGTTCCTAGGATTTTTCAACCTAATTTCAATCTAGTAATATTTCTGTAAAACTTCATGCTGTTAGAAAGCCTCACTGCATCATACCTGTCAAGTCGCAGTTTTGAAAAACCGGGAGCCGAGCACACATGCGCAGTAAGTTTCCAGATGCTGGGCAGGAAAGGGGTTACTGCGCATGCGTGGCCATCAGGCCGCGGTGCGCATGTGCAGAAACCTCTGTGTGCATGCACAGAAACCTCTGTGCACATGCGCAGAAACCCCTTTGGCAAGGAAATGGGTTACTGCGCATGTGTGGCCATCAGAGGCAGCGTCACGCATGCACAGTAGCTACTTTCCCCACCATTGAAAATACGGGATGGCAGTGGGAAAGGGGCCGAACTAGCACAAAAATATGGGAAATCACAGCCAATCTAGGATACTTGACTGGTATGCCCTGCATATTGCAGTGACAGACAATCTGAGTTTATCTCTTTACCTGTATATAACAAAGTCTCTTACTTCACCATGTGTTTACATGCATGTATGGCTCAGATCTACAAATGCAAAATGGTGGAAGGTGTAGGCAAAATAGAGCACTAAACTGTGACACAATCTCCTAAGAGTATTCTTCCCCTGGTTTGCCTATCCGTGGACTGTTTCTCTTGACTGTTGCATTCATGCACACCTAAGACAGTACCTCTAAAGATATGGAGGTGTTGTTGTTTTCAGTTGCTGTCACTGATAAAATGGTTGCATTGGTGTTTGTTGTTGGCCTTTTACTAATGTATTAATTTTTAATGTTATAATTGTTTCCAAATTTTTGGCTGATGTATAAATGATAATGTCCATCACACCAATGAAAAACTGAGATTTGTTTCCTACCATGAGCTTGATTTGAATACAGAAAGGCCTGGCAATTCTTCATTTCTCACCTTTTGTCACTGATATTTCTTTCATATTTCCGAAAGCCAGTGAATTGATTTACTCTTCTCTTCACAGTTTACCTTAATAATATAATATTGTACCAGGTTCCAGCACCACTTGTCTCCAGGAGACAAAATCTGTACAAATGAATTTTCCAGCTTTCTTCAGGAAACATAAGGCTGAAATTATATAAACGCTTACTCAGGCTTGTGCCCTTTTGAACTCAGTTGTGTTTACTTTGGAGATTACCCTGTGCTGGCTTAAATTATAGTGTGGAGATCTATTGGTGCAATGGGAATGAAGTCATCAACATGGACAAGTCACTACAAACAAAAAGTTTCCTTTGGCAATTTCAGCTTACACATAACTTGTAAACAATGTGACAAAGTGACATGCACCCTGACATTTCCAAAGGAAGTCTTCGATCAGTGGCAATTTGCTGCTAATGATTATGCCATCCTTATTGCATATGCAGAGATGCACAACACAATTCCAGTTATACAACTTTAAACGACAGTGTCATCAAGTAGACCTGAACTTCCTTAATAGGATCCTTCCCTCTTTATCATCTACTTCCGCCATTTTGTTCCAAAGTGTTGTCTTAATAGTCAAGTTTAGAGTTTTCTAATTGTGTAAAAGGTTAGTGAGTTCCCCTTTGCACAAACCACATTAAAATACCAACAAAGTATTGAGCACAATTAATTTACTTAGTGAAATGGAACAAATAATTAATTTACTTAAAATTTTATGAAGCTTATCATTTCACCGTCAAATGAAGATTTAAAGGAGATATGATTTCCCCCATGTAGCCATAATTCTGATATCTATTCATCATTTCAAATCTACATGCAATCCATTAAAAATAAAATTATGACACAATGTTAAATTGCCATAGGAACAGTTGTATAAAGACTTAATTGCTAGTCATAAAGATAAATCTTCATTGTACTATGGCAAGAAGCAGTGATCTGGCAATCCATCTGCTCTTGCATTCTTAAAATATTAGAATTTATTACTCCTGAAAATAATAGCTGCTAATTTTTTGGCCAATCACCTGTAAAGAACAAGTCATTGAACAGATAAGACAGGAGTTGTCCCCCTTTTATGCACAACACCTTCAGCTAACTTCATTACCTCTATTTGAAAGAGAGCATATTTCAAGTACAGGGCAATTATATGGTTCTACGCCTTGTATAACTTGTTAAAAACAGTAATTTGCTGGCACTAAATTAACTCTGTGCTCAGTTTACTGATATAGCCAGGCCAGAATATATTTATCTTTTCTGAAGTTCTAAGCTTTGCATTTCACTTTTAAGTATTATTCTTCAATGTTTAGAGCTTACTTCTGTTAGATTTTAATCTTCTCTAATAATTCTGAAGTCTCAAGGTTAGCCTTACTTTCTTTTTTTGAAGCGGACATATTTCCCTTCTTGAAGATAATCTATTCTATACTATGGAATTCCCACTGAATGTCTTTGGATGTAAAATCTGAGTGGTGATGAAAAATGATTTATTTCAAATATGGGAGGAGAGCTTTGTGGAAACCATGGACAATGAGTAAGACAAATAAATGGGTTCTGGGTTAAATCAAGCCTGGGTTAAATCAAGCCTTAGAAACAAAAGTATCTGACCTGTGATTATTGTACTTAAGGCACATCATGAGAAGACAAGAGTCAACAGAAAAGACCTCAGTGCTGGAACAAAATAGAAAGTAGCAAGAAAATAGAAAAACCAAATAAGAGATAGATTTACTCAATGAAAGAAGCAATGATCTTGAGCTTGCAAGATCTTGTCTTTTTCTTTAAAAAGAACTTTTTCTTGACAAAAAAACATTTGAATCATCACTGTTTCATAGGATCACTATAAACTGGGATTGACTTAATAGAACAACAACAACAACAACAATAATAATAATAAAGTTTAATTTATATACCGCTTTTTTCAGCCCAGCGGGCGACTCAAAGTGGTTTTACCTCCAATAGGTACACAATATAGTCCAAAAATACTAGTAATGTACACAAAATAAAACAAAATACAGAGTTCAAAATACACACTCGGGGAACGCGGGACCGATGCTTAGTATCTGTCCCACGTTCTGGCCCCCCGGTTTCACCTCTAGGTCCTGAGCAGCTGATCCATGGTGACCCCGCCCTTAGGCTGCTGCTGATGAATGCCAGGTCGGTCTGTAATAAGGCTCCCCTAATACAAGACTCTATTTTGGGGGAGCGGGCCGACCTGGCATGCATCACTGAGACCTGGCTGAGACCTGAGGATGGGGTGCCTCTATCAGAGATGTGTCTGGCCGGGTTCGGTGTTTGGCACCAGCCTAGGGATGTGGGTAAGGGCGGTGGTGTTGCCATTATAGCTAGGGAGTCATTGGGAGTCGCCAGGGCCACCGCTCCACAAATTTCGGGTTGTGAGGCTCTGCTCCTGCAGTTGGGCCCTAACGGTCAGTTGGGGGTCCTACTTCTGTACCTGCCTCCTTGCAGGGTAAGGGATTCCCTGCCTGGGCTCCTTGAAGCCATCTCGGCATTTGCTTTGGAGTTCCCTAGACTTATGGTTTTGGGGGACTTCAATTTGCCTTCGCTGGGGTCTGGTTCCGAGGTGGCACAGGAGTTCATAGCTTCCATGGCAGCTATGGATCTGGCTCAGGTAATTCAGGGCCCGACCAAGGGCAGTGGCTACACGCCAGATTTAGTCTTTTTGTTGGGGCGGTGGCAGAGTGATCTGAGTTTACAGAAGCTAGACATAACACCTGTGCCATGGTCAGATCACTATCTGGTGCTCTAGACTTTCTGGGGGTGACACTTCATCGTAAGGAGGCAGGGTCGATTAAAGTGGCCCGCCCCGGGCAACTGATGGATCCGGATGGATTCCAGAGGGAAGTGGGGGAATTTCCTCTGGATCGGCGACACGATTCACCTGAGGTAATTGTTGACCTGTGGTATGGGTCGACGACATCTGCCTTGGATGTAATTGCTCCACTACGGCCTCTCAGAGCCCGTGGAGCTAGGTCATCCCCGTGGTTCACTGAAGAACTACGGGAGCTCAAACGGGCAAAGAGACGCCTTGAGCGCTGCTGGGTGAAGACCCAGAGCGATTCCGATTGGACACTAGCTAGAGCCGCTATTAGGGCCTACCTAGTGGCGATGGGGGTGGTGAGGTGGCAGTACTTCACCTCCCTTATTGCCTCCACTGATAATCGCCCAGCCACCCTGTTTCGGGTGACCAGGTCCCTCCTGGGTAGGGTGGGGCCTGTGCCTAGTTAGCAGGGATTGGCTGAGGACTTTGCTGACCATCTGGTGGAGAAAATCGATCGGATCAGCTCGGGGTTCAAACTTGGCGTGGACGGGGAGGGTCCGGGGGGAGCCAGTGCGCAGTCTTGCGGTGTTACCTGGGATCAGTTTGATCCAGTTGCCCCAGATGAAGTGGACAGGCTCCTTGCAGCGGTCCATGCCACTAATTGTCCATTGGATCCCTGTCCCGCCTGGCTGGTAAAAGCCTCTAAGACGGTGACAGGTGGCTGGGTCGGGGCTATAATTAACGCGTCTTTTCGAGAGGGGATGTTTCCTGCACTGCTGAAACATGCTCTTGTGTGCCCCCTCCTGAAGAAGCCATCCCTCGATCCAGCAATCCTAACCAACTACAGACCTGTATCCAACCTTCCCTTTTTGGGGAAGGTTCTGGAGAAGGCAGTGGCACGTCAGCTGCAGGGGGTACTGGATGAAGCGGAATATCTGGACTCATTCCAGTCAGGATTCAGACCTGGATATGGTACTGAGACTGCATTGGTCGCGCTGATGGATGATCTCTGGCGAGAGCGGGATGGCGGTCATCCGTCAGTCCTTGCTCTTCTTGACCTCTCAGCGGCCTTCGATACTGTTGACCACGGTATCCTTCTGGAACGGCTCCGAGGATTGGGGATCCAGGGTATGGTGTGGTCCTGGTTTTCCTCATTTCTGAGGGGCCGGACCCAGTCGGTGTGGTTGGAGAGTGAGAGGTCGAGTCCTAGGCCCCTAAAATATGGAGTGCCTCAGGGCTCAGTACTCTCTCCTCTCCTATTTAACATCTACATGAAGCCACTGGGTGAGATCATCTGTTCCCACGGGGTGCGGTACCACCAGTACGCGGATGACACACAGTTGTACATCTCAGCCCGTGGGGACCCCAGTGATGCAGTCAAAGTCCTTTCCAGCTGTCTGGAGGCTGTTGGGGTCTGGATGGGGGCAAATGGGCTACAGCTGAATCCTAGCAAGACTGAGTGGCTATGGATAGGGGGTCCTGCGTTATCCCGGGAGCTACCATCTTTGGTTTTGGATGGGGCTGTTTTGCCCCAGACCAACCCGGTGCGCAACTTGGGGGTCCTCCTGGATTCGCGGCTGCTGCTAGAAGAACAGGTGGCGGCTGTGGCCAGGAGGGCCTTCGCCCAACTTCGGGTGATTTGCCAGTTGCGCCCGCTCCTGGACCGGGACTCTTTGCTCATGGTCACTCACGCTCTGGTGACCTCCAGACTAACTACTGTAATGCTCTCTACATGGGGCTGCCCTTGATGACCATTCGGAGGCTGCAGCTGGTCCAGAATGCTGCAGCCTGGGTGGTGATGGGGTGTGGACGTTATGCCCATGCCTCACCACTGCTTCGGGGGCTGCACTGGTTACCAGTTTGTCTCCGGGTGCAATTCAAGGTGCTGGTTTTGACCTTTAAAGCCCTACATGGTAGTGGGCCAGGGTATCTTAGAAACCGCATCGCCCTAAGGATGTCTGTCCGTCCAACCAGAGCAGACCGGAGGGGCTCTCTAATTGTGCCATCAGCCAGGGGGGCTCGCCTCTCTGGCACAAGGAGGAGGGCCTCCTCCATGTCCGCACCAGCCCTTTGGAACCTCCTGCCTGTGGAACTGCGTCTCCAGACGGAGTTGTTGCCCTTTAGGAAGGAACTAAAGACCTGGCTGGTGGGCCAAGTTTGGGGTGCGGGTGGGGATGGGGGTACCGTTGGGTGGTTGGTATAGAGAAGTGTGCCTTCCCACAAGGTCCCTTCGGTTCTTGCGCACATTTTAGGAGTGGTTTTTTTTAAAACTTTTAACTTTTTTATCATGTGTCTTTTATGTATTTACTGTCCGCTATGTAAACCGCCCTGAGTTGGGTTGTACCTGAGTGGGCTGTATATAAGCGTGAAAAATAAATAAACAAATAAATAAATAAAGCAGTATACAAAAAAACCCAAAATACACAGTAATACACTTTACAAATTCAAATTACCATGAAGCATCAAACAGAGCAGCAAAGTCAGGGGCCTGGAACAAGGCGGGTGAGAGCCTCCAAGTGGCCGCACCTGGCTCAGACCATCTCCTCCTCTGGCGGTGGCAGGGCACAGAGGCAAGTGAGCAGGAGCATCCTTCAGTACCAAGACAACGGCCTTTTGTCCTTTCCCAGGTGGAAGGGGCCCGGAACAAGGACTGTCAGATCAGCAGCTGCTGTAAGGTGTTGTGCTACTGTCACTGCCTTGGGGACAATGCCGTTACCTGATAGACTAGACTTCAGCTGGTGAAGGATTCATTCACAGGGTTGACAGAAATAAGTGTGCAACATTTGTATCTATCTTTCTATGCTAATTACAGTGACCAAAGCTGATGTCTTACTTTAAAACATTTTATACACATCTTGTTGCTGAAGGTTAGAGATAGATCCATTGCATTTCTCAAAGTGCAATATACATACCTGTCAACTGTGGCTCCGGAAAATACGGGACCTGTGCAGAACAGTTCTGCGCAGGTCGCCTTCTACGCGACCTGCGCAAAACAGTTCTGCGCAGATCGCCTTCTATGCATGCGCAGAAGGCTTTTATGCTTGCGTAGAACCCTTCTACACTTGCGTAGAACCCTTCTACACTTGCGTAGAACCCTTCTACGCTTGCGTAGAAGGCTTCTACAATCCCCTTCTGTGCAGATCGCCTTCTACGCATGCGTAGAATGTTTCTACCCAAGCGTAGAAGGGTTCTACGCAAGTGTAAAAGCCTTCTACACATGCATAGAAGGTGATCTGTGCAGAAGGGATGCACAGTACTTCTTCCCCTCCCCCCACTGCCAATTCTGGGGTTTTGGCAACTGCGGGTGAGAAATGGCGCAAATCGGCGCCAAAATCAGGAAATTCCGGCCAATCCGGGAAGGTTGACAGGTATGTCAATATATCATTTCTCCAAGTGTGAATTTAAAGTAGAAGAAACTGGCTGTGAAAGTAAGTATACAATAACTGAAGTGAAAACGACAAATTTTGCATATGCATGCCCATACATGCATGTGTGTGTGTACACATGCATGTGCACACACACACACACACATACCCCTACCTGTCTATCCCCTATACATGTTTCCTTTATTAAACTCTGAGGCTTAGTTCTATGGAACTCCTTGCCAAAATGTTTAATAAAATTCCAAAAGATATTTCATTTCTCACTTAGAGAATACTGCATTAGTTGAAGCTTTAACTGCTGTTGTCAAAATAACTGTATTCAGTTGCTTTGTTGCTACTGACATTTCCAGTAGACATTGCCTGATAAATAAATACAATTTTAATAAGGAAAACAATTATAAACAGGAGTTTGTTTGTTTGTTTCATTATTTTTTATACAGTGGAAGCCCGGACAATGACGCGTTCGATCAACGTCATTTTTGGACAACGACACTTTTTTCTGAAAAGTCATTTCCCGGACAACGCCGTTACGCCTTTATCCAGGAGATTGTGGTTGTCAATTACCTGTTCACCCTGGTTGGAGATTAAAAAATTGCCATCTTCGGGTCCCTGTATCCAGCTCTCCGCTTACCCAGGAGTGTCTGGGAGGCTGGGAGGACCTATCATGCACTGTTTCCACATTCGTAGCACCTCCCTGGCCCACCCAAAAGCTGAGGTGGAATTTTTTCACCCATTTCTCCTTCTCCGCCACCCCTGCCACCTCTGGGAGTCTCAAGGGACTTTATCTGCACTGTTTCCAACACCCTGCTACCCTTCCAGGCAGTGCTGCAAAGAAAAACCTAAAGCTGACAAAGGAGTTTCCCCCGGCATTTTGGCTTGCAGCATAGCCTGGGGAGGTGTGCGTGTGTGTGTGTGGGGGGGTTCGGAAACAGGGCAGATCGCCTCCCTGGAGCCTAACAGAGGCACCCACGGTGGCAGAGAAGCCAAAATGGGTGGAAAAGACTCCATGGTGATGGAATTTTTTTCACCCATTTCAGCTTCTCCACCACCATGGGTGCCTCTGTTAGGTTCCAGGAAGGCAATCCAGGCCGGTTCTGACCTCCCCCGATCTCCCCCCACACTACTCCAAGCCAACAACTGCAGTCGATGATGGAGTTTCCCCCGGTGTTTTGGCTTGGAGCAGTGTTTCAAGGGAAATGGCATTATCTGGGTATTCTCCATAGGAAGTCATTTTCTTTTTTTGTCGTTACCCGGGGGCTGACCGGACAATGACAAAAGCCGGACAACGACATGACTTGTGGGACCAAGTTTTGTCATTGTCGGGGTTCCACTGTGCTCCGAGTTATTGATAACCCAGAAAAGTAGAGGCAAACAAAAATCAGACAATGTAAAACAAAATAATAATAATTCCATAGACAATGTAACAATTAAGTGTCACTGTGCTAATGGTAGGACGAGATTGCTCAAACATTCAGTAAAGTGAAATTAAATGTACTTTGTTGCAGTTCCTAATACATAAAGCAAAGCAAAGCAATCACACTTATATACCGTCTCACCTTCTAAATAAGTTTTCAACAACTCTTCTCTGAGACCAGAGTTTCTTAACTTTTACATTAAAAAAATACACTCACTGGCTTTCTTTGTAAAAAAAACCCCTCTTTTTTCTCCTAGTGTCTAAGATAATTCAGTTGTTTTGAGGTTTACTTGAATTTTTCTAGACTTCTGTTTCCCTTCCAGCTGCCAATCAGCTCTCCAAAATTAACCCAATGGTCTCACTAATTGGCCATGGGAGGTGAACTCCCTGACCAGAACTTATAGTCAAATTTCCTTTAAGCAGGATCCTCACCTACTGCTCTTATTCTATTGATTAATTTTGGTTGTTTATAGACTACTTAATGACCCATCTGATCTGTTAACTCCCTTCCCAGACAAATTGCAACTCATTATGTCCTGTTAATTACAAACAAAGGCATTGTTGAATTGTCAACTTGAAGTTTCCCTTTTAGAGCAACCAAGGTGAACCGTAATTAAAGAAGACCATAACTAAGGCAATCACAACTATTTTATGCTTAATATGCACTGTAAACTATGATTTTGGCCCAACCTTACTCAGAGATTACTCACAGAATAAAACATTTGAAAAAACAGTTTATACACCATTTTATCATTATATGATGACCAGAATATTGTTTTGTCACTTTGCATCTGAAATAGATCGTGTATGGACAGAAAAACACTGGCAAACTTGGGCATGGAGATATCCCATAATTCCTTGTAGAAGCAGAGATCTCATTGTTGTCAATGATCATGCTTCCTGAATGTTATCTTTACAAAAGAGATGAGGCAGAGATTAGAGACAGTTATCACAAGTAAAACATTATGCTTTGCTCCCACTCCCACTTCAATGAAGCGTCACAAGTGCATGGATTAAAACTGGGACCACTTTTATTGATAACTATATAACTGGTGAGAAAACAATGATCCCTTCACTGTGGGTCTAGGCAGGGGCCTGACATAGTGTGGTATGGATAGGATCTGTAAGAAAAAACATCCCCACCCATGGGCCCAGGAGGGCAAAGGCCCCAGAGGTTCCCCCAAATGACCCCTCCCTTGATTTGCCAACCTTCCAGCTGATGCACAGCCAATGTCCCCAGATGAAATACTCATCCCTGGGCATCATGGTCAAGAGAGAGGACACCCCTGGACTCCTATGGGATTATACTGGCCACACTACCCACCAATGGTGACCTAAAGGCAATACATCCCAAACAAATGCCCAAATCCCATCGGTGCAGAATGGTACTGGCAGAAAAGCCCACGCCACCAGCCAATCTTGGTGTGATCCAAACATTCCTGTCTGGCTCTGTAGTAACCAGCTAATCTCATCATGCACCTCAGGGCAGGTGGGAGGGTCACTGTAGAAAATGAACATGCACAAGGCTGTAAGAAAGAGCAACAGAATATAACCAACCGTAAAACCCACCCTAAACCTGATTGGCCCTTACACAGTGGACTGACTACATTTGAATAAGAAGGGAGTGGCAAATGACATTCTACTGGTGCAATTGTGCAGGCAAATGCCTACCTAGTTGATGGCTGACATACTTTCCCCCCACATTAAGTTTAATGGCTAGTAGGCTATCCTTACCATGCTGATCTTCATTCTGGAGGGCTTTGCTAAATGTTAAATAGCAATATTGTGACAACTGTCTCAACATCACAACTAAAACCATGAGCCTCCCAGCTACCTGTAAATCAATATCCCTTTTTTGCTTGGAAAAAGGGAAATTTAGCAATTGGCTAGTTAAGACACACTTCAGTAGAAGCTATAAAAATGCAAACTTTTCATTTAGTTTCCTCGATAAAGCAAGCAAAGCCACTTTACCCTAAACAATTCATGTCATGTAGCCTGTGACCTGTTTAACAATATGGGCATGGTGCTAATCATTATCGGTAGTTGGAATGTAAGCTGTGTCTTTTTGATATAGTACAATATATTAAATGTACATCCTATTTGGACCATAAATAACCTGACAACTACTTATCTGTGGAGTTAGTTGAACATTTAATTTCTGGTAGGATAAATTTGATAGCTAATTGGAATAGACTTTATGTGTCAATATGAACCATCTATCTTCAATACTGTTTCTTTTAGTAAGATAGGTTGGTAATGCAAGAAATCTAGGCTTCACAGTAACACTGAAAATCTGGAATGTCAGCAATTAAATTTACTGAAGTGAAGAAAGAGACTCTAGTGTGGTCATTGCTAATGTGGCATTTTTAAACACAAAGCTCCCAAAAGATTACTTGGGACAATTCATCATCATTTATATGGCAAACTGCTGAGTAGATGACAAGATTAATCTTCTACTGCTCACAAATAGTTTGGTGTCTTATCTGAACAATATCATTGCTATTACCATGTGCCCCCTGTTGTGACAATATGTTATATTAAGCAGCTTTACTTTGAGTTGTTTGGTAATCTTAGAGTCAAATAGAAATTGCTGTGATTTCAACAATTAGATATTGTACATGCCCACAGATCTTACATGGAGATGGGGACATCAAAGGGACACAGATGTGCCAAAATAAGGTCAGGAGTCAAAGCTACACAACTTTGTTAAGTAAAGCAGTAACTCCAAACCTTTATAATTGTTTAGATTCTCCACTGGTCTACCCAAATCAGCCTGATCCTAGGTAGAATGTATGCCAGAAAAAGGTTTTTAAAGGTTAAGACTATCCTCATTGCTGCCTTTTAGTATGGGAGGTGGTATAATCCACTGAATAACCTGCATCTCAATGTCAGTTCATTAGAGGTGATTAAACTTTCTCTGCTTCTTCCACTGCAATAGTTGTATCAGAGTAGGTATTGATGAAGTAGGACTGGCTGGACTTCCAATATCTACTCTGAGCTAGGGCACCCTTTGCCAGCTGAAAGAGGAGGACTGCAGAGCCTCCTTAGGCAGTTCAACCTGGGGCCACTCTGGCACATCCACTCAGGTCTCCATTGGCTTCTCTTGCCCCCTTCTCCTCCTCTTCTCTTCATCCTCCCTCCTCTTTTATATTGTTAAGGTCTTCTTCCTGCTTTCAGGATCCTTCTAAACCCTTTTTCTCACCCTGATCCACATTCTTTTTATAAGGTTGCCCACTTTGTAGATGTTCAGTGTGAGCTCCTCCTGTCTTTTTCTTGCCCTCCATCTCCATAGGTGAATTTGCTAGGTCTGTCAACTTCACTGTTAGCAGCATTGGCACCTTCCAGGGTCAAGGTTGTCCTGGGGATAATTGGGATGGAATTTACAGGTGGTGTTCCAACACCGGGATCCTCTGGGACCCATTTACACACATGCAAGTTGCTAACTAGGTTCCTTCTTCTACTGCAGTTTTTATATTTCATCAGGAAATATCTGATTTACAGTTTGAGTTTCTTGACTGGGACACAGGACAAAATCCTGCTACACTTTTTGTGTGCAGAAGAGGAATTGTGCCAACTTCTTAACTAGCAGCAATTTACCACAGCAATTCACAGCATTGGATTTATGCTGGTATAAATTTTGAATTTGATTCTGGCCAAATGCCAATATTATATTTCCTCAGACTCTCTGCTCTTGGTTAATTATGCTCTACTTTTTTCCATTGTTCATCATAGGCCTAGATTTCCATATTTCCCATCATTCTGAGAAAATTCTCTAATCTGTCAGTGCATTCTTGACACAGTACTCTAGATATAGCCAATGAAGACAGAAAAAATGGTAGTATCACTTATGATTAAAATGCTTCTGTTAATATATGTCAACTGCAGGTCTGCCTCTAATAGAATTTTCACCTCCCCACCTTTAGATCTAGCCTTATGGTAGTTTTTTATGGGCACCAAATCACTTTCTTATGGATCCTTATGAAATAATAAATTCCGAAAGGTCCTTTTTTTAAGAGTCCTGCTCAGGGCCATAGCCAGGATTCTAGATGGGGAAGGGCGAAAAAGTTTTTCAGGAGGGGCAACAATTTCACACACGCACAGGGTGCTGTAGTGCTCTGGCCATTTGGGGGGGAGGGCAAACTGCTAACTGAGGGGGGGAACCTCTCCTGGTCACCCCCTGGCTACAGCCCTGGTTCTGCTAAGGTCTTGCAAACTGAAGGTCATGAGTTCCTTTATTGAGTTACTACATCTTATATCTGATATTAACCTTTTTCTGTTGCTTTCACTTTTTGCATGCATTATTTTCTTTTCTAGTGTGCCTTTTCTGTTGAGGTGTCCAAGGTATGACAGCCTTAATCTTTTTGCTACTGAAAATGTATCCATACCTTCTTTTAATTCCCTTGATTTTCAGTTCAAAACTACTAAATCTCCAACTCAACACAATTACAAAGATGAAGCTTCTTGGACTACATCTAGTACTCACAACTGGAATTACCTCAGTTTTCAGTGAAGGAAAAGAATCATATTATGGAAACAAAGTATATGCTCATGGCACATATTTAATCATTTACAATTTGAAGTATTATTGATAAAGTAGCGCATGATATTATTATTGCAATACTACATTATATGACATTGTTACATTTATATAATTAATGCATTATAAGTCTGGAGCTAAAGATGTTGGGAAACTGTGGAGGAATCTTACAGCCAGCCAGTAGATTTATTTATTTATTTATTGACTTAAGCATCAGATAATATTGGACTAGATTGGCAAAGAGGGTTCAATCCAGACTTAGAGTGGAAACACAGAAATCACTGTTCCCTAAATAAATTATTGCTGTACTAAACTGCATTTTATCACCCTGCTCATTCAACTTATACACAGAGCACATAATGCACAATGCAGGAATTGAGGAATCACAATTTGGGATCGAAATTGCTGGGAGAAACATCAAAAACTTGAGATACACAGATGATACCTCCCTAATGGCAAAAAGTGAGGAAGGTTGAAAGAAGAGAGTGCAAAGGCTGGCTTGAGACTCAACATCAAGAAAACCAAGATAATGCAAGCGCGGCGCCAAAATGGCCACCGCGCTCTTTGCGGGAGCCCCCCCCACAGGACGAAGGCATCCGGGTAGTTAGGGGCGTGGCCAGCTCCCTTATAAAAGGGGTGGCCACGAGGCAGCCGAGCTGCCATTTTGCGAAGCGACGGAGCAGAGAAGTTTTTCCTCTTACTCCGTCGCTTTTACCTTCACTGGGAAGCCTTTTGGCTGCTGATCTTCCTCTTTTCGGCTTCCCTTAGGTCGACTGAGATGCCTTCGAAGAAGAAGGCGGCCGCGAGTGCGGCTCGGGCGGTGCGGAGGCGCAATCCGGGTCGGAGAACCGCGGCTGTGCCTTCCCACCAGCTGCCTTTGCCGGCTCCCACCGGGACCGGTGGGATGGGGTCTATTACCCCCTGGCCGGAGGCCGGGGACCCGGGCAGGGGTTCAGTATGGGCTGCGGCCCACGGCCCGCAAGCGGCGGACGCCGCTCCTGGTGCTCATTCTACTGCGCCTTCCTCTATCGGGGTGCAGCTCACTCCGGGGCCTTCCAGCCTTGGGGGGTGGTGTGGTCCCCTCCCTTGGCAGGTGCCTGCACCAGCCCTGCCGGGCCTGGGTGTGGGGTCATGGCCATATTCGGGCCCCGGGGTGCAAGGTCCTGTATCCACGCCCGTAACGGGCGGGCCGGCTGGCCCGTGGCCCCACGCCAGTGTGGAGGACTTGCTGGCCCGCGTGGCGGCACTCGAGGCTTCCCTTGCTCGGGCCAGCCACGCTGGGGCTCCTTTTGGGGTGCACTTCGACGCGTCGTCTGCTGGGCAGCGGCAGGCGACGGGACGGGTCGAGCAGCTTGAGGCGCATGGCGCGATTTCGGCCACTGCCTCGCAGCTCCCCGACCACCGGGCCAGCGTGGGTCAAGCTCCGGCGGCGAGCTCTACGGCGGTCGTGAGCTCCGACGCCCCCAGTGGGCCGGAACCCCCGGTGGGGGCGGCCCGCGGGGGTGCAGCATGTGAGTATGCGGTACAAACTAGTGCACCTACACATGGGGCTACGTTGGGGGGGCTTTCCAATGGCCTTGGCCTCGCATGGGTGGTGCGGCGGTACAGCCGCTGACGCACCAACAGGCGACGTCAACCACCACCCAGGGCCCCGGGGTGGGTAGCATTTCCTACCCTGTGGGGAATGTTTTGCGGGTGGCTGGGCTAGTTCAAGCCCCTTTTCAGATGCCCGCAGCTTCTGCTGTGCCTGTCTCGGCCTTGCCAACAGCGGGCTATTCCTTGCCACTGGGTGACCATTTGGCACAGGCCACCAGAGAGAAAATATGGCGAGGGGAGTATGTTGATATCTTCTCACTCCTAAACAGGGAGCCCACCAAGGAAGAGAGGGAGGGGCAGGATGAGAAGGATAAGGAACAGGCACGTCGTCGCAAGCCACCACGGACGTGGGCCAACTGGCTGCCGGCTTACCTCATCTACATGGCGGTGTACCTGAGGGCCCGGCCGGATCTGGCAATTCCGATGGTCCAGTATTTGGACAATATCTATCGGGCGATGGTTGATTTTCCGGGCCCGTCGTGGTTGGCTTATGATGAGGAATTCCGTATGCGAATTCCCCTGCACCCTGAGATGAGGTGGGATGAGCAATGTCAGAGACTTTGGCTGCTGTACATGACGCCCACGCGCCCCGCACCAGGGGAAAGATACCATTGTGGACATGCGGTCCAGCGAGCGGCTCCAGCACAGGTTCCCCGCCAAGTGGCGGGGCAGGGGGTTCCAGCCCAACTGCTGTGCTGGACTTTCTCGTCTAATGGTTCATGCAGTAAGAAGAATTGCAAGTACAGACATGAGTGTCCCACCTGTGCGGGCCCCCATGCAGCCTCTGCCTGTCCCAGGCCTGGAGGGACGCGGGGCAGAGGGAGGGGCGGACAGTGGGCTGGCAAGACTGCCGCAGATGGAGCTGGTTCACCGAAAGGCTCTCTCCCCAATTAATGTGGACATGCTGGAGCGTTGGCTCGCATTGTACCCGAAGGGGGAGGATGCAGATTATCTACTTCAGGGCTTTAGACAGGGGTTCCGTATTCCTTTCATGGGTGATAGGTCCCCTCAGGATGCCCCCAACCTTTTGTCCCTTAGGGGGAGGGAGGAAGTGGCTGCCGCCAGCATTAATAAGGAGGTCAATGCGGGCAGGGTCGCTGGCCCTTTCCCTGCACCCCCGTTCACTAACCTCAAGGTATCGCCCCTGGACTTGGTTCCCAAGAAGTCACCAGGCGAGTTTCGTCTTATCCATCACTTGTCCTACCCAGCCGGCCGATCGGTCAATGATGCTATCCCTGACGACCTTTGCTCAGTCAGGTATACATCTTTTGACCACGCGCTGCGCATAGTGCGCTCATGTTGCCCGGGTGCGCTGCTGGCTAAGTGCGACATTAAGTCGGCTTTTCGCCTCTTGCCAGTGCACCCGGGCGACTTTGAATTGCTGGGTTTCAAATTTCGGGGCAAATATTATTTTGCTAAGGCCATGCCTTTTGGCTGTTCCATATCATGCTCGGCTTTTGAGCGTTTCAGTACCTTCCTAGAGTGGGCTTTCGTCCGCAGGTCAGGGTCCCGGTCTGTAGCCCATTACCTGGATGACTTTTTATTCGGGGGTGAACGGGGCTGGGACACATGTACACGTCTCCTCAACACATTTCAGACGCTAATGGAGGAACTCGGTGTCCCTTTAGCGCCCGAAAAGACCGAGGGCCCATCTACACAGCTAGTCTTCCTGGGGGTGGAGATTGACACGATAGCGCAGGCATCTAGGTTACCGCGGGATAAGGTGTCGAGGATAATGGCCCTTATCTCGGACTTGTTGGCCAAGCGCAAGGCATCACTGATGGAACTGCAGGTGCTGCATGGTCACCTTAATTTTGCCTGCAGAGTGGTCGCACCGGGCAGGGCTTTTGCCCGGCGCTTGTGCGACGCTATGGCAGGATTATCCAGGCCTCACCATAGGGTTAGGCTTACCCGGGGTATCAGGGCAGACATGCTTGTCTGGTTACAGTTCCTGAGGGACTTCAATGGGGTCTCATTTTGGAGGCATGACCTCCTGGCTTCCCCTCAATTTCAGATTCAGTCTGATGCCTCGGGATCCCTGGGTTATGGGATGTACTTCAATGGGAAGTGGGCCTATGGTGGGTGGCCACCGGCCTGGGCAGGCACGGGTCGCCTGCGTGATCTCACGTATCTGGAATTTTTCCCTATCCTGGGTGCTTTGATGCTATGGGGCCAGGAGTGGTCCAACTCGGTAGTGCATTTCTGGTGTGACAATGCGGCCGTGGTCCACATCGTAAATGCACAGACTTCTAAATCGCCCAGGGTTATGGATCTAGTGCGCCAATTTGTGTTGCGCAGCCTGCGCCTCAACGTACTGTTCAGGGCCAGGCATGTCCCAGGGGTTAATAATGATATTGCTGACGCTTTGTCCCGCCTACAGATCTCCCGGTTCCGTGCCTTGGCCCCGGATGCGGAGGAATTTCCCTCGCCACTCCCGGAGGAGATATGGACCATTGGCAAGGAGAGGTGAACCGGGCGATTGGCCTGTCACTAGCCCCACGCACCCGTAAGGCGTATCACCATGCAATTAATTCTTTCAGGGCATTTTGTACTCAATTTTAATTGCCAGGAACCTGGCCGATCCCGGTAACCCATGTTCTGCGGTTCATGGTTTACCTGCATTCTCAGGGCCTTGCACCTTGCACCATAGCATCCAAGCTTTCAGCGTTGGCTTTTATGGCCAAGGTGGGGGGTCATGTGGACAGCACCTCTGACTTCCGTGTGAGACATGTTTTGGAGGGGTGGGTGCGCGAGCGCGGGCGTTGCCCGGACGACCGCCACCCGATTTCCCCAGGGGTCCTTACCCAGTTTGCCCGGGGCTGGCCTTGCCTCTGTTTTGATGCATATGAGGCAGCCCTGTTCCATGCAGCCACAACGGTGGCATTTTTTGGAGCGCTCCGCATCAGCGAGCTTGTGATGCTGTCTAAGGCGGATGCAAGTCGTAGGGCACTGGAACTCGGGGATGTCTGTGTAGCCAAAGACTGGGCTCAGTTGAGGATACGTTCCTCTAAGACCGATCAGCATGGCGTCGGCAGTGGTGTGCGACTGCTACGGTGTTCTTTGGCAGACATCTGTCCGGTTGGTGCCCTACATGAATTCCTGGCACTGCGTGGCACGCACCATGGCCCGTTTTTCTGTCACCAAGATGGGTCTCCCCTTACTAAATTTCAATTTTGGAAGGTGACGGGCAAAGCGCTGGCCAGTGTGGGCCTCCCAGGCGCCCGCTATGGCACTCATTCATTCCATATAGGGGCGGCCTCGACCGCTGCGGCTTTTGGGTACTCAGGGGCTGACATACGTAGCATGGGACGGTGGGGATCGCAATGTTTTCAATTTTATGTGCGCCCACTCCCCCCGTGAGTACCAACCCGGTCACCTTACCTACTTTCCCTCATTTTTTCCTTTACAGACCCGGGGTGTCGTATTACACCGGTGACAGTATGGCTGGTGGGCCATAGCTACGTGCACAGGGCAGCGCATTATGCTGCGGCGACAGAGTGGGGACCCCAACTGGGACTGGGTGCATACGCAAGTCTCACATGGCATGGTAAGCCTGGGATATTATGGCGGGAGCTGTTGACTTTCCTTTTTTCAGGCCTGAATGCTGACCCGCCTGACATTCTGATCATACACCTGGGGGGCAATGATTTGGGCCAGGTCACCGGCTTGTCGCTGAAGCATGCGATTTGGAAGGACCTCGCCTACCTGCATTACGTCTGGCCCGCCACAACCCTTGTTTGGTCGGACATGGTCCCGCGCCATTCCTACAGAGGGGGCGTTGAACTCCTGGCCCTTGACCGCGCTAGACGCATGGTGAATAGGGCAGTGGCGCGTTTCCTTGTCGACAGGGCTTGGGGGAGGGTCAGTCGTCACCCCGCTATTAGCCTCCAAAGTTACGACTTGTATGCAGGGGATAGGGTCCATCTGTCGCGAGGAGGTATGGACCTCCTGTTGGGTGATTGGCGAGGAGGCCTGTTGACTGAGCTGACGGTCTGGGGGGTGGCGTCGAGCCTTCTTTGAAGCCCCTCCGTGTGGCGGGTAGCACTGGTAAGGTAAACATTATGACCCACAGGTATCCGGCAAGTTCGCAATTGACTGGACAACACTAGACAGGCATAAGTTGGTTAAACGTTGTCCGCTCAACGACAAACTAGGCGACGGGGTGATGGCTATAGCTAGACAGCATGCATCACCCCGTGATTTTACGGATACGCGTCAGAGGGTGGGGTCATTAGTTAGATATTGACTACGGTCAACAATTTGTTTGTTGTCAACAAACAAATTGATACAAATGGATACATTGTAGCAATTGCCGTTGGCAATTTTGGGTGGTACCTTTCCAGTGTTACTTCGGCCTGCTTGCCTTAAGAATTATGATTGGTTATTACCAATAGAAATTTATAATTCGGACTAGGGCATGAATCAATAAATGTGGCCCAATGCCGTTATCCACTTTCATTGGTATCTGAGTCCTTTATTGGGGGGTGCGCCTGCAATGCAAGCGCGGCGCCAAAATGGCCGCCGCGCTCTTTGCGGGAGCCCCCCACAGGACGAAGGCATCCGGGTAGTTAGGGGCGTGGCCAGCTCCCTTATAAAAGGGGTGGCCACGAGGCAGCCGAGCTGCCATTTTGCGAAGCAACGGAGCGGAGAAGTTTTTCCCTCCACCCCCTCCCTAGTTAACAGTGTGATATTTTGGTCGCTTCGGGGCCGGGTGGGAATTTTTGGCTGGGACTCATATTGGCTTCGGGTCCTGGTTTTTTCGCCCATCCCACACTGTTGCTATGGTTTGACATAGGGGTTTTCTGTTGCTGCTGTTGACTTTGGTCACATGGGCGGGTAGCACTGGTAAGGTAAACATTATGACCCACAGGTATCCGGCAAGTTCGCAATTGACTGGACAACACTAGACAGGCATAAGTTGGTTAAACGTTGTCCGGTCAATGATGAACTAGGCGACGGGGTGATGGCTATAGCTAGACAGCATGCATCACCCCGTGATTTTACGGTAACGCGTCAGAGGGTGGGGTCATTAGTTAGATATTGACTACGGTCAACAATTTGTTTGTTGTCAACAAACAAATTGATACAAATGGATACATTGTAGCAATTGCCGTTGGCAATTTTGGGTGGTACCTTTCCAGTGTTACTTCGGCCTGCTTGCCTTAAGAATTATGATTGGTTATTACCAATAGAAATTTATAATTCGGACTAGGGCATGAATCAATAAATGTGGCCCAATGCCGTTATCCACTTTCATTGGTGTCTGAGTCCTTTATTGGGGGGTGCGCCTGCAATGGCAACAGGCCCTATCAGCACCTGGAAAGTAGATGGGGAAGAAGTAGAAGCAGTGACAGATTTTACTTTCTTAGGATCCAAGATCACTGCAAATGGTGATTGCAGCTATGAAATAAAAAAAGTGACTGATTCTTGGGAAACAAGCTATGAGAAAGCTGGGGAACATAGTTAAAAGCAGAGACATCACCTTGCAAACAAAAATTTGCATAGTCAAAGCAATGGTATTTCAGGTGGTAATACATCATTGTGAGAGCTGGACCATTAGGAAAGCTGAGCGCAGAATTATAGACACCTTTGAAATGTTGTGTTGGAGGAGAGTTTGAAAGTACCCTGGACAATGAGGAGAACAAATAGGTTAATTTTAGAAGAAATCAACCCTGACTGCTCTTTAGAAGGTCAAATAGTAAAGATCAAGCTGAAGTACTTTGGACATCAAATGAGAAGAGAGGATTCACTTGATAAAGCCTTGATGCTGGGAAAGGTGGAGGGCAAAAGAAGAAGGGGTCTGCCAAAAATGAAATGGCTAGATGGTATTGTAGATGCAATAAGCACAGAGCTGGGAAGGTTGAGGAGGATGGTGGAGGACAGAGGAAGGGCAATGGTCCATGGGGTCAGAAAGAGTCAGAATCGACTGTGCAACTGAACAACAAAACTCAATTGATTTCATTGGTTCTGCTAATTCTGGAGTTAATCTATTATCTAGCCCAGCACAACACAGATTCTTATATCCTACCAACAAGTCCCTTGTTTACCTCTGATATAATAAATAACAAACTCAGTGAAACAAAAAAGTATAATAGGCAGTCCTTAAACATAACTGCTTTTGAGTACAAATCTATCTATTTATGCTACTCAAAAAACCCAAAATAAATGTAGCATTTCTGTTTTTCCTCAGGGACTTCTAATTTTTCATTAGTTCAAATAATCATAAATTTTAATAACATTGATCATAGCTAAGAGATATATTTGTATGGAAATAATTTTCACTTCCTACCTCTAGGTCTATCCTCATCAGTTCATTTCTGTTTTTAAAACATGATGGGGATTGTTTATTTTTCTCTTATTTTTTCCAGTTTACAATGACATATATTTAATTTATTTCTGTCATAGTCATTGCAAAAGATAATTCCTCATACATAAATAGTTATAATTATGCATTACTTACTCTGTGCATAGCCAATACTAATACAGTACTAACATGATTAGTATTTTTAGACATTTTAGTTTTATTTTATGAATAAAATCTTTTACAGTAATAAGGTGGTTTTTTTTAAAAAAAAAAACCTCTAAATGATTTTCTGATTTATGTTTGGTGTATGTAAAGCCCAAGGGTGGATTTGGAAGAAAGAAACTGGAGCTTTATCTACTGACAGCCTGTCATAAAGGCTTTTGTCCTCTGTTGAACAGGCCATGTGTTCACCCTAAACTTTCTTCTACAGTGCTCTAGATTTTTTTTGTGTAAAATTAAGATGTAAAAGCCAGTTTTGGGTTATCTATAATCAGAAAACATTCTGTGCACTCCTGTGTCTAGTCATGCCTGCCACATGTTCATGGAAATGTCTACCACTGTAGACAGCACCGGCTCTTTGGCTGTAACCAGAAATGAGCACCGAACCCTAGATTCTGATATGACTGGCTTTTGAGCACGGATTACCTTTACCCAGTGGTGGGCATAAAAAAATTACTACCACACTGTCGGTGGGGCTATCTCTGTGGGCAGGGCTATCTCTGTAGGCATGGCCAATTCTGGCCATGTGACTTGCTGGATGATCTAGTCATGCCTGCCACACGGCCATGAAAACATCTGCAAACACTGACAGCACTGGCTCTTTGGCTGTAAATGGAGATGAGTACTGCACCCTAGAGTCGGATACAACTGGCTTTTGAGCAAAGAAGACCTGTACTAACCACTTGCATAAACAGGGCCAAACTTCACAGCAAATTTGAATACCAATCAGGGATCTTTTGTTATTAGGTAAAGTAAAAGTTGCCCTTGCTTGAAAGCCAGTCATATTTTGGTGTCTGTTCCAGGAGACATAGAAAGAGTCGCAGTATGGACTAACACAGTTTTATTGGTTGATGATCAGAACGAACATGTGGTAATGGCGGAGGTATCTCACATTATATACAGTGGTACAACACATTTGAAATTGGCTGCACGGTAGCTCATTGGCCGCTACCGGCGTGACGTCATCCGGGTCACGCCCATCTTCAGTGGTGGATCAGAAGTAGTTGTTTGCTGCGGGAAGTTCCCGCAGCTGCAGGTGATTTGAGGAATGATGACCATGTGAGTTGAACACTCGCAGCTGCCCTCTATAGGCAGCTTGCTCGCGTTCCTTTAACAGCTGGGTTACATTGTGATTGTGGCTGGTTTACATTAATACATTTCTTAAAGCAACATTGTACATTCATATGAAGCAGCATTGTACATACACAACATCCCTCCCCCCTAGGATGGGACGAAGTCCCTCAACCATTGTGGCTTGCCGCACGTGCGCCTGGGGCGAGCGGCCGCTTGGTTAATACAGGGGAGCCTGGCTCTGCGGAGTCCTGTCCTGCAATGGAAAGGGGGGACTCGTTAGTGGCTCGGTGTGGGCTCCGTGGTAACCTTGCATTAGGGGAAGGGAATGGAATGAACAGTTGGGAAGTGAACTCCTGCCTACCGCTTGAGGAGCTAGGGGTCCCCCCCAGCACGAATCTCGGGACCGACGAAGAGACCCTCGTGGTCTCGCCTCCCCCCGTACCCTGCCTGGGAGTGCCGGGGGCTGTGGTGGTTGGACTCCCCCCTGATGCCTGTCTTGGGGGTGTTGGCCTCTGGGGAGCTGGAGCTATGGTGTATTCTAACACAAAAGGACTGGGGGGGACTGGAGGTACCAGGGGCTGAACTGAAACCCCTCTTCTCGCTAGGACGGGTGGGGGACCACTCCGCTACACCCCCCTGGTACCGTAACTCATAATCATCAAACTGATCCCTCTCTTCCAAAGTATCCTCCTCTGTGGCTGAGAACCGAGGATATGCCTTTGTATCCCCGGTTTCCGCCGTGTCTCCCCCTTGGGTAATGCGGGTGGGGGAGGACCCTAACGCTGAATCCCCTTCACTAGTGACCCGCCTCCTGAGTTGGTCGGCGTGCCTCCTCCAGAGTAGACCCGAGCTAGTCTCGACCCTGTAGGACACTGGCCCCGTCTGCTCGATGACTGTCCCTGGGACCCACGCTGGCCCTGACGCTGCGTAGTTCCTGCAGTGAACCGGGTCCCCTGCCGAAAAACTTTTGGAGCTCCCTCCCCCTATGTTTATGTTCCTCCCTTCATCCTCCACCCTGGACGGATCCATCCGGTCAAAAAGTGTTACCGGACGCCTCCTCATGAGGAGTTCGGCTGGGGAAAATCCTGAAGCTAAGGGGGTTGTCCTGTAGCAGATGAGTAACTGGCACAAATGCAAGTTCAACTCACTGGGACCCATGCGCCGCAGTGCGTCTTTCGTAGTGCGCACTTGGCGCTCTACCTGACCGTTTGTGGCGGGGTGAAACGGGGCAGCAGTGATGTGCCTGATGGCGTTCCGCTCCATAAACGTCTTGAACTCTGCAGACGTGAAGGTACTAGCGTTATCGCTAACAAGGACGTCTGGCAGGCTGAAACAGGCAAACAGCTTGCGCAACTGCTTGATGGTTGCGGCGGAGGAGGTGCTGTTCATAGGGATTACCTCCAACCACTTGGAATAGGAGTCGACTACCAATAGAAACAAGGACCCGCGAAAGGGGCCAGCAAAGTCGATGTGGATCCGGGACCATGGCCCGCGGGCCGTATCCCATTCCCTATGGGGCAACCGGGACTCCTCGGGCCGAGAGCCCTGGCAGCTCTCGCACGTGCCCACTAAACGCTCTATGTCCCCGTCTATTTGGGGCCACCAAAAGAAACTCCTGGCCAGAGCCTTGGAGCGCACAATCCCGGGGTGACTGGTGTGCAATAGTCTCAGTACCTTGGCCCTCAGCTTCTCTGGGATAACCACTCGCTGGCCCCAGAGTAAGCAGCCCCTTTCCAGCGACAGCTCTACTCTGCGCCTAAAAAATGGTTTGAACTCTTCATTGGGGGGGGGTCGTGGGCCAGCCCTTCCTAACCCAGGAACTAACTTGGGCCAGTATCTTGTCGGCCGCCGTGGCTTTGGTGAGGTCGGCCGGGACAATGGGGGGTGAGTCGAGAGACTCAATCAGTAGGACTTGGTGATCCTGCTCTACCTCGCATGTGGGGTCCCCTACACTTGGGAGGGGAGATCGGGACAGTGCGTCCGCATGGGAGATCTCCTTCCCTGGGCGATAGACCAGCTCATACTGGTAGGCGTTGAGGAAAATGGCCCAACGCAGCATTCTGGGGGATAGTATTTGCGGTGTGGGTTTACCGGTAGTGAAGATTCCCAAAAGTGGTTTGTGATCGGTCACTACCGTAAACTCGCGGCCGTATAAAAAGTCATGGAACTTTTTCGTTCCGGCGATGATGGCTAGGGCCTCCCTATCAGTTTGCGCATAATTGCGCTCGGCCTTTGAGAGGGACCTAGAGTAGTACGCTACCGGGGCTTCCCTCCCACTTTCCAGCACGTGGCACAGGACCGCCCCCACCCCCACTGGGGACGCATCACAGACTAAAACCACTGGTTTTTTCGGGTCGAAATGGGTCAGGACAGCGTCCGAAGACAGGAGCGACTTAAGCTCCTTGAATGCTCTCTCCTGCCTGTCCCCCCACCGCCAAGCCGCATCCTTTTTGAGCAGAGCGTGCAGTGGCTCCGCGACCGATGCCTTCCGAGGCAGGAAGGTATGATAAAATTTTAGGAGCCCTAGAAATGACTGTAGCTCCGGTTTTGCGGTGGGGCGAGGGGCGTTCTTCACGGCTGTCACCTTTGACTCAGAGGGTTTGATCCCGTCCGGGGTTACCTTAAAGCCTAGAAACTCAACCTCCCTCACAAAGAATACGCATTTGTCCCTCCTCAGTCGAAGGCCTGCCCTCTCGAACACTGAAAGGACCCCATCTAGCCTCTTTGCCAACTTTAATTCGCTCCCCGCCGTTATCAACACGTCGTCGAAGTATGGGAGCACGCCTGGAAGCCCCTTTAAAAGGCGTTCCACGAGGGATTGGAAAATTCCGGGGGCCGAATTCACGCCAAACTGAAGGCGCGTTACCTTAAACGCCCCCTTGTTCATCACTATCGTTTGCGCGGCGGCAGCAGCCGGGGTTACAGAGAGCTGCTGATACGCCTGAGCCAGATCTAACTTGGTGAAACACTTCCCCCCATGTAGCGTGGCCAGCAAGTGGCTGACCACGGGCACTGGATATGCGTTTGGCCGAATGGCCTTGTTAATGGTACATTTATAGTCTGCACAAATCCTGACTTCCCCGTTCGACTTAAGGGCTGTGACAATCGGCGTTTCCCAATCCGCCGAGTCAACTGGAACCAAAATCCCCTGCCCCACCAATTTGTACAGTTCCGCCTCGATCTTGTCCTTTAGGGCGAAAGGCACCCTCCTTGGTTTGAGGCGGATGGGCCGGATTTCTGGGTCCAGCTCGGAGGAAACCAGGGGCCCCTTGTATTTCCTGAGCCCCTTCTTGAAAACGTCTGGGTGCGCGTTGCACACGTCCCGCATTGGGTCAGCCTCGATGGCGTTAATGCCAGACAGTTCGATTCCCAGGGGAGCAAACCACTGCGTTCCCAAAAGGCAGCACCTCCCCCCTTTGAGGACCACTAAGGGCAGTTTCTCATAGTAGCCCTTGAACTTCACCTTGAAATTCCCCACCCCCAACACTGGGATCCCGTTTCCCTGCACGTCCCGGAGGTGTGACCTCATGGCCCGCAGTTTGGGCCGCTTGTCTGGGGGAATACGCATGAACTCTTTTTGGGACAGGATGGAATAAGATGACCCCGAGTCTATCTCCATCCTCACTGGGACCCCTTGCAACAGTACCTCTACGAAAAACCGCCGGTGCTCCAGACCCACGCGGTTCACGCCTTCCTCGTCGTAGCTGGCTGCGACCTTCCTGGTGCTGGTCGCCTTCCGCTGGTGCGTCTGGGGATGGCTGGAACTCCTCTTGTCCTCGACTCACCCGCGCCTGCATACTCGGGCGATGTGCCCCTTTCGGCCGCAGTTGTGACACTCGGCCTTTTGAAACGGGCACCTCGTGCGGTCGTGGGACGCCCCACAACCATCGCAACGGCGGTCCTGCCGTTCTCGGGACTGCCGCTTCTCACCACGCTTCTTGATCCTCTGGACGTTGTCGTCCTCGCTGGAGTAGGGGTCCGCTGTTGTGGACGACTCCTCGGACGATGTTGGTGTGCCGGCGGGCGGCTTGGGGGCCCACCAGGCCGTCTTCGCTGGTGTCCGCCGGGCCGCCTGTACTGGTGACTTGGCCCGCTTGGACGCGCCCCCTCGGGACTTGAACAGCCTCACCACGCTCCTGGCCTCCTCGGCTGCTTGGGCCTCCCGCAGCACCTCGTTGAACATGAGGCGTTGGTCGCGGGTCATCAGCCTCCTCTGCAGCTCCTCGTCCCTCAGACCACACAACATGCGGTCACGGAGGGCCTGGTCCAGGTCATCCCACTGGCAGTGGACCGCTGCAAGCCTGAGGGCCGCCGCGTAGGCGGACACGGATTCGCCCGGTCGCTGGTCTCGCCTGTGGAACGCGACCCGTGCTGGGAATATCGAGACGGGCGGCTGGAAATGCTCACCCAGTCTCTCCAGGATACGGTCGATGGGGACCTCGGCTACCTTCCGGGGGGCCACCAGGGTCATCAGGATCCGCAGCGTGGCCAGCCCCACTTGGGCCAGGAATTGGGAGCGCATCTTCGCATCGTCGTCGTCGCCCGCGGCTTCCATCGCGTGCCGAAACTGGCACTCGTAGAGCTCCCATTGTTCGGGCTTGCTCACATCGAACTGGTACGCCTTGACCTTGGGATTCGCCATCGATCCCACCTTCGTCGCCAGTTTGGTGTCTGTTCCCGGAGACATAGAAAGAGTTGCAGTATGGACTAACACAGGTTTATTGGTTGATGATCAGAACGAACATGTGGTAATGGCGGAGGTATCTCACATTATATACAGTGGTACAACAATTTGAAATTGGCTGCACGGTAGCTCATTGGCCGCTACCGGCGTGACGTCATCCGGGTCACGCCCATCTTCGGTGGTGGATCAGAAGTAGTTGTTTGCTGCGGGAAGTTCCCGCGGCTGCAGGTGATTTGAGGAATGATGACCATGTGAGTTGAACACTCGCAGCTGCCCTCTATAGGCAGCTTGCTCGCGTTCCTTTAACAGCTGGGTTACATTGTGATTGTGGCTGGTTTACATTAATACATTTCTTAAAGCAACATTGTACATTCATATGAAGCAGCATTGTACATACACAACACATATCCAACTCTAGGGTTCAGTGTTCATCTCTGTTTATATCCAAAGAGCCAGTGCTGTTTTCAGTAGTCATATAGCAGGCATGACTAGACACCGGAGTGCACAAAACACTGTTTACCTTCCCACTGAAGTGGTTCCTATTTATCTACTTGCAATTTCTTGCTTTCAAACTGCTAGGTTGGCAGGAGCTGGGACTGAGATGGGAGCTCATTCCATTGTGCAGTACTCTCAAACTGCTGACCTGCTAATCTTCCAGTCATCAAGTTCAGTGGCTTAATATGCACATGTGTACATACACACAGTGACAGGCTTTATTTTCTTAGGATCCAATATCACTGCAGATGGTGATTGCAGCCATGAAATAAAAAGGTGACTGATTCTTGGCAGGCAAGCTATGAGAAACCTGGGGAACATAGTTAAAAGTACAGACAATACCTTGCAAACAAGGAGTGGAGGACATGGACCACGATGAGGGAGCTGAAGCCAGCAGTGGCCTCCCCTTTCTTCCATGATATTGCCCCGAGGCCACAGTGGAGAAGGGTGGGCAGAGGCATTGGTGGTGAAAGGGGTGCTCCGCAGGCAGCGGCTGGGCAGCAGCATAGGCTAGCTAAGCCCGGGATCTGCACAGGTCGGAGCTGTGCCTTCCCTGCTTTCTCCTCCTCATCCCTGCAAAGGGCAGCAGTGGAGCCAAAGAGAGTGCCTGGGCAGCAGCGGTGGCAGCTTGTCCATGCTGGGTCTCAGCCACAGCTGCTCTTTCTCCTCCTCCTGGAGAGCAAGTGGCAGCGGCTCCACCACTGCACCTTTTGGGGGGAGGAGGAGAAAGAGCAGCCATCACCAGACCCCAGCATGGCCACGACGCTGCCGCTGAATCCCAGACTTCCCCCTTGCCTCTGCAAAGTGCCCTGCCATCTGCTCCCTGCAAGGAGCAGCAGTGGAGCCAAGGGGAGTGCCTGGGCAGCAGCACGGCCATGCTGGGCCTAGCCAGGATTCCTCCTCCCCAACCCCCGGGTGGAGGGTGGAGTGGGGAGGTGGGCTAGTGTCCTTCCCCTCTTCCCATAATAAGTCCCCAAGTGGAGGATATGTTGCTTTGGCGGCAAAAGGGGTGCCCAGGGAAGCCCAACACGGCTCTTCCTCCTCCTCTTCTTCTTGGCTCCTGGATGCATCCTGAGTGCTGGGAGAGGAAGAGGAGGAGGAGGTGAGCATGGTGGGGCAGGGAGATGGGCAGGGAGGGGTGGGGAAGTAGGCATGATCAGCCAGTTTTGCTACCGGTACGGTTGATCTGGTGTGAACTGGCTGGTGCCCACCACTGCCTTTACCTTTTACAGTGGAACCCTGAATTATGATCCATCCAAATAATGTTGAATCTGAATAACGATATGTTTTTTTTTAAATGTCATGCCCTGAACAGCAACGTGATGTCGTTGTACGAATGGATCATATTTGGGTTCTCAGCCAGTGCGGGTGTCTCTCTGAGGCTCAGGGGAGTCAATTGGGGCTTTTTTCGACCCCTCCTTCTGCCTGGATGCTACTGCAAGCCCAAAACTGCAGTTGATGAAGGAGTTTACCCCACTGTTTTGCCTTCCAGCAGTCTGGGCAGGTATGTGTGTGGGTGTTTGGAAAAAAAGCCCCAATTGGCTCCCCCTAGGATCAGAGAGGCACATGGGGTGTCTCTGCCCACCCCAACCCCAAAAAGGATGACGTGGTCTCCTACCTGTGCATGCTGGTCATGGAGGAAAAGAATTCTCTCCCTGTCCCGACAAACAGCTGATAAGAGTTGTGGTGGCCATTTTGCTTTCTTGGGCTTCAATTCCCAGAAAACCAAAGCTTCCTATACAGGAAAATGGCCACCACATGCATTTTTACAGGACATTAAATGAGAAGAGAGGATTCACTTGAGAAAGCCTTGATGCTGGGAAAGTTGGAGGGCAAAATAAGAATGGGGTGGCCAAAGATGAGATGGCTAGATGGTATTGTAGACACAATGGGCACAGAGCTGGGCGGGTTGAGGAGGATGGTGGAGGACAGAGGTGCCTGGTGGACAATGTTCCATAGGGGCGCAAAGGGTTGGAATCCACTGTGTGACTGAGCAACAAAAATAAGTGCACTTCCCACGTCACCCTCCCTCATTTTTATACTATGTATTGGCAGAAATCAAATGCCCTTGAATTATGCCTACGGAGGTTTTCAGGATGTTACATGGAAACAATCTGCGTTATGTGTCTGATTGCACAATTAAGTTTGCAACCAGTTGTAGAACTGCAGCTGTGGAAGGACCTGTTGTTTATGACTTCCCCATTAATATAAATGCCTCAGCTGCTTCTACAACTCTGAGATAGGAAGGCATAGCTATGCAACAGCATTGGTGAATGCCTGTGTCTGATGTTTGGCTAATAGAAAAATATCTACCCTCTAAAAGTTTCCCCTACCTCTTTTTCCAGGCAAACATCAGCCTATGTGCAACCAAGAACATTTTGCAGGAAAAAAAACTTTTAATGGAAAAGAAATTCTCTGCACTGAAGCATGCTCATTTCAAAGACTGTAATTTGCATTTTACGGTGAGTGGAAATGGCTATAAAATTTCCTTCCACCTTCTTTAAAATGCACTGTGCTCCCTAAGCAGCAGAACTCTTTACTCTGACTTTTCTCTTGGGATGCAAGTTTCTCCTTAAATCCTAGGGGACTCTCTTTGTTTGACCTGACAAAGTAACATTTGCAGAGAGTTGTCTCAGAAATAATCTCGCTATGATTCTTCAGAAAAAGAATGCCTACTCTCTACTGAATCCTGTTTAATGGCAGAAATGTAAAATAGGCTACTCATAAGCAATGCTTTTTAAATAGTGGTCTAATATACTGAGGGACTGGCCTCAAAATGATATTCTCATTGGAGCAGCAAACCACTTAACATTGCCAAACACTATTCTTATTTCATGGTTTGGGCTTTTGCTTAATTTTTTTTCTTGCCTGCTGGCTGAACAAACAAAATTTTCCACATTTGTTATTGCCATTTAATTTCAAATCAGAAATTGATGGGTAAATGCCTTACTTTCTCAATACATGATGTTGTAGGACATACATGACTCAACAATTAGACTTATGCATTATCTTTACCTTTATCTTTACAGTGATTAATCACAAAATATAACATGCTAGATATAAGATGCGTAAGCAAGGATAATTGTGCTGCAACATGCAGATGTTTTTCACTACTTGTATGAGTGCTGCTACAAATAATAATTTTAAAATATGCTAAATACATTGTCTAGAATCTGTTAAGTTTTTTTTATACATATGTAGATACACAGCAGTAGGTGGGGCCGGTTTAACAAATAGTTATAGTAAGCAAGTTCTCCATGCATTAGACTCCCATTCTAGCCTGACAAATTGAACTTTCTGCATGTCCTGAAGTAAAAGAAAAAACAGTTCTTTTACTTACACTTGCTTTGCTTTGAGATAGAAATAGTAAACAACTGTTTTGGTAGAGATAAACAGTTCTGTACAATAACTTTCTTTTAAACCAGGGGTTCACAGCCTACAGTCTGTGGGCCGTCCCCCTATACTTTTCCATCTGGCCTGCGGCAGTGACTCCAGAAGCAGATGCATTTACAACAGCCATAAACACTCCCACACTTGTGCAAACACACCACCACAGTTTACGGCAGCATTTGCAGCAAGGGGAAACCACGTGACTGGCCTGCTTAGCAGTCTGAGGGGGAGTTGTTCAGTCCATGGCGTGAAAACCTTGAGAACCCCTGATTTAAACAAACACACTTTGCTTGTAAGGCAAATTGAACAGTATAGGTGACACACACGTGACCCTACAGGCAGGAAACTAGAGAACTCTTCTCATTGGCTGAGAGTCCCAACACCGGCGTCCTGGACAGCCCCGCCTCCCTCTGCCCCTCTCCTCGGCGGGGGTATAAGAGGCGGCCACGCTGGAGCAATGCCAACGGTGCCCTGGACTCTGGCAGCTGCTCTATGGCTTTAAGACTCTGCCGCTCTTGCTACGTTCTCAGGCCCTCACCCTTGGTGAGAGACTGGTGAAAGACTGGCCCCCAGTTGTGGGGCGACCATTGCGGCTTTACTATCATGCCGCTGATGGAGCTGCTGGATTTGTCACTTCCCCGCCTGTGGTGAGAGCGGGGGCGGGCAGAGAGAGAGTCAGATGGACATGGAGACAGGCCGATGTTACTGCAGCTGAAGACATTGGGCTGGGGCACCAACGGGGATGTGAGTTGTGCTCCATCACCTGGGGATTTTGTTAATATTGAATATATATATTTTTGATGCTATGTAATTATGTATTATTTGATATACTGATACTATGTTTTTTGTTTTTTAATCTTATACTGTATTATTGTTGATCATTGGTGTAATTATATTTGTGTTACTGTATTTATATATGTTGTAAGCCGCTTTGAGTGGCACTTGTGCTAGGAAAGCAGGGTAGAAATAAAAATTATTATTATTATTATTATTATTATTATTATTATTATTATTATTATTATTATTATTATTATTATTATTATTATTATTATTATTATTATTATTATTATGTACATAATTTACATTAACCCTTTGCATTGTGGGGTTGCACCAATATATTCAACAGAATCATAGGAGGCTGCCATGGAGGCTACAAAATTATAAATGGAATATTGCATACAACAATGCAACTATGTTGAGTTTGTGCCAGTGGAAGAAGCATTGATAGATCGTAAATGCTATCAGATTATGGTAGTTGCATTGCCACTGAAACATCTGTCAAACAACATACTTCACAGAAGAGGAACTCCTTGCGGTGGCAGCGGCAACAACTCATAGAGTTCCAGTCACCCATGGAATAGCACTTAGTGGTTAAGATGCTGAGCTTGGAGACTGGAAGGCTGGGTTCAATACCGGAGTGCTGCATGATGGATTTTGGGGATGTGAAAGGAGCCTCATTAGGACATCCTCTGAGCATAGTTTCTCCAGCAAAAATCCTTTCAACCCAGAGTAATTTCTGATACAAAATTTATTTATTTACCCATGGAATAGTGAATTTGGTTGGGATGGCAGAGAATAACAAAGAGGGCATTCATCCCCCCACCTTGAGCATCTGCTATAGGGCAAATTGAGATTTTTCCTCCCTATGATGGTTCAAGGCAGAGACTGTACTTTATACTACAGGATAAAATGAAACAAATGTCACTAGGTGGTCTGATGCTCATGGCATTCTTTTCTGAACATTAATTCTGACTAGTGGAGCATATACTTTCCAATCAGATATTAAGTGTGCTATTTTTCATCTTGAGGGGGAAAACTAGTCTACAGGCTATGCATAATGTCTGGCATTAACAATAAGGAGAGATGTTTAATAATGTTATTTTTTTGGTGAGAAAAAAACAATGAAATGGAAATTAATCCAATGTCTGTGGGTCATGTGTCATTGCAAATGCATTGCACAGTGCTGATTTATTCTAAACTTGGAAGTGACTTACAGAATTGGAAACTTGTAAAGTTAATAGAAACAAGTATTATATATATTTTTTGTCAGATCACCATGTGGACAATGAACATCTACCTTTAAAGTCCTTGATATAACATGATGCAGGCTACAATTTATGACACAAACATACAGAGGGGAGGGATGCAGGTTTGAGGGAAATCAAATTATTTTAAAAACACATATCATAGACCAGGGGCTGCAGTGGTTCAATGGTTAAGAAGCTCACCTTGTTAGCTGGAATGCTGACAAGTCAGCAGTTCGAGACCTGGGCACCGCATGATTTTATTTTTATTTATTTATTTATTAGTCATATTTATATATGCTGCCCACTCAGGTAGAACCCGACTCAGGGCGGCATTACAACAAGTTCTAAAACAGATAAAAACACTTTTAAAAACCCATATCCCACCCACTTTAAAAGACCCACCCATCCCACCCACTTTAAAAAGAAGAGAGAGTTCTTAGTTGTTTATATAAGCCAGCAGGCAGGGCCCCTGTTCCCATTAGGGCCCCACACCTGCCCTGCTAGCCAGGTCTTCAATCCTTTCCTGAAGGGCAGCAATTCTCTTTCAAGTCTTAGTTCTGTTGACAGGAGGTTCCAGAGGGTTGGTGCGGACATGGAGAAGGCCCTCCTTCTGGTGCTGGATAAATGTGCACCCCTAGTTGATGGCACCATCAGAGATCCCCTCCGGTCCGCTCTGGTTGGACGGGCAGACACTCTTTGATGGTTTGAGCACATGTCTCTGTCTCAGCTCCTGCCAACCTAGCAGTTCAAAAGCAAGACACTTCAAGTAGATAAACAGGGACCATTTTGGTGGGGAAAGATCATGGGAATATGAAAGGAGCCTCATTTGGGCATCTCCTGAACAGAGTTTCTCCAGCAAAAATCCTTTCAACCCAGAATAATTTCTGACACGAAATTATTATTAAACAAGTCTTCTACACTATTAGTGTTCCTGATTGTTAGGTACAAAAGTGAAAGTTGGACAGTTGAAAAAGCTGTTGGGGTAAAACTCACTTGAAAGATGATGTTGGAAGACAGCTGTGTAGCTACCATGGACTGCAAGAAAAGACAAACAAGTGTGTCCTAGATCAAATTAAGCTGAACAATCTTTAAAAGTAAAAACTATAATATTTTGGGACTGTCTTGAAAAAAACATGTCACACTAGGGGGGAAATATGATCTTGGAAAATCAGAGGAAAAGAGAAAGATCAAATATAAGATGAATCAACTCAATAAAGGAAGCCACAACCTTGAGTTTGCAATAACTGAGGAAGGCTGTAAGGTAAGGTAAAGATAAAGGTTTCCCTTGCTTGAAAGCCAGTCATATTCGACTCTAGGGTTCAGTGACCATCATACCTGTCAAGTTTTGAATTTGGAAATGAGGGAATTTTCCTGTCAAATACGGGATACTTGACAGCTATGCTTATCCTGTGCTGCCCTCCAATGGTGGCAATAGGGCATTGCAGTCTAATTAATAAGGGATGACGGTGGGAAAGAGGGTTAAAAAAGGGGTTTTCCTGACCAATAAGGGATACTTGACAGCTATGGTGCCCATCTCTGCTTCAAAGCCAAAGAGCCTGTGCTGTCTCCTTATGAAGACATTTACGTAGTCATGTGGCAGGCATGACTAGATACCGGAGTGCATGGAACGCTGTTTACTTTTCCACCAAAGTAGTCTCTATTTATCTACTTGCAATTTCTTGCTTTGAACTGCTAGGTTTGCAGGAACTGGGACAAAGATGAGAGTTCATTCTATCCTACAGTACTCGGGAATCGAACAGCTGACCTGCCACCTCCAAGTCAGCATCTTAGCCACTTGAGCTAGAGATTCACCACTAGTTAAAAGTAACTTAATTAGGTAACTGTAACTTAGCATGTAGTTAAGCAAACAAATGGTATACCTTTTAAATTAAGATTGGCATGCCCCTGTGTGCTGCTTATATTTTAATATGCCATGAGATCAATTCCTTATTTCAGCCCATGCTCAGTTATATAAAAAGTCTATTTTGCATTAATGTGTTAGATTAGTCTTTGTCTTTCAGTCTTCTAATTAATTATAAATCAGTTAAGATATTACCTATTTTAAATGGTTTATGAGAAAACTTCACAGTTCCAAGATGGGAATAATAATAATAAGGGAATTATAAATCACTTCTGAGTATTCTTTACCTGACTTGATGGCACATCATCATCATCATCATCATCATCATCATCATCATCATCATCATCATCATCATCATCATCATCATCATCATCATCATCATCATCATCATCATCATCATCATCATCATCATCATCAGTATTAGTATTAGTATTAGTATTAGTATTAGTATTAGTATTAGTATTAGTATTAGTATTAGTAGTAGTAGCATAGCTGTCAAGTATCCCTTATTAGCCAGGAAAACCCCTTATTTTACCCTCTTTCCCGCAGTCATCCCTTATTAATTAGACTGCAAAGCCCGATTGCCGCCATTGGAGGGCAGCACAGGATAAGCATAGCTGTCAAGTATCCCTTATTGGCTGGGAAATTTCCCTTATTTCCAAATCCAAAACTTGGCAGGTAGTAGTAGTAGTAGTAGTAGTAGTAGTAGTAGTAGTAGTAGTAGTAGTAGTAGTAGTAGTAGTAGTAGTAGTAGTAAAGGTAAAGTTCACCCTTTCTCAAAAGCCAGTTGTATCCGACTCTAGAGTACAGTGCTCATCTCTGTTTATAGCCGAAGAGCCAGCAGTGTAGACAGTGGTGGGTTTCAAAAATTAGTACTACCTACTCTGGGAATGGTATAGTGGGTGTGGCCAGGGGGAAAGCCCTGTGTTGCACCAAAATTGGGACTACTTTGTTTCAAAACTTGGGTGGGTGGGGCCAGCCAGAATGTCTGCTACCAGTTCTGGTGAACTGGGGCAAACCTGCTGAATCCCACCACCGGCTCATAGCTGTCAAGTATCCCATTTTGGCTTGGAAATACTGTAATTCACTCTTCTTTCCCCCTCTTTCCCGCCTTCTTCCCGTATGAGAACAGCCTGAAAAAGGGGTTACTGCACACACATGCCTGTCAGAGGCAGCGCTGTGAATGCATGAACACCCAGAAAAGGGGTTACTGTGCATGCGAGCCTGTCAGAGGCAGCGGTGTGCATGTGCAAACGTCCACTCACAAAAAATTCCCTTATTTCCACAAACAAAACATGGCAGGTATGCACTGGCTGCAGATATTTCTGTGGACATGTGGCAGGCATGACAATACACCAGAGTGCATGGAACACTGTTTACCTTCACACCAAAGTGCTACCTATTTATCTACATGCAATTTCTTGCTTTCAAACTGCTAAATTGGCAGGAGCTGGGACAGAGATGAGAGCTCACTCCATTGTGTAGCACTCGAGTCTTGAACTGCTGACTTCCTGACCTTCCAGTTGTCAAGTTCAGTGGCTTAACCACTAAGCCAGTAAGTCCATAATTAAGATATTACCCAATACAGTGGTATCTCACATTATGAGTGCATCACATAGCGAAACATTCACAAAATGAAGTGTTCATTATGCAATGGTGATACCCTGAATAACGATTTTTTTTTTGTTATGTAGGTTTTTTGGTAACCGGGGTATACCCGCTTAATGGGAATCCTGGTTAACAAACATTTCCCCCCCGTTATGCGGGGTATCTCCCATAGGGAACCTCATAATGAGAAAAAAAACTGCATAGCAAAGAGCTCCCTGGAACTGAGTTTTTTCGTTATGCAGGATTCTACTGTAATTAAGAGGGTACCAATGAGCCACTGCAGCCTCCATTCCCAATAATTATGGGAATAAATTATCAATATTTGTAGTCTTTCTTTCCCTGTACTGTACTTTCACACTCAAACTGCAAAAGAAACCTAGGGGGCATTCCAATTTTGATTTTGTCTGCTCTAGAGGAGTCCTGCTTCAGTTTGTCCATCTTCTGAATCTATTCATATTTGAACCACACACCTCTGTATTCAGGATTTATTCAAATCTGAGGTAGAGTCCTCTTGCCCAATAGTATATCAACAAGTAATTCTACTTTGTCTCTGCTAAGATTAGCAGGCAAACTCACCATAGCTACAAAAAGAACCTAACTGAGTTAATTCAGCCAGACAAGAATGATTCCTTCTGTCAGCTACCATTTGCAGATGTTGTAAGGCTATGAAAGAATGTTGCCTCAATCTCTCACCTTTGATACTGTCCATACAGTAATTCTGTTACCATGCTTTTAAACCAGTAGTTCTCAACCTTTTAAAGACAGGGGCTGGGTCACGCTCCCTCTGACAGCTTTGGGGGCCAGATGGCCATATTGCCTTTCCTCCACTACATGGCACTTCCTGGTGTGTTGGAGGCAGGGGGGGGGGGAGGCATGAAATTGTGCCATAGACCGCATCCGGCCCATGGGCCACAGATTGAAAATCCCTGTCTTAAACTGTAAAGCATAGGGAAACAGTTGGTTCATTATGTACAGTTAATGTATGAATCAGTCACACATATTTTTGCAAAACAAGGCTTTTTTGTATGTTAGACACTGACAAGCTGCATACAGTGGGAGAAAGAAAGAGAGAGATGTATATACAGACAGAGATGGACTGGGTGACAGTGGCAGTTCCGAATTTTTTTTCCATATGCAAGTATAGCATTTAAGCTATATAAACAGAGAGCAAGACTATTATTATTAGAGTACATGCACAGACTTCATTTCTGCTCATCCTGAATATGTGTGTGTGTGTGTGTGTGTGTACTCTTAGTCTCAGATGTATAACATCTAACGATAGATAATTTTCAAATATTTTTATTTGTTTATCTGCAAAATATGTACATAGTGAATGGCAACTTCTGAAGCTCCCTTTCTCTAGCTTGGAAGAAAATGAAAACTCCTACTGTTATTTCCCACTTCTTTATAGCTTTCTATCTCATGAAGGGATTCGTTTCATTAGAGCATTTCTTCCATGCTTCACAGTGTCAGTCTGAAGTCTTAGAAGAGCAACTGAAACAGAGGGTGATTATGAAGCCACACAAAGAGTGTATTTCTCTTCCCATGGTGGGAATAAAAATATACTAAATGCAAAAAGAAAAAAATCATTAGCAGTCCTCTTCCTTATTCTGGCTGTCTGCACCAAACAAGGACTCCATTAGACTCATCTCTAAAAGCATGAAAAGATCTTAGATTTCTCTTGCAAAGGACAATCACAATTCTTAGTGTGTAATACGTTAATCCAGTATTAGAGAAAATAAAGCAAATTAAAACTTATGTTTTAATGCATTGCTCATAACAACTTCTGTTATTTATGTCTGAATAATATGTTGATTCCCTATGCAATATATTGCAAATGCATCCCAGTGTTTGTGTTAAGCAGCAGCTATGACTCTTTTTGTGCCATGTTCTCCTTTGTGAGAAAGCGTTATGATTCTTGGCATATTATTTACATTACTTTCCTTAGTACTGCTCTGTGCTTGGTTTCCCTGCCCTACATTTCAGGAGGTGAAAATACCACAGGGCAGATGTGATTGTCACCCTACATGTGTACTCAGATTAGAGGACAGGTAGACCAAGGATCCCTCTTGGTCTTTGCCGGCGCACCTCCCAATAAAGGACTCAGACACTGGTAAAAGTGGATAACGGCATTGGGCCACATTTATTGATTCATGCCCTAGTCCGAATTATAACTTTGTATTGGTAATTGACCAATCATAATTCTTTAAGGCAAGCAGGCCGAAGTAACACTGGTAAGGTACCACCCAAAATTGCCAACGGCAATTGTTACAATGTATCTATTTGTATCAATTTGTTTGTTGACAACAAACAAATTGTTGACCGTAGTCAATATCTAACTAATGACCCCACCCTCTGACGCGTATCAGTGAAATCACGGGGTGATGCATGCTGTCTAGCTGTAGCCATCACCCCGTCGCCTGGTTCATCGTTGACCGGACAACGTTTAACCAACTTATGCCTGTCTAGTGTTGTCCAGTCAATTGCGAACCTGCCGGATACCTGTGGGTCATAAATGTTTACCTTACCAGTGATACCTGCCCATGTGACCAAAGTCAACAGCAGCAACAGAAAACCCCTATATCAAACCATAGCAACAGTGCGGGATGGGTGAAAAAACCAGGACCCGAGAGCCAATTGTGGGTCCCAGCCAAAAATTCCCATCCGGCCCCGAAGCGACCAAAATATCACACTGTTAACTAGGGAGGGGGTGGAGGGGAAAAACTTCTCCGCTCCGTCGCTTCGCAAAATGGCAGCTCGGCTGCCTCATGGCCACCCCTTTTATAAGGGAGCTGGCCACGCCCCCTAACTACCCGGATGCCTTCATCCGATGGGGGGGCCCGCAAAGAGCGCGGCTGCCATTTTGGCGCCGCGCTTGCATTGCAGGCGCACCCCCCAATAAAGGACTCAGACACTGGTAAAAGTGGATAACGGCATTGGGCCACATTTATTGATTCATGCCCTAGTCCGAATTATAACTTTGTATTGGTAATTGACCAATCATAATTCTTTAAGGCAAGCAGGCCGAAGTAACACTGGTAAGGTACCACCCAAAATTGCCAACGGCAATTGTTACAATGTATCTATTTGTATCAATTTGTTTGTTGACAACAAACAAATTGTTGACCGTAGTCAATATCTAACTAATGACCCCACCCTCTGACGCGTATCCGTGAAATCACGGGGTGATGCATGCTGTCTAGCTGTAGCCATCACCCCGTCGCCTGGTTCGTCATTGACCGGACAACGTTTAACCAACTTATGCCTGTCTAGTGTTGTCCAGTCAATTGCGAACCTGCCGGATACCTGTGGGTCATAAATGTTTACCTTACCAGTGACACCCGCCACACGGGGAGGCTTCCCAAAAGGCTCACCGCCCCACCCCCCAAGACCGTCAGCTCGGTCGACAGGCCTGCTCGCCATTCCACTAACCAGAGGTCCATACCTCCCTGCGACAGATGGGCCCCATCCCCTGAGTAAAGCTCGTAATTTTGCAGACTGACGCCGGGGAGGCTAATGACGCATCCCCCGCCCTTGTCGAAAAGGAACCGGGCAATAGCCCCATTCACAGAGCGTCGGCTCAGTCAAGAGCCTCGAGGCCGAACGCCCCCCTGTAAGCGTGCCGCGGTATTGTGTCCGACCAATTGAGGGATGTGGCAGGCCACACATGATGTGAGTAGGGCAGGTCACTGCAAACCGCAAGCTTCTGCGATAGGCCAGTGACCTGCCCCAAGCCATCGCCCCCAAGGTACATAACCAGGACATCGGGCGAGTCAGCATCCCTGATGTAGAAAAGGAATGGCAACAGTTCCCGCCATAACATGCCGCGCTTACCATACTACCTGAGACGTGCGGCTGCACCCAGTCCCAGTCGGGGTCCCCACTCTGTCGCCGCAGCGTCACGCGCTGCCCTGTGCACGTGGCAACGGCCCACCAGCCATACTGTCACCGGTGTAAAACGACACCCAGGGTCTGTCAAGGAAAAAAGGGGGGGAGAAACAGTGCAGTGACTAAACCGGTACTCACGGTTGAAGAGGGCGAACACAAAACTGAAAACATTGTGATCCCCACCCTCCCGTGCGGCGTATTTCAGCCCCGGAGTACCCAAAAACAACTGCAGTAGGAGCCGCCCCTATCCTGAATGAATGGGTGCCGCAACAATCCCCAGAGGGGCCAACACTGTCTAGTGCCTTCCCGGCACCCTTCAAATTGAAATTTAGTAAGAGAAGACCCACCTTGGTGACAGAAAAACGGGCCATGGTGCGTGCCACACAGTGCAAGGGAATCCTGTAGGGCACCAACCGGACAGATGTCTGCCGAGGAACATCGTAGCAGTCTACTCCACTGCCTACGCCGTGCTGATACGTTTTAGAGGAGCGTATCCCCAACTGAGCCCAATATTGTTCACTCAGACATCTTCGAGTTCCAGTGCCCTACGACTTGCATCCGCCTTATACAGCATCTCAAGCTCGCCGATGCGGAGCACTCCAAAAAAGGCCACCGTTGTAGCCGCATGAAATGGGCTGCCTCATCTTATCAAAACAGAGGCCAGGCCAGCCCCGGGCCAATTGGGTAAAAACCCCTGGGGAAATCAGGTGGCGGTCGTCCGGGCAACGCCCACGTGCGCGCACCCACCCCTCCAAAACATGTCTCACACGGAAGTGAGTGGTGCTGTCCACGACTTGCATCCGCCTTATACAGCATCTCAAGCTCGCCGATGCGGAGCGCTCCAAAAAAGGCGACCGTTGTAGCCGCATCAAATGGGCTGCCTCATCTTATCAAAACAGAGGCCAGGCCAGCCCCGGGCCAATTGGGTAAAAACCCCTGGGGAAATCGGGTGGCGGTCGTCCGGGCAACGCCCACGCGCGCGCACCCACCCCTCCAAAACATGTCTCACACGGAAGTCAGTGGTGCTGTCCACATGACCTCCCACTTTGGCCATAAAAGCCAACGCTGACAGCTTAGATGCTATGGTGCGAGGTGCAAAGCCCTGGGCATGCAGGTAAACCATGAACCGCAGAACATGGGTTACCGGGATCGGCCAGGTTCCTGGCATTTGAAATTGGGTACAGAATGCTCTGAAAGAATTAAATGCATGGTGATACACCTTACGCGTGCGTGGCGCTAGTGACAGGCCAATCGCCCGGTTCACCTCTCCTTGCCAATGTTCCATATCCCGTCCGGGAGTGGCGAGGGAAATTCCTCCGCATCCGGGGCCAAGGCACGGAACCGGGAGATCTGCAGGCGGGACAAAGCGTCAGCAATATCATTAGTAACCCCTGGGACATGCCTGGCCCTGAAAAGAACGTTGAGGCGTAGGCTGCGCAACGCAAACTGGCGCACTGGGTCCATAACCCTGGGCGATTTAGAGGTCTGTGCATTGACAATGTGGACAACAGCCGCATTGTCACACCAAATTGGACAACCGAGTTGGCCCCCTCCTCGCCCCATAGCATCAAAGCACCCAGTATAGGGAAAATTCCAGATACGTGAGACCACGCAGGCGACCCGTGCCTGCCCAGGATGGTGGCCACCCACCATAGGCCCACTTCCAATTGAAGTACATCCCATAACTCAGGGATCCCGAGGCACCGGACTGTATCTTAAAGCGAGGGGAAGCCAGGAGCTCAGACCTCCAAAATGACACCCCATTGAAATCCCTCAGGATCTGTAGCCAGACAAGCACGTCTGCCCTGATACCCCGGGTAAGTCTAACCCTATGGTGGGGCCTGGATAATCCTGCCATGGCGTCGCGCAAGCGCCGAGCAAATGCCCGGCCCGGTGCGACGACCCTGCCAGCAAAATTGAGGTGACCATGTAGCACCAGCAGGTCCCTCGGTGATGCCATGCGCTTGGCCAGCAAGTCCGAGATAAGGGCCACTAGCTTTGACACCTAGAAGCCTGCGACCTAGAAGCCTGCGCTACCGTGTCAATCTCCACCCCCAGGAATACTAGCTGTGTAGGCGGGCCCTCGGTCTTTTCGGGCGCTAAAGGGACACCAAGTTCCTCCATTAGCGTCTGAAATGTGTTGAGGAGACGTGTGGACGTGTCCCAGCCCCGTTCAGCCCCGAATAAAATCATCCAGGGAATGGGCTACAGACCGGGACCCTGATCTGCGAACAAAAGCCCACTCTAGGAAGATGGAGGAACGCTCGAATGCCGAGCCCGAATTGGAACAGCCAAAAGGCATGGCATCATTGCAATAATATGCTCCCCGGAACGGGGGCGCCGGGACAGGGGCAACGACCCTGCCCGCATAGACCTCCTTATCATTGCTGGCAGGAGCCACCTCCTCCCTCCCCCTAAGGGATAAAGATTGGGGGCATCCTGAGGGGACCTATCACCCATGAAAGGGATACGTAACCCCTGCCTAAAACCCTGAAGGAGATATCCACATCCTCTCCCTTCGGGTACAATGTGAGCCAGCGCTCCAACATGTCCACATTAATTGGGGAGGGAGCCCTTTGGTGAACTAGATCCATCTGCGGCAGTCTTGCCAGCCCCCTGTCCACCCCTCCCTCTGCCCCGCATCCCTCCAGGCCTGGAACAGGCAGAGGCCGCATGGGGGCCAGCACAGGGGGGACACTAATGTCTGTATTTGCCATTCTTCTTATTGCAGGAACCATTGGACGAGAAAGTCCAGCACAGCAGGCGGGCTGGAAACCCCCTGCCCCGCCCCCTGGCAGTGGACCTGTGCTGGGGCCGCCCGCTGGATCGCATGTCCACAATGGTATCTCTCCCCGGGCACGGGGCGCGTGGGCGTCATGTACAAAAGCCACAGCCTCTGGCATGGCTCAACCCACCTAATGTCGGGGTGCCGGGGAATCCACATATGGAATTAGACGTCATAAGCCAACCACGATGGGCCCGGAAAGTCTACCATCGCCCGGTAGATGTTGTCCAAATACTGGACCATCGGAATTACAAAATCCGGCCGGGCCCTAAGGTGCACCGCCATGTATATGAGGTAGGCTGGCAACCAGTCGGCCCACGTATGTGGTGGCTTGCTACGACGTGCCTGCTCCTTATCCTTCTCATCCTGCCCCCCCTACTCCTTGGTGGGCCCTCTGTTGAGGAGTGAGAAGATATCCACGTAATCCCCCCGCCAGATCTTCTCTTTGGTGGTCTGTGCCAAATGGACACCCAGCGGTAAAGAATACCCCGCCGTCAGCAAGGCCGACACGGGCACAACAGGAACTGCTGGCATCTGAAAGGGGGCCTGTACTAACCCAGCCACCCCCAAAACATTCCCCACAGGGTAGAAAACACCCCCCACCACAGGGCCCTGAGTGGTAGTTGTCGTCGCCAGGTGGGGCGTCAGCGGCTGGACTGCCGCCCCACCCGCGCGAGGCCAGGCCATTGGAAACCCCCCCAACGTGGCCACGTGTGTAGGTGCACTAGCTTGGACCGCATACTCACGTGCTGCACCCCCGTAGGCTGCCCCCACCGGGGGTTCCGGCCCACTGGGGACGTCGGAGCTCACAACCGCCGTCGAGCTCGTCGATGGGGCCTGACCCGCACCGGTCTGTTGAATGGGGAGCTGCGAGGCAGTGGCCCAGGTCGTGCCACGCGCCTCAAGCAGCTCGACCCGTCCCGTCACCTGCCGCTGCCCAGCAGACGACGCGTCGAAACGAACCCCAAAGGGAGACCAAGAGTGGCTAGCCCGGGCCAGGGATGTCTCGAGGGCCGCAACGCGGGCCAATAAGGCTTCCACGCTGACATGGGGCAAAGGACCAGCCGGCCCGCCTACTGCAGGCATGGGTACAGGTCCCTGCCCCCCGGGGCCCGAATAGGGCAACAACCCCACACCCGGGCCCATTAGGGCCGATGTAGCAACCTGCCAGGAAAGGGGACCGGACCACTCCCCAAGGCTGGAAGGCCTCGGAGCGAGCTACGCTCCTATAAAGGGAGGCCCAGCGGAATGGGCGACACCAGGAGAGGTGCCCACCGCTTGCGGGCTGAGGGCCGCAGCCCCTACTGGCTCCGTGCGTGGGCCACCATCCTCCAGCCAGGGGGAATATACCCCATTCCACCGGTCCCGGTGGGTGCAAGCAAATGCGGCTGCTGGGGAGGCGCAGCCGCGGTCTTCCGACCCAGATTGCGCCTCCGACCGCACGAGCCGCGCTCGCAGCCGCCTTCTTCTTCATGGGCCTCTCAGCCAATCGATGGGAAGCCGAAACGAGAGAATTCAGCAGCCAAAAGGCTTCCCGGTAAAAGCCAAAAGCGACGGAGGTAAGAGGGAAAAACTTCTCCGCTCCGTCGCTTCGCAAAATGGCAGCTCGGCTGCCTCATGGCCACCCCTTTTATAAGGGAGCTGGCCATGCCCCCTAACTACCCGGATGCCTTCGTCCGATGGGGGGGGGCGCAAAGAGCGCAGCTGCCATTTTGGCGCCGCGCTTGCATTTGTTACAGTCTTTTCAGAACACTGGAGGTATTTTGGTAAAATTTGAAGGGGAAACTTGTGGATTTTTTTTGTTCCTACTTTTCTTCTAACAATTTAGATACTGCTTTATGTCCATTGTCAAGAATAAGGATGGGCCAAAATGTTCATTTTCTCAGCAACTGGTGAACTGAAAGCAAATACAGTGAAACCTCATACAATGTCCAAACTTGGTTCCACAAGTTTGGGCTTCATACAGATTTGGACTTTGTATGAGGCATGCAAAATCCTAGCCGTGATGCCTCATACAATATCCAAATCCTTGCCGCGATGCCTCATACGACGTCGTTTCCATAGAGATACATTGTACTGTAACAACACAGACTTCAGGACAAAGTAAAGGAAACAGACAGGAAACTGACAGAACTTTAAGAAATCATTGTCTAAAGGCTAAATACATTACAAAAACATGTCAAAATCCAAAATCATGTTCAAAACCACTCCTAAACACTCTTCGCCTCATGCAAAACCACAAGAGCAGTGCATGCATGCATCCTGCCTTTTATACTGGCCAGGCACAATGCAACCTGGGAAAAACCCCAATGTTTCATACAAAGTTGCAGCAAAGTTGCATATGGCTTATGTGTGTGGTATGGGAATAGTACTCATTGGGATAGGATAATGTTGTACAGAATTAATAAAACAGCGGAGAGTATTATCAGCTGTCCACTCTCCACTTTAGAACAAGTTTACACCATCAGGTGCCACAGAAAAGCATTAGATATAGTTGGAGATCCATTGCATCTTGGCCACTGCTTCTTCGAGCTTCTGCCATCAGGATGGAGATATAGAAGAATGAAGGTAAAAAAGAACCATCTCAAGAACAGTTTCTTCTCCAGAGCAATTTTGGCCTTAAATGGAAACTCTGGACTCATTGTAGCTTATTTTAAAATTTTAAATTTTTCTATTGAATTGTATGGTACTGTCTTAATTAGTGTTTCTATAGCTGTTTTAAATTATGGGGTATGCCTTTTTGAGTTGATATATAGCAACCGAGAGATTTTGTTGTTCCCACAATAACAATAAAGATGACAATAAAGATTTATCTTATCTTATCTTAAATGGTGTAGTGGGTCGCATCTGGCCCACAGGCTACTGGTTGAAAATCTTTTCTAAAGAGGTTAAGCCTTCTGGGGGGGGGGGGGGATTTGTCATCTAACAAGACCATAATTTCTTTCTTCAGAAATCTTGACTTCATTTGATGGCCTGCATTTGAGACCCTCCAGGGTACCACTTTTAAGGGAAAGAAAGGAGAATGAAGGCCCAGTTGTGCACCAAAAGAAGACATTTGGGTTGAAACTATTTTAACTAATTTAAAGCAGCTGGGATACAATGGCCTCCACTGGTGTAGAAAAAATTAGTATTTCAGAAGCAGATCTCACTGCTGCATGTGCAACATATTCAGCACGAGCTTTATGAGGGCCATTCACTTGAAAGATCACACCAAGGTACTTAAAGGCCCTTGTCTGCTTGATATTATGGTGAAGCTTGGCACTCCAGGTGTTCATGGACTTCAATTACCAGAAGCTAATGTCAGCACTCCTGCTGATCAGGGCTTCTGGGAATTGAAGTTCAAGTATAGTTGGAGTGCCAAGGTTTGCCATTACTGTATCAGGGCATCAATACACAGGTATTTGAGGTAGTGACACTGCATCATCAGCATATAGCAGCACTTCTTCTTTCATGTCCAGACCAAGCTTTGAACTGCCAAAATGAAACCGCTTCCTTGGCTTTGTCACTGGACAAAATTAAGTCCTCATCAGTCCATGTTTTTGGTAGTAATCAGCAGACCAGTAAATGAGCTGGATTCTGTATCTCTCCACATTCACAGTACTGTTTGTGCCATTGTGTGTCCGCAGCCCTACTTGAATATGTTGGTCTTACTTTTAGACACTCTGACCCTCTACCTATTCTGGGTCCCCCAAGTGATGTAAGAAGGTCAGGTTCCTCAGCCAAATTAATGTTATTCTTTGTCCAATGAATTCCTTCCTTCATCTTCTAATTTGATTTTTGTTCTTGCCATAAAGCTCTTTCTGGATCTAAGCTGGCAGATTTGAAGCATGTATCCATTCAGAGAATGTTGAAGGTCATTCTCTTGCTTAGTTCTCTAGGCATTTGCTGCTACTTCTTTCCTTATCTTGGTTGAAGTGATGCCAACAAGAGGGTATATTTTCTTGACTGGTATAGGTTTGAAGAAGGGAAATCCGGCCAGAAGGAAAATGCAGAGGAAACAAAGAAAGCCATCTGAGGCAAAATCAACAATTAATCAATATAATAAAAATACAATTTCTTCAGAAAATGTCATAATCATACCTGTCAACCACGGCTCTGGAAAATACAGGACCTGCGCAGAATGGTTCTTGCCAGGCTTCCTTCTATGCGACCTGCGCAGAACGGTTCTGCACAGATCGCCTTCTACGCATGCGTAGAAGGCTTTTACGCTTGCATAGAACCCTTCTGCGCTTGTGTAGAACCCTTCTACGCATGCGTAGAAGGCTTCTATGATCCCCTTCTGTGCAGATCACCTTCTACGCATGCATAGAAGGGTTCTATGCAAGCGTAGAAGGGTTCCATGCAAGCGTAGAAGGGTTCTACACAAGCATAGAAGGCGAGCTGTGCAGAAGGGATGTGCAGTACCTCTTTTTTCCCCGCTGCCAATTCTGGGGTTTTGGCAGCTGCAGGCGGGAAATGGTGCAAATCGGCGCAGAAAATCAGGAAATCCCGGCCAATCCGGGAAGGTTGACAGGTATGGTCACAATATCAAATTTTTTAATATGCAATTGTAAGGTCTATTAAACAGTTTTTTTAAAAAAAAAACACCAAAAGGTTTCTCTTTCCATGAGTTCTTCAAAAATAGAATAAACCAAAAAAATGAGATGGAGTCTCTCAAATCCTTTCAAAATATAATAGTATTATTGCATACAAAGCTATATCCTGTAGGTGAATTATCCAAACTATATTATTATTATTATTATTATTATATTTACATTTCTATACCGCTTCACTTCCCTTAAGAGAACTCAGAGCGGTTTACAGCATGTAAAATAAGTATGAAATACAATCCAAAATACAGAAACAGTATACAAATCAGATTCAGACAAAATACAAAATCACAATTATAAAATAGTCAATTAATTACATCAAAAAGTACACAATATAAAAAATTCCAAACATCAAATACAAATCATCACAGAGTAACAATATCAAAAATGTACCCCGCACAGTCCTTCTGGTCCTTCCAGAGGGGAATGGGACAAAAACGTGCACCAGTCCTGGAGCTCCTAGTCGACCGGCCTCCTTACCTCCACCGAGGCCAAGACCATATATATCCATAAAGTAACTGAAGATTAATGAAGTAGTTTCTCTGAGTATATCAGTATTTCCAATATTTCGAAGCTGTTCCCTGGATATACAGCTTTTCAATTAGAAGGTCTTCTTCAGGAAAATCTATGAAGAAACAAACTATTATCATAATACTAGTATTCTACATGAATAAGTTACAATCAAAGATATTATACATTATACAAACAATAAAGCATACCTTATTGTGCATCAAAAAAGCATCACAATGTAGGTTTGAGACATCCTGTCACAATATGCATTATTTCATTAACAGGGCCAAAACTGATGTTGGCAGCATAAATAGTTGACTTCCTCATGTATAGTTTGTCAGTTTCCTGATGACAGTGTTCCTTATACTAATTTTAGCTTTGGTATTCAGACAGCTATATCAGCACTGAGAAATGTCTGCCTGCTATCCCAGAGAGTGTGTAGAAATCTGGCTGACTAACTGCTGAAATCAGTGAGTTAATATAAAAATTAAACAACAAAGGGGCCAATATACAACCTTGCTGGACTCCTTTATATGTAGGGACTTCCAAGATAGATGACTCTCCAAATTGCATCTTATTTTAAAGTTTGTGTTTTCATAGAGCTTATATAGTGCATTTCATTGCCATTCACAGGAAGTACAGAACTGATATTTGTTTTGGAAATACAAATCAAGTTATTATATTTTCTGTCCTGGTTAGAAAGAAAATGTGATTCCAGGTTTGGGTTAGAAAACATTGGAGAGAAAATATGTCTGGGTTGCCACATAATAAGGTTCCAAAGGTAACAAATTTAACTCTTACAGATACAGTGGACGACGCGTTTGACTAATGACTAATGACTAATGCCATTTTCAATTAGCTATGTGTTATTAGCGGCAAAGTCACCATTCACACAATGATGCCACTTGCCAAAAAAAAAAAAATCCACGCTTTCAATGGAAATGTCGTTAGTCAAGGTTTTCCCATAGGGAGCCGCTTTTTAGCGTCATTATGCAAAAATATCATTAATCGAGTTTTCTCATAGGAAGCCACTTTTTTAGCATCGTTGTGCGGAACTCACAATTAACTACGATTTACAATTAACAACACTACTAAAGGAACCAAGCTTTGACGTTAATCAAGGGTCTACTGTACCAGGTCAGGTATTTTGGCATGTAAAAGTAAGATTGCATATGAATGTACTGGGCTCTGATGAATTCTGATTTAATATGATCAGTAGAACTGAAGCTACTACTGCAATTGCTATTTAGCAGCAACATATTTAATCTCCACTATAACATAGAAAGCTGCCTTAAGATAAACCAGACTCCACATCCATTGATCTCATTAGTATTTATACTGATTGGGAGCCATACTTTAGGGCTTCAAACATAAATCTTTCCCTAACCTAGCTCTATGGAAATGCTAAGGAATGAGCCTTGGATTTTTCATTGGGGAGTGTGTCCTTTGTCATTAATACTATTCTCTTCCCTAACTAAAATTTGAGAATGGAGCATACCCAGCAATTTGTTTTGATGCATCTTCACAATAAACCAAATAAATGCCTATACATATAGTAAGTTTCAGATAAATAAATTTCGTGTTAGAAACTACTCTGGGTTGAAAGGATTTTTGCAGGAAAAACTCTGCTCAGAAGATGCCTGAATGAGGTTCCTTTCATGTCCCCAAGGTCCATCATGCAGCAGTTTGGTATCAAACTCCGACCTTCCAGTCTCCAAGCTCAGTGTCTTAACCACTAAGCCACCACAGTGTTGCTAGTGTCAGATAATAAGGCTGCTATCACACACTGAGCTAGGATATAACCTCTTTTTGTCAACTCAATGAGACTTAATAGTCAATTTGATATGTACACACACTAGCTAAATGGAACAGCTGCAACACAAACGAAAATAACAGAATGGAGCATGTCAAAGGGAACAGTAACAGCAGTAGTATATTGGACTCACACAGTTCCTCTGAAGGAGAAGGCAGCTGCTTTGTCACAATGACATCCCAATATTCAAGAACCAAATTCAGATAAGAATTAGGTGGTTGCTTAATTCTGGTTGGATAGAGAAATTTGTTCAGTGGTTGTGTGTGAATGAAGAAACTAGTATAGAAGTGGTTGGACTGTCAAAGATTTAAACAGAATCATTTAGTTGTTGTTGTTCAGTCGCACAGTCGGTTCCGACCCTTTGCGACCCCATGGACCATTGCTCTCCAGGCGCCTCTGTCCTCCACCATCCCCCTCAGCCCTCCCAGCTCTGTGCCCATTGTGTCTACAATGCCATCTAGCCATCTCATCCTTGGCCTCCCCCTTCTTCTTTTGCCCTCCACCTTTCCCAACATCAATGCCTTCTCAAGTGAATCCCCCCTTCTCATTTGATGTCCAAAGTATTTTAGCTTCATCTTTACTATTTGACCTTCCAGTGAGCATTCAGGGTTAATTTCTTCTAAGATTGACCTATTTGTTCTCCTCGCTGTCCAGGGGACTCTCAAAACCCTCCTCCAAAACCACATTTCAAAGGCATCTATTCTTCTGCATTCAGCCTTCCTAATTGTCCAGCTCTCACATCCGTACATTACTACTGGGAACACCATTGCTTTGACTATTCTAATTTTTGTTTTCAGTGTGATGTCTCTGCTTTTCACTATGTTCCCCAGGTTTCTCATTGCTTGTCTCCCAAGAATCAGTCGCCTTTTTATTTCATGGCTACAATCCCCATCTGCCGTGATCTTTGATCCTAGAAAAGTGAAATCTGTCACTGCTTCTACTTCTTCCCCATCTATCTTCCAGGAACTGATTGGGCCTGTTGCCATTATCTTGGTTTTCTTGATATTGAGTCTCAAGCCAGCTTTTGCACTCTCCTCCTTCAGCCCAATCAAGAGATTCTTTAGGTCTTCCTCACTTTCTGCCATTAGGGTGGTATCGTCTGCATATCTCAGATTGTTGATGTTTCTCCCAGCGATTTTAATCCCATATTGTGATTCCTCCATCCCTGCACTGCGCATTATGTGCTCTGTGTATAGGTTGAATAAGCATGGTGACAAAATGCAGCCTTGTCTTACTCCTTTTCCTATTCCAAACCACTCTGTCATTCCATGTTCTGTCCTAACTGTTGCTTCTTGGTTCATGTACAGATTTCTCAGGAGGCATATGAGGTGCTCTGGTATTCCCATCTCTTTAATTACTTGCCACATCTTGTTGTGGTCCACACAGTCAAATGCCTTAGTGTAGTCAATAAAACAGAAGTAAACTTGTTTCTGGTATTCCTTTGTTTTCTCCATGATCCAGCGTATGTTGGCAATATGGTCTCTAGTCCCCCTGCCTCTTCTGAAACCTGCCTGCACCTCTGGTAATTCTCTTTCCACATGCTGCTGAAGTCTATCCTGTATTATCTTGAGCATCACCTTACTGGCGTGTGGGATGAGCGCGATTGTTCGATAATTTGAACATTCTTTGGCATTGCCCTTTTTTGGGATTGGGAAGTATACTGATCTTTTCCAATCCTGTGGCCATTGTTTTGTTTTCCAAATCTGCTGGCATATTGAATGCAGTAATTTGACGCCGTCATCTTTTAGCGCTTTAAAGAATTCAACTGGGATACCATCATCTCCACTCGCTTTGTTGTTTGCAGTGCTCTTTAGGGCCTTTATGACTTCGCTCTCCAGGATGTCTGGCTCAGGTTCTACTTCTTCATCATTGTGATTGTCAGGAGTGTTGAGATCCTTTTTGTAGAGTTCCTCTGTGTACTCTTTCCATCTTTTCTTAATCTCTTCTGCATCAGAATCATTTAGACAAAGGTAGAATAAATGAAAGGTTAAAATCCTTCTGTATATATATATACATTGTCTGCATTTTGCTTAGAAACTGAAAAGTTGTAACAGACATTAAACATTCATATAGTAGCAGAGCTAAGTTTTGTGGGTGATTTAGCAAAAGAAATCAAAATTAACTTATAACTGATTTGATTTTTGTACCAAAGTCTAGTATCCTTACATATTTGCAAGTTATTACAGTGATTCAATTGGTGAACCAGCCAATGAGATATTTTGGGAACATTTTTAGAATTGAGCAGTGTACTACCTCTGTACCTGATGGTTCCAGATTGTTTCAGATAAGTATTGTTTAATACTTCTCATAATTAGCTGGCACAATAGCTCAATATATCTTGTATCTGGCTATAAAGCCTGGGATTGGAAGTTTGATTCCTTGCTGTGTCTCCTGGGAAATGGTCCTGTTTATTAAGAACAACCAGCTCACTGATGTGTAATGTGCCAAAAAAGGCCAAAGAAGCAGCCGCATGGAAGAGGGTTGCCTCATTTTCACCCAAAAAGATACAGTGCCACAAGTCAGCTAGGCAGCACAAGAGATGGGTGGGTGGGTGGGGGGTGGGGTATAGGCTGTCTGGTATCAAATGGGCATCCACGCTCCCATGTCCACCCTTCCAGCACTTTGCGTACCCAAAAATATGTCAGAGTGTCACCATATCCATTGGACTTGGCATAAAAGGCCAATGCAGATACAGTAATTGACTCCGAATTGTGCAGGGGAATAGCTCTTGGTCAAGCAGTGCGACAATGTACTGGAGTGCATGCTGAATCGGAATAGGCCAGCAATCACGCAACTCCCATTCCCACCTAAATTGTGCAAAATGGTCCACTGAGGATGAATAGGAGAGAGGTATGCATCCTGGGTGCAAGGGACATGCCAATAGCCCTATTTACTTTCCCTCTCCAAGAATCCAAATGTCTTGCTGCAGGTTCGATGGCCGTTGCCATGCCCCAGGAGCGAGGGCTCTGAAGTGAACATCTGCAAATGGGACGGAGCATCGGCACTGCTGTTGTCTAAGCTGGGTACATGTCAAGCACAAAAAAACTATGTTGTGGCAAAGAGTAGCAAGTACGAAGGCCCGAACTAAATGCATGACACTGCGGAACCGAGATGTAAGGGAATTAACAACGTATACCACAGCCATGTTGTCACACCAAAACGTAATGTTGGAGTTGTTCCATTGGGATCCCCACATCAGCACTACTCCAAGTATGGGAAAGAACTCGAAGAAAGTAAGGTCCCAAAGGATACCTGTGGACCTCCAGCTGTCGGGCTAAGCACCACAGCACCATTGATCTTGGCAGAAGATTCCAAAACTGTGTGCCCCAGAGGCATCAGAATGAAACTGAAACTGAGAACCCAGTGACAAGGATGACCTCCAAAATGACACCCCATTAAAATCAATGAGAAAATCTAACCAGAGATCAGCTGTGATCCCAGAAGTCACTCTGGTCCTGTGAAAGGGTTGGTTAAATCCCTGCATAGCATTGCAAAGTCTGCAGGCAAATGCCCTTCTCGGGGCAATGACCTTGCAGGAAAAAATGAGCAGCCCGTGAAGTCCTTACAACTTCCTAATGGTCACCTTGTGTTTAACCAACAGAGCCTGAACCCTGGATATAATCCAGTCAACCTTTTCACAGGGCAGTCTTGATGTATGCTCCCGAGTGTCCAATTCAATGCCGAGATAGGTGAGGCATGTGGCCACGCCCTTCATCTTTTCAGGTGCCAAGGGAACCCCAAGTTCACTCATAACTCCCTGAAAACACTTCAGTAGATGTTGGCAAGTCCCTGGCGATGGGGAGCCACAAAAAAGAAAATCATCTAAATAATGCACCACCTGACATGACCCTGCCTGGCACTCAAGTGCCCATTGAAGGAAAGTGGTGAAATGTTCCAATGCAGCACAAGATATGGAACAGCCAAACGGCATGGCGGAAAGCCGACTTGATGTCACATGTAGCCATCAAGGCTCGGGGCTACAAGACCAAACCTTGTCCAAAGCCTTATCAAATGGCATGTACCACACGGAACACAGTTCATGTGGAATGGAATCATTTATTGAGGCCCCCTCCGGGTAGGAAAGGTGCTGGATAAGTCAAAACTCCCCGGAGGACTTCTTGGGCATGATACCCAGGGGGGGGGGACTCTCAGATTGGTATAGGGTGGAAGAGGAAAAGGGCTGGCTACCCATCCTTCTTGCACTTCCTTTAAAAATTTGTCATGCACAATGTGCTCCATTCCACATATGGAACAAAGGTTAGTGGCATATGGAAGAAAGGTTAGGAGCATCTTGTGGCTTCCACACACCTGTGGCAGGTATGTGAAAGCTGAAAGAAAAACCCTCACTCATGTAGGTTGCATCGGCTGACCTCAGATAGGCTTAAAGCCATTGTTTAAGTACTGGCAGCCGAAATAGGCTGAGTCCATTTTGCAGAGTTTGCAAGGTCAGTGGCAAGACACTTGAAACCTCCAAATTCATGACCCTGGGTCCGGACACCACTGGCTCTGGGACAGGCTGAAGCAGAGTGTGGTCCTGCACAAATAGAGCATTCGTGTTTAAACCTGCACAGTTTGTGGGCACAGTGTCCAGAGGAAGTGAACTCCCAAAACAGCAGGCATTGCTGAACCGCCTGCCCCGCCAGGGAAACTGCATTTGAGGGGGATGCTGTACAAGATGGCCACAATCATAATGATCACCAAGTAAAGGGTATGCCGGGTTATAAATTGCAGCCATAGTTAGGGGTGCTGCTCATCCCAGCGCATGTCTGGCCTTATTGCCGTATTCATTCTAAAATTCCGCTCATATAATAGCCAAGCCTGGCCAGGGAAGTCAACATATGCCATATAAATAATATCAAGATACTGGATAAGGGGCAGGGCTAACTCTGGTTAGGCTTTAATGGATACCCCACATAAATAAAGTATGCTGGAAGCCAGTTGGCCCATGTCCTAGGTGGCTTTTTATGACGAGCCAAGTCCTTATCATGCTCGTCCTCCTTTTCTCTTTCTTTTTTACTGGAATCCCATTTAAGTAGGCTAAATAGGTCTATATATTCCCTGCACCAGATTTTATCTCTAGTAGCAGGAACAAGTTGATCCCCTAGGGCAAGGGCCTGATCGCCAAATGGCTTTGCCACACATGGGACTGAATTATAGCCTGTATCACCTATGGCACTGCAAGGCCAACCTACAGCAAATTGGGGGGCAAAATGTGTTCAGAGGTCTGCTGAACTGGCTGTGGATGGGGGAGTGCCACAGTGGCACTGAGCCTTGACCAAATACAGGTGGCAAAGTAGGAGGCTGGAAAGCAGACTGCTGGGGCCACGGCCATTGGTTGTGGACCAAAGGTTGGGGGCAAGAGGACATTGATGATAGAGGGAGAAGCGGTGTATTCATTTGTGCACCATGCTCACTAAAATGATGCTCCAACTGTGCAAAAGGCAGGGGGGGTGAGCTGCTGGAGCTGGATCCTTGGCTGGTGGGTACTCTATGGCATGGACCTATGGCCACATGAGTGCCTCTTCCCCCTCTGCAGCACCCGGGTCCACGACGTCTTCACCCAGAGCACCAGGCTCCATTGGCATCGGGGGTGTAGGCTGCTGGGCAGCCTCAAGCTGCTCAATGCACTGGCAGAGGGCCTGTACAACCTCCCCCCAGTCTGCAGCACCATAGGCCTAGGGGCCCTAACCCACCCTCCTGGCCAAATTACGAACAGGAGGGGAAGGAAAGGGCCCGCAGCCCTTTCTAGGGCTGCAATTCAGGCCAATATGACCCAAGGGTCAATGCCCTCTGGTGCCGTATGCTGTGCCAGGGGAAGAGGGGTGGTTGTTGGCCTCCTGCAGGTTGAAGTGGCCCCACGGACCCTTTTGATGGCTTCTGTTTCAGCGTCATAAAGGCCGCTTGAAAGCAAAAGCTGAAGACAAAATCTACTGGCAGCACCACAGCTCTCCACTGTGCTCAAGAATGAGCCCTGATGGAGGAGATAATTCTCTTCTCCTGCGAGCAGGAAGGCTCACACAGAAATTTTTCAGGAGCAGGTGGTCCTTAAAAAAGCAAAGTAGCTCGCCAACCATTATTCAGAGCTGCAAGCCTGGCCCAAGATACCCTCAAAATGGGGGAAGCAAAAGGGCATGAAATGGAAGGAGCCAGCCCCTTAAATAGAGGCCGGCTCCTACCCCATTCACCATGCTTCTGTGAGCACGCTCATGCCACCTCCTCCCTGGTGAGGAAGAGGCAATGCCCAGGGCAAAAGCTATGGGCACACATAAAATGTTGCCCTGAGCCAAGTGCATAGTTCCAGAGCACTATCCAGAAGAACAGAATGGTAAATCACTTCTAAGTATTCTATATCTAGAAAATAATGGGAAAAGGTGCCTTAAATTGGAATCTGCTTGATGGCATATATTTATTTGTAGTGGTAATGATAATGTTTAAGAGTTAAAGGGGTGAGAAGGGGGAACACTGTAGTTTTGGCATTTGTTATGGAGGGAGGGAGGGGTAGAATACTCTATCTCCTCTCACAGTTAGCCCCAACACATTAGAATGATTGAACAGGGTTAAAATTGTCGTGGCCATTCTGATCCTGGTAGTCAGCACATATTTTAGCTGAGGGTCTAGAAGAAAAGTTGGAAGTATGTCACCAGATTTAGAATGAAATCTCATAACCTGATATGCAGCTGATATTGAACAAGAATTCTGACATGAACAAAAAATGAATGAAATTATTAAATCTCTAGTGTTGTCATCTTCCACATAGCTTATGTTTTCATATTCATACTAGGTTGTTTGCATTCCTTGTTTATGCTCTTTATGAGCAAATGGTAGCCCAAAAATGTGTTCCTTTTCTGACTACAAACTTATTCAGCCTAAATCAAAGTTCTGATAAATTTGTTTTGGCAGGAATTATGCAGTATGCATGGAATTTCATAAATTAGTTTGCAAATCAACTTGAAATCTATCTTTCGGAAAGGTTTAATATAAATGTGTATAATAATTTTGAAATCTAAAATGGAATTATTGCCACCTTAGATTAATTCCAGCTTTGAAGGTACTGCCAATGAACAAACATAAACCTAATTACTTAAAATGAAGTCAATCCGCAAAATTTCAATTTTTGATTTAGTGACATTTATACCCCTTAGTTTAGATTGAACAGCTCCTTGCACAATTTTGGTCTATAGGGAATATGCTTCTCTTAGTGCAGTGTCTTTTGTTCTGTTCTCATTGCTAAAGTACATCTTGCTTAGTTGATAGAAAGCATAGGGAAGCTACTTAACTTAGGTGTCTTTCATTTGTCCTGCACCAGAATGTTATTCCACCTGGTAGTATTAGCTCTGCATGGTTTGCTTCAAATGCACAGGGGGAACTATAAATCTGTCAAAACACAATAAAGGAAGATGATGACACTGCATTTAAGGCTTTAATTTATAACACAGGAGGATATTATCTTGGAAGTTCTTTCTGCTAGATTGTAATATTGCAACGTCTTTTTATATCCGTGAACATTTCAAAATTACTATTTTTAAAAAATGAAACTTCCCATGAAGCCAAAGGTCTTGTGTATCTTACAGCAAAATGACTTAAGCCAATGGTGCTTAATTTGTCACTCCCTGACCTTTCTCCATCTCATCATATTCATCCTACTATTCTAAGTTGAGCATGGTATACTTTTTAAATACCATGCTATATAGTATTTCTAAAGGGATTCTGGTGGCTTGGTAGTTAAGATGCTGAACTTGATGACTGGAAAGTCATCAAGTCAGCAGTTCAAGACCTGAGTGTTGCATGATGAAGTGAGCTCCCATCTCTGTCCCAGCTCCTACTAACCTAGCAGTTTGAAAGCAAGAAATTGCAAGTAGACAAATAGATAAATAAATAGGTGCCACTTTGGTGAGAATGTAACAGTCTTCTGTGCACTCTCTGGTGTCTAGTCATGCCTACCACATGACCACAGAAACCTCTGCATATGCAGACAGCACTGGCTCTTTGGCTGTAAACAGAGATGAGCACTGAAGCTGAGTTGGATATGACTGGCTTTTGACCAAGGGTGATCTTTACCTTTTCCACATATAATGATTCTACCATGTACTTATCTATTGTAGACCTTCCTTGCCCCACACCCTTCAGTGCCATTCTCTTTTGTAAAACAAATAAAGAAGTAAGATGTTGGCCTAAAACAGGGATTCTCAACCTGTGGCCTGTGGGCCGGATGTGACCCACAGCACCACCAAAAAAGCTTTAAGGTCTAAACATAGGGGCTTCTGTTTAAATCCTATAGACAGTTTAAGAGACGAAGTGGCCCTTATCAAATCTCAATATAAACAGTTAATAAAATGGAAAAAATGTGAGGAAACTAAAAGGGCCTGGGAACAACTTAGGTTGGCCATTGAGCAATAAAACCACTCCCAATTCTGGAATTTAGTCTCCTGTCACTCAAGAAGTAATAGCACCATGGCTGCTATTTTACCAGAAATCTGGGGAAATAATTTTCAAGAACTCTATGGGGCCCTTGACATTTTGGACTCTACACCAGGCTATTCAGCCTGTAGTGACAATCTTCCCATTTGGCCCCCAGTTTCAAATGCTGAAATAAAATCTTTAATAAGGAAACTGAAATCAGGGAAAGCTGCCGGCTTTGATATTATACCCCTTGATTTAGTCAAATCTAACTCTGACTCATAGCTGTCAACTATCCCTTATTGGCCGGGAAAACCCCTTATTTTACCCTCTTTCCCACTGTCATCCCTTATTAATTAGACTGCAATGCCCTATTGCCACCATTGGAGGGCAGCACATGATAAGCATAGCTGTCAAGTATCCCTAATTTGCCAGGAAATTTCCCTTATTTCCAAATCCAAAACTTGACAGGTATGCTCTGACTGGTGGACTCCAGTATTGGCAAAATTATTCACCATAATAGATAAAACTGGGCAGTTCTCCAAAAGTTGGGGGATATCAATTATATGGCCAGTATATAAAAAGGGGTCTCGCAATAGTCCGACAAACTACAGACCAATCAGCAGGTTATATGCTACCCATATTTTAGGGAAACTCCAGGACTAGTGTGAAGACGGCAAGATAATTGCCGATGAACAGGCAGGCTTTAGAGAAGGTAGATCTGCGATGGACCACTGTGCTATTTTAGAACACCTTATTCATAAATACTCATCCAACTCCACTGTTTCCCTCTATGCCACTTTTGTTGACTTGAAGTCAGCTTTCGACAAGGTATCAAGGATACTGCTGTGGGAAAAGTTGGAGAAAGCCTACATCGACCCTCGGCTATTGTTTCTAATTCAAGCGCTGCACCACAATACAACAATACTATGGTGTGTATTTTAGGATTCTCAAACATATGTTTATTTTTTAATATTTTACTGTATATGCTCGGTGTGATGGAAATCCTTTTATTCTATATGTGATGCCAGAATGGTTGTGTTATCTGGTGCACTCTGTCTGGCCTTTGGCTGTAATAATAAAGAATTGATTTGATTTGACCCACAGCACCATTTCATGTACCCCCCACTGCCTCCACCACACTAGGAAGTGCCATCTGAGGGAGTATGACCCGGCCCCTGGGTTAAAAAGGTTGAGAACTCCTGGTCTAAAAGATAACACTAAGTGGCATTGTCTTATGACAAAACTGAGTAGTTCAGACTACCCCAAGGAAGGACATTTACCCTACTTTAGTAGGAAACAACATTTATTTAAGGCTGCCCCAAAGTATTTTGTTGCCTCAGGAAAAGTAGCAATTTTCTGTATATCTAACAAAGTCAATTGACACACACAGATGCACAAGTGTTGTACACCATAAGTAGCAATAAAAAATGTACTGCAAAAAAGTTAGATAGCTGTTTGAGGTCTCTTTAATGGCACTCCATATCTGATCCCTGAAGCAGTTGCCACATTATACATTACATTTCTTCATAATGTTTTTTTTTTAATTATTAAATTAATGTGGGAATTAGATTTAAAAAGTAGAATTACTGAATCAGATTAGAATAGAATATGGAATCAAAGAATTATGAAAAATATGTAAGAATTAAGGATTGTTGTTATAAAGTACAATGGAGTAGTTACTCCAATTTAATTAAATAATTTTGATTCTTTTTACCAGGTGTAAGGAGAGTCCTGGGACTTATTTTCACATGGTGGGAATTTTGAGAAAATTAATGAATTATGAGAAAATTAATGAAAAATTATCACTTGAAATGCAATTGTGTCCTAAACTTAGGAAAACATAAAAAAAATTTTATTGTTAATATGATAACAGCAGTGAGATTGTAACAGCTAGAAATTGGAAAATGTATAGATATTTTGGGTTGGAGGAATGGTATAAAGAACTGTGGGAAATGGCTATAAATGATAAATGGACATGTGAATTTTTCAGTGGTGTGCTTTTCAGTGTGAAAGTTCTGACAGACAATTCTGCACCTGTAAATAACATTAATGATCAATAAACATCAGTGTTGTCTATAAAAATATAGTTCTGCAGTTCTAAATAATGTTGCTAAATATTTATGTTAAAATTACCATTCTAACTCTTGTTCAATTACTGTTGCTCTTATCCTGCAAGAAAGCTGTTTCTAGTACATTTGGCTAATTTGAGACTCTTTCTTCCATTTCCCTTTCCCTTTGTATTGCAGTGACATTAGCTGGATGATTGTGCAGCTTTCTTGACAGATGAGAAAAAGAGAGAAAGCAGAAGTTATTATGTGAGAAAAAACTGCAGTGCATTTGGAAAACTATCTCTAAGATTGACAATAGTCCTATAAAGTGTTCAGAAAAGTATCCTTTGCTAATGTCCACACAATCCATTGAACAGTAGCATATAATGATTGCAGGCGCACCCCCCAATAAAGGACTCAGACACTGGTAAAAGTGGATAACGGCATTGGGCCACATTTATTGATTCATGCCCTAGTCCGAATTATAAATTTCTATTGGTAATTGACCAATTATAATTCTTAAGGCAAGCAGGCCGAAGTAACACTGGTAAGGTACCACCCAAATTGCCGACGGCAATTGTTACAATGTATCTATTTGTATCCATTTGTTTGTTGACAACAAACAAATTGTTGACCGTAGTCAATATCTAACTAATGACCCCACCCTCTGACGCGTATCCGTGAAATCACGGGGTGATGCATGCTGTCTAGCTGTAGCCATCACCCCGTCACCTGGTTTGTCGTTGACCGGACAACGTTTAACCAACTTATACCTGTCTAGTGTTGTCCAGTCAATTGCGAACCTGCCGGATACCTGTGGGTAATAAATGTTTACCTTACCAGTGCTACCCGCCACACGGGGAGGCTTCTCAAAAAGGCTCACCGCCCCCCCAAGACCATCAGGTCGGTCGACAGGCCTGCTCGCCAGTCTGCTAACCAGAGGTCCATACCTCCCTGCGACAGATGGGCCCCATCCCCTGAGTAAAGCTCTTAATTTTGCAGACTGATGGCGGGGAGGCGAATGACGCGTCCCCCACCCTATTCAAAAAGGAACCGGGCAATAGCCCCGTTCATGGAGCGTCGGCTCAATCAAGAGCCTCGAGGCCGAACGCTCCCCAGTAAGCGTGCCGCGACATCACGTCCGACCACTTGAGGGTTGTGGCCGGCCACACATAATGTGAGTAAGGCAGGTCACTGCAAATCGCAAGCTTCCGCGATAGGCCAGTGACCCGCCCCAAGCCATTGCCCCCCAGGTACATAACCAGGACATCAGGCAAGTCAGCATCCCTGATGTAGAAAAGGAATGGCAACAGTTCCCGCCATAACATGCCGCGCTTACCACACCACCTGAGACGTGCGGGTGCACCCAGTCCCAGTCGGGGTCCCACTCTGTCGCCGCAGCATAACGCGCTGCCCTGTGCAGTGTAACGTGCTGCCCTATGCAGCGTAATGCGCTGCCCTGTGCAGCGTAACGCGCTGCCCTGTGCACGCGGCTATGGCCCACCAGCCATACTGTCACCGGTGTAATACGACACCCAGGGTCTGTCAAGGAAAAAAAGGGGGGAGAAACAGTGCAGTGACTAAACTGGTACTCAGGTTGAAGAGGGCGAACACAAATTGAAAACATTGTGAACCCCACCCTCCCATGTGGCATATTTCAGCCCGGGAGCACCCAAAACAGCTGCAGTAGAAGCCGCCCCCTTCTGAATGAATGGGTGCCGCAACGAGCCCCTGAGAGGCCAACACTGTCTAGTGCCTTCGCGGCACCCTCCAAAATTGAAATTTAGTAAGGGAAGACCCACCTTGGTGACAGAAAAACGGGCCATGGTGCGTGCCACGCAGTGCAAGGAAATCCTGTAGGGCACCAACCGGACAGATGTCTGCCAAAGAACACCGTAGCAGCCTTACATCACTGCCTACGCCATGCTGATCTGTCTTAGAGGAGCGTATCCTCAACTGAGCCCAGTCTTTGGCAACATAGACATCCTCGAGTTCCAGTGCCCTACGACTTCCATCCGCCTTAGACAGCATCTCAAGCTCGCCGCTGCGGAGCGGTCCAAAAAAGGCCACCGTTGTGGCTGCATGAAATGGGCTGCCTCATATCTATCAAACAGAGGCCAGGCCAGCCCCGGGCCAATTGGGTAAGAACCCCTGGGAAAATCGGGTGGCGGTTGTCCGGGCAACGCCCGCGCTCGCGCACCCACCCCTCCAAAACATGTCTCACACGTAAGTCAGAGGTGCTGTCCACATGACCTCCCACTTTGGCCATAAAAGCCAATGCTGAAAGCTTAGATGCTATGGTGCGAGGTGCAAGGCCCTGAGCATGCAGGTAAACCATGAACCGCAGAACATGGGTTACCGGGATCGGCCAGGTCCCTGGCATTTGAAATTGGGTACAGAATGCCCTGAAAGAATTAATTGCGTGGTGATACGCCTTACGCGTGCGTGGCGCTATCGACAGGCCAATCGCCCGGTTCACCTCTCCTTGCCAATGGTCCATATCTCCTCCGGGAGTGGCGAGGGAAATTCCTCCGCATCCGGGGCCAAGGCACGGAACCGGGAGATCTGTAGGCGGGACAAAGCGTCAGCAATATCATTATTAACCCCTGGGACATGCCTGGCCCTGAACAGGACGTTGAGGCGCAGGCTGCGCAACACAAACTGGCGCACTAGGTCCATAACCCTGGGCGATTTAGAAGTCTGTGCATTGACAATGCGGACCACAGCCGCGTTGTCACACCAGAAATGCACGACCGAGGGGGCGTGTCATGATGGAGGGCTGAGAGGGACGAGCTTTTCTCCGCTCGGAAAGGAGAGAAAAGAAAGTGACTTTTTTAAAGTGAAAATAGACCCTGAAACCGGCTGAAAAATGGACTAGGAAAAAGAGAAGGAAAATTAGTAGTGGAAAATATATTGAATGCTCCAAAGCAGCGCCGAGAAAAAGAGGTAGGACAGAGTTTCGATCTTGAGAGCGGGGGGATGGGCGACCTGTAATGGCGACGAGTCCCCAGAGCTCTGGATCGAAGAACGGAAATTCTGGAAACGGGAGGAAAGCGGCGTTCTAGTAAAAGAGTTTAAAAGTATGGGCAAAGCATAAGTGGACGTCGGAATTAAAAGTAAATCTGTTGGGGGGCCGAAAGAGATTTTGTAGCGGGCTCGCTTGGTCTCGTCGCCCCCCCCCCCCGATCGGAGACGTACGGAGTTTCGAGGCGCTGGAAAGGAGCAAAGGGGAAAGCGAAGAAGTTTGACGGTGAGCAAAGTTGTAAAGACTTATAAAGAGAAAGGGGGAAATAGAAAGCAGAAGTAAAGAGACTGATTTTTTCTTATTTTTTTTTTCTTCCCTTTTGAAATGTTTTATGCCGGTGGGAGTGGATAAATTAACGGCTAAGTAAAAGGGGCAAGATAGTATTCCCTGCTTTCCTTCTTTTGTTAATTTTTTTTCTTCCCCTTTCCTTGCCTCCCCCTCCCGCTATTGTGCTGTGGTCTAAGAGAACTGGTTTTTAAAGAAGAAGAGAGACGATAAGCCTGTCCCTGCATACATTTTTTTGGAGATACAAAGAGAAGCAAGAAGCTGTTGTGGCGTAGTTCTCTGAGAAATAAATTGCTTGTAGATCGGAACTTTGGAGAACAGGAAAGTGAACTCATCAGTGTTATCTTTGTTTCTGCTGACTCTCCCTTTTTCCCTCCTTAAAAGAGATTTGGAAATCGTTTGCAATTTACAATAGAGAGTTGGCTCCCCCTACAGTTAAATTTTGGAGATAAAAAAATTTTTTTTTAATTGCTGCTATTCTTGTTTGGTTTTTTTTTTCTTGGCTGGTTTGAAGCTTTTTAATTTTTAAATATCTTTTCAAATAAGATTTTTCTAATTGTTTCTTTTTTTAAAAAAAAATTTTTTTCTTCCCCTTTTTCTTTTTTCTTGTTTTTTTTTTGTTTTTATTTTTATTTTTATTTTATTTTGAATTTTGTGGGGAGGGGAAATATTAAAGTAGATAAAAATATAAGAGGGAAATTAATTAAATTTAAATTGGGACAACGGAAGTTTGAACGACTCTCTGGGTATACATGTGTGTGTATATGTGTCTGTAAATACACGCGCATATATAGGACAGAGAGAGGGAGGGGGGAGGTGATAAGGGTTAAGTACTGTATTTGGAAAGTTTAATAAAATTGGTTAGAGATAAAATATATGGTGAATTTTGAATGATTAAACTTTATATGTAAATTGATAATAAGCAGTTAGAAATATATTTGAATGAAACGGCAGGGGAGAGGGAAAGAGAAAGAGAAGAAATTGGCTTGGACAAGAGAGCAAAGACCAACGTCCTCCGATAGAAGTTTCAGGAGGCTTACAAGATTGGATGAGGAGAAAGAAGAAATGAAAAAAGCAATGCAACAAGAGATAAAGGATTTGGAGGAACAAGAGACAGTGAAAAAGATGGCACAACAACTACAGCAGCAGCAGCAACAGAAGACAATAATATCACCAACGGCGCCTACTCCATCTGTGGTAAAATCAATCGTGATAACAACAGCAAAAGTAACAACGACAACAACAGCTATGTCAACAGTGTCAACGACAGCGGCGATAGCAGGAACAACACCAACAACGATCGTAACCACGTCCACGGCCACAACACCAATGACATCGGCGACAGGGGGAGGAGAAGGAACTAAATCTGAATTTGAAATTCTTAACGAGAGATTTGATACCCTGGGGAATAATATTGGAAATATGTTTGCTCAATCTAGAACAGAATGGAAGAAGGATTTGCAAGATGTATTAGTAAACATTATGAAGGGAATTGAAGACATGAAAGAGGAAACAAAGACCATTAAAAAAGAGCAAGAAGAGATAAAAAAAGATCAAGCAATGATAAAAGTAGAGGTCATGGACTTAAAAAAGAAAGAAAATGAAAGAGAAAATAAAGTTGGGGACCATGAAAAGAGATTGGAAAATGTAGAAGAACAATTAAGAAAAGCAAATGTTATAATTCGAAAATTCCCAGAGAATTCACCAGACAAATTAAAAGAAAGAATAGTGAAATGGCTTGACGAAATTATGGAAGATGGCTTCACGCCGTATGAAGTGGTAAATGTATTTAGGCTTGGTTCAAGAAGGGGCAAAACTGGGTCAAGGAATGTCATGTTAAAATTTGCTAATGTATCAGATAAACTGAGGTTAATGGCGCTTATACGTGAAAAAGGACCAGAGGTTTTAAAAGTAGAAGGCCATGACATTGAAGTGTACAACGACATTCCAATGGAGGATCGTTTCTGGAGACAGTCGATGAAGCCAATCACAAAAAGATTCCAGGAAAGGGGAATAAGATACAATTGGAAATTTCCAAGACAATTAAGTTTTTTTTATCTGGGAAGAAGATATTTAATCAATGAAGATATTAATGTCTTGGACGTAATGATAGATGCCAAATTATTGGAAGCAGGAACTAAAGAGTGGTTTGATCTGAAGGAAGAATTGATTATATCTGGTGGTTATAGAAGAAGGGATAGCAATGGAAACGAGAATATGCCAAAAGGGGCAGAAGGAGGAATAGCTCCGGACGGGGAGTAGGTTCAGGCCCAATCCAGACTCCTATGTATGACTGCACCCCCCCTCCCCCCTCTGAATTTTGGAGGCCATTTGTAAAAAAGAAATGGGGAGGGAGAGTAGTAGATTGTTTAGTGTATTTTTTCTTTTAGATGTTTTTTCCTCTTTTATTATTATTATTACTTTTTTGTATAAGGTGAAGGAAATGTTATATGTTGATCACATGTCCGTAGGAGGAAGTGGGAACTGCAAAAAAAGGGAGGGAGATACATAATAGATGAAGGATATAAAAGTATTAACATGGAACGTGAAAGGTACTGGTTGTCAAGTGAAGAGAAGGAGGTTGGAAGCGGCACTTAGAAAAGATAGACCGGATATAATTTTTCTTCAGGAGACCCATCAGAATTCGGAAAAAACCAATAAATTATTCTTAGGATGGACCCAAGTTTACGAAAAATCGTATGGCTCCTCAAAGGCTAGGGGGGTCGCAACTTTGATATCAAATAGAGCGGGATTCGAGATAATAAAAAGTATATCAGACCCAGAAGGTAGATACTTGATAATAAAGGGGAAGATAGAAGAAGAGGAAATAACGTTGGTGAATTTGTATGTGCCAAATGAACATCAAAACAGGTTTTTAAATAAGATATATCGAATACTAGAGAAAGAAAAAACAACAAAAATGATTGTAGGGGGAGATTTTAATCTAGTAGGATCAAATATAGATAGCACGAATATGAAGAGAAGTGTAGGTGGAAATAAGACGTTTGTGTTAAATAACTGGTTGAAATCCTTGGGGTTGAAAGATACATGGAGAGTACTTAAAGGACAGGAAAGGGCCTATACGTATTTTTCACAAGTGTACAATACATATTCCAGAATAGACTACATATTTGTTACGGATAATTTGATAAGTAATTTAGATGGTATAGAAATTGGAATATTCAAAGAATCGGATCATGCAAAAGTATTGGTGGAATTGAAAATAGATGCTATAAAGAGCCCGAAAAATTGGAGATATAACGCCAGATTGTTTAGAGATAAAAAAAGTAAAGATCAAATGGTAGAAAAATGGGAAGAAAATTGGAAGTGGAATGATACAGGGGAAGTACGAATTGGTACCGTATGGGATACTATGAAAGCAATATTTAGGGGTGAAAGTATTAGGTTGGCAAGTATTAGAAATAAACAGTTAAAAAGTAAGCAAGAAGAAACAGAAAAAGAGATTAAAAGGTTACAGGAGATACATGCAATAACCAAGGATAGAAAAGTATATGAAAAGATGCAGGGACTAAGGAAGGAATTAATTGGAAATGACATAGAAAAGGTGAAAAGAGACCTAACATATTTAAAAAGAGAATATTTTGAATACAGTAATAAAAATTCAAAAATGTTGGCAAGAGCGGCTAAAGAAAAGAGAGGCAGAAGAGAAATAGGGATATTAGTGGATAAGGAGGGTATAAGGCATAATAAGATTAAAGATAAATGCAAGGTGGTCAGAGAATTTTACCAATCCCTATACTCTAAAAAGAGAATAAACCTAGATAAATTAAAAGATAGATTGGAAATGCAAATTAAAAATAAAATAAGCCAAGAGCATAAACAAAGAATGGAAGAATTAATAACTGAAAAAGAGATAAAAAGAGTAATAAACAAACTGAAAGTAGATAAAGCACCTGGTGAGGATGGATTACCTGCTGAGTTTTATAAAGAATTTAAGGAGATAGTAATCCCGAAATTGTTAAAACTTTATAATGGTATTCTTAAAGGGGAACAGGTACCTGCATCGTGGTATAGAACAATAATTGTCCTATTACCAAAACCGGGAAAAGATTTAGAAAAAGTAGAATCATACAGACCTATATCCCTGATTAATCAAGATGCTAAGATTTTTACAGCTATACTGGCAAACAGACTGAATAGTTTTATGGATAAATATATAAATAAAGACCAGGCCGGCTTTGTGAAAGGGAGATATATGACAGATTTAGTAAGGCGAGTTCTAAATTTAATAGACGTGGCAAGACAAAATAAAGAGAAAGTAGGTATATTATCATTAGATATTTTTAAAGCATTTGATTCTGTACAATGGGTAACAATTATCGAGATAATTAAGAGTTATGGATTCGGTAACAGGTTTATAAAGACAATAGAACAACTGTACCAACAAGGATACGCTAAAATCAGGGTTAACGACGGTTTAACAGAAGAATTAAGATTAGAGGCAGGAACAAGGCAAGGATGTCCCCTATCTCCAATTCTATTTATTATGGCGATGGAAATACTAGCTAATATAATAAGAGAAGACAAAAATATAGAAGGAATACTGGAAAATAAAATTAGTTTATATGCAGACGATACTTTGTTAATTATGAAACACCCCAGAAGAACCATGGAAAGGATTCAAAAGCATTTAAAGGATTTTGAACAAATTACAGGTTTAAAGGTAAACTGGGAAAAATCAGAATTAATTTTAAATAATATTGAAAAAGAAGAGCAAAGGAAAATTAGGGATGAATTTAAATTACAGATTAAAGGGAGCTTGAAATACCTGGGGATAAATATATCTAATAATTTAGAGGACCTGAAAAGACTAAATTATAATAAACAAAAGAAGGAACTTAAGATTAAAATTTCACAATATCAAAAACTGAAGCTGTCTTGGTTCGGCAGAATAGCACTGACTAAAATGATGTTACTACCAAAACTAAATTTTTTATTTGATGCCTTACCAATTCAGCTGATAGATAAGGATATTGAGGAATTTCAAAAACTATTTGATAGTTATTGTAATGGGGGACGCAGACCTAGAATTTTAAAGAAAATGTGGTATTTACCTCAAAAAGAAGGCGGTTTAGGAATGCCTAATTTAAAGAGTTATTATAAAGCCTTCCAGATAAAGAATGTAGTTAAGATACTGATGAAGGAATCGGTTATCTGGGAGGGAATCGAGATGAACGAAGTAAAGGAAGTTGGTAAGAGTTTTTTTTTAGACAAGGAAATAGGAAAAATATCGATTAAAAACAGAATGATGAGATCTATGTTGGGAGTATGGAAGAAAGTTAAAATGAAATTGGCCCCGAATATCTCACCGATAATTGAAATAGAAGATTTGAATAACTTCCCAATAAGACTGGATAACAAGATTAAGGAAATTTTGTCGACAAATAGGGTTCTCCTATTGAAAGATTGGATACGAGTCTGCAAAGATGATGCGAGGAAAAGAGAGCTATATACCCAGATGAAGTTGAATTGGTTTCAGATAATTATGGTGAATAAGTGGAATAATAAATACTGGAGAGAACGAAGCCTAGAAAGAGACAGGACGGAATTTGAGGAATTAGTTTGGAAAATTAGGAGGGAGGAAATTGGTATTAAAGGGCTGGTTAGTAAAATTTATAAAATAATAAACACAGAAGGTAACCCACAAGAAACATTAAGAAATACATGGGAACAGGACTTGAACTTGAAAATAACGGAAAAGGAATGGCAAAATAAATGGAAAAAAAGAATTATGAGATCCCTATCGGTCAGAATAAAGGAACACAATTTTAAAATGTTATGGAGGTGGTATCTGACACCCGTGAGACTGCACCAGATGGATAAGAAGAACAATAAAATGTGTTGGAGATGTAAAAACAGTTTGGGCACATATGTTCATATGTGGTATGAATGTAAAGAGGTAGAAAACTTTTGGACAAAAATAGAGATCGAGATAGGGAAAATTATGGGAGTACGTCTCAGATTGGGGCCAGATACCATCTTACTGACAGATGTTGAGAATATTAAAATAGATAATGATAAGAAAGAGTTGTTGTCTATGATGTTAGTAATGGCAAGAATGTGTATTGCAAAAAATTGGAAAAGTGATATAATGTTAAAAGTGCAGGATTGGTACGGGCAGATGTGGGATCTCGCATTGAATGAAAAACTAACATGGGAATTAAATCTTAAGAAAGGTATAATAAAAGAAAGTAGATTTTGGAAAATATGGCGAAAATTTGTGGAATACTCAATGACAAGAGATGAAATAAAAAAATTGACACCAGACCAAACGAAATTTTGGGAACAATAGAAATGAATGGGAGATCCCACAACCTCCTAGGACAATGTATATAGCACTAGGGTGATGAAGTCTGTAAGTGTATGTAATATACAGTCTGTCTTATCTTTTATATTATGATTTTATTTTTATTAATTTTTTGTTATTTTTTTCTGTCATGTATAAAATGTTTGTTTCATGTCTTATGCTTTAAAAAATCAATAAAAATATTAAAAAAAAAAAAGAAATGCACGACCGAGTTGGCCCACTCCTCGCCCCATAGCATCAAAGCACCCAGGATAGGGAAAAACTCCAGATATGTGAGATCACGCAGGCGACCCGTGCCTGCCCAGGCCGGTGGCCACCCACCATAGGCCCACTTCCCATTGAAGTACATCCCATAACCCAGGGATCCCGAGGCATCAGACTGAATCTGAAAATGAGGGGAAGCCAGGAGGTCATACCTCCAAAATGAGACCCCATTGAACTCCCTCAGGAACTCTAGCCAGACAAGCATGTCTGCCCTGATACCCCGGGTAAGCCGAACCCTATGGTGAGGCCTGGATAATCCTGCCATGGCGTCGCACAAGCGCCAGGCGAAAGCCCTGCCCGGTGCGACCACCCTGCAAGCGAAATTAAGGTGACCATGTAGCACCTGCAGTTCTCTCAGTGATGCCTTGCGCTTGGCCAGCAAGTCCGAGATAAGGGCCACTATCCTTGACACCTTATCCCGCGGTAACCTAGACGCCTGCACTATCGTGTCAATCTCCACCCCCAGGAAGACTAGCTGGGTAGATGGGCCCTCGGTCTTTTCGGGCGCTAAAGGGACACCGAGTTCCTCCATTAGCGTCTGAAATGTGTTGAGGAGACGTGTACACGTGTCCCAGCCCCGTTCACCCCCGAATAAAAAGTCATCCAGGTAATGGGCTACAGACCGGGACCCTGACCTGGGGACGAAAGCCCACTCTAGGAAGGTACTGAAACGCTCGAAAGCCGAGCATGATATGGAACAGCCAAAAGGCATGGCCTTATCAAAGTAATATTCGCCCCGAAATTTGAAACCCAGCAATTCAAAGTCGCCCGGGTGCACCGGCAAGAGGCGAAAAGCCGACTTAATGTCGCACTTAGCCAGCAGCGCACCCGGGCCACATGAGCGCACCACGCGCAGCGCGTGGTCAAAAGATGTATACCTGACTGAGCAAAGGTCGTCAGGGATAGCATCATTGACCGATCGGCCGGCTGGGTAGGACAAGTGATGGATAAGGCGAAACTCGCCTGGAGATGGATAAGGCGAAACTCGCCTGGCGATACCTTAAGGTTGGGGAACGGGGGTGCAGGGAAAGGGCCAGCGACCCTGCCCGCATCGACCTCCTTATTAATGCTGGCAGCAGCCACCTCCTCCCTCCCCCTAAGGGACAAAAGGTTGGGGGCATCCTGAGGGGACCTATCACCCATGAAAGTGATACGGAACCCCTGCCTAAAGCCCTGAAGGAGATAATCCGCATCCTCCCCTTTCGGGTACAATGTGAGCCAACGCTCCAACATGTCCACATTAATTGGGGAGGGAGCCTTTCGATGAACCAGCTCCATCTGCGGCAGTCTTGCCAGCCCCCTGTCCGCCCCTCCCTCTGCCCCGCGTCCCTTCAGGCCTGGGACAGGCAGAGGCTGCGTGGGGGCCCGCACAGGTGGGACACCCATGTCTGTACTTGCAATTCTTCCTATTGCAGGAAACATAGGACGAGAAAGTCCAGCACAGCAGGCGGGCAGGAACCCCCTGCCCCGCCACCTGGCGGGGAACCTGTGCTGGAGCCGCTCGCTGGACCGCATGTCCACAATGGTATCTTTCCCCTGGTGCGGGGCGCATGGGCGTCATGTACAGAAGCCAAAGCCTCTGGCATGGCTCATCCCACCTCATCTCAGGGTGCAGGGTGTTGGAATCTGATTCATGTAAAGATCTCTTCAATCAGTCAGCCTCATTAGCAGCAGTTTATATCCTCAGATCTTTTGAGGTAGAGACAGAAAAAACACGACTCCAGTCCTTGGCTGACAAACGATACTCATGCCTTTTCTTTATTCAGGCAGAGAGTCTCAGAAATGAAACTTAAGCAAGCAATGTATATCAGAAACGAAACTTAACAGAGACAAAACTGAGGACCCACAGCCAATCAGAAGTGTCAGAGCCCAAATAAGGAGAATACTTTTTCACTATTCTACGCATGCAAGCAAAGAGGCTTTTGGTTACAAAATGTGTCAGAGACAGGCAAGACAGAAACCAGATGCCTTCCCACATGTCCTCCTTTTTCATTTAAATTTGAGAGAGGGACAGACGGCTAATCATACCCCTGCATGTCATCATACTCCATAACTACTCCTCCATATACATCATCACTGTCCTCCTGGACATCGTACCCCTCTTGACTCCTGGTACCTTGTTCCGGAGGATGATACCTCATTGAGTACAATTGCCGTCGTGCAAAACCCGATGTCTCCCTTCTACGCAATGGACATGTGTTACACATAGAAATAAGGTTAGGAATACAAGTAATGCAAAAACACAAAGATATAAAGCAGATAATAATAATAAACCCATAAAAGAAAACTTGTCTAAGGACAGATAAATCAGGCAACCAAGAAGTCACCCAATCAAAGAGATTAACATCAGTGCGTACATTGTTAGTAATGCTCTCCTGTAAATTCTGAAGTTCTTTCTCAATAATATTATTCAGATCCTGGAATTTTACCCGACATCCCTGGTTCCCGACCAGTTTACAAAATCCTCCGGATTTTGCTAACAGGTAATCTATGGCCAGTCTGTCCTGCATTTGGTCTTGATGAAGCTCAGTGATTTCCATTTGAAGATCCCGTATGACCCTCCCTGTGGCATTGATTGATTTCTCCAGCCTACAGGTGAGTCCCAAAATGGACCTTCTATTCTCCTGGGAAATGACACCTGGGTATGATCCCAATGTGAGTGCGCCAGTGATAGCACTCCCTATAGCTCTCCCCCAGGAGCTACCATCAGACAGCTGAACATCGATTATCACTTCATCATTGCAACCAGAACCCATCGGGCCGGCAGCAGCTCTCCGGCGCCGTGCATCTGCCCGAGGCGGCATTTGCACTTGTACAGGTAAGGTAAAATAACCCAATGCTGCACATTGATATTGTCCTGGATGGAAATTCGTGGCAACTCCATTAAAAAAGAACCACATGTTGGGATCCTTGATTTGCCATCCATTGCAAATTGAACCACTATCTATAGCAGAATAATCAGGAGTAAACATAGGAAATACATCATATATATCTTCAATAGTAGTGTTAAACAAGGTATAATTAAGCTTATAAGAACTGTTATAACTACCCCATAACCAAAAATAATCATCACAACCCGTATAATTGCCTACACTCCGCAAAACCCTTTGTGCTTGAGTCCAGTACTTCCATTTACTATTCCAGACTCCAGAACTATGACAGCAGAAACAAAGTCCTTTAGTGTATTTCTTGAATGTCATGCTTCGCCAGCGGGTGTTGTTAAATTGTTCTGGAGGATTAGAGAAGAGCGTAGATCTATCAAGATGTTGCAAATGTCCAATAACCAACTCAGGCGTGTTGAACAATGTCGGAAGAAAGGCCATTTGAGACACTGCCAGAGGATGCTCATAGTATAACGTTGCATTCTTACCATGAACCTCAAACATATAGTTAGCATGACGAAGCCAAAAGTTGAGGTTGCCCCCATGAGTCATTGTTCTTACAGCTAGAAGCACAGTAAGAAAGAAAAGAACAAATGTCAGCACATTTAGTCTACTGGTGAACCACCATCCTGGAGCTGAGTAACCTTCTTCTCTCTCCATGGGCGGATCGCTCGAGCAGGAATCCTTCCACTCAGGATTCCCTTGTTGCCAATAAATGACCAATGGCTTAGGAAGACACTCCCCTAAGAAACAGGAGCATGCCCTGTTATTACTAGTACCATGTAACTAAACATGAAACATGCCTGATGTATAACACAAATGCAATATCACAAATCCATATACATGTGTATGGTACTGAAACTCTTCCATGTACTTCTGGAGGTACCTTGAGATATGCAGTTTCATAAAGCAATACATAACATAAGCAAAGACAGGTCTTTCTCCTGCAAGAGAATAAGCAAACATTTAAACATAAACAAAACATGAACATTTCTCTTCTTCCTTACATGAAGGAGGTCTGGTTGCATTTTAGAAAGCATTTCTCACTTCCCCAATTACATGAGTAAGGCATTAAATTTCTTCTTCTCCCACTGGTGTGAGTGAAAGAAGCATTCAATAACTTATAATCAGCATAGCATGGTAACTCAGATACAGTACAAATCTCATTAAAGCATTTCACACTCATAGCCTGAGCAGGTAGACAATTTCTTAAAAAAGGCTGTCAGGTTTTATAATGCAAACAAAGCCAATTCTTTTTTAAAGTCCACACAAACTTTTTTTCTTTTTAGTCCAATTAAAATGTCCAAATTAAAGTCCAAATCTTGATTGAAGCTTCCTAAAACACTCTCTCCTCTCCAGCACCGTTCTTGGCATGGCAAAGGTTGAAATTAAGCCATAAATTAAGTCTCACTGAATTCACAAGACAATGCCACACAGCCCCCCTTTTCAGCTTTTCAGGCAAACACACATTCCTTCATGCTCCAGCCACACCCATCTGCATTAAGGCAGGCGAAGAGGTGTGAAGGCACAAAGAACAAATTCTCCAGAAGTTGCAAGTAATTTTACACAGAAGAAAATCACAGGGAATTCCAAGTTGCTTTCCCTGCAATCCTGATGCTGAAACTTGGGACAGCTCACTCTGGATCTCTTTGTTTGAGGGTTGGGCAGTTCAAAATCAGCCAAAAACTGTATGTCTTCTCCCTCCTTGTATTTTTGCAACAGCCTGCTGTCCATACAGGACGGATCCACGCCCCTTTTCCTCTGCATTTCTTTCATCTGCAGCTTCTGATTCTCAACCTTATGACAAACTGCATCTGTTAGTTTGTACTTGCACCCCTTTCTGGTCTTGGGTTTTGTGCATTCCTCCTTTGGGCCATCCTTCCACTTCTGTAGGATCTTCCTGCCCAAACGTGAGGTATCAAATTTACTGCTCAGCTTCTCCTGCTTTTGTGATGAGGGTTGCTTCACGGGGGGGGGGGGGCTGAGATCCCCTATGCTGCTCTTTGAATAACACCCCTTGCTTCCTGCCACTCTGCATGCATTAACAGCGTCAATCTGTGATGTGGTCCCCACCATTTGTTCCCCATCAGCTGGCACAAGTTGTTTTCTAGGCTTGGCAGGCATTATTGCAGCAGTGAACAGGTCTTTTGTAGGGCTAAAAGTGCTTGATTGCTGCAAGGCAGGATATAATGTCCCATCTCCTTTTCCACCTCCACCCCCATCAGGGGGCTGTTGTTTCTCATATGATGGAGGAGCAGTTGCCATAGCCCCTCCCTTGTCTGGTGGCAAAAGCTGTGGGAGGGGGCCATCAAGCCTCTGAGAGAATAACATATTCTTTGGAGTGAGTCTCTGAAGGCAGTCTCTGACTTCCCCCCATGTAAATAATATTGATATAGGAATTCCATTATGCTTCTGCATTTCTCTCCCAATCTGTTTCCACTGTTTTAAGTCCAGACATTGATCATATTTAACCCAAGGACTGATTTTCCCTATAGCTTTAACTAGCTTTTGTATCTCGCTCTCATCAGCCTTTCGCCCATTGTTAATCAAAAGATCTGAGATATCTTTACAAAGTTCATTCATTTGCGAAGACAATATGCACCCCATTTTCCACTCACCCTATTGTAATTCTCAAGCGCTCGATTGGACCTTTCCTCTGGTCGGAGGTGAATGAAGACCTTGTCCCCGGTCGATGAGGTGTTAATTGCTGAAGCAGAGTTCAAAGCATTCCTTTGAATTTCATTCAATGGCCTCGCGACGGGGCACCACTTGTTGGAATCTGATTCATGTAAAGATCTCTTCAATCAGTCAGCCTCATTAGCAGCAGTTTATATCCTCAGATCTTTTGAGGTAGAGACAGAAAATCACGACTCCAGTCCTTGGCTGACAAACGATACTCATGCCTTTTCTTTATTCAGGCAGAGAGTCTCAGAAACGAAACTTAAGCAAGCAATGTATATCAGAAACGAAACTTAACAGAGACAAAACTGAGGGCCCACAGCCAATCAGAAGTGTCAGAGCCCAAATAAGGAGAATACTTTTTCACTATTCTACGCATGCAAGCAAAGAGGCTTTTGGTTACAAAATGTGTCAGAGACAGGCAAGACAGAAACCAGATGCCTTCCCACAGCAGGGGAATCCGCATACGGGCCCGGAAAGTCAACCATCGCCCGATAGATGTTGTCCAAATACTGGACCATCGGAATTGCCAAATCCGGCCGGGCCCTCAGGTACACCGCCATGTAGATGAGGTAAGCCGGCAGCCAGTTGGCCCACGTACGTGGTGGCTTGCGACGACGTGCCTGCTCCTTATCCTTCTCATCCTGCCCCTCCCTCTCTTCCTTGGTGGGCTCCCTGTTTAGGAGTGAGAAGATATCTACATACTCCCCCCGCCATATTTTCTCTTTGGTGGCCTGTGCCAAGTGGTCACCCAGTGGTAAGGAATACCCCGCTGTCGGCAAGGCCGAGACAGGCACCACAGAAACTGCGGGCATCTGGAAAGGGGCTTAGACTAGCCCAGCCACCCCCAAAACATTCCCCACAGGGTAGGAATCACCCCCCACCCCGGGGCCCTGGGTGGTAGTTGTCGTCGCCGGGTGGGGCGTCAGCGGCTGTACCGCCGCACCACCCATGCGAGGCCAAGGCCATTGGAAAGCCCCCCCCCAACGTGGCCACGTGTGTAGGTGCACTAGTTTGGACTGCATACTCACATGCTGCACCCCCGCGGGCCGCCCCCACCGGGGGTTCCGGCCCACTGGGGGCGTCGGAGCTCACGACCGCCGTAGAGCTCGTCGCTGGGGCCTGACCTGCACTCGCCTGTTGGTTGGGGAGCTGCGAGGCAGTGGCCGAAGTCGCGCCACGCGCCTCAAGCAGCTCGACCCGTCCCGTTGCCTGCCGCTGCCCAGCAGACGACGCGTCAAAATGAACCCCAAAGGGAGCCCCAGCGTGGCTTGCCTGAGCCAGGGATGCCTCAAGGGCCGCAACGCGGGCCAGTAAGGCCTCCACACCGACGTGGGGCCAAGGGCCAGCCGGCCCGCCTGCTACAGGCGTGGGTACAGGTCCTTGTACCCCGGGGCCCGAATAGGGCCATGACCCCACACCCAGGCCCGGTAGGGCTGATGTAGGCACCTGCCAGGGAAGGGGACCACACCACCCCCCAAGGCTGGAAGGCCCCGGAGTGAGCTGCGCCCCTATAGAGGAAGGCCCAGTAGAATGGGAAGCACCAGGAGCGGTGTCCACCGCTTGCGGGCCGCGGGCCACAGCCCTTGCTGGACCCATGCTTGGGTCCCCAGCCTCCGGCCAAGGGGGAATAGACCCCATCCCACCGGTCCCGGTGGGTGCAGGCAAAGGCAGCTGCTGGGGAGGCGCAGCCGCGGTCCTCCGACCCGGATTGCGCCTCCGAACCGCGCGAGCCGCGCTCGCGGCCGCCTTCTTCTTCGAAGGCATCTCAGTCCAACCTATGGGAAGCCGAAAGAAGAAAATCAGCAGCCAAAAGGCTTCCCAGTCAAGGCAAAAGCGACGGAGGTAAGAGGGAAAAACTTCTCCGCTCCGTCGCTTCGCAAAATGGCAGCTCGGCTGCCTCGTGGCCACCCCTTTTATAGAGGAGCTGGCCATGCCCCCTAACTAACCGGATGCCTTCGTCCGATGGGGGGGGCCCCGCAAAGAGCGCGGCGGCCATTTTGGCACCGCGCTTGCAATATATGACTACATCAGGCTCATTGTTTCTTAATTTTCTGGTGTAATGGAATGACAATATTGCTTTTTCTGAAGCTTAACTTCATTTTCTACACAGTATTTATATTTTAAATGCCAACACTATGTTTTCCAAAAATGGACTACATTGAGGCTTGATGCTGTAATAGTTGGTCCTAGCTAAGTAAATTAATGATACAATTTCAAGACAAGTTGGAATGAAGATCAAAACCAGATGTGCAGTCTGTCATATGGTTTAGCAAAAATGGGAATCTACAGTCCCTGTTCCTGGAAAGAGAAAATGGTTACGATATCCATTCCCAGTTAGTCTGGTGAGGCCGAAAATGCTATAAAAATTGGGCCAAGGAAAGAATGATGATTTTGATGAATTGAATTCCCTGTTGGTTTTTTAAATGAAGTTTACGTATCCATTCTCTATGCACAATATCTAATAGAAACTTCCCTCATGTAGAATTAATCAGTGCTAGGGGACGGGAGAGAATGTAGAGCTAACCATTTTCATTCAAGATGAGCAAAATCCATGTTTTCAGCTTATTTGATCTGTTTTAAATCTATGGAAATAAAGGCCACTTGTTTCTGAATGGAGCTTAAAACATTCTTACTTTTAAAAATTACATTTTTTTAAAAAAAATGCCCCACTTCCTCCAAATTTGGCACAGAGCAGGAGCAGACCATCTCCTATATGTGTGCCAGGTTTGGCACAGATCCAAAGCACAGTTTCAAAGGTACAATTTTTTGTTTGGGATGCACCCATTTTAAGAATTGTTTTATATAACTTTTTTTGTTCTGCTAGCAAATATACCACTGCACTCATGTTGAAATGATATAATAAACAGAAAGCAGCTTCCCCAAATATATGCCACACTGGCTCAGTGACATTAGGGAGCTGTCAGGCTTATTTTAGCAGTATTCATTAATGAGCAGAAGAACAGAAAAAACCTTCACCCATCGTTACTGCCAAAATAAGCCTCCTAACTGCCTTGATCCAGTGTGGCATAATGCACAGACTAGAGCTCAGGAGATTTTCTGTTAGAAGAACCATCCTGTGTAGTCATAGGCAAGTTGCACCATTTCACAATGCCCCTAGAAGAAGGACATGTTGGGCCATTTCTGTGTATTCTCTATCTAGAAATCCCTAGAAAGAGTTACCATAAATCAAAATTGACTTGGCAGCACACAATATTTATTACTGACAATATCTGAAACACAAAATTCTCCCCTACCTGCAGATATTATCTTCAAGTGGCAGAGTTTCCAAATATGTTTTATAACTGGCTATTTTAGGAAATTGGATTCCTGCGTAGTCCCTCACTGTTTTTTAAAAGAAAAATGTACTGCATGAAATATATTTAAACTTAAAAGCAACCTTCAGTTTATTATTCATCTGGGTCATTATACAGATAATGTTTAAGTATCTTAAGCCCAGTTCCTTCTCAGCTGTAGAGAATTGAGAATTGAAGTACCTCTTATGCTTAAAGCAGCTTGATTTCAATGTGCTTAATCTATACTGATTACATTCACTAAGAAGAGTCCTAGAGTCAACCAGCACTTTCCTTGCATCCAATACTTCAAACTGCAGAAGTGAAGAACAAATGAAAAATTATATGTAAGAGAAAAAGTATAAGAAAAACAAGGAAATTTAGTCAGAAATTTAATATATGGAACTTTAAAATCTGGACATGCATATGCCCTGTATGTCTTCAATTTATTCACCTCATAAGCCAAATGCTAGACATATATTTAAACAAAGAAATTACAGTGCTTTTACATTACTTATTTCTGTAACAAAAGTGCGAAGTGCTTTAAACTGTTTCTAAAATTTTAAATATCACATTGTATGAATGCTAATTCAAATATGCATACAACAAATTTAGTTGTGGTCTATGTGTGTTTCTATCTGCAGCTGTAATCCTAGGCATACTTATGCAAAAATAATTATCCCTGAAATCAGTGTGACCTTCCACTTAGTAAATATAGATCAGACTACAGATCCATATATATATAGCTATCTATGCTCACACAAACCAAAGGTACCATGAAAATAGAAAACTAACTCCCAGCCAAAGTCACATTATAATTAAATCACTGGTTTGCAGAAACATTTTTATACACAGCTACATTTTTTTACTGCAATAGCAAGATAAATTGGGTCCTAAATTACAACAAAAATGTTATTATTAAATTGAATAATATTACTGATGCATTTTAAGAACCACAAACAATATTTATTCCCATGGTTAGCAGTGCCCTTATTTTATGTTGAGGTCAGCATTATAAATAAAATAATACAAACATGCTGAAATGCAAATGTTTGGTGATTCAGAGCAGTAAATATTTATTAAATAAGGAATGCTGATAAGAGTCACTTTAATTGAGCACTTTTGATTTTATTTGGCTGAAGGAAAAAAAATGTTATGTAGAATTGGGACTGATTCACATCCAAAACAAGTAAAGGGCATTTTCCAGGCTGTCTTATCATTAGCTGCAGTGAGGCAGCTGGGGTACACAGAAAGTGCCTTCTCGAAAATTGTGGTAGTTTTGAAGCACAGTCGGGCATATGCTGGCAACAGCAACCTTGTGTTCCTGGCTAATTACCTCATAGTAGGTCAGGCGAAAGGAACTACAGAATGAACTCACCAAAAGGTGGCTTCATTTTGGCAGTTTCACATCTGGCCTAGACACAAAAAAAGAAGTGAGGTAGCCATGTCAGGTTGTACTAGAGTAGAGTTAGACATTTTTGTAGCCATTACATTTTTGTAGCCATCTACAAAAGGCAGGTAGGAAGGTTAGAAGAGGCACCTAAACAGTTAGACAAGTGAGATGGGAGAAAGGAATTGAACAGGGAACTGTGTGAGCAGAACAGATAAGACAATTTAGGATCTCCCTCAAAGAGTGATCTCTCTTAAAACAACCTACCTAGGGAATCATTCCAACCTGGCCTCAAAAGTGGTAGTCCTACAGCTGGACCAAAAAAGGACAAGCTTGGGCATGGGTCAGGGTCAGACTGACTCCAAGGGTACACAGAAAGTGCCTCCTCAAAGATTGTGGTATTTTTGAACCACAATCAGGCATACCCTGGTAACAGCAACCTCGTGTTGCTGGCTAATCTTTCTCACACTAGGTCAGGCAACAGAAACTTCAGAATGAACTCAACAAAGGGTGACTTCATTTTGACAGTTTCATGTCTGGGCTAGACATGGAAGAAAAAGAGACCAAATCCCAATTTTATTTTATGTTCATTGTGTGTTTTCTAGGACATAGATTGCAGTGGACCATTCTACTCACAGGCCAATATGTGATCTATTTTCCTCATCAGATCATACCCAAATTGAGAGGAGGGGAAAAGGCAAGCAGTAAGGGAGATACATCTCTGAGGATGATGATGGAACAGATGTGAGAGCAGTGGTGCTTGCTTCAGGTCTCAAGACAGGTGAGGTCACCTGAAGCTTTTGTATTTATTTTAAAATGAACTGGGAATCAAGAAGGGCAGAAATTAAAAAAAAAATCAGGAATCAAGGCATTCAGGGAACAAAGCTTTGTTACTTGTTTGCAATTTTGAAGCTGTTTCTGACTTTGACTGTGCCTGGCTTTATAACAATTTCCAGACAGCTCTGGATCTTTTCCTAATAAACAAGATGCCACGTAGGGGAGAAGGGTGACTGGAAAGCAATCCAACACTGTAATTGACAGGTCTATCTGTCAAAGGAATCATACTTGACTGTATCTGTAGGACTGCAGTTCTAAAGGTGCCTCTTAATTGGTTCTCTTTCCTTCATGTCCTGTTCCTCTGCCAATAAAGTGATTTGGGAAGAACTTTTCATGCTTTTATTGCCTTCAGCTTTGTGTTCCAATCCTGTCAGGGCAGCTTTGCACCAAGGTAACTTGAGGCAAATAGACATAAAATACATTTATTATCAGAAACTGTGTATTCTGTTTCTGATGGATTTATGAAAATTCCTGAAACTCTGCACATAATTGGCACAAGATTCAGCAGGGATCTCACCACAGGGTATTTCTACATTCAGCAATCGATTTCATCATGATTTAGAGTTAAATAAATGGAAAACAAAATTTAGAGACTGTCTACATGGACGTGTAGCCCTCTCTTGATGCCACAAAGTCACACTCTTATGTCTGATGACGTGGACTTGATCCATGGAAAAAGCTAACATTAAAGTACAGCAGTTTGTCTTTAAGATGCCATAGCATTTTTGCCTTTTTGTTTTGTTTACTCTCTGATATGCTTGCACAGATTAACACAGCGGCCATTTCAAAAACGTCAAAAATGCTGCTCTGCTTATGCCAGAATAGACAAGCCTTTAGTCTGTAATAGTCTTCAGGAAATGGAAACAAAATAATTCCACCAGAAAGCAACAAAAAAATTAAGTATTATTTTTTTTTCAAATGAAGTAATAAATATAAATACAGAACTTTTTGTGAATGTGTGTTTGCATTTGTAAATATGGCTTCATTTAAAACATCATTGAATGCATTAATTGTTTTGTATGTGAAGAGGAACATGTAGTTTTAGATTTGTTTAATAGATAAGGTTATGCTATGAGCATAAATTCTGGACCCTCTTCGGTGATGAAAAAGAGGCTTAACTGAGTAAGCAGGAGAGGACTGCAGTGGCTCAAGTGGCTAAGATGCTGACTGGAAGGAAGTAGGTCAGCAGTTCAATTTCCAAGTACTGCAGGACAGAATGAGCTCCCGTCTTTGTCCCAGCTCCTGCCAACCTAGCAGTTCGGAAGCAAGAAATGGCAAGTACTTTAGATAAATAGGGATGACTTCGGTGAGAAGGTAAACAGTTTTCTGTGCACTCTGGTGTCTAGTCACAAGCAGACAGTGCTGGCTCTTCGGCTTTGAAACAAAGATGAGCACTGAACCCTAGAATCGGATAAGACTGGCTTTGGAGCAAGGGAAACCTTTACCTTTACCTTTAAATATCTCAATTTCAAAGGGGACCAATCTGTTTGGGTTCATGATTACTGTTCATGATTGACCACTGATAATGAATATATTTCACAACATCCACAGATAGAATGGCATGCTACCAAGAATTATTCTTGAACTTTACAGGGTACATCCAATGGCAACTAATAGTTATTAGCTTCTTGGCTTTGCTGGTCAGAGAGAAGGCAGGGACAAACCTAGGAGGTGATCAGGCTCTGATAGAAGGCAGTAGGATCTTATGCTTTTATGATGGGAGAGAGAAAACACAAACACAAACATGCATACCAATCTGATTCGAGCAAAAGCAGTTTAATTTCCAAGAATCAAAAATCAAGCAAGACAAACATAGATGGATAAACAGTTATCAAAAAGACAGAAGTCTAGAGCGAAGAACCATCTGGCTCAGTAACCAAACCAAAATGCACTGAGAGAAGGATTTAAACCCTGATTGTTTATCAAATCCTGAACTTTATACCTTAGAACTCTTAATCTGTGCTTGTTCTGAGTGCCTGTGATTAAACACATGCCTTCTGAAGTCACTCTTGAACCTTTTGGTCCAGAAATGGAGAATTATAAAAAATTTCCTTTATGCCCAAAGATCACTGTGGATCACCAACTTGACTTTCTTCTTATCATTGAGGAAGATATTCTTTCTGTTCCTGATATCAAGAAACACACTGCTGCATCTTCCTTAGTCCTGACAAAGCAGGGGGAGCGTATCTTGACATCAATTACATAATGGGCTAGACATTGGCATACCTCTCTGACAGTGTTCATTCAAAGTTGTAATGTGGCTTTTTTAGCCAAAGTGGCCCAGCATGCATGATGCATCTTTTTCTGCTGCTTACACATAGTAAAAATAAAACAAACAAACAAAGAGTGGCAGTTAATCTGTTATTCTTGAGGCATTCCTGTTATTGAAACATTAGTAACAAATAGTGTATAAACAGGGATTTATAATAGGTCACTTCCTTTGTTTTCCAAAAACTGAAATAGAACAGAAACAGAAAAATATAATGATTCACCACATGATTTTAAACCTCAAATGTCTTGACTATCACCCAGAGCACACTCAACATCCTCTAATTTCAGAAGCAAAACAAAGCTGATGTTTGTTAATCCTTGGTCGGGAACCACCAGGGAACATCAAGGATCTCCATGTAGCACTAAGAAGGATTCTTGCCTAAATCCTGGTGACAGAGATGTCAAAATTTCCCTAAACCCCCCTTTTCCTTATACAACAGGGCACTGATTGGCAAACCATAGTTTGTGAGCTATATGAAATCCCAAGGGCCTTTTTTTTTTGGGGGGGGGGGAACAAGTGTCTTCAGAACTTTCCCCATAGATATTTTAAAAAGCCCAAGTACCATGTTTTTTCTCTTTACAGGTCTCGCTAGTGGATCTCTAAACCTCCAATACCTAACAAAGAATATAAAAACAAAATCAGATATCCATGTGCACGCAATTCCTGGTTATTTAAAAGAGGTTCCATTCAGGTATGGCATCAGTTTGCACCCTAGGTCCTCTGACCTTGCCTACACACACACACACACACACACACACACACACACACACACAGAGAGAGAGAGAGAGAGAGAGAGAGAGAGAGAGAGAGAGAACCCACTTTCACACACACACAGAGAACCCACTTTCACACACACACGCACACGCACACGCACGCGCACGCACACACACACACACACACACACACACACACACACACACACACACACACACACACACACACACACACAGAACCCACTTTCTCTAGGCTCCACAAACATGAAACGCTCCTTTAAAGATATTGTAGCACAGGTTATGAATTATTCTAAATAGCTGAACACAAAGCAGGTAGAGAACAATTCCTAACCTCAATAAATGTTTGTGTAGAGTCCATGGACACTCCTCGCTAACTTGACAGATGTAGCTGTATGAATTATAAGCCAGAGCTGACATTATTCTTATTTATGCCTCAAAATGGCTGCAAGTTTGTGTCAAATTCTAATTGCCTCTTTGGCTTTTGCAAAGTGCACCCTGTCTTGGCAAGGAATAGAAAGCCTATACTATCATTGAAAATACAACAATCCTTTTAATTAAATCTTTTGCCTTTCAAAGGCACAGTTGCTTGCTTGAAATTACCCAGGCAAACACAAAAGGTTCATCTTATGGGAATACTAAATTGCCTAGGGCTGTTGGAAATCTAGCCATATCTGCCAGAGTTTGAACTTGAATTATATCAGACTGTGTCATTTGCATCGATTGTGTCACATATTGTATTGAAGGAAGAGCTTTCAATAATATATTTGATCAGCTTGCAAGCTGGCAAACACATTAAGAAATATTCTAAATGGAGATAATAATTTAACAGTGCATCATGTGATAGCTAAATGTGTTTCATTAAGTATGTCTTCAAAGTGTAAGCAGTAAAAGCGTAATATAACATCTGCCAATACTTCCAGACTTTTTTTTTGTTATTAACTGCATGTCAATAAAAAGAAAGCAAGTCTTTCTAACGAACAGGTTTTCTCAGTAACACAGAGACTAATCACCCAACTATACCATTAAAAATCACAGGATTTGCTCTACTTGTAAAATGGGTGAATTTAAAGTACAGTAAAACCTCACATAGAAAGCACCTCACTTAGAGACTAACTCACTTAAAGAGCAGAATTTTCTCTTAATGGTCACCCTCGCTTAACAACTAAAAACAACCAAAAACTCGCTTAACAACTAAATCAGGGTTCACAATCCACCCCGCCAGAAGTCACAATTGGTCACTTACAATGGCAGTGGCAGTGCTTTTCCTAAAAGTGTTTCGCTTGAACAGCAACCCACTTAAAGAGCAATCTCGTGGAATGCATTATGCTCTTTAACTGAGGTACCACTGCATTGTGTTGCCTGTATGAATCCAACCAAAACTTTTGGATTCCAAAGAGGCTTTTCTGTCTCTTGCTCTAGGCCATCACCCTAGCCATCACCCTAGCACAGAGTTTGCCCTGCCCCTCTACCCAGCAGCCCATTGGGAGTGCTTCCTTCCTCTCCTGTCTGGGGAAGGTGGACAGATCACATGTGGCATGAGAGTGAAAAGGTTTGCCATCACTGCATTGTGTAACTAATTGAAATGACTTTTTAAAGTGCAAATATTTGCAATACACACACACACATCTCTCCTCTCCATTCCTTCCTCAGCCACTGCTGCCACAGAGATGAAGAGAGGCTGATTTCCACATGACTGTGGAAATCAACATACACCCTGTAAATGTTATTTAAATACTGGACCAAAGCTACAGCCTGCAATGATTGACAACATCCACAAAAATGAGGTATGCTGGAAGACAATTTGCCCATGATCACACAAGGTGTTTGCTGCAGGCAAGCTTTTTGTCCCTTTCATCACCTTATCTTTACCCTTCTTGCACACTTCCCTATTTAAGAAGCTGAATATATCAACATAGTTTTCCTTCCATACTGTATCTTTTCATTTGTGACTGGAAAGAAACAGACTGCTAAGGGCATGGCATGATCTCCAAATGGAAAAGCTTGTAATGGAACCAAATGATAACTCATGTCTGGCCCAGGTTAAAAAGGGGAAGTAGCCTGCACCTCACCCCTGCTGTAGGAGCTGCATTGCTTGCCGGTGTGCCTCCAGGTGGAATTCAAGGTGCTGGTGATCACCTTTGAAGCCCTACATGGCAGTGGGCCAGGGTACTTAAGAGACCGTGTCACCAGATATCTGCCCAGTCTACCAGAGCAGACTGGAGGGGGACCCTATTGGTGGCATTGGCTAGAGAGGCCCACCTCTCTATCATGAGAAGGAGGGCCTTTTCGGTATCTGATCTGGCTCTATGGAACCTCTTGCCGACTGAGCTGCTTCTCCAGACAGAGCTACTGACTTTTAGAAAAGGTTTAAAAACCTGGCTGGCATAGCATGTGTGGGGTGCATTATGCCCCCCCCCCATGGCTTAAATGATGGCCGTCTGGGACTTTTAATTTAGTTTTAACTTACAGGGGTTGTGGGGAGGGTATTTTATTTTTTAAAAAATAGGAATGTTAGTGGACTTACTGTTGAGGGATGTTTTTATATTTGGATGTTTTTATCATTGTTGTAAGCCACCCAGAGTCACCTCGGTGAGGGGGCGGCAATAGAAATCAAAACAAATAAATGATGTACTGGGAAACGTGCTGTTGTTGTGGCTAGCAAAGGTCCATTGAGGATAAGTTGCTGTCCTTGGTGTCTGAGCTTGGGGGTATATGGTAGTGTTGGTTCTATTAAACACTATTGTGTACTTGGTCCTGGTTGTGCCAGTCACCACCACAGCCACCCCATCAGTGTCTGGTGCAGTAACAGCCTCACATGGCCTAGAGGCCACTGTCATATACATATCCCTTGCAAGCCTGCCACCAATGTTTCTTTGTCCAGTTGCTGCTGCTACATCAGTTTCATTCACAACCCACACCTTACCAGCAGTGCAAATGAGAATCTGATCCTCTTCCATAACTGGGGATGCAAGTGGAAGACTGACCTTTGGGAACCCACAGGTCACTCAAATTCCATACCAGAAATATGCTGTGTTAAATTACCATCAAGTTCTTTCTTTATTTGTGTCAGAAACATCGCAATTAAGATAAACAATTTAACATAAGATTTAAATTTAAAATATAGCATTTAAGTGCAAATATTTGTAACACAGAGAGTCTGATTTAGACAGTTGCTTCCCCCCCCCAAAAAAAAATAATGGGCAGCATTAATTGTATTCTGTTGTGCTATCATGTGATCCTTGAGCAGGACACAAGGGACAGGTGTATATATGTGTTGTTGTCTGCACTTCTTCACAATTTTTTGCCTTAAAAAGGCAACAGTTTCTTTCTTTCTTTTTTTTTTTAAAAAAATTAGAATTACCAGTAAATGAATTACTGGTAAATAGTCTGTTTACAGAAGGATAATAAAAGCTGTTCTTGGATTAGCATTTTAATGTCTTCAGGAAGAAATACTTTTCAACTTCCATTATGTTGTTATTTTTGAGTATCATAATGGCATACACAAATGGCTTGATGCATGAAGATACAATCAAGTTTCCTATAATGCCTATGCATTTGAAGTATAAAATTATTATTTGTTCATTTATTGACTGTATTTAGATACTACTTTTCACTTACACTTTGCAAAGTAATCTACAAGATAAATGCAAAACAACTTTTAATATCTGAGGAGTGGTTTTTTTAAGACAAAGAGCCCAATTTAGTCTTCCAGCATCTGAAGAATAAACATGTGAAGGAGATTGTGTTTGGTTCATTATTTCTATTTTAACTGTTCTTACACAAAGTAACAAGTCTGAACAATGGAAACTTACTGATCTATGAAGGCTCACCAAACAAGCCGGAACCTTCCCTCCCCCACTCCTTTTTTTGTGCATTTTGTCTTATTTGGAGAGCCTTCATAGACTGATGAGTTTTTATATCTGCTTCCCTCTGTGTGTAAAGGAATGGCAAAAGAGGCAGGGCAGCTATTTTTTTAATCCTTTGCATTTCTAGCCCAATAGGCTATCAATAACAAATGGGGTGGGGGTGGGGAATCTACTCTTTCACTTGCTTATACATTTTTCTCTTGTGGAATTTACAAAAAAGATTTCTATGAGATGATGGCTATAAAACACTGTTTGCATGTTTTTTTCAGATTCATTATCTAACCAGGTACATTCTGGATAAAGATGTATCTGCAGGCTTTGCTGCTGCTATTGTTATGATTGCAATGCAAAGTGAGGTATTTCTGTCAGGCAGTGGCTCAAGTGGCAAAGACACTGACTGGGAGGTGGAAGGTCAGCAGTTTGATTCCCGAGTACTGCAGGACAGAATGAGCTCCTGTCTTTGTCCCAGCTCCTGCCAACCTAGCAGTTTGGAAGCAAGAAATTGCAAGTAGATAACTAGGGAGCACTTAGGTGGGAAGGTAACAGCATTCCGTGCGCTCCAGTGTCTAGGCATGCCTGCCACATGACCACTGAAATGTCTGCTGAAGCAGACAGCACTGACTCTTCAGCTTTGAAACAGAGATGAGCACTGCACCCTAGAGTTGGATACGACTGGCTTTCGAGCAAGGGAAACCTTTACCTTAATGTGTCGAATGAGCTTGAGCTTTGCTTCATACCTGTCAAGTTTCGGGAAATTTCTGTCAACCTCCCATATTTTACACTCTTTCCCGCCATCATCCCGTATTAGTTAGACTGGAATTAGACTGGAGGCCAGCACAGGATAAGCATAGCTGTCCAGTTTCCAGTTTTGGCTGAGAAATTTCCCTTATTTGACAGAAATTTCCCAAAACTTGACAGGTATGCTTTGCCTTCCCATTCCCTTTTTAGCTGGACTATCAAGACTAAGTGTGTGTATTTCCTTGTGTATGCATGCATGGATGCACATGCAGACAAACTAGATGCATTCTTCTGGTTATGTCTGAACTTCATTTTATTACACTAAGGTCTGTCTTTCTACCTCCAATGCTTTGGTTTATGTTTTCATCTTGTTGTGTTGGTGTCACTGTCAATTTTCAGAATAGCTATTTCCTTCTTCTCTTTCTCTTATATTTACTGGAGGAGGGGATATAATTCTGCCAGACATTTTAGAGCAGCATAACTCTTACCCCAAGTAATAAATGTTTGCATTTTCCCATTCTCAAGAATGGGCCTTATTCTAATCATCCAAACAAACAAATACTGTAATGAACGCAGGTAAATGTGGAGATGGTTTGCCTTCCAAAGAACATGATGCAGGACAGACACCAATTCTTTAGTTCCCAATTTGAATACATTGTCAAAGAAAAACTAATAAATGCTAAGTTACCATCTTTGGTTCTGGATGGGGCCTTTTTGCCTCAGACAGACTCGGTGTATAATCTAGGGGACTCCTGGACTCACAACTCCTGTTCAATGAGCAGGTGGCAGTTGTGGCTAGGAGGGCTTTTGCACAACTTTGTGTGATCTGCCAGTTACGTCTACTCCTGGACCGTGACTCCTTGCTCATGGTCAGGCACGCTCTGGTCACCACCAGACTTGACTATTGCAATGCGCTCTACATGGGGCTGCCCTTGATGACCATTTGGAGGCTGAAACTAGTCCAGGATGTGGCTGCTTGGGTGGTTATGGGGTGCGGGCATTATGCCCATGCCTTGCCACTGCTTTGGAAGCTGCACTGGTTGCCAGAATGCCTCTGGGTGCAATTCAAGATGCTGGTGATTACCTTTCAAGCCCTATATGGTAGTAGACCAGGGTACTTAAGAGACCTTGTCACACCAAGGACATCTGTCTGTCCCACTAGAGCAGACCAAAGGGGCTCTCTGATAGTTCCATCTACCAGAGAGGCTCACCTCTCTAGCACGAGAAGAAAGGCCTTCTCTGTGTCTGCTCCAGCCCTGTGGAACATCCTGCTAACTGAACTTTACATCCAAGCAGAGCTTTTATCCTTTCGCAAGAGCCTTAAGACCTGGTTGGTGCAGCGGGTGTGTGGGGCGGCTGGGGAGATAGCCACCCTGGGCTAGCTTGTTTATCTATTGCCTGGGCTGTCAGTTTTAGTAAATCTTGTGATGCGGCATTGGGAGGGCATTTTTTTAAAAAAATAAACAACCCAATTTTAATGTTTTTTAAAATGTTTTTGTAAGTTTTTATTTGTTATGTTTTATGTGTAAGCCACCCAGAGTTGCCTCGGCAAGGGGGAGGTGGTAGAAATGTGAGTAATAAATAAATATATTGTGGCATGGCTAATGGAAATCTTAAATTTAAAAAAGAAACAAGGATAATCTTTTTCAGAAAAGTTAACCTTCTTGGGAAAAATGTTACATTTTTATATATTTTAAGATTATAATTACCAATAATATTTCATGAAATTTCATATTTGCTACTTGATGAGTAATAATAATAAATGCTGTATACAATCTGAAAGGATAGAAACATTCTAAATAATTAAGTGATAAACATTCTCTTGAAATAATAGGGAATATATCCAATTATGTCAGAATCAGCATGTGACAGAAACACTGTAGTAAAGTTGCCTCTGATGTATTCATAGCTTTGCAGCTCCTCACATTGTATGGAATCTCTCAGACTTTTGCATTAGAAAGCAAGAGTGAATCAGTCCTTTCATCGTTAATAAGAGAGTAATACATAGACAGAAAGCTGACCTTCAAAACATCGAGACACAGAATGTCGTAAAAAGCCAGTGTGGCTGGGGAAGAGGGGAAACACAGAAATAAAATTTTAAAAGCATTTTGTGTGTTTCACTAACAAAGGAAAGAAAGGAAATATTATAAATGAATGGTGAGCTGAGTAAAAATCTCAACCTACCAATTTGCATACAAGGTCTCATTTTAAAAATCTACAAGTGCAATGAAAAAGTGCAGTTATTTAATAGCAGAACAGTAATGTTCTTCAAGATGAAAAGGGCACTTCTTCAGTGGTACTTGGGCTCTTGTGTATCAGTTGCTAAACATAAAGAAAACAGATGTAATAGGACTGAACTCTCAGCATATTTAGCTGAGTCTTATAAATGTTGCAACATGTAAGAGCAGTGGTGGGCTCAACATTTTTTTACTACCACACTGTGGCCGTGGTATGGTGGGCGTGGCCAGGGGAAAAGCCCTGTGTTGCACCCGAATTAGGACTACTTTATTTCAAAACTAGGATGGGCAGGGCCAGCCAGAATTTCTGCTACCGGTTCTGGCAAACTGGTGTGAACCTACTGATGCCCACCACTGTGTAAGAGTTGTGAAGAACAGAAATAAGGAGTGGAGAAAGTATTGTCGTTGTCAACTGAAACTAGTATCTGAGAATGCATTTTTCCTGAAGCAGGAAAATGTCATTGGTGTGAATTTGTTTAATGTAGATCCCAGCTTGCGATAAAGTGACCCACACACTATGATCACAGAGCCATCTCCTGCAGCACACATGAAATGAGACATGCAGGATTTGACAGCAGGACTACAATGGACTGCCTCAGCCTTGAGGATAATATCAAGGTGTGACTTCAGAGCCAGTCCATCTGGCATGGCCTCTTCCACCTCCATGACAGTTGGGAATCAGAGTTCCTCCTCCACTCATTTTGCTATTGGGCCCTATGTGATAGTTTCCAGTGGTATTTCCTTCACTAAGGGGGGACCATCACCCCACCTAAAGGGACTTATCTACCCGTAGCCATTGGCTCAGGTTAGTTAATCACCAGCTGACACTCGGTGTTGAGTTGCTGGCTGTACGGTCTATTCCATTACTGTAGCATAATGTCCGGCCAGACAGAAGGTATTATATTTCTGAAAATGATGTGAAAAAATTCACCATATTATGGGAACTAGATTTCAGATATGCATATAAAGAAAAAAATAGACATGAAAAAAGTGTATACTTTTTTTATGTGGACTTGGAAGTGGTGGCAAAATGTTGCATCTGGCCGTTATAAGCAATAGTCCAGACAACAATGAACAGAACAACAACAGGGGTTTATTGAACAGTCTTTCAGGTTACACTTACAAGGCGTTCTGGACATAAGATGGCTATACAAATCCCATGAAATCAGTCCCTCCAGAATCTGCCGTAGAAGAGGCAATGCCTAAGCTACACTAGAAGCTGTAGCGAGTGGAGGAGACCCAGGCTTAGCACGTTAGTGGCTACCTGTGTGGAATGGGTAGTATAGATCCAGTCCGGCCCCACCCTTTTTTTTTACCTGTGGGGCTTATATAGTGTCTCCCTGGTGATGGCTCCTTAATACAAAGTAGCGACCCACTGAACAAGCATAATCTACCAATAATAACAAGTTATATATGTATATATTAACCAATGGGAAACAGGATCCAAAACTGTAACCAATCACAGGACTCTGATTAACATAATGAGCATGCTCAGAGAGGGAGATTTTGCACCAACTTTAGCTCCTAATTTAGATGGTGGGAAACTGCCATTTTCTCTTTGCAAGGCGCTGCCCACACAACTTACAGTTCTGCCTTAAATTATTGATGTTTCTTCCACCAGTTTTCACTCCTTTTTCATCTGAATCTAGCCCAGTTTTTACATTTCTTTTTTATTGTTTGCTGGGAATATAAGCCAGACAGACAGCAGAAAGCATTCCTGGAATTCAAGAGAAAAGCTATCAACTGAGTTATATCTAAAATCCACAGAAGGCCACAAAAGGATAGGGAATTGCTATCCTTACCTTCAGAGGAATTCTGATGTTGGCTGGGAGCAAAACTCTGTAAGAGACTATTAAACATTTAGTCGGTCACTTTTAGAAAGCAATGCATAATCACTCATGCTAAACAGACATTCTCTCTCTTTTTAAAAAATGGATTTGTTAATGTATTCTCATATACAGGGATGAGGAATCTGCATCCATCACAGCTGTGGAAACTCCATCTTCCATCATCCTTCACCATTGGACATGGCAGCTAGACCATCCAAAAAACCTGTACATGGGGAAAGTGTCTATAGAACTCAGTGGCATTCATTTCATCTGAATAAACGTGTATAAGACTGTACTGAAAGCCATTTTTGCAGCCTGTGAATAACAAAGTCAGTAGCTGTGAGTGTGGAGAAGACCCTTCATCTTAACAGTGCAGGCTCCAAAATATTTCCCTGGGACACATGAAAAACCATTTAGCACAAGAGCTTCCATGAAAAATCCTCTTATAATATTCAATTGCATTATCAATATTTTAAGTGTGGAAGTAATAGTCACTTATCCAAATGCTGCTCAGCTACCCAAAGCACTCTAAGCTATCATTCAAGATGGAATGCACACAACTGTAGAAGAAGAAAAAAGAAAGCTACCAGCACAGAATACTAATTCCACTTCTTAAAGGAATCTTCCCATTCTTTCAAAAACATATTGGAATGTACTTTATGCTTGCAATTTCACCCACACTGTATTTTTACAAAGAAAGAAAATCCAAAGTAGGGCTGTACAGGTTACGTTAGGCTGTACATACTTAATGACTGGAATTGTGATGGACTGTTATTACTTTTGGTGGGTCCATTTATTGTCTCCCTGCCTATGTGGACAGGATTTATGTAGAGGAGTAAATTGCTGAACTTAGCTAGTGTGTCAATGTAGCCCCTACTGATTTCACACATTCAGACCCTGACTGGGACAGCCAGCAAAGACATGAGTAGAAAGCAATTCATTCCCTTTTGTTCTTCTGAAAAGAATGCTAACATTTCAGAGAAGCAATAGTGTCATTATGCTCCTTCAGGTTTCCCACCAGGAGTCAACACATTAATTGATTTCAAGCCAGGGGAGAAATGCATCTGCAGTAGAATGAAAGCGCGGCGCCAAAATGGCCGCCGCGCTCTTTGCAGGCCCCCCCAACCGGACTCAGACATCCGGGTGAGTTAGGGGGCGTGGCCACCCCTCTATAAAAGGGGTGGCCACGAGGCAGACGAGCTGCCATTTTAGAAATAGCAACGGAGAGGAGAAGTTTTCTCCGTCGCTGTTTGCCCGTAGTCTTCGGCTCTTTAACACTTGATCCTTCCCGGCTGGGAAGGGAGGATTAGCATGGAGCCTCAGCTTGCTGGCTGCTCTGTGTTTTTTGGCGCTAGGTTTTCGATCCCTGGCAAGGGATCCTGCTCTTTCTTCGAAGATATGCCTCCCAAACGGAAGGCCCCAGCGATGAAACCGCGGCCGAAGGGGAGGACTTTTTCGGGCCCTGTGCAGAACGGGGGGCAGCCTTCAGGTCGGAGGACCAGGGCTGCGCCCCGCGGCAGGGCACTACCCCAGCTTTGCCCACCGATACCGGTGCGGTGATTCAGGCTGGTACTTGGCAGCCGGCCTTGGCTGGCCAGCTTCAGGCCGGCCCCTCAGGAGCTTCGGCCCTCAGCACGCAGTTGCCAGCCATGGGTCAGGACAGCGGGGGAGGGCCTGGTGCGGGCGCGCAACCTGTTCCTCCTCTGGCCCCTCATGGGCTGGAGTTTTGGGCATGGCCCTATTCTGGCCCAGGCTCTCACTTTGGTGTTCCTTTTCAAATGCCTAGTGGGCCTTCCAGCCCACCCAGCCCGCCTTATGCTGGGGGATCTGTGGCAGTGGATCTTTACTAACACGTTTAGCAGTGCTAGAGGCGTCCTTGGGGATTGCACAGCCCCCTATGGGAGGGGGCCCTTCTCTTTCTGCCGGGGGCCCTTCGTGTCCACCGGCTACCTCGACGGCTGCCACACTGCAACAGGCAGCCAGCCGGGTTGAGCTGCTTGAGACGCTCCGGCCTGCGCCTGCTGGTGTCTCGCAGCTCCCTGTTCGTCCAGAGCTGCAGATGGGGAGCAATCAGGTGTGGCCCCAGAGCTCGATTTCAGTCGCGAGCTCCGACACCTGCCGTGGGCCGGAACCCCCAGTGGGGGTGCACCTAGTGAGTATCAGGTTCAAATTAGTGCACACACATCACAGCCCACTTCCAGTGGTGGGGTTCAGTGGCCCTGGCCTCGTCAAGTTGAGGCGAGTGGGCATCAGTTACCAGCCTATCCCAGTGCCCCTTGGTTTCAAAATGGCACCTCATTGAGGGTGGGGGTTTCTGCCCCCGGGGCAGTGCCGGGCATCGCAGGGGCTGTCCAGGTCCCGCTGTGTATGCCCCATGTACCTAATGTGCCGGTGACGGCTTTGCCGACGGCTGGTTATTCCTTGCCCCTTGGTGATCATTTGTCCCAGGTCACGAGGGAAAAGATTTGGTGGGGGGAATACGTGGATATATTCTCCCTATTGAACCGTGAGCCCACTAAGGAGGAGAGAGAGGGACAGGACGACAGAGATAAAGAGCTGTCCCGCCGTCGTATGCCACCGTGCACCTGGGCCAACTGGTTGCCGGCATATCTTATTTATATGGCGGTGTACCTTAGGGCCCGGCCTGATCTGGCCATTCCTATGGTCCAATATTTGGACAATATTTACAGGGTGATGGCGGATTTCCCTGGCCCATCGTGGTTGGCTTATGATGAGGAATTTAGAATGAGGGTGCCCTTGCACCTGGAGATGAGATGGGATGAGCCCTGTCAGAAACTGTGGCTTTTGTACATGACCCCCACGCGTCCGGCACCTGGGGATAGGTACCATTGTGGCCATGCTGTGCAACGAGCTGCTCCAACACAGGCTCCCCGCCAGCCGGCGGGGCAGGGGGTTCCAGCCCGCTTGCTGTGTTGGAGCTTCTTGGCTAATGGCGTGTGCAATAACCGGCAGTGCCGATATAAACATGAGTGTCCCTCTTGCGCTGGCCCCCACGCCGCCGCCGCGTGCCCGCGTGCCGGTGGGTCACGGGGCAGAGGTAGAGGTGGACAGGGAGCGGGCAGAGCTTCTGCTGATGGAGCTAGCCAGTCAAAAGGCCCCCTCCCCAGTTAATGTGTATATGTTGGAGCAATGGCTCTCAACTTATCCAAGGAGGGAGGACGCGAGGTACCTCCTGGAGGGTTTCCAGTGGGGCTTCCGTATCCCATTCAAAGGAGTGCGGGGACCCCAAGATGCCCCCAATTTACTTTCTCTGAAGGGTAGGGAGGAGGTGGCTGCCCTGAGTATTGCCAAAGAGTTAGAGGCCAAGAGGGTAGCGGGCCCCTTTTCTGTACCACCCTTCCCCAACCTGAAGTTCTCCCCTCTGTTGTTGGTACCCAAAAAGGCCCCAGGGGAATTTTGTTTAATCCACCATCTATCGTACCCGGTGGGTTACTCTGTCAATGATGCTATTCCTGATGACCTTTGTTCGGTCAGGTATATGTCTTTTGACCAAGCCCTACGGATGGTGTGCTCTTGTGGTCCTGGTGCCCTCCTGGCAAAATGTTACATTAAATCGGCATTCCGATTGTTGCCAGTGCACCCGGGGGAATTTGAGCTATTGGGTTTTAGATTCCAAGGGAAGTTTTACGTGGATGAGGCCATGCCTTTTGGCTGCTCTATTTCATGTTCAGCATTCGAATGTTTTAGCACTTTCCTTCAGTGGGCCTTTGTTCGCAGGTCCGGGTCTTGGTCTGTAGCCCATTACCTCGATGACTTTTTGTTTGGGGGTGAATGGGGCTCGGACACGTGCACGCGTCTCCTCACTACATTTCAGACGCTAATGCAGGAACTGGCTGTCCCTTTAGCGCCCGAAAAGACCGAGGGCCTATCCATTACGCTCACATTTCTGGGTATTGAAATTGACACGGTCACACAGGCATCCCGGTTACCCATTGACAAGGTCACCCGGATCTCCACGATGATTTTGGCCTTGCTGGCCAAAAGTAAAGTGTCACTTCGTGAGCTTCAGGTACTACATGGCCATCTTAACTTTGCCTGCAGGGTGGTCACGCCTGGCAGAGCATTTGCGTGGCGCCGATGTGACGCCATGTCTGGCCGGTCAAGGCACCACCATAGGGTCCGACTGACCAGGGGCATGAGGGCTGACCTTTTGGTTTGGCTCTCATTCATGCGGGACTTTAACGGGGTATCCTTTTGGAGATCCGACCTTTTAGTTTCCCCTAGGTTCCAAGTACAGTCGGATGCCTCCAGCTCCCTGGGATACGGGATTTACTTTGAGGGGAGGTGGGCTTATGTAAGCCAATGGCCTCCAGCATGGCGGGGCACGGATCGCCTCAGCGATCTTACATTCCTTGAGTTCTTTCCAATCCTGGGAGTTTGATGCTATGGGGCGAGGAGTGGGCCGACTCAGTGGTCCATTTTTGGTGTGACAATGCTGCGGTAGTGCACATTGTCAACGCTCAGACATCTAAATCACCCAGGGTGATGGCGTTGGTCCACCAGTTTGTGTTACGTAGCCTACGCCTGAATGTGCTTTTTAAGGCCAGACATGTACCAGGTATTAATAATGATATTGCTGATGCTTTATCCCGCCTGCAGATCCCCCGGTTCCGTGCCTTGGCTCCGGACACAGAGGAATTCCCCTCGCCACTCCCGGCCGAGATTTGGACATTTGGCAAGGAGAGGTGAACCGGGCAATCGGCATGTCTTTGGCGCCCCGCATGCGTAAGGCGTATCACCATGCTTTCGTTCAATTTAGAACTTTTTGTGTGCAACTTCAGTTGCCCGAAGTGTGGCCCATTCCAGTGGAACAACTTTTACAATTTATGGTTTATTTACACAGTCAGGGCCTAGCTCCCCGCACTATAGCATCCAGGCTGTCGGCACTGGCATTCATGGCCAAGGTGAGGGGTTTTGCTGACTGCGTGAATGATTTCCGCATACGACATGTTTTGGAGGGGTGGACACGGGAATGTGGCCGCCGCCCGGACACTCGCCACCCAATTTCTCCGGGGGTGCTCACCCACCTTGCATGAGGCTAGCATAACCTGTGTTTTGATAGGTATGAGGTGGCTCTTTTTCACGCAGCTACCATGGTGGCCTTCTTTGGAGCGCTCCACATCAATGAGTTGGTACTACTGTCTAAGGCGGATACGACTCGTAGGGCACTAGAACTCGACGATGTCTATGTCTCTAATGAGTGGGCTCAGTTGAGGATACGGTCCTCAAAAGTTGATCAGCATGGCGTAGGCAGTGGAGTTAGACTGCTACGATGTTCCATTGCAGACATCTGTCTGGTTGGTGCCCTACAGGAGTTCTTGGCAGTGCGTGGCACGTACCCTGGCCCGTTTTTCTGCCACCAGGATGGGTCTCCCCTTACTAAATTTCAATTTTGGAAGGTGACCGGTATGGCACTATCCAGTGTTGGCCTCCACGGGGCTCGTTACAGCACCCATTCGTTTAGGATAGGTGCTGCATCCACTGTGGCTGCATTTGGGTACTCTGAGGCTGATATACGCCGTATGGGAAGATGGGGATCTATGCGTTTTGCATTATATGTTCGCCCTCTTCAGGTATGAGTACCAGTTAAGTCACTGTTCTCTTTTTTCTTTTACAGACCCTGTGTGTCCCCGCACACCGGTGGCAGTATGGCTGGTGGGCCACAGTTACGTGCACTGGGCAGCGCAGTATGCTGCGGCGACAGAGTGGGGACCCCAGCTTGGACTGCGTGCATCCACACGCATACGTTGGTACGGTAAGCACGGAATGCGATGGCGGGAACTGTTGCCATTCCTGTTTTCCATCAGGGATGCTGAACCGCCTGATGTCCTTGTACTGCACCTCGGGGGCAATGACCTCGCCCAGGTCACTGGCCTTTCTTTAAAATTCATTATTTGCAGTGACCTAGCTTATTTGCATTATGTGTGGCCGTCCACAAGGCTGCTATGGTCGGACATCATACCGCGTCATTCTTACAGGGGAGGTATTGACCTCCGTGCCCTTGACCGCGCTCGCCGCTCGGTGAACAGGGCTGTTGCCCGGTTCTTGGCAGACAAGGGTTTGGGGATGGTCATCCGACACCCCACCATTAGTTTACAAAATTATGATCTTTATGCAGGGGATGGGGTCCACTTGTCGGCTAGAGGTATGAACCTCTTTTTGGAAGATTTGCAAGCAGGCCTGTTGACCGAGCTGACGGTCTGGGGGGGGGCGGTGAGTCTTCATTGGAGCCTCCCCATGTGGCGGGTAGCACTGGTAAGGTAAATATTTATGACCCATAGGTATCTGGCAGGTTCACAATTGACTGGCCAACACTTAGGTACAGGTGTAATAACGTTGACCGGTCAATGACGAACCAGGCAAGGGGTGATGGCAGGAGCTTTTCAGCATGCATCACCCCGTGATTTGATGGATACACGTCAGAGGGTGGGGTCAGTAGATAGTTTATTGACCCTGGTCAACAATTCGTTTGTGTCAACAAACAAATTGATACAAATGGATACATTGTAGCCAATTGCCATTGGCAATTTTGGGAGGAACCTTACCAGTGTTACTGCGGCCTGCTTGCCTTAAGAATTACAATTGGATGAATACCAATTAAAAGTTATAATTCGGACTAGGGCATTATTCAATAAAAGTGGCCCAATGCCTTTCTTTGGGGGGGGGGGGTGCCTGCAATGCATATGCTATTTAAGCAAAGCCCTGGGTTGAACTGGCCATTCTAGGTAACAGCTGATATAGAAGATGTCTACCAATCACACTATGAAAAGTTACTATTGGTCAGAATATAACATAGACAAGGTTAGAAAATGTCTACAGCAGGGGTAGACCCAATGTCTTAGTAAAGCTGAGAAAGCAGAACTATCAACAAAAGACTCTAATACAGTAGTTCTTAACCTTGGGTCCCCAGATGTTCTTGAACTACAACTCCCAGAAGCCAGCAGCATTGACTTGCTGGGCAGGATTTCTGGGAGCTAAAGTCCAAAAGCATCTGGGGAGCCAAGGTTGAGAACCACTGCTCTAATATTTTGAGCTATCTCTATTAGAACCTCAGAATATCCCAGCAGTAAAAGCTATATCTCTGAGTTCCTTGATAAATAACTGGCATTAGCTAGCCACTGAGAAAGCTATAAAACATCTATGTTATTTCAGTAACATTTTGTGGGAGACAATTTATAAAGTCATCTCTTGCATGTTACACCTTTCTGCATTCCATGCTTCTGGGAACTTCCTCTGATGTGGTTTATTTAATAGTCATGTCCTTGCCTGCTCCCCGTTGTTAAGGTAACTGATTTATTGTGTAGAACTTCAGGTTGACCTACAGACAGTACTTGGAAAAAGACATGTTGCCTGCAAGCATTATGGGTGTATTGGCAAGGGCAAGTGAAATTTACTGTCATGGACTTGTAACATGGAGTTGCATGGCCCTATTACATGAGATAACCTTTGAACCTCCTTCCAGTAATGTCTCTTACTGTGGGATGATGTTTATTTCTATATGAAAAATATCATACAGCTTCTCATATTTTTATAAATAATAGATAAGCAATATCTCATATTTGTATGCCTTTTAAAACTCTACACTGCTTAAGAGAATCCATGCACCAGGAGGTATGCTTTATCCCACACCAACTGACCATAAATTGAAGTTATGTATACAGTTACTTCTTCAGATGCCTTTTCAATTTGAGTTAAGATGATTGGCAAGAGAGAGTGCAAATGTTATAGATTTGTTATTGTTATCTAACAATAAAAGGTGTGTTTAGTTCTCTTAAATAAATAGAAACCAAGTAAAGTCCCCGTTGCTACTCTGTTAGCATCTGTTACATATAGGATCACTCTGATGTTAAAAGCTTGTATGATATTTTTTGTGATGGGCACTTGGTGAAAATTGTTTTTCATTGAGATGTTTGTTTGTTTTTTGTATTCATATTTTTTTTTTTGAAAACCTCCAGGTCAGCCATAGACAGGGGCCATCATCATTTAGTGTTAGCAGGCAGCAGAGGTCTTCCCAGAGGAGGAGGAGGAAGGTTCTGGATGGAATAGTCATTGGTAGGGGCAGGGAGTTGGAGATGGCAGATTCGTGGAAGCTGATGTGTATAAAGGGGGTCTTAAAGGAACCAACAAGGGGGTGGAGGACATCAGAGTGTAGGACGTCTGGGAGGAGATGAAGGAGAATGGGCAGAACGAAGGGTGGCAGTATACTGCCAAGGAAGCATCCTGGGAAGTATTTCACGGAGTCAAGGAGGGACCCATAGAAGATCAAACCCTCTACCCTCAGGCTGGAATTTTTTACATAAGGAAGACCTCTAGTGAGGAAACTGGGTCCAGTTGGAGGTGATGAAGGAGGAAGCAACCCATCAAACTAGAGAATGAAAGGCAGTTAAGCCTCATTTTTGGGAGGAATGATGAAGGCCACAGAAAAGGCAAGAGCACAGGGTGCTGAAGGAAAAGCCTCACACAGATTACAATACAGGGGAAGCCCAACTAGCCCAACTCCCATATTCAATCTACTTCCAGATATCCCCACTGTCATCAAGGTATTGCCCTGCTGTTGGAAGACCTTAGAACTGGTGATGAGATCCAAGTCCTGAAAGATTGTACAGTTTGAGAAGTTCAGTGATGCAGATCAGATCCTTTTAGGCCATTATTTCTAGTTGTCTGTTGGCACCATGTTTAACCTGGACTGGTAATTTGTTTCTAGAGATATGGAAAATAGTGAAAAATGTTAACATTCACTTAATCTTATTATTTCTAGCTATAAGCTGCATGTGGAAGAAGGAAGGAAGGAAGGAGGATTGTTTGTGATTTGTGGCAGTAGTTTTCATATATCTGCAGGGATTGCAATTAAAGTGGATGGACTGAGAATTTGCTCCAGGGCACTGTAATTTAAAAGACAGATGAATCTTGGGGGAAATAAAAGACTGTGCTTCCTGACCCTATTTATTTCTCTCTCTCTCTTTTTAAAAAAGCACAAGCTTTCTCCACATTATCCTCCTTCCTTTTCTCAGGAGGAACATGAGCCCACACATCAGAAGAGATGGTGAGGAAACAGTGCATATTGCCCCAGGTGTGAACACTATTAGTCACAGTTTTGAGTACCTGATTACAGGAATATCCATTTCTCCCACTTTTTGTAAGTGGAAATTAGTCAACCAGGAAGGGGCTGTGGTGGCTCAGTGGTTATGAAGCTCACCATGTAAGCTAGAAGGCTGGGAAGGTGGCAGTTTGAGACCCAGGTACTGCATGACAGTTTGAGCACCCATCTCTTTTCTAGCTCTTGGAGACCTGAAAGGAGGCTCATTTGGGCATTCCCTGAGTGCAATTTCTTCTGTAAAAATCCTTTCAATCCAGAATAATTTATGGCACAAAATTATTATTTAGTAAACCAGTAGGGAAAACTCTCCTTCCTTACTTCTTTGACCTAATATTTTGTGAGATTTGAACTACCTGTGGTTCACGTTCTCTGCCAACCATCATGTTAGAAACTCAGCTGCAGCCATCAGCTAAATTAGCTCCTACCTTGCTGAGTTGTTCTGTTCTCAGAGTATTATTTTTTTATAAGCAGACCTTGTTTCAAGAACAAAACATGATACATGATATATTTTCTGAGTCTTCATTTTCCTTTACCTAATCTCTCTCTCTCTCTTGCATTTAATGGTTTTTTGCTCCCAAGGCAGCCATATTCTACAGAATTTGAAAATAGCAGATCTGTGTATTCTAGTAGACTATACTCTGTGGAAAGAAAACAAAAATTATCTTTGCTTGGCTTGCATTTTACCAATCACATAGCTGATTGGTGAATAAATAAAGCTACTTGAACTAGTTTAACTGTGAAATAAGGCATTTTCTATGGCTTTGTTCTAATTTTACTAAGATTTTAAATTTAAAATCCTGAGATCACAGATTACCATTGTCATGAAACAGCCAAATATATAATTGTTCTCAACACAACTCCATACATTTTTCTCAGGGAATGGAATGAAACCATGATTCTATGTATCAGAGAGAATCACAAAATACCTGTGGAATCACAGATGGTGAAATACCTGAGCTTTTCAGTGCATGACAACCACCCTTCAATTCATCAACTGTTATTGGATTTAATTATTTTTCTGTTCCATATCTGTAGCATGATTATCCATTAATTCGGGAGATCCTATTCCCTTGAATATATTTGAAACATAATAGGATTCCAGATTTCCATAATTAAATCTGTCAAAATAGAAGGTATGCAGTTTTCACTGCTTGCTTTCCTTGACAGAAGCCACAGGAACCTGGCAGCTCAGCTGGCCATGTAAGAATTTCTGTAGAGAGTCAGATGTGACTGACAGTGTCAAAAGCAACACTGGACACACTTGTCAATTGCTGCAGCTGTGCTTAAAGGGTAGCCCATTGTCATGCCTTGGGTCTTTAAAAGACTGGCGCCAGCTTATCCTAGCTGTGGAACATGTTCACTTGAGAAAATATTTTAGTATACTTATATTGCTAAAAGCTGGCTGGATAGCTCAGTGGTTTAGATATCTGGCTGTGGCACCAGAAGCTAGGAGTTTGATTCTCTGATGTGCCTCCTAGAAGAAGAGCCACCCTATGTGACTTTGTGCAAACTCTACAGTTATGGGGGGGGGGAATGATGAACCACTTCTTTGTATATTTACCTTGAAAATCTAGAAGTGGTTGTCATAAGTCAGAATTGACATGACGGTGCATATTTATTATTTATGTTGTTAAAAGTTTCCAGTCAGTGGCTAATATGGGGAAGAAAAGATGTAAGAAATGTCCAACCAAAGATCAAATAGCTACCTTTAAAAAGTTTGTGACAGGTATCATGTCAGCACGAATTCAGGGGTATGCAAAATGTTATTTCTCATTTTGCCACATTTCTCTTTATCCCTTCTCTATTTGACCCCATATGCACCTTTTTTTCTACATGCAATTTATTTCTCCAAACTATGTTGTGATTTCCATAACTGCCACTTTTCAAAGCAAGTCCTGAAAGGTACAAAACAGTTCCTTTTGTCAATGAAATTCTTTTTCATCCCTTCACTTATGTAAAGATGAAAAAGAAATAATATAAGCAGTAATGCAAGAACCATGATCTGGCATTAACACAAAGTGAGTAGCTAAAGACTCAATCCTTGCTAGCCAAGGTAGCAATGGGCTGAACCAGCTGAGATTATGTTGAATCCAAACTCTTTGGAGCCCAGGAAATTGGATATTTCTTAGGACTACCCTAAGTTCATTCCAGCACAGTGGCTGTGAGTCTGCGGTGAATGGGGTTTGAGTCTGTCATTAAATCAGATCCTTCCCCTGCACTTTCCTTTCACCACTTCTTCATCTCGTTGATCTGAGGCAGTACAATACATTGGTGTAAGCCAGCAAATTGGAGATCAGCCAGTACAAATGTTGTTGTACTGGTACAGAAGATTTTTGCCCACAAACCCCACAATAGTATATCTCGGAGCCTGAGTTTCATCATATGTTGCTTCATTTCCAAGGTCCCAGTGTAAATAAATCTTTGCTCAAAAATTTCAGATGTAGCAGGCGAGTTTTGTATAAGGCTATGCCTGACAGAAGTATTTCAATAACATGCTGTTCATTGATCAAATGGGATGATTTCTGCATAAATGTATACCTCTGAGCCCTTGAAAATAAAAAAACCCTGAATATTGCTAGTGGCTCATGAGGTCTAAGGGTCACACCTAAAGAACTGCCTGTCAAACAATCTCATTATCTTCTAAAGTCATTCTATTTTGGAATCAATTAGCAACTTGTGATTTCTTTTCAGCTTATGCAGCAGACAAATCTTTATCTCCATTATGCCCTATATTCCAACCATAGATTTGTTATGAGAGTAACATTTCTTCCATTGCTGTTTAATCTAGCACATCTGTCTCTGGAAATGACATCAATAGGGATGGCCGGAAGATATTTGTATGAAAATAGGTACAGTGAATCACATATCAGCCATGCTTGGCTTATGCAAATACCACAAGAGATCGTTTTCAGGGGGGGAAAGATTGGTCTATAAGTTTTTCTATCAAAGTGAATAGTATCTCTTTGCAGTGTAGCCATTACAATTTCCAAAATAGTGCCCTGGCTTCAATCTAGTGATATTAATGTAAAATATGAATGCTGACATTTTCAGACATCATGTGCAATAAAATTGCACCTTACTCTAAGAGAAGCCATTCTTGTCTAGTTTGATTTGGTCTATATTATCATTTATTACACAGAAATATTTAGCCAAAGAACAGTCACTTGATAGCTTCTGCTTCTTATTACACATCTCACAAGTCTTGGGAAACTGCAACTGAGCTTATACATTCTTCTGATTAGTTTCATTGCTATTCAAAAATAATTAGAAGAACCTTTGTTTCTGAAATAAACTCTAGACTAATAAGCAATATTGTTTTAATTATGGAGATTCTTTTTAAAAAATCAGCATATCTTTCTAATTTTACTACACTATAAATAATATTTCAATCTTACGTGCATTGGAGATTATTTTAAAGGTCACACACACACACACACACACACACAGAGAGAGAGAGAGAGAGAGAGAGAGAGAGAGAGAGAGAGAACTGGAGGGGACTCCTCAGTCATGAAGTCCAACCCTTGGCTCAGCAGAAAATCTACAGCTAAGGCATCTCTCATAGATAGCAATCCTATCTACATTGAAAACTATCAATGAAGGAGGTCCAGTACATTTCACTGTCACACAGCTCACAGTGTCAGGATGTTCTTACCCAGATAGACTCAAAATCTTCTATTTTTAATTTGCATTTGTTAATTTGGATCCTAATATTTTGAGCCACAGAAGACATTGCAGGCGCACCCCCCAAAGAAAGACTCAGACACCGGTATATGTATAAAGGCATTGGGCCACTTTTATTGAATAATGCCCTAGTCCGAATTATAACTTTCAATTGGTATTCATCCAACTATAATTCTTAAGGCAAGCAGACCGCAGTAGCACTGGTAAGGTTCCTCCCAAAATTGCCAATGGCAATTGGCTACAATGTATCCATTTGTATCAATTTGTTTGTTGACACAAACAAATTGTTGACCGTAGTCAATAAACTATCTACTGACCCCACCCTCTGACGTGTATCCGTCAAATCACGGGGTGATGCATGCTGAAAAGCTCCTGCCATCACCCCTTGCCTGGTTCGTCGTTGACCGGTCAACGTTATTACACCTGTACCTGTCTAAGTGTTGGCCAGTCAATTGCGAACATGCCGCATACCTATGGGTCATAAATATTTACCTTACCAGTGCTACCCGCCCAAGTGACCAAAGTCAGAACAAAACCCCTATGTCAAACACTAGCAACAGTGTGGGATGGGCAAAAAAGCCAGAACTCAAGGGCCAATTGTAGGTTCAGGCCAAAAATTCCCACCTGGCTCCGAAGCGACCAAAATATCACACTGTTCACTAGGGAGGGGGTGGAGGGAAAAACTTCTCCTCTCCGTCGCTATTTCTAAAATGGCAGCTCGGCTGCCTCATGGCCACCCCTTTTATAGAGGGGTGGCCACGCCCCCTAACTCACCCGGATGTCTGAGTCCGGGTGGGGGGGCTGCAAAGAGCGTGGCAGCCATTTTGGTGCCGCACTTTCATTGCATGCGCACCCCCCAAAGAAAGACTCAGACACCGGTATATGGATAAAGGCATTGGGCCACTTTTATTGAATAATGCCCTAGTCCAAATTATAACTTTCAATTGGTATTCATCCAATTATAATTCTTAAGGCAAGCAGGCCACAGTAACACTGGTAAGGTTCCTCCCAAAATTGCCAATGGCAATTGGCTACAATGTATCCATTTGTATCAATTTGTTTGTTGAGACAAACAAATTGTTGACCGTAGTCAATAAACTATCTACTGACCCCACCCTCTGACATGTATCCGTCAAATCACGGGGTGATGCATGCTGAAAAGCTCCTGCCATCACCCCTTGCCTGGTTCGTCGTTGACCGGTCAACGTTATTACACCTGTACCTGTCTAAGTGTTGGCCAGTCAATTGCGAACCTGCCGGATACCTAGGGGTCATAAATATTTACCTTACCAGTGCTACCCGCCACACGGGGAGGCTTCAATGAAGACTCACCGCCCCCCCCCAGACCGTCAGCTCGGTCAACAGGCCTGTTTGCAAATCTTCCAAAAAGAGGTTCATACCTCTAGCCGATAGGTGGACCCCATCCCCTGCATAAAGATCATAATTTTGTAAACTAATGGTGGGATGTCGGATGACCATCCCCAAACCCTTGTCTGCCAAGAACCGGGCAACCGCCCTGTTCACCGAGCGGCGAGCGTGGTCAAGGGCATGGAGGTCAATACCTCCCTGTAAGAATGAAGCGGTATGATGTCCGACCATAGCAGCTAGGTCACTGCAAATCGTGAATTTTAAAGAAAGGCCAGTGACCTGGGCAAGGTCATTGCCCCCGAGATGCAGTACAGGGACATCAGGCGGTTCAGCATCCCTGATGGAAAACAGGAATGGCAACAGTTCCCGCCATCTCATCCCCGCTTACCGTACCAACGTATGCGTGCGGATCCACGCAGTCCAAGCTGGGGTCCCCACTCTGTTGCCGCAGCATACTGCGCTGCCCAGTGCACGTAACTGTGGCCCACCAGCCATACTGCCACCGGTGTGCGGGGACACACAGGGTCTGTAAAAGAAAAAAGAGAACAGTGACTTAACTGGTACTCATACCTGAAGAGGGCGAACATATAATGCAAAATGCATAGATCCCCATCTTCCCATACGACGTATATAAGCCTCAGAGTACCCAAATGCAGCCGCAGTTGAAGCAGCACCTATCCTAAATGAATGGGTGCCGTAACGAGCCCCGGGGAGGCCAACACTGGATAGTGCCATACCGGTCACCTTCCAAAATTGAAATTTAGTAAGGGGAGACCCATCCTGGTGGCAGAAAAACGGGCCAGGGTGCGTGCCACGCACTGCCAAGAACTCCTGTAGGGCACCAACTGGACAGATGTCTGCAATGGAACATCGTAGCAGTCTAACTCCACTGCCTACGCTGTGCTGATCAACTTTTGAGGACCGTATCCTCAACTGAGCCCACTCATTAGAAACATAGACATCGTCGAGTTCCAGTGCCCTACGAGTCGCATCCGCCTTAGACAGTAGTACCAACTTACTGATGCGGAGTGCTCCAAAGAAGGCCACCGTGGTAGCCGCGTGAAAAAGAGCCACCTCATACTTATCAAAACACAGGTTATGCCAGCCTCGTGCTAGGTGGGTAAGCACCCCTGGAGAAATTGGGTGGCGAGTGTCTGGGCGGCGGCCACATTCCCGTGTCCACCCCTCCAAAACATGTCGTATGCGGAAATCATTCACGCAGTCAGCAAAACCCCTCACCTTGGCCATGAATGCCAGTGCTGACAGCCTGGATGCTATAGTGCGGGGAGCTAGGCCCTGACTGTGTAAATAAACCATAAATTGTAAAACTTGTTCCACTGGAATGGGCCACACTTCGGGCAACTGAAGTTGCACACAAAAAGTTCTAACTTGAACGAAAGCATGGTGATACGCCTTATGCGTGCGGGGTGCCAAAGACATGCCGATTGCCCGGTTCACCTCTCCTTGCCAAATGTCCAAATCTCGGCCGGGAGTGGCGAGGGGAATTCCTCTGCGTCCGGTGCCAAGGCACGGAACCGGGGGAGCTGCAGGCGGGATAAAGCATCAGCAATATCATTATTAATACCTGGTACATGTCTGGCCTTAAAAAGCACATTAAGGCGTAGGCTACGTAGCACAAACTGGCGGACCAACGCCATCATCCTGGGTGATTTAGACGTGTGAGTGTTAACATTGTGCACTACCGCAGCATTGTCGCACCAAAAATGGACCACTGAGTCGGCCCACTCCTCGCCCCATAGCATCAAGCTCCCAGGATTGGAAAGAACTCAAGGAATGTAAGATTGTGGAGGCGATCCATGCCCCGCCATGCTGGAGGCCATTGGCCATAAGCCCACCTCCCCTCAAAGTAAATCCCATATCCCAGGGAGCCGGAGGCATCCGACTGTACTTGGAACCTAGGGGAAACTAAAAGGTCGGATCTCCAAAAGGAGACCCCATTGAATTCCCGCAGGAATTTGAGCCAAACCAAAAGGTCAGCCCTCATGCCCCTGGTCAGTCGGACCCTATGGTGGCGCCTTGACCGGCCAGACATGGCATCACATAGGCGCCGCACAAATGCTCTACCAGGCGTGACCACCCTGCAGGCAAAGTTAAGATGGCCATGTAGTACCTGAAGCTCACGAAGTGACACTTTACGTTTGGCCAGCAAGGCCAAAATCATTGCGGAGATCCGGGTGACCTTGTCAATGGGTAACCGGGATGCCTGTGCGACCGTGTCAATTTCAATACCCAGAAATGTGAGCGTAGTGGATGGGCCCTCGGTCTTTTCGGGCGCTAAAGGGACAGCCAGTTCCTGCATTAGCGTCTGAAATGTAGTGAGGAGACGCATGCACATGTCCGAGCCCCATTCACCCCCAAACAAAAAGTCATCGAGGTAATGGGCTACAGACCGAGACCTGGACCTGCGAACAAAGGCCCACTGAAGGAAAGTGCTAAAACGTTCGAATGCTGAACATGAAATAGAGCAGCCAAAAGGCATGGCCTCATCCACGTAAAACTTCCCTTGGAATCTAAAACCCAATAGCTCAAATTCCCCCGGGTGCACTGGCAACAATCGGAATGCCGATTTAATGTCACATTTTGCCAGGAGGGCACCAGGACCACAAGAGCGCACCATCCGTAGGGCTTGGTCAAAAGACATATACCTGACCGAACAAAGGTCATCAGGAATAGCATCATTGACAGAGTAACCCACCGGGTACGATAGATGGTGGATTAAATGAAATTCCCCTGGGGCCTTTTTGGGTACCAACAACAGAGGGGAGAACTTCAGGTTGGGGAAGGGTGGTACAGAAAAGGGGCCCGCTACCCTCTTGGCCTCTAACTCTTTGGCAATACTCAGGGCAGCCACCTCCTCCCTACCCTTCAGAGAAAGTAAATTGGGGGCATCTTGGGGTCCCCGCACTCCTTTGAATGGGATACGGAAGCCCCACTGGAAACCCTCCAGGAGGTACCTCGCGTCCTCCCTCCTTGGATAAGTTGAGAGCCATCGCTCCAACATATACACATTAACTGGGGAGGGGGCCTTTTGACTGGCTAGCTCCATCAGCAGAAGCTCTGCCCGCTCCCTGTCCACCTCTACCTCTGCCCCGTGACCCACCGGCCCACGGGCACGCGGCGGCGGCGTGGGGGCCAGCGCAAGAGGGACACTCATGTTTATATCGGCACTGCCGGTTATTGCACACGCCATTAGCCGAGAAGCTCCAACACAGCAAGCAGGCTGGAACCCCCTGCCCCGCCGGCTGGTGGGGAGCCTGAGTTGGAGCAGCTCACTGCACAGCATGGCCACAATGGTACCTATCCCCAGGTGCCGGACGCGTGGGGGTCATGTACAAGAGCCACAGTTTCTGACAGGGCTCATCCCATCTCATCTCCAGGTGCAAGGGCACCCTCATTCTAAATTCCTCATCATAAGCCAACCACGATGGGCCAGGGAAATCCACCATCACCCTTTAAATATTGTCCAAATATTGGACCATAGGAATGGCCAGATCAGGCCGGGCCCTAAGGTACACCGCCATATAAATAAGATATGCCGGCAACCAGTTGGCCCAGGTGCGCGGTGGCATACGACGGCGGGACAGCTCTTTATCTCTGTCGTCCTGTCCCTCTCTCTCCTCCTTAGTGGGCTCACGGTTCAATAGGGAGAATATATCCACGTATTCCCCCCACCAAATCTTTTCCCTCGTGACCTGGGACAAATGATCACCAAGGGGCAAGGAATAACCAGCCGTCGGCAAAGCCGACGGCTGGTACCTACATTAGGTACATGGGGCATACGCAGCGGGACCTGGACAGCCCCTGCGATGCCCGGCATTGCCCTGGGGGCGGCAACCCCCACCCTCAATGAGGTGCCGTTATGAAACCAAGGGGCACTGGGATAGGCTGGTAACTGATGCCCACTCGCCTTGACTTGATGAGGCCAGGGCCACTGAACCCCACCACTGGAAGTGGGCTGTGATGTGGGTGCATTAATTTGAACCTGATACTCACTAGGTGCACCCCCGTGAGCCGCCCCCACTGGGGGTTCCGGCCCACGGCAGGCGTTCGAGCTCGCGACTGAAATCGAGCTCTGGGGCCACACCTGACTGCTCCCCGGCTGCAGCTCTGGACGAACAGGGAGCTGCGAGACACCGGCAGGCACAGGCCGGAGCGTCTCAAGCAGCTCAACCCGGCTGGCCGCTTGTTGCAGTGTAGCAGCCGTCGAGGTGGCCGGTGGACACGAAGGGCCCCCAGCCGAGAGAGAAGGGCCCCCTCCCATAGGGTTGTGTGCAATCCCCAAGGATGCCTCTAGCACATCTAAACGTGTTAGTAACGCATCCACTGCCACAGCATAAGGCGGGCTGGGTGGGCCGGAAGGCTCACTAGGCATTTGACAAGGAAGACCAAAGTGAGAGCCTGGGCCAGAATAGGAACGGGTTGCGCACCCGCACCAGGCCCTCCCCCGCTGTCCTGACTCATGGCCGGCAATTGCAGGCCAAGGGCCGAAGCCCCTGAGGGGCCGACCAGAGGCCGGCCAGCCAAGGCCGGCTGCCAAGCACCAGCCTGCATCACCCCACCGGTATCAGTGGGTAGAGCTGGGGTAGTGCCCTGCTGCGGGGGCGCAGCCCTGGTCCTCCGACCTGAAGGCTGCCCCCCATCCTGCGCAGGGCCCGAAAATGTCCTCCCCTTTGGCTGCGGTTTCATCGCCGGGGCCTTCTGTTTGGGAGGCATATCTTGAAGAAAGAGCAAGATCCCTTTCCAGGGATTGAAAACCTAGCGCAAAAAAGCACAGAGCAGCCACCAAGCTAAATGCTCTGCACGAATCCTTCCTTCCCAGCCGGGAAGGACCAAGGGCTAAACAGCCGAAGAATCGAACAAACAGCGACGGAGAAAAATTCTCTCCGTCGCTATTTCTAAAATGGCAGCTCGGCTGCATCGTGGCCACCCCTTTTATAGAGGGGTGGCCATGCCCCCTAACTCACCCGGATGTCTGAGCCCGGGTGGGGGGGGCCTGCAAAGAGCGCGGTGGCCATTTTGGCGCCACAATTTCAATGCCTGACAACTTTTCAAATATTATATTTTAAGATGTCTCTCATGCAACCTCTCAAACTTTTCTTCTCCAAGCTAACCACTTTCAATTTCTTCCTCAAAGGGATTGGTTTCCAGACCCTTTGTAGCATCTTAGTTGACCTTCTCTATATAAAATCAAGTTTGTTGCTATCATTAGTAAACTGAAACGTCCAGAATTCAGCACACTTTTCCTAATGAGGCTTGAGCAATGCAAAGTTGAGTGGTACTTTTAATTTCTTCATTTCAGCATTATATTTCTGTAGATTTGGATAAACAGCATTACCATTTTCTTTTCTTCACCCTCCGCTCCACCATATCAAATTGCCGCAGCATTGAAGTAAGACACCATATTAAGCTTGTGATCAACAAGACCACTAGATCCTTTTGATACGTACTGAAACCAAGTCAAGTGTTATCCCTTTCTTCATCTGATTTTGTCTGTCTAAATGCAGAATTTTGCATTACTTTCTGTTGAAATGTATTTGTTTAGGTTTAGCCCAGTTCTCCAATACAGTATATTAAAGTTGTATTGAATCCTGATTCTTTAATAGGGGGGAAATGAAGGACCATATAGTATGATCTTTTTTTGATCATGCATAGTTACTTTTTAATGTGAGTGCTGAAGATATTCATGCTTTGAACACTAAAAATCAGTGAACATGAAATGAAGCTAACATTTGAATTAGACATTCTGAGCCATTGAACAGTTAGCTGAATTGCTGCACAATCTTATGAGGGTAAAACGTTTCATCGGCCAGGAGGAGGACAAGTGCGAGATTTCTTTGAAGGTCCGGACTTTCACATACAGTATTGTGTTCTTGCAAATAATGCTCTGTGATTTTGCTTTTGTAATGCTTTGTTTACTGTGATATTGATGTTTTTTGATACTTATATTGTGATGTTGTAGTGATAATATGGTGATATGTTTTTCTTTGCAGGCGCACCCACCCAAATAAAGACTCAGACACCGGTATTGGATTAAAGGCATTGGGCCACTTTTATTGAATAATGCCCGAGTCCAAATTATCACTTTCAATTGGTGTATCATCCAATTGTAATTCTTTAAGGCAAGCAGGCCGCAGTAGCACTGGTAAGGTTCCACCCAAAATGCCAATGGCTATTGGCTACATGTATCAATTTGTATCAATTTGTTTGTTGACACAAACAAATTGTTGACCGAAGTCAATATACTATCTACTGACCCCACCCTATGACGTGTATCCGTCCAAATATCAAGGTGATGCAGACTGTGAAGCTCCTAGCATCACCTCTTTCATGGTTCGCCCTTGACCGGCCAATCCTGTTTACCCTGTACCTATCTACGTGTTGGCCAGTCAATTGCAAACCTGCCGGATACCTATGGGTCATAAATCTTTACCTTACCAGTGCTACCCGCCACACGGGGAGGCGTCCATGATGACTCACTGCCGCCCCCCCCCAGACCGACAGCTCGGTCACCAGGCCCTCTGGCCGACAGGTAGACCCCATCTCCTGCATACAGGCTAAAATCCTGCAATCCTATCCCCGGGTGTCGAATGGTTGTCCCCAAGCCATTCTCAACAAGAAACCGGGCAACAGCCCTGTTCAGTGACTGCCGGGCATGGTCCAAACCACGGAGATCCATGCCTCCTCTATAACAGGGTTTCGGCATGATGTCAGACCATAGCAACCATGTGTACGGCCATAAATGATGTAGAAACACCAGGTCACTGCACCTCGACATTTTTAAGGAAAGGCCAGTAATCTGTGCGAGATCACTGCCGCCGAGGTGCAGAATCAAAACATCAGGTGGTCATCAGGAATGGCAACAGTTCCTGCCATCTCATGCTGCGCATACCATATCACCGCATACGTGCAGATGCACGTAGCCCGAGAGGGGGTCCCCACTCTGACGATGCAGCATACTGTGTCACCCAGTGCACATAACTATGGCACTCCAGCCCCACTGCCACCGGTGTGCATAGACACACAGGGTCTGTAAAAAAAGGAGAAGGAATTAAGGACATAACTAGGTACTCATACAGTGAGGGGACGTACATATAAGGAAAAACGTGTGGCCATCCAACATATATCAGCCTCAGAGTACCAAAAACGCAGCCGCAGTCGATGCGGCACCTATCCTGAATGAATGGGTGCCATCACGAGCCCCAGGGAGGCCCACTGTGAAGTGCCATACCGGTCACCTTCCAGAACTGAAATTTGGTAATGGGAGACCCATCCTGGTGGCAGAACAACGGGCCAGGGCGGATACCACACACTGCCAAAATTACATGTAGGGCACCAACCAGACAGATGTCAGCAAATGTACATCGTAGCAGTCTAACACCACTGCCTTCTCAATGCTGATCGGCCTTTGAGGAACGAATCCTCAACTGAGCCCACTCCTGGTTGATAGACACATCTTCGAGTTCCAGTGCCCTACGAGACACGTCCCCCTTTTGACAATGGGACCAGCTTGCTGATTCTCAGCGCTCCAAAGAAAGCTACGGCGGTAGCTGCATGAAAAAGAGACTCCCCATACCTATCGTAACACAGTCTATGCCAACCTCGTACAGGTGGGTCAGAATACCTGGTGAAACAGGGTGACGTGTGTCCGGGTGGCGGCCACGTTCACATGTCCACCCTTCCAATACACTGCATATGCAGAAGTCACTCACCCAGTCAGTAAAGCCCCGTGCCCTGGCCAAGAATGTCAAGGCGGAAAGCCTGGTGGCGATGGTGTGTGGGGCCAAACCCTGATCATGAAGGTGCACCATATACTGTAAAACCTGGTCGACCGGTATCGGCCACATTTCAGGCAACTGCCTTTGCCTACAAAAAGTCCTAAATTGAAGGAGTGTATGCTGATATGCCTTACGTGTGCGAGGTGCCAAAGACATGCCGATCGCCCGGTTCAACTCTCCTCGCCGAATGTCCATATCTCGTCCGGGAGTGGAGAGAGAAGTTCCTCTGCATCTGGAGCCAAGGCACGGAACTGGGAGATCTGCAGGTGGGAGAAAGCGTCAGCAATACCGTCATTAATGCTCCTGGCACATGTCTGGCCCTGAAGAGCACATTAAGGCGCAAGGACTTAAGAACAAGTTGGCGAACTAAGGCCATAACTCTGGGGGATTTAGACGTTTGGGTGTTGACAATGTGCACTACCGCAGCATTGCCACAATAAGTGAACCACCGAATTAGCCTACCTGTCCCCCCAGAGCATAAGGGCCCCCCAAAATTGGAAAAAACTCCAGGAACGTAAGATCGCGTAAGCGATCCGTGCCCTGCCATGCGTGAGGCCATAGACCCCAGGCCCACTGTCCGTCAAAAATAAATCCCATAGCCCATGGAGCCGGAGGCATCCGACTGGGGGCTGACCATAAGCTCAGATCTCCAGGAGGATACGCCATTAAAGTCCATTAGGAATGTGAGCCAAACCGAAAGGTCTGCTCGTAAACCCCTAGTCAGCCATACACTGTGTTGTCGTTTAGAAAGGCCCACCATAGTGTCTCACAGACGCCTGGCGAAGGCTCTCTCTGGTGTCACCACTCTGCAGGCGAAGTTGAGGTGGCCATGCAGTGCCTGCAACTCCCGTAGAGACACCTTACACTTTGCAAACATTGCTAAAATCGCATTAGAGATCCGCCCCCCCCCCCCGACCGACAATTTGGTCACCAGGGCCGCTTGTACGTCATTCAAAAGAAGTGTATCCTCTTGCTGACAGGTGAATCCCATCTCAAGAATACAGGTTAAAATCCTGTAACCCTATCCCCGGATGATGAATGGCTGTCCCCCAAGCCATTCTTGATAAGGAGCCAGGCAACAGCACTGTTCACTGACTGCCGGGCACGGTCCAACCACGGGGGTCAATGGCTCCCTTATAATAGTGCCTCGGCACGATGTCTGACCATAGCAACCGTGTGTACGGCCATAAATAGTAAAGAACGCCAGGTCACTGCACTCAGAATTCTTTAAGTCCAGGCCGGTGATCTGTTCAAGATCATTGCCTCCGAGGTGCAGAATTAAAACATCTGCCGGTCCAGCATCCCCAAGGACAACCTTGGGGTTGGAGAGATAGGCATACTTAAGGACAACCTTGGGGTTGGAGAGATAGGCAGGATATCTCTCAATGCCATTTCCAGGGAATCATAAGCAGGTGAAGGCATCTCCTTGGGAATACCCTGAAGGAAATGGTGAGCCACTGTGTGAGAAAGAATGCTGGACTGTATGGGCTGTGGCCTGTTCCAGCAAGGCTGTTCTTATGTTCTTATGTTCTTATTGCCTCCGAGGTGCAGAATTAAAACATATGGCGGTCCGGCATCCCCAATGGACATCAGGAATGGCAACAGTTCCCACCACCTCATGCCGTGCACACCATACCACTGCATACGCGCGGTTGCACGTAGCCCGAGATGGGGTCCCCACTCCGACGATGCAGCATACTGTGCCGCCCAGTGCACATAAATTGTGGCCCACCAGCCACACTGCCACCGGTGTGCGGAAACACACAGGGTGTAAGAGAAGGAGAGAGACCTGAGGGCATAACAAGGCACTCATGCAGTGAGGGGACGAACAGATGAAGAAAAAAGGCGCAAATCCCCACCTGCCCATACAACGTATGTCAGCCTCCGAGTACTCAAATGCAGCCACAGTTGATGCAGCGCCTATCCGGAACAAATGGGTACCGATTGTAATTTGGTAAGGGGAGACCCATCTTGGTAGCAGAACAACAGGCCAGGGTGTGAACCCTGCGCTGCCACAAACGGATGTGGGCCACCAACCGGACAGATGGCAGCACCATGCTATTACCCTTTCCCCGCTGACCTGCCCTTGAGGAGCGAATCCTCCACAGAGAACATAGAACATAAGAACAGCCTTGCTGGAAGAGGCCACAGCCCATCCAGTCCAGCATTCTGTCTCAAACAGTGGCTCACCATTTCCTTCAGGGTATTACCAAGGAGATGCCTTCACCTGCTTAGGATTCCCTGGAAATGGCATTGAGAGATATCCTGCCTATCTCTCCAACCCCGAGGTTGTCCTTAAGTATCCATAATTATAGCCATTGATCCCCTTGTCCTCCATGAACTTGTCTAATCCTTTCTTAAAGCTGTCAAGACTGACAGCTGTCACCACTTCTTCTGGCAGGGAGTTCCATAGACCAGTGATCCTCTGGGTGAAAAAGTACTTTCTCTTATTTGTTTGAGAACTAGTACCCAAAAGTTTCATCGAGTGTCCCCTAGTTCTAGTGTTGTTCAATAGGGAAAACAGTTTTTCCTTATCTAATTTGTCCACACCTTGCATGATTTTATAAACTTCAATCAGGTCACCTCTTAGACGTCGTCGTTCAAGAGTGAAGAGGCCCAACCGTTGCAGCCTCAGATGGTAAGGAAGGTGTTCCAGTCCCCTAATCATTCTGGTTGCCCTCCTCTGCACTTTTTCCAGCTCCATAATATCCTTCTGGAGGTATGGCGACCAGAACTGTACACAGTATTCCAGATGGGGCCTCACCATAGATTTATAAAGAGGCAAAATGACACTTGCTGACTTATTTTCTATACCCTTCCTAATGATCCCTAGCATTGAGTTTGCTTTTTTCACTGCTGAGGCACACTGGGTTGACACCTTCATTGAGTTGTCCACCAGGACACCAAGGTCCCTTTCCTGGTTTGTCGCAGAGAGTTCAGACCCCATCAGTTTATGAATGTAATTGGTTTTTTTTGCCCCAACATGCATCACTCTGCACTTACTAGTGTTAAAGCTCATTTGCCACTGTTTTGCCCACTCCCCCAGTGTCAAGAGATCCCTCTGGAGCTCCTCACAATCTCTCACAGTTTTCACTACCCTGTATAATTTAATGTCGTCAGCAAATTTGGCTACCTTGCTATTTACTCCTACCTCTAGATCATTGATGAAGAGGTTGAAAAGCAGGGGTCCCAGTACTGAACCTTGGGGGACCCCACTCTTTACTTCCCTCCACTTGGAGAAGTGTTTATTGAGTGCTACCCTCTGTTTCCTGTCCCTTAGCCAGTTGCTGATCCAGGACAAGACCTGTCCCTTTATTCCATGACTGGCAAGTTTAATCAAGAGCCTTTGGTGTGGGACCTTGTCAAAAGCCTTCTGAAAGTCCAGATAAACAATGTCAACTGGATCCCCCTTATCCACTCTTGGTCGAGCGACACATCTTCCAGTTCCAGTGCCCTGCATAACATGTCCCCTGTTGAAAGTGGGACCAGCTCACTGAATCTCAGAGCCCCAAAGAAAGCCATGGAGGTAGTTGCCTGCAAATAGACTCTTCGTACGGAGCATAGGCACTGGCTGCGTAGGGGGCATATACAGTAGCCACAACTGCTAGCAGGGCTCATCCCACCGCATCTCAGGGTGAAGGGCCACCCTCATCCTAAGTTCTTCGCCATAGGCCAACCATGACGGGCCAGGGGAATCAACCACAGCCCGGTAAACATTGTCCAAGTACTGGACCATTGGGATGGCTAAATTGGGACGGGCCCTTAGATATTCTGCCATGGGTATCCAATAGGCCGGTAACCAATTGGCCCAAGTGCGAGGTGGGTAACGACGACGGGACAACTCCTTGTCCCTGTCGTCCTGCCCCTCCCTCTACTCCCCAGGAGGGTGAAAATGTCAATATCTTCCCCACGCCATATCTTCTCCCAAGTCGCACGGGATACATGGTCCCAGTGGTAGGGAGTAACCGGCTGTCGGCAGGGCCACTGTTGGCATGGATTGGAGTGGGGGAACACATAATAGGCCCTATCGGACCCCCGAGAAGTTCGGCAGAAGCATTGGGCCGGTCACCCCTGTAAGAAACTGGGGGTAATTGGCCTGTTGCGGCCATGGCCACTATACCCCCTCATGTTATGAGCTAGTGTCACGGCGTGCTGATTTGATGAGGATACTCACTCGGTGCACCCCATGGGCTGCCCCCACTGGGGGTTCTGGCCCGCGGTGGGCGTCAGAGCCCGCGATGGCCATCGAGCTCTGTATCCCGGTGCGTCCATGCCAAGCAGGACCAGTCCCCGGTGGAATGCCCTGGTGTAATGGCTTGATGGGGAGCTGCGAGGCGCCAGCCTGTGCTGGCCTAATGGTCTGCAGCAGCTCAACCCTGTTGGCGGCCCACTGCGCGACCATGGCCGGCATGTGGGCCAGAGCTGAAGACCTGCCAAGCCCACCATCTGAAGGTGGTGGAGCAATTCCTATAGATGCCTTGTGTGCCGATATGCGGGCAAGGAGAGCATCCACAGCGTCAGACCCACCAGAATAAGGTGGGCCGGATGGGCTGGATGGCCCGCCAGGCAATTGATGAGCGGGTGGAGGGATAAAACTGTGTGGCAATCCCTGGCCAGAATAGGGCCATGCCCAATAATCCGCCCCATGGGGGGCCGGTGGAATGGTGGGGTGCAATCCTGCGCTGCGCCCAAATGGGCCGCTATGCCCAATAATCCGGCCCATGGGGGGCAGGTGGAACTGTGGGGCGCAATTCCGCGCCATGCCCAAATGGGCCGCTATGCCCCATATCGGGCAAAGGTGCAACAGGGGTTGCAACCCCAGGGGAGCAGGCCTGCGCCACCCCTGCCCAAGTCCTCCAACTGGGCAGGTAGGCAGAGGCCTCGCCACCCTCACTGGTGGCAGTGGGAATTGTAACCCTGCCACCCCCCTGTGGGGCAGCTTCCCGAGCCCTCCGGCACGGTGGTTGCCCCACGGAGGTCGAGGGGGTGGGCCGAGCCCTCCCCCTAGGTCGCGGTCTAGGGGCCGCCTGGGACTTGCGCTTGGGTGCCATAGCCACCCAAGCAGGCACTGATCGGAGGAGATCTATCTTCCCATCAAATTTGTAAAAGGAGCAAGCCAGGAGGAGCAGCTTCGGAGCGAACTTCTCCGCTCCATCGCTTCTCTTTAAAATGGCAGAGAGGCTGCCTCGTGGCCACCCCTTTTATAGAGGGATGGCCATGCCCCCTGACTGACCCGGATGTCTGAGTCCGGGAGGGGCCCCCCGCAAAGAGTGTGGCGGCCATTTTGGCGCTGCACTTGCATTTGTGATGCTATGCAACCTGTTATTAGCTTTGTATTTTGTTATTGATGATTATATTATTTGTTCTGTAACTATATTTTATTGTATTTACTATATTGCACTGTGACACACTGTATTTTGTGAGATTTTTATATGGTAACTTGTAAATTGTACTTTGTAAACCACAAACCCTTGGGCAGAGAATTTTATTTTATTTTTATTTTAAATTCAAATTTCTATGCTGCCCAATCAGGTAAACCTGACTCTGGGCGGCTCACAACAAGTTAAAACATACATAAAAACAATTAAACCATTAAAAACCCAACATACTCACCCACCTACCCCGTTCATCTTTAAAAAACTACCCACATTAAAACTGTCTGCATTGACAATTAAAAGAAATGGGGGCTTATTTTATAAGAAAGGAAAAAAACTGGAGTCCATTCAAAGGAAAAATTGAAGTCAAGTATTTTATAAAAAATATTCAAGGCACAATAAAGTTGCATTCATTCAAAATGAGGTCAAAATATCCAAAGGAGAGCAAAATAATATCTTCAATACTTCACAATGTAGCACAACATAATTGCAAAAATAAGTAGGTCAACTTATGTCCAAAGCGTGTCAAGACTGTTCTGGTAAACTTAGTCTTTCCCTTACAGCTTCATCAGGACATTGGTTCTAAACATAAAAATAATAATAACAATAATAAGTAACAATAATTCATATAGTAGAAGCATTATTGAATATAGATACAAGCTCTGGATAACAAGGAAAACATAGTGCAATCATCAATATTACCTGTATTGTGTGTCAGAAGAGCCTCTAAATGTTTATTCTTTTAGTGCTCAAGACATTTAGGAAATAAGAAAAGCACAGGTGATATATAGCACAGAAAATGGTGAGGAACACTAAATGGAAAGCACCTGCAATAAGCCATGTTTGAGACCAGGAAACTCTTAAAGGACCCACAAGCATTTACAAAAAGCAGGCAAGCTCAAGCTCTGAGTTCAAACTATGGGGCTCCAAACTGTTAAACTTATGTATAAAAAATGCCTCACGTTGGCGAAGACAACGCTCTGAATTCATCTTTTCATAACGCAAAGGTTTAACCATCTCAAGAGCCAAAACCTGAATATGGTCTTCAGTGTGATTATGACTGACAAAATGAGATACTAAAGGAGCTGAAAGGTTCTGAGTTCGGATCCTGGAATGATGTTCATTGATCCTAGTTCTCAAAGGGCGAGTAGAAATCCCAATGGAGACTAAATCACAAGGACATTTTATCATGTGCACAATATTTTTGGAATTACAATTAGTGAACCCTTTAAGGGTATGCGTAAATGGAAGGTCAGTGGAAGAAATAGATTGAGTTTCAATTGGAATTTTATAAGGAATGCCGAGAGGTATTAATTACCAAGTTAAAAAAATATATAATTATATATTGGAAGGGGGGGAGATCCCCAAGTCCTGGAGTAATTCGATAATGGCTCTAATTCCTAAACCTGGAAAGGATAAAGAGAATATAGAAACATATAGACCAATATCATTATTAAATCAGGATGCAAAATTTTTTACTTCAATAATTAATAATCGGCTTAATAAATTCATAGACACTTATATTGGAGAAGACCAAGTAGGATTTGTCAAAGGAAGACAAATGGATAAATTAATAAATCGGTTAATTAATATTATTGATAAATTAAAAAATAATAAACAAAAAGTATGTATAGTGGCATTAGACATATATTTGATTCAATTCAATGGAAAACAATAAAAGGAATATGTGAGAAATTAAATTCGGCCCTAAATTTAATCATGTGATAGGACAATTGTACAAAGAAAGTAAATCTAAAATTAAAATGAATAATTGTCTGGGGAAAGAAATTGATATAAACGCGGGGACAAGACAAGGATGTCCATTGTCCCCATGTCTATTTATACTGGCAATGGAATTACTAGCAAATGATATAAGGCAAAATGAGAAATTAGTAGGAATAGAAAATAAAAAAATAAGTCTATTTGTGGATGATACTCTATTAGTTGTAAAAGATCCTTTAAATAATTTAAACAAAATAAAAGAACATTTAAGAGCCTTTGAAGAAGTAACAGGATTAAAAATTAATTGGACGAAAACTGAGGCTATCACATGCAATTTAACCCAGGCGGAAAAGGAAAAAATTGGAGATAGATTTAATATTACAATAAAAGATGAATTGAAATATTTGGGAATATTCGTGACGAAGGAACCAAAAGACCTATATAATATTAACTTCAATAAATTAAGAAATAAATTGAAACCATTACTAGAACAGATAAAACGAGCAAAGACTTCATGGTTTGGAAGGATTAATATTTGCAAAATGAAAGTTATACCCAAATTGAATTTTCTGTTTGAAAACTTACCGATTAAAATCAAAGAGTCAGAACTAAATAAATGGCAAAAATTGATAAACGGAATTTGCAATAATAATAAAAGAGCAAGAATTAGTAAAGGATTATGGTACATGAAGAATAAACAGGGAGGGTTAAACATTCCAAACATTAAAGCGTATTTTCAAGCCTTTCATATAAAGAAATTAATTAAATTATTAATTCAGCAAAATGAGGTAATAGGTGAAGGGGATCAAGAAGAATTTAAAAAATTAAAAGGTGAAATATTTCTTGCTCAAGTAAATAATAAAACAGAGATTAACTGCTTTTCTATAAAGAAAATTTATAACGTATGGAAAGGGGTTAAGAGGAAATTGGTACCAGATAGTTCCCCAATTTTAGAAATTTTAGATTTCCAGAGTTGCCCATTATTATCCTCGCAAAAAATAAGACCTATTCTATTGCAAGAAAAAGTGTTGTTAATAACAGAGTGGATTAAAAATTGTAATACATATCAGAAAAGGAAGGAGGTATATAATAAATTAAAATTAAATTGGCTACAAGAATTGGGGATGGAGAAATGGGACAAATCGATAAGGGGGATTATAGGAGTACCTAGGGCAAAGATGCCCTTTGAAGAATTGGTCTTGGAAATAAGGAAAGGGAAGACAAGATTACAGGGGTTAGTAGGTAAACTGTACCAAATGCTTATCCCAGGGGAAGGATCACACTATACACTTAAACGAATTTGGGAGGAAGATTTAAATATTAAAATTGAAGAAGAAGAGTGGAGGAAAAAGTGGGGAAACAGAATTACAAAAACTATGTCAATCAAGGAAAAGGAGCATGTTTGTAAGGTACTTTGGAGGTGGTACCTTACCCCAATCAGACTCAAGCAAATGGATATTAATAAATCTGATTTGTGTTGGAGATGCAATGAACAAAAGGGGACATATTTGCATCTGTGGTGGTTTTGTAAGAAAACAAATAAATTTTGGAAAGTGGTAGAGAAGGAGATAAACGAGATTCTTGGCATAACAATGATTTTAGAACCCAAACTAGCTATATTAGGAGAAATAGGAAAAATGAGATTAAGTGAGGGTAATAAAGAATTAATTTTGACATTGTTGCTAGTTGCTAGACAGCTGATAGCCCAAGAATGGAAGGGTAACGAAAATCTAAATAAGAATAGGTGGTATAAAGAGGTTTGGCAACTGGCACTAAATGAAAAATTAACTAGCCAAATTAGGTTAAAACAGGGTTTTAAAATCAAAATACAATTTTGGGAAATATGGAAACCTTTTATACAGCACGCTTAACAAGTGAAGAAGGAAGTAAGCCTGGCCCTGACATGATTCAATTTTGGAAGATTTAAGTATACTGTGCCAATTGAAATTGCTGCAGAATAGGGTTTTGCACGGATTAAAAGTTGAAAGAATGAAAGCGTGAACAAGATTTTGATATATTGTTGTTATTCCTTTCTCTTTTCTTGGTGTTTTTTCTTTATTTATTGTTAGTTTTTAAGTATTTATATTTTTTATGTTTGTTTGTATTTTATGATTATTAATAAAAAATTAAAAAATAATAATAACAATAATAAGTAAAAATAATTCATATAGTAGAAGCATTATTGAATATAGATACAAGCTCTGGATAACAAGGAAAACATAGTGCAATCATCAATATTACCTGTATTGTGTGTCAGAAGAGCCTCTAAATGTTTATTCTTTTAGTGCTCAAGACATTTAGGAAATAAGAAAAGCACAGGTGATATATAGCACAGAAAATGGTGAGGAACACTAAATGGAAAGCATCTGCAATAAGCCATGTTTGAGACCAGGAAACTCTTAAAGGACCCACAAGCATTTACAAAAAGCAGGCAAGCTCAAGCTCTGAGTTCAAGCTATGGGGCTCCAAACTGTTAAACTTATGTATAAAAAATGCCTCACGTTGGCGAAGACAACGCTCTAAATTCATCTTTTCATAACGCAAAGGTTTAACCATCTCAAGAGCCAAAACCTGAATATGGTCTTCAGTGTGATTATGACTGACAAAATGAGATACTAAAGGAGCTGAAAGGTTCTGAGTTCGGATCCTGGATATGATGTTCATTGATCCTAGTTCTCAAAGGGCGAGTAGAAATCCCAATGTAGACTAAATCACAAGGACATTTTATCATGTGCACAATATTTTTGGAATTACAATTAGTGAACCCTTTAAGGGTATGCGTAAATGGAAGGTCAGTGGAAGAAATAGATTGAGTTTCAATCGTAAATCTACATATAGAACAGCTCAAACATCGATGGTGCCCAGTGACAAACCTTTGCGAATAACAAAGAACATCTGAGGAATCAGATAAATCTGTCTTGGTCAGTATTTGGTGAAATGAATGGGTCTTCCTAAACCCAATATATGGCAAATTCTGACACCCAGGAATGTTAGCAACTATATCCCAATGTTGAAGCACAATTTTCTTAATTTTGTTTGCCAGAGGTGTATATTGTAAAGACTAATGTATTTTAGAAAAGTCAGGAGACTTATCTTTATGCTTAAGTAAAGAACCTCTAGGAACTGTATCAATTCTCTGTCGTGCATTCGCAATGGTCCTCAGGGGGTATCCTCTCTGTACTAGTTGGTTACAAACCCTATCAGCTGCATAATTGAAATCAAAACTATTGGAAGAGTTACGTTTAATCTGGGTAAGAAGACTATAGGGAATATTTGCTTTCAGATGATGTGGATGAAAGGAAGACAAGTGTAAATAAGAATTTCGATCAGTAGGTTTAGAAAATAGTTTCATAAGTAGTCTATTATGTTGAATAAAGATAGTGAGGTCTAAAAATGGAACAGAAACCACATCACTATGAAAAGTAAATTGTAAATTCATGTCTTGTGTATTAAGCCATTGAGCAAAAAGGAGGAAAAGCATCAGGGGAGTCAAAAAGAAAAAAACCCACAAATCATCAATGTACCTGCGATATAATAACATATGGCCAAAAAAAGGATTAGTTCGAGCATCATAAATGGTTTTCTTTTAAAATGAATTCATATAGATGTTAGCTATGGTGGGCACGGCCGAACTACCCATGGCCACGCCTTTAATTTGAACATAAAATTGGTTCATAAAGCGGAAAAAAATTATTCTCAAACACTAAATCGAAAAGGTCAAGTAAAAAATGTACAGAGAGAGTCAATTTTCCTAGCATATAAGGATTCTTCTATAATGGAGCGAACATCTTCCAAAGGGATATTGGTATAGAGGGAGGAAACATCATACGTGACTAAACAGCAATGATCAGGCACCTGAAAGCCTTCAACTTGATTAATAAAGTCCGCTGAATCACGGACAAAGGAGGGAGTATCTTGTGCTATAGGGTTAAGGAAAGAATCCAAAAACTTAGAAATAGGTTCCAAAGGGGTGTTTATAAAATACTTGACTTCAATTTTTCCTTTGAGTGGTCTCCAGTTTTCCCCCTGTATTTCTCCCACTCTAACCATACTTGTTTTTGGCTTATTTTATAAGCCAACAGGCGGTATATAAATTCAAATCAAATCAAAGTAAATCTAATGTTGCACACTCTTATATAGGTTTGCACAGTCAGTCCAATACACATTTATCTGGGAGTGAAATACCCATTAGACTTAGTAGAAGCTATTTTATATGACAATTATAAGATTGCTCAGGCTGGAAGGCCGGAGTTTGATTCCCAGATACTGCATGACAGAGTGAGCTCCCATCTCTGTCCCAGTCCCTGCCATCCTAGTAGTTCGAAAGCAAGAAACTGAAAGTAGATAGGGACCACTTTGGTGGGAAGGTAAACAACATGCACTCCAGTGTTGAGGCATGCCTACCACATGTCCATGGAAACATCTGCAGAGGCAGACAGCACTGGCACTTTGGCTATAAACAGAGATGAGTACTGAACTCTAGAGTCGGATAAAATTGGCTTTCGAGCAAGGGCAACCTTTACCTTTACCTTATACATACACACCTATTTTAGTATTAAGAAATAAAATTTTAATGTCTCCTTCCTTCCCATTGACATCTAGGGATTAGTGGGAAGAGAGGAGGGGATGAAAGCTATTTCCACTCCCTCCACAAAGTTCTCTGCTCCAAGGTTTCTTTTCTCATTGCCGAGATCATGGTAGCTGTGATCCGGTAAGATATGAGCTGCATAAATAAGCAAACCTATCTGTGTTGCCAGCTAAGCATCACACTCTTTTGTTTCCTTCCACCAAGGTTGCATGGATTGTTACCATACAGAATGTGAAGCCCTATCTACTTGTAAAAACATGTTTTCTCCCATGTAAGTGTAACTGGTCAAATATTTCCGGAGGTATCTGACTGTGGAGTCAGAGATCAGGCATTTGATTACCCTGCCAGAAGTATAGTCAGCCTATGCTGTTATGTATTATGTACAGTATGTTGTTATTTATCCATGCAATCTACCCTGTCCCAGATATGTCAGATTAGTATTAAACTTCTAAAAGGAATTAGAAAATTACATAAACTACATGACATGAAGGTGACATAATTCACATCTTTTGACAGTTATTAAGAGTTGAGTTCATAGCTCTTATAATGCTTTAGTTCATTATTTTATCTCCTGATATTAGGCCTCCATAAGGAAAATCCTGTTAATTTTTTTCACTTTAATAAACACATGGCATATCACTACACTCACTTTTAAATAATCTTCTGTTTGCATAAACATCATGGACAGAGAGCCTGGCTAATTTGGTTAGCTATCATCAGTTTTAGCTACTAGGTTATTATTAATTAACAGAAACATGCAACATAATATTTTTGGCATGAAAAAGGCTTGCTCTGTTTTGTCATAAATGATATGTACAGATGGTACAGCAATGGGGAGTCTGCAATGGATGGCCAGAGATGGAAGATTTATGCTCCATTCTTCTTATTATCATTTTCTTGTCCCTTTCCTACTGGAAACTGGCCAACATCACAACTACTCTGACTTTTAGATGAAGCAGCTCTAAATAAGATGATGTGCTGCATTTAAGTTAGTCTCCTGAGGTGCAGATCCACAGGAGGACTTGAAACGGAAGTGGGAACAAAATTTGAATATAAAGATCGGGGAGATTGAATGGAAAAATAAATGGAAAAAGAGGATTATGAGAACAATGTCTGTAAGAATTAAAGAACATAATTTTAAAATGTTGTGGCAATGGTACCTGACACCATTAAGACTTTACCAGATGGATAATAAAAGAGATAAGTTATGTTGGAGATGTAAAGAAATTGATGGAACATACGAACATATGTGGTGGAGTTGTAAAAAAATAAGGAATTTTTGGGGAAGAATAGAAAATGAGTTTGGTGAAATATTGGGTAAAAGTGTTAAGTTGGTGTCGGGTACTATTCTTTTAACAAATGTGGAAGGCTTGGGTTTAAACAAGGAGGAAAAAGAATTATTGGAAATCGCACTGACAACGGGTAGACAATGTATAGCTAGAAATTGGAAAAACGATGTAGATATACAGATTGGAGAATGGTATAAAGAAATGTGGAGTTTAGCATTGAACGATAAATTGACATGGGAGATTAAAGTCAAAATAGATAATTTAAAAGAGAATAGATTTTGGAATATATGGAAACCGTTCGTGGATCACTCTATTATGGCAAATGATAGTTCAGGACCAGTACCATTTCAAAGAAGTTTTTGGAGTTGAGTAGAAAATAAACTCTCCGGGCATTGTACATATTCACAGGGTGATTATTATTTGTGAAAAAGATTTGTGGTAGTACAGAAAAAAAAATTTTTTTTCTATCATTTTGGACTTTGAAACAATGGCTCTTAATATTTGGTAGTTAAATAGTAATTAATGAGTATAGATATTGTTATGTGCTAACATACAGTAATGTTTGTTAGTAAGATACTATGGATTTGTTAGTGTATTGTATTGTTAACGTATTGTTAATGTTTTCTTTTCTTTTTTGTATGTTTATTAAAAACTTAATAAAAATTAAAAAAAAAAGTTAGTCTCCTGAGTTCATCAGCCTAGAGACCAGAAAGATCTTTTTTTTCCTTCCCGGCATTCCTGCACTTGTTTTCTCTTCAGTTTTACCCTGAATTGTTAGCTTTGACAGTCTGTACTCTTAAGCTTTTTATTATATGACCTAACTCTACCACATTCCTGCATTTTATATATGTTATGATTCTCTGTCCTTTATTCATTTTCCTTTATACATTTTTGGTGGTCACCCTCTTTATATGAAGCATTCTTAGCAGGCTGTGAACTGAACTCTGGAATGATTGAGAACAGATCCTGTCCTTCTTCCTTATGATTATATTTCAAGTATTTGAACATATTTGTTGTATTTGTATCTTATACCTTCTCAACCTCCTGTTCCAAGTGTTAAGTTTGTCCAGTTACTTCAGTCTTTCCTCATAGGCTTGGTTTCTGGTCATTCTTCTTGCATTCTTCTGAACTTATTCCATGTTGTTGGCATTCTTCTTACAGTATGGTGTCCATAACTGGACACAGTACTCTAGGTACTACTGAATAGAGGGGGGAATAGTCCTTCACAAGTTTTGGAGACTATACTTTTGTTAATGCAACATAAATTAGCATTGGCCTTTTTTGCAGCCACATTCTACTGTTGACTCATATTCACCTTGTGATCTACAACAATTCCAAAATTGTTCTCACTAGTAGTAATATAGAGCCAAGTATCCTCTGCCATGTAAGTGTGCATTTGAGTTTTCCCCTAGATGTAGAACTTTTCCCCTCCATGTGAAATTTCATTCTGGGTTCTTGTGAAGTAAAATCCATCCAGTACCAACAATCTATCTTTCAGGGTTTTCCGAAGTATGGCAATCCTTCTGTCACATCCTTAATCTGTCTTCCATGGAGAACAGTATACCTGGTGGTCCCAAAGATCTTCCTGGCATATTTCAGTTTCAATCCCCTCAGCTACAACTACTCTACCACTACAACTATTCTTCAATTCTTCTTTTGGAAGAGTATGGGTTCAATGATACTGTTTTGTTGAGCTTCAGCCTCCCTAATGCCTCATGTGTTTTTTACTGGTTTACTGATTCTGCATGTTTTCTTCCAGGTTCCGCTTCAAGAATCTGAAAGCAGTTTTGCAATTCCAATAGAGATAAGTGTTGCCTCCTAATTTTGCTTCTAACTATATCAATTTTCCATAGTGCTTTCTCCATTATGTTTGTTCTCTAAAAAAGCTTTCTTCTCCTCTGCTTTGTTGTTCTTCCATCTCCTCTGGTTTGCTGTTCTTCCATTTCCATTGCCCTTCTTTACTACTGCTGCTGCTACTCAAGAGTTCTGCCTAAGTACTCTTCATTTTTTCTTATAATCCTAAACAGGGATTCTCAAACTGTGGCCCAGGGGCCGGATGCAGCCTGTGGCACCATTTCATGTGGTCCACCACAACCTCCAACTCACCAGGAAGTGCCATGTGGTGGAGGAAGGGCAAAATGGCCATCCAGCCCTCAAAACTGTCTGAGGGAGTGTGACAGGGCCCCTGGCTTACAAAGGTTGAGAACTCCTGGTCTTAAGTGTGGCTAGTCCATCTTCGTTCTTTTTCATTTCTTCCAACAGTGCTACCAGCCGACACTTGCTACATGTTCTCAGGCATGAAGACAAATATTGGACACACCTTGCAGGTCTTTTCTCCAATAATCCCTGCTATATTTTTTGCTTCCTTATTTTTGACATTGCCCCTTTCTTTGTTTTGCCTGCCTTAGAGATGCTCTGCTTGGCCTCTTTCTCTTTCTTTACTACTTCTCCTGTGTCAAATTCCTGTTTGCGCACTCCCTGGGGTCTGTCTCAGTTTTATTCCTCTGTTGTGCTCTGCTAACTGTAAACTTCATGTCTCCAGGCTGTGATGTGGAATTGAAAATATTTAGCATAATATAAAGCTCATTTTCAAACCCAATGTTAATTTTGCACTGACTATCACACTCTTACTCCTAAACAAGTTTCCCCATTCTCCATTCTGATTTATATTAGCCTACTGTTCATTCAACCAGAAACCAAGATAATTACGTTTGTCAATATGTTCCACTCTTTTATATTTAAGATATTGTTATCTCTAGCTTTCTTTCTTTCTTTTCTTCTTTTTTTTTGCACATTTAGATGGGGAGATTTTTCCTAACATAACAAATGTAGATAAATGTAGTTGGTGACATTGTGAACTGGGCCTTGGGAAAAGCCAAAAAAATTACAAGAAGGAACAAGAAAGAAAAATGTTACCCCATGAAAATAAACAAGTTTGTATCAAGTCATATGCTGTACACCCACCTCTGAAAGTCTTTGCAAAGTAGTTTGAGAAATGGCCCCCCTCCCCTTTAGTAGAAGCATTTTCAGAGTATATTTGTTGTTTTTTCTCCTTTTCTTTGTATAGAAAAAAGAATGCCTCCTCCAAAATCTGCACTATGTGACTTGGTGAGAGAGGGAGTTTTATCCCCTTTTAGCTGAATGGAGGCAAGGGCTGGCCAATATGCTTATGGTGTTTAGACATATGAGTCTGGGTGGTGTAATCAGGCAGTTTCTCATGCACCTGATAAATTGTAGAAGACTTTGAAAATATTCATTCATTCATTTCCCACTGATAATTAGTGCACAGCACTACTCTAAAGGTAAAAGTAAATGTAAAGGTTTCCGTTGCTCAAAGGCCAGTTGTATCTGTCTCTAGGATTCAGTGCTCATCTATGTTTCAAAGCCGAAGAGCCAGCACTGTCTGCTTCTGCAGATGTTTCTGTGGTCATGTGGCAGGCATGACTAGACGCCAGAACGCATGTAACGCTGTTACCTTCCCACCAAAGTGGTCCCTATTTATCTACTTGCAATTTCTTGCTTTCAAATTGCTAAGTTGGCAGGAGTTGGGACAAAGACAGGAGCTCATTCCGTCCTGCAGTACTGCTGAACCTCCGCCTCCCAGTCAGTGTCTTAGCCACTTGAGCCACTACTCTAGGTGGCTCATAATAAAGTAAAAAGACAACAAGAGATACCTACATAGATAAAATAAAAAGAACCAAATAAAACAGCAACAACCCCAACAAACCCATAGGTAGATAGATAGATAGATAAATCTTTATTGTCATTGTACTTCACAGAACAACGAGATTGAAAAACCACTTATTGACCCAACAAAACCTAAACGAAATACAACTATACAAAATTATCAACATACTCCCACCCCACGTATACACATTTAACCCCTAAAAAGCTCTAAAACTCTAAGACTCTAAGGCTCTAAAACTCTAAAAACTATATACAGAATCTTCCTCATAAACTGCATTTCACTGCATTCAAAGCCAGAACCACTTTTGGGTAGAAACTATTTCTCAAGTGACTGGTCCTGGTCTTTATGCCCTATATCTTCTTCTAGAAGGCAGAAGCTGAAAGAGATCATTTCCAGGGTGCGTACTATCCTGTGCAATCTCTACAGTTTTCTTATAACACCTGGCGGCATAGATTTGATCTAGAGTGGGAAGAGTACACCCAATTATCCCCTCCGCAGTCTTTACAACCCTGGACAGCATTGTTCTTTCCCTAGCTGTACAACTCCCAAACCATGCACACAGACCATAGGTTAACACACTCTCTATGGTACAGTGGTATAATGCCAACAGCAGGTCCTTTGAAAGATTGTTCTTCCTGAGGATTCTCAAGAAGTATAACCTCTGCTGTGCCTTCTTCATCAGATCTTTGCAGGCGCACCCCCCAATAAAGGACTCAGACACTGGTAAAAGTGGATAACGGCATTGGGCCACATTTATTGATTCATGCCCTAGTCCGAATTATAAATTTCTATTGGTAATTGACCAATTATAATTCTTAAGGCAAGCAGGCCGAAGTAACACTGATAAGGTACCACCCAAAATTGCCGACGGCAATTGTTACAATGTATCTATTTGTATCCATTTGTTTGTTGACAACAAACAAATTGTTGACCGTAGTCAATATCTAACTAATGACCCCACCCTCTGACGCATATCCGTGAAATCACGGGGTGATGCATGCTGTCTAGCTGTAGCCATCACCCCGTCGCCTGGTTCGTCGTTGACCGGACAACGTTTAACCAACTTATGCCTGTCTAGTGTTGTCCAGTCAATTGCGAACCTGCCGGATACCTGTGGGTCATAAATGTTTACCTTACCAGTGCTACCCGCCACACGGGGAGGCTTCCCAAAAAGGCTCACCGCCCCCCCCAAGACCGTCAGCTCGGTCGATAGGCCTGCTCGCCAGTCTGCTAACCAGAGGTCCATACCTCCCTGCGACAGATGGGCCCCATCCCCTGAGTAAAGCTCTTAATTTTGCAGACTGATGGTGGGGAGGCGAATGACGCGTCCCCCACCCTATTCAAAAAGGAACCGGGCAATAGCCCTGTTCACGGAGCGTCGGCTCAGTCAAGAGCCTCGAGGCTGAACGCTCCCCAGTAAGCGTACCGCGACATCATGTCCGACCACCTGAGGGTTGTGGCAGGCCACACATAATGTGAGTAGGGCAGGTCACTGCAAATCGCAAGCTTCCGCGATAGGCCAGTGACCCGCCCCAAGCCATCGCCCCCAAGGTACATAACCAGTACATCAGGCGAGTCAGCATCCCTGATGTAGAAAAGGAATGGCAACAGTTCCCGCCATAACATGCCGTGCTTACCACACCACCTGAGACGTGCGGGCGCACCCAGTCCCAGTCGGGGTCCCACTCTGTCGCCGCAGCATAACGCGCTGCCCTGTGCAGTGTAACGTGCTGCCCTATGCAGCGTAATGCGCTGCCCTGTGCAGCGTAACGCGCTGCCCTGTGCACGCGGCTATGGCCCACCAGCCATACTGTCACCGGTGTAATACGACACCCAGGGTCTGTCAAGGAAAAAAAGGGGGGAGAAACAGTGCAGTGACTAAACTGGTACTCAGGTTGAAGAGGGCGAACACAAATTGAAAACATTGTGATCCCCACCCTCCCATGCGGCGTATTTCAGCCCCGGAGCACCCAAAACAGCTGCAGTAGAAGCCGCCCCCTTCTGAACGAATGGGTGCCGCAACGAGCCCCTGAGAGGCCAACACTGTCTAGTGCCTTTGCGGCACCCTCCAAAATTGAAATTTAGTAAGGGAAGACCCACCTTGGTGACAGAAAAACGGGCCATGGTGCGTGCCACGCAGTGCAAGGAAATCCTGTAGGGCACCAACCGGACAGATGTCTGCCAAAGAACACCGTAGCAGTCTTACATCACTGCCTACGCCATGCTGATCTGTCTTAGAGGAGCGTATCCTCCACTGAGCCCAGTCTTTGGCAACATAGACATCCTCGAGTTCCAGTGCCCTACGACTTGCATCCGCCTTAGACAGCATCACAAGGTCGCTGATGCGGAGCGCTCCAAAAAGGCCACCGTTGTGGCTGCATGAAATGGGCTGCCTCATATCTATCAAACAGAGGCTAGGCCAGCCCCGGGCCAATTGGGTAAGAACCCCTGGAGAAATCGGGTGGCGGTCGTCCGGGCAACGCCCACGCTACCGCACCCACCCCTCCAAAACATGTCTCACACGGAAGTCAGCGGTACTATCCACATGACCTCCCACCTTGGCCATAAAAGCCAACGCTGACAGCCTAGATGCCATGGTGCGAGGTGCAAAGCCCTGGGCATGCAGGTAAACCATGAACCGAAGTACATGGGTCACTGGGATCAGCCAGGATTCTGGCAGCCGGAATTGGGTACAGAAGGCTCTGAAAGAATTGAATGCATGGTGATACGCCTTACGCGTGCGTGGCGCCAGTGACAAGCCAATCGCCCGGTTCACCTCTCCTTGCCAATGGTCCATATCTCGTCCGGGGGTGGCGAGGGAAATCCCTCCGCATCCAGGGCCAAGGCACGGAACTGGGAGATCTGCAGGCGGGACAAAGCGTCAGCGATATCATTATTGACCCCCGGGACATGCCTGGCCCCGAAGAGGACGTAGGGGCGCAGGCTGCGCAACACAAACTGGCGCATTAGGTCCATGACCCTGGGCGATTTGGAAGTCTGTGAGTTGACAATGTGGACAACGGCCGCATTGTCACACCAGAAATGGACGACCGAGTCGGCCCACTCCTCGCCCCATAGCATCAAAGCCCCCAGGATAGGGAAAAATTCCAAATACGTGAGATCACGCAGGCGACCCGTGCCTGCACAGGCTGGTGGCCACCCACCATAGGCCCACTTCCCATTGAAGTACATCCCATAACCCAGGGACCCCGAGGCATCAGACTGGATCTGAAAGCGAGGGGAAGCCAGGAGGTCAGACCTCCAAAATGATACTCCATCGAACTCCCTCAGGAACTGGAGCCAGATAAGCATATCTGCCCTGATACCCCGGGTGAGTCTAACCCTATGGTGGGGCCTAGATAAGCCAGTCATGGCATCGCACAAGCACCGAGCAAATGCCCTGCCCGGTGCGACCACCCTGCAAGCGAAATTGAGGTGACCATGTAGCACCTGCAGTTCCCTCAGGGATGCCTTGCGTTTAGCAAGCAAATCCGAGATAAGGGCCACTATCCTTGACCCCTTATCCCCCGGTAACCTAGAAGCCTACGCTACCGAGTCAATCTCCATCCCCAGGAATACTAGCTTAGTAGATGGGCCCTCGGTCTTTTCGGGCGCTAAAGGGACACCGAGTTCCTCCATTAGCGTCTGAAATGTGTTGAGGAGACGTGTGTACGTGTCCCAGCCCCGTTCACCCCGAACAAAATTCATCCAGGTAATGGGCTACAGACCGGGACCCTGACCTGCGGACGAAAGCCCACTGCAGGAATGTGCTGAAACACTCAAAGGCCGAGCATGATATGGGGTAGGGCAAGTGATGGATCAGGCGAAACTCGCCCGGTAACTCCTTGGGCACCAAGCCCAAGGGTGACACCTTAAGGTCAGGGAACGGGGGTGCAGTGAAAGGGCCAGCGACCCTGCCCGCATGAACCTCCTTGTTAATGCTGGCAGCAGCCACCTCCTCCCTCCCCTTAAGGGACAAAAGTTTGGGAGCATCCTGAAGGGACCTATCACCCACAAAAGGAATACGGAACCCCCGTCGAAAACCCTGAAGCAGGTAAACCGCCTCCTCCTCCTTTGGGTATAATGCGAGCCAATGCTCCAACATGTCCACGTTAATTCGGGAGGGGGCCATTCGGTGAACCAGCTCCCCCTGCGGCAGTCTTGCCAACCCCTTGTCCGCCCCTCCCTCTGCCCCGCATCCCTCCAGGCCTGGGACAGGCGGAGGCAGCATGGGGGCCGGCACAAGAGGGCCACTCATGCCTGTACCGGCAATTCTTCCCATTGCAGGAACCATTGGACAAGAAAGTCCAGCACAGCAGACAGGCTGGAACCCCCTGCCCCGCCACCTGGCGGGGTGCCTGCGCTGGGGCCGCTCGCTGGACCGCATGTCCACAATGGTATCTCTCTCCAGGCGCAGGGCGCGTGGGAGTCATGTACAGAAGCCACAGCGTCTGGCAGGGCTCATCCCACCTCATCTCGGGGTGCAGGGGAATCCGCATACGGAATTCCACATCATAAGCCAACCACGACGGGCCCGGGAAGTCGACCATCGCCCGGTAAACGTGGTCCAACTACTGGACAATCGGAATCGCCAAATCCGGCCGGGCCCTGAGGTAGACCGCCACGTATGAGGTAAGCCGGCAACCGGTTGGCCTACGTACGTGGCTGCTTGCGACGACGTGCCTGCTCCTTATCCTTCTCATCTTGCCCCTCCCTCTCCTCTATGGTGGGTTCTCTGGTAAGGAGGGAGAAGATGTCCACATACTTCCCACGCCAGACCTTTTCCTTGGTGGCTTGGGCCAAACGGTCCCCCAGGGGCAACGAATACCCCGCATTTGGCAATGCCGACTCAGGAACGGCGGGAACTGCGGGCATCTGAAAAGGAGCCTGGACCAACCCGGTCACCCCTAAAACATTCCCAACTGCGCAAGTAGTACCCCCCACACCGGGGCCCTGGGTGAGAGCTGGAGTCACCGGGTGGGCCGTCGGCGGCCGAACCGCTGCACCACCCATGCGAGGCCAAGGCCATTGAACCCCCCCCCAACATTGCCATGTGTGTGGGTGCGCTAGATTGAACCACATACTCACATGCTGCACTCCCATGGGCCGCCCCCACCGGGGGTTCCGACCCACTGGGGGCGTCAGAGCTCACGACCGCATCTGAGCTCGCCGACGGGGCCTGACCAGCACCGGCCTGTCGATCGGGGAGCTGCGAGGCAGTGGCCGATGCCGGGCCACACGCCTCAGTCAGCTCGACCCGTCCCGCCGCCTGCCGCTGCCCTGCAGACGATGGACGAATCTGCACCCCAAAAGGGGTCCCCTGGGTGGTTACCCTGGCCAGTGAAGCCTCGAGGGCCGCAACGCGGGCCAGAAGGGCCTCCACACTGACATAGCCCCCCCAAGCCAAGAGGGGGCAAAGGGCCGGCCGGCCCACTAACTGCAGGCGCGGGTCCAGATCCCTGGACCCCTGGGCCCATATAGGGCCATGATCCCAGGCCCGGCCCCAGGGCCGGGGAGAACCCTGCCAGGGGAGAGAGCTGAAACCCCCCGCAGGCAGCTGCGCACCAACGGGGGAAGGCCCCGCAGAATGGGCCATGCCAGAGGCAGTGGCCACTGCTTGCGGGCCGAGGGCCGCGGCCCCTACAGGGCCGGTACACAGACCTCCAGCCCCAGGCTAAGGGGGAATCAACCCCATACCACCGGTCCCGGTGAGCTCGGGCAAAGGAGGCTGCTGGGTAGGCGCGGCCGCGGTCCTCCGACCCGGCTGGCGCCTCTGCGCAGAACGAGCCGCGTTTGCAGCCGCCTTCTTCTTAGAAGGTATCGCAGCTAACCGATGGGAAGCCGAAAAGGAGAAAATTCAGCAGCCAAGAGGCTTCCCGGTGAAGGTAAAAGCGACGGAGGTAAGAGGGAAAAAACTTCTCCGCTCCGTCGCTTCGCAAAATGGCAGCTCGGCTGCCTCGTGGCCACCCCTTTTATAGAGGAGCTGGCCACGCCCCCTAACTACCCGGATGCCTTCGTCCGATGGGGGGGGGGCCCACAAAGAGCGCGGCGGCCATTTTGGCGCCGCGCTTGCATTGGTGTTTGCTCCCCATGTTAGATCATCCCTCAGCTCCATTCCCAGAAATCGAAACACTGAGACCTATTCCACACAATTCCTTTCAATAATAAGTGGCTGGATGTTCAATTTGCATTTTCTGAAGTCCACAATGATCTCTTTTGTCTTTTTTACATTGAGCAATAAATTGTTTTCCCTACACCACTCTGTCAGCTATTTAGAGCCCTAAATAGCACCAGTATCAACAGCAACAAATCCTAGCAATCAATTATATAAAGTAAAAGAATTGAACTTTCAAAATAACTCAATGGGTATCCGTATTACTACACCTAAATTTGATTTTGAATGCCTTGGTAAACAAAAGATTTTGAACATTTCCTGAAAATACTGAAGTGTAGCGGCTGTCCTAATTTCAGATGGTAATTAATTCCATAGTAAGGGTGCCACCACTGGAAAATCTCTACTGAATAATAATAATGTGCCATCAAGCATTGTTATTTTAAAAATGCATAGTTTCATATGCAAGAGATGAGAATAAAGATGTGTTTCACTTGTCTTTATGTTCTGAGTACAACTGCTTTGATGCTTATTATCATTATGCTTGCAGATTAATTTCCTTAGGCACATGGGTTTAGCAGCAATACAATTTTATAAAAACATACAGGTGAATAAATCCAAGCTTATTTAAACCTTCGCTTTTTCCTACTCCACTAAGGTATAAATAAAATCCACTCAGTTGACAGGGTCAAAAGATTAACAATAGTGTCATGTCTTGTCTCCCCCACCTCCCCAAGGATCAATCCAGTTGGATATCTTTGTCATAAAATATTGCTGGGTGCTACTTAGAGGGAAAGAATCAATCTGCCATGGTGCTGCATTAATCTATACATCCCTGGCAGCCTGAGCATATATCTTTTAAAATGAAACTCATTGCTTTTACAGGTACATAATTTGATTCTTATGCCATACTTCAAATTCACTCTTAAAGCGCAGCAGGACTTGTAGGTATCACCATCTAACTTTTCAATGAATATTCTTTATGCATACCTTTCTCTAGTAAGCTTCTCTCTCTCTGCAGAATATATATATATATCAAAGAGTAGATACTGTGAAGCATAAAGTGTTAGAAAAGGTGGGTGATCAAATAGCTTGTCTAGTCAGTCACTTTTAGAAGGAGAGATATGAGTGACCCAGAATTTCTAAACAAATCCTGAACATCTCAGAGAAGGCACAAATACTGACATGCACATAAAAGATAAGTGGGTGAGAAGGAAGACTAGGATTTAAAGATGGAGGAACAGTCATAATTAGTTTGCAATGGCCATCAGCTTCAAGTGGCTCTGAAAGCAGACAATATGAATTCAATTGTTATCATTGCACGGCCCAAGGTAATAATGTCTCAGCAATTACATTCCATGTAAAGCAGATCAAAAATTTAAATGAGCATAAAACATATTAGTGAGCATGTTTAAGGACCAGTAATATCAACATTATGCCCAAAGTAAGCATTTCATTTGGCAGGTCACATGAAGAGATCTATCAATATGTTTTCTTGCCCATAAGAAAACATAAGACAGAATCAAAATGGGAACTTAAGACTGCCCAAGTCAAACAACAGGTTTCCAAGTCCTGTGCTGGGAAAGAGCAGTTTCCTTCTCATGGCAGCCACCCTCCTGGCTTAGCCATATATTGAAGTCCACTGAGAGACAGGCACTTTTGAAGGCAGTATTTTCCACAAAGAGTAGGAAATTGTTCATTTTAATAGGAGGTAGGTTTCAAAAGTTTGACAGGTGGTGTTTTTTGTATTTTCCACCACAGATTTTTCAGGATGTACAGATGGACCTACACTTTGTATTGTTTCTTTTGGGATCTGACTTTCTCATTATCTTGGCATATTTTATTTACAGCATTTACTTATTTGTTATACAGTGATACCTCATACAACGTCCAAACTTGGTTCCACAAGTTTGGACTTTATACGGATTTGGACTTTGTATGAGACATGCAAAATCCTAGCCACGATGCCTCATACAACGTCCAAATCCTTGCCGTGATGCCTCATACAACGTCATTTCCATAGAGATACATTGTACTGTAACAGCACAGACTTCAGGGCAAAGTCAAGGAAACAGACAGGAAACTGACAGAACTTTAAGAAATCATTGTCTAAAGGCTAAAAACATTACAAAAACATGTCAAACAACCCTGATTGTCCAAGAACCTGAAGAATGCTGCAAAAATCCCAGGAATGCTTCTAAAAATTCTGACGAAAAAATTCAAAAAAATTCAAAATCGTGATCAAAACCACTCCTAAACACTCTTCGCCTCATGAAAAACTCACAAGAGCAATGCACGCATGTGTCCTGCCTTTTATACTGCCCAGGCACAATGCAACCTGGGAAACCCCAATGCCTCATACAAAGTCACACAACTTTGTATGAAGCAACTTTTTTGAAGGAATTAGGCGATGTTGTATGAATCCGATGTTGTATGAAGCGGACTTTGTATAAGGTATTACTATTTATCTTTTGTTTTTGCCTCCAATATGCTTAAAGCATCAAATGTGAAGCTTTTCATGAGACATGTTCTCATGAGAAATTAGGAAAAACACTCTTACATTGGCACTCACGAAAGAAGCCTACTTCACAGATAGCTTATTCGGTGTTCTTCTTATCAGAATAATTTAATGGAGAAAGCCAAGCTAAAGGAAGGAAATACTAATCTGTAAAAATAAAAATATATACTGTATCATGATCAAAATAAATATTAACATGAAGGATGAAAATAGTTCACATTTAGCTGATTCCTTGCAGCATGAAGCAGATTGTGAGGGGATGGGGACATGAATTTAAGCCTTGCCCAAATATCCCCTTGTAAGGAAGTTGGCCATACCTTCATTTGATAAGCATGAAGATCTAACTAAATTCTAGGCAGAGAGACACAGAGGATAGGTTTCTATGTGCCTCTCCTTATCTCCTTAGCCTTCTACACATTTTCAGGTAATAGCATTTGAATAAAGGTGTACAACTCTATAATCAATACCACATTCAAATACTTTTATATAAATAAATGTGCCTCCATCACAAAGGAAGGAAGGAAGAAATAAATACAGAGATTAAAGTGGCCTAACAATGGACAGATCTTTCTAGAAGGCTTCCTGTGACCATCTTGTGGAAAATATTCAGTGAAGGAATAATCAATGTTATGAGCAACCTCCAAATTCATAATGAAGGAGTTCATCCTTGTACCAGTTTAGCACGTTAGTTTGGGGGTGGGGGGAGATAAGTTTTAGTTGCAGACTCAGGAAAATATATTGTTAAATAATGAACATAATAACTCTTCATTAAGAGTTTCAAGGAATTGTGGGAAAACATTGTTTCTCTTTTACCTTTCTGATATGTTTGCCTTTTGTAAAGAATAGTTCTTTTAATGACTCTACCTATACTGAAGGTTTCTTGATCCAGTTGAGGACAGCTGGACCTACTGTAAAAGAAAAGTTGCTTTAATGAATTATTTCTGTGATACTGAATTCCTTCTGATTTCTTGTGTTAATGCCGGTTCTATTTGTTGCTATAAATAACATTTATGAAAGCGCGGTGCCAAAATGGCCGCTGCGCTCTTTGCAGGCCCCACCCCCACCCGGACTCAGACATCCGGGTGAGTTAGGGGGCGTGGCCACCCCTCTATAAAAGGGGTGGCCACGAGGCAGCCGAGCTGCCATTTTAAAAATAGCGACGGAGAGGAGAAGTTTTCTCCGTCGCTGTTCCTTCGATTCTTCGGCTCTTTAGCCCTTGGCTTTCCCGGCTGGGAAGGAAGGAGTTGCACAGAGCCTTTGGCTTGCTGGCTGCTCTGTGCTTTTTGGCATAGGTTGATCCCTGGACAGGGATCCTGCTATTTCTACAGATATGCCTCCCATACGGAAGGCCCCGGCGACGAAACCGCGGCCAACGGGGAGGACTTTTGTTGGCCCTGCGCAGCGCGGGGGGCAGCCCTCAGGTCGGAGGACCAGGGCTGTGCCCACGCGGCAGAGCACTACCCCCACCGATACTGGTGGGGTGATGCAGGCTGGTGCTTGGCCTCCGACCGGCCAGCCTCCGACCGGCCCTTCAGGGGCTTCGACCCTCGGCCCGCAGTTGCAGGCCATGGGTCAGGTCAGCGGGGGAGGGCCTGGTGCTGGTGCACAGCACGTTCCCTCTCCGGCCCCTCATGGGCCGGAGTTTTGGGCATGGCCCTATTCGGGCCCAGGCTCTCGTTTTGGGGTTCCTGGTCAAATGCCTGGTGGGCCGTCCGGCCCATCCGGCCCACTTTATACTGGGGGATCTGTGGCAGTGGATGTGTTGCTAATGCGTTTAGCTGTGCTTGAGGCATCCTTGGGGATTGCACACAACCCCATGACAGGGGGCCCTTCTCTCTCTGCCGGGTGCCCTTCGTGTTCACCGGCTACCTCGACGGTGGCCACACTGCAACAAGCGGCCAGCCGGGTTAAGCTGCTTGAGACGCTCCGGCCTGCGCCTGCCGGTGTCTCGCAGCTCCCTGTTCGTCCAGAGCTACGGCAGGAGAGTGGTCAGGTGTGGCACCAGAGCTCGATTCCGGTTGCGAGCTCCGACGCCTGCTGTGGGCTGGAACCCCCAGTGGGGGCGGCTCACGGGGGTGCACCTAGTGAGTATCAGGTTCAAGTTAATGCACCCACATCACAGTCCACTTCCAGTGGTGGGGTTCAGTGGCCATGGCCTCGTCAAGTCAAGGCGAGTGGGCATCAGTTGCCAGCCTATCCCAGTGCCCCTTGGTTCCATACTGGCACAACGTTGGGGGTGGGGGTTTCCGCCCCCAGGGCAGTGCCGGGCATCGCAGGGGCTGTCCAGGTTCCGCTGCGTATGCCCCGTGTACCTAATGTGCCGGTGACGGCCTTGCCGACGGCTGGTTATTCATTGCCCCTTGGTGATCATTTGTCCCAGGTCATGAGGGAAAAGATTTGGCGGGGGGAGTTCAGTTGATGCGAGCGGGCATCAGTTACCATCTTATCCCAGTATCCCATGGTGCTAAATGGTCCCTCGTTAAGGGCGGGGGTGTCCGCCCCCAGGGCAGTGCCGAGCATCGCAGGGGCTGTCCGTGTCCTGCTGCGTATGCCCTTGAGACAGAACGTGCCGTCGATGGCTTTGCCGACGGCTGGTTATTCTGTGCCCCTGGGTGATCATTTGCCGCAGGTCACAAGGGGTAAGGTCTGGAGGGGGATATGTGGATATTCTCCATATTGAACTGTGAGCCCACTGAGGAGGAGAGAGGGGGACAGGACGACAGAGCCAAAGAGCTGTCCCATCGTCGTAAGCCACCGCACACCTGGGGCCAACTGGTGGTCGGCATACCTTACATATATGGTGGTCTGCCGCAGGGCCCGGCCTGATTGAGCCATCCCGATGGTTCGATCTATTGCTAATATTACAGGGTGATGGTTGATTTGATGGGCCCATCGCAGTTGGCTTACGGTGAGGAATGTGGATGAGGGTGGCCCTACACCCTGACAGGAGGTTGGATGAGCCCTGTCAGCACTTGTGCTCGTGTACATGACTCCCACGTGACTGGTGCCTGGTGATAGGTACCATGGTGGTCATGCTGTGCAGCGGGCTGCTCAGACACAGGCTCCCCGCTAACTGGTCCGGAAGGGGGTTCCAGCCCGCCTGCCGTGTTCGACCTGCTCAGCTGGCGACGGGTGTACTAAGCACCAGTGTCGTTACCGACTTGGTGTCCCCTTTTGCGCTGGCCCTTACGCCGCCTCCGCGTGCCCGTGGGTTGGTGGGTTACGGGGCAGAGGTAGGGGTGCACAGGAGGCGATCAGAGCTCCGTCTGAAAGAACTAGCCTTGTCAAAGCCCCCCCTCCCCAATTAGTGTACTCAGGCTGGAGCGATGGCACTCAGCTCATCCATGAAGGGATGATGCGGGGTACCTGCTGGAGGGTTTTCAATGGGGCTTTTGTATTCCATTCGGGGGTGTTGAGTGTCCCAGGATGCTACTAATCTGGTTACCTTGAAAGGTAACGAAGAGGTGGCTTCACTGTGCACAGCTACGGGAGTTGGGGCTATGAGAGTAGCGGGTCCCTTCTCGGAACCACCTTTCCTAAGTTGAACGTCTCCCCTATGAGGCTAGTACCGAGGTAGAACCAGGGTGAATGTCATTTAATCCTCCATTTAGCTTACCCTGTGGGTTATTCGGTCAGGGATGCCATTCCTGATGACCTTGTTCAGTCAGGTACTCGTAGTTGGTTCAGCCCCTATGGGTGGCACGCTCATGCAGTCCCGGTGCTTTCCTGGCACAGTGTGATGTGCACTCGGCTTTCAGATTACTGCCAGTGCACCCAATGGATTTAGAGCTATTGGGTTTTTAGGTTCCAAAGGGAATTTTACTTAGATAAGGCCAACCCCTTCTGACTGAGTTAATTCATGTTCAGCATTCGAACGATTCGGGACTTTCATTAAGTGGGCCTTTGCTCGCAGGTCGGGGTCTCGGTCTCTAGCACATTACCTCGACGACTTTTGGTTCGGGGGTGAACGGGGCTCGGACACGTGCACGCGTCTCCTCACTACATTTCAGACACTCAGGTGGGAACTGGGTGTCCCCTTGGCGCCTGAAAAGACCGAGGGCCCAGCTACTAAGCTCACATTTCTAAATCGACTCTGTCGCACGGGCATCCGGGTTACCCATGAATAATGTGGCTCGGATCTCCGCGGCGATTTTGGCATTGATTGCCAAACATAAAGTGTTCCCTTGTGAGCTGCAGTTACTTCATGGCCACCTTAATTTTGCCTGCAGGGTGGTTCCACCCGGCAGAGCATTGGCCAGGCGCCTGTGTGACGCCATGGCTGGCCTGTTAAAACGTCAACACAGGGTCCAGCTGATCAGGGGCATACGGGTGGACCTTCCAGTCTGGCTCAAATTACTCCTGGGTTTTAAAGGGGTCTCTTCCTGGAGATCAGACCTGATGGTCTGCCCTAGATTTCAAATACGGTCGGATGCCTCCGGCTCCCTGACTTATGGGCGTTTACTCTGAGGGTAGGTGGACTTACGGCCAATGGCAGCACACATGGCTTGGCACGGATCGCCTCCGTGATCTTACCTTCCTTGAGTTTCTTCCCATTTTGGGGAGCACTGATGCTATGGGGCGACGAGTGGGCCTACTCAGAGGTCCATTTTCGGTGTGATAATGTGGCAGTGGTGCACATTGTCAACACCCAGACATGCAAATCCCCCAGGGTCATGACATTAGTTTGTCTATTCTTTTTGAGAAACCTACGCCTAAATGTGCTGTTCTGGGCCAGGCATGTTCCAGGTATTAATAACGACATTGCTGCTGCTTTATCCCGCCTACAGATCTCCCGGTTCCGTGCCTTACTCTGGAAGCAGATGAATTCCACTCGCCACTCCCGGCCGATATTTGGACGTTTGGCGAGGAGAGGTGAACCGGGCATGTCATTGGCACCTCGCACGCGTAAGGCGTATCACCATGCATTCATGCGTCGTGTTTTGGAGGGGTGGACACGGGAACATGTCCGCCGCCCGGACACGCGTCACCCCATTTCCCAGAGTTTCTGACCCACCTTGCACGAGGCTGGCATGACTTATGTTCGGATAGGTGTGAAGTGGCTCTTGGTCATGCAGCTACCACGGTAGCCTTTTTGGAGCGCTCCGCAGCAGTGAGTGGGTGCCAGAGTTGGTACCATCTGTGTAAGGCGGATGTGTCTCGTAGGGCACTGGAACTCGACGATGTCTCTGTCACACATGAGTGGGCTCAAGTGGGGATACGGTCCTCACAGGTTGTTCAGCACGGCGTAGGCAGTGGAGTCAGACTGCTACGAAGTTTTATTGGAGACATCTGTCCGGTTGGTGCCCTACATGAATTTTCGACAGTGCCTGCTGCGCGCCCCAGCCTGTTTTTCTGCCACCAGGATAGGTCTACCCTTGCCGGAGTAATGTTACTAAGGGTGACCGGTGCCGTGCTTCGCGGTGTGGGGGCCCGTTTTGTCACCCATTTATTTAGGATAGGCATCACGTTGATCGCGGCTACGTTTGGAGTACTCGGAGGCGGACATGCGTGTATGCGCAATTTCTTATATGTACATGCCCTCACTGTACGAATACCTAGTTATGTCCTTAACCTCTTCTCCTCTTTTACAGATCCTGTGTGTCTCTACACACCGGTGGCAGTGGGGCTGGTGGGCCGCAGCTATTTACACTGGGCAGCAGTATATGCTGCAGCGACAGAGAGTGGACCCCGACTTGGGCTGTGTGCATCCGCACGTATGCGATGGTATGGTATGCGCGGCACAAGGGGGCGGGAACTGTTGCCATTCCTGATGTCCGTCGGGGATGCTGGACTGCCCAATGTTCTTACTAGGCAACTCGGCGGCAACAATCTTATACTGCTGTTACTAAACTGTCGAGGGGCTGTGACCTGGCGTTTTATATCACGTATGGCTTACACACGGTCGCTATGGTCTAACATCGTGCCGAGACACCAATTTAGGGGAGACGTGGATCTCCGTGGTTCGGACTGTTCCGGCAGTCAGTGGACAGGGCTGTTGCTCAGTCCCTTGCTGAGCATGGCTGGGAGACAGCCATTGGACACCTGAGGATAGGCTTACAAAAATTTTGCCGGTAGGCAGGGGAAGGGGTCCACCTGTCGGCTGGAGGTATGTACCTCGTTCTGGGTGTGGTGCAAGCAGGCCTGGCGACCGAGCTGACGGTCTTGGGGGGGGGCGGTGAGTCATCATGGACGCCTCCCCGTGTGGCGGGTAGCACTGGTAAGGTAAATATTTATGACCCATAGGTATCCGGCAGGTTCGCAATTGACTGGCCAACACTTAGACAGGTACAGGTGTAATAACGTTGACCGGTCAATGACGAACCAGGCAAGGGGTGATGGCAGGAGCTTTTCAGCATGCATCACCCCGTGAATTGATGGATACACGTCAGAGGGTGGGGTCAGTAGATAGTTTATTGACTACGGTCAACAATTTGTCAACAAACAAATTGATACAAATGGATACATTGTAGCCAATTGCCATTGGCAATTTTGGGAGGAACCTTACCAGTGTTACTGTGGCCTGCTTGCCTTAAGAATTATAATTGGATGAGTACCAATTGAAAGTTATAATTCAGACTAGGGCATTATTCAATAAAAGTGGCCCAATGCCTTTATCCATATACCGGTGTCTGAGTCTTTCTTTGGGGGGTGCGCCTGCAATGAAAGTGCGGCGCCAAAATGGCCACCGCGCTCTTTGCAGGGCCCCCCCACCCGGACTCAGACATCCGGGTGAATTAGGGGGCGTGGCCACCCCTCTATAAAAGGGGTGGCCACGAGGCAGCCGAGCTGCCATTTTAAAAATAGCAACGGAGAAGAGGTTTTCCCTCCACCCCCTCCCTAGTGAACAGTGTGATATTTTGGTCGCTTCGGGGCCGGGTGGGAATTTTTGGCCTGAACCTACAATTGGCCCTTGGGTTCTGGTTTTTTTGCCCATCCCACACTGTTGCTAAGGTTTGACATAGGTTTTTTTTGCTCTTGACTTTGGTCACTTAGGCGGGTAGCACTGGTAAGGTAAATATTTATGACCCATAGGTATCCGGCAGGTTCGCAATTGACTGGCCAACACTTAGACAGGTACAGGTGTAATAACGTTGACCGGTCAACGACGAACCAGGCAAGGGGTGATGGCAGGAGCTTTTCAGCATGCATCACCCCGTGATTTGACGGATACACGTCAGAGGGTGGGGTCAGTAGATAGTTTATTGACTACGGTCAACAATTTGTTTGTGTCAACAAACAAATTGATACAAATGGATACATTGTAGCCAATTGCCATTGGCAATTTTGGGAGGAACCTTACCAGTGTTACTGCGGCCTGCTTGCCTTAAGAATTATAATTGGATGAGTACCAATTGAAAGTTATAATTCGGACTAGGGCATTATTCAATAAAAGTGGCCCAATGCCTTTATCCATATACCGGTGTCTGAGTCTTTCTTTGGGGTGCGCGCCTGCAATGTATTTTGCAGCAGACAATAATACTGAAAAGAAACAAAACTCAAAACGAGTATCACCAAAAGATCATATACACTATTGTCCTTGGGAAACAAAACATTCTTTAATATAATTTTTCTTTAATTGTTGCTCTCAATTTCACATGTACAGCAGAGCTGCAGGCAAGCAAAGAAAAACACAGCTCATAACTCCAGTCAAGTTACTTGATGTTGGTCCTTAGGGCTTGACTAAAACACTTTGCTACCCAAAGCAAAGAGTAAGATGAAGCAAACTGCATACACACATTCTGACATACAGTGAAGCAGATTGAACTGGCTATCACTGCCAATACGACTCATCACTTACAAAAAAAATGGAAAGAAGCCAGAAAATTCATGCGGAACATCTGGAAGGCTGTCACTTTTGATTTGGAAAGAGAAAAAACAGAAACTAAAATGGTGGCTGCAACTATTTTCACTTGTAGCTTGCTCAGGAAGCTCCTAAGAAGGTGGGGTTTTCACTGAATAGGTCCTCCCAGCCTCCCTGTTGATGCTATGGAGCCAGAAAGCCAGAAACAGCGACCCGACAACAGCAATTTTTTTCATCCTCAACCAGCTGGAAAGGTAGGGGATCACATCGTCCTTTTGGCGGAGGTGGGCAGAGGCAGCGCCGGTGATTCTCTGAGGCTCACAGGAGCCAATCAGTACTGTTTCCGACCCCCACCCCCAACTGCCCGGATGCTGCTGGAAGGCAAAATGCTGATGAAGGAGTTTTCCCCGCTGTTTTGCCTTCCAGCAACATCCGGACAGGCTCCCCTGAGACTCAGAGAGATCAAACACATAACGTCAGTATCCAGGGCATTACTTTTCAGAAAATCCAGGATCATTATCCGAATAAGTTGTTGCGCAGATGGATTGTTATCCGGGGTATTACTGTACCTTATTACCACCAGGATAAAACCTTCCCCTGCTGTCTCCTAAGTGCCATGGTTTATTACTGGATTTTACAAGACACAATTTAATAGTGTCAAATCACATTTTCCATGAGTACAGTACACTAGCTATATATGGCTGTATCAGAGACAAATGCTTACATTTCCCATATATAGTATGGCTTTTCTGAGACAATGGTGAGTACCATACATATGGAGTATAAACAAACTGGAGAATATAAAAATGTAATGGATGGCCACACTATAACTGTGAAGAATATAATTGTAATTAATTTTCTAGGGCAGCATAAATCCCTTTGATCTGAAAAGAGAGTTATGTAATTTTGTTACACATTTTAAATTGTTTAGATTTTATTTGTTGTTGATGTTAGATGTGCAAATATTAATTATTTTTTAAAAAAATAATAATATAACAACAACAAACATATGGTTTATGAATGTGGGATATGGTGCTTCTGTATACAGGACACAAAATATAAGAGAATGGACCTATATTGCTGCAAATTTTCATGCCCTCATTGCCAGCTGGAAAAAGAATGCCAAGCTCTACAGACCCAAGGGTAGGTAGCCTGAATGTTGACAACACCAATTGTAGCAGTCAAGATAATCTATAGCAGGGATGGGGAACTGGGCTTATGGGAATTTAAGTCCAAGTCCACCTTGAGGCCTAAGGTTGAGAAACCCTCAACTAAAGGAAACAGACTAGTCCTCTAGGTGTTCTTGAACTTCAATTCCCAGAAGCCCATGCTCCCCCCACCACTCCTGGTCTAGAGGATACCCTCTTGTGTTCACTACCATTCACAAAGAGACCCCAAACAAAAGAAAAATCCAGAAGAGGACTCTTTTCTTCATCAGTTAAGCATTTCTCACCCAAACACAAAATAATTGTGTTGTGGCTGGTTCCCCCCCCCCCTCCATTACAAATGTGAATGGTAGTGAGCAGAGGAGGTTATCCTGTATAATCCATCCTGACTTCTGCCATTGGTGTTGCCAACATACAGACTGCTCTTTTCTATGTAAAGCAGAGTTTCTCAAACTTTTTGTGCTGTGGGCCTGTCATGTGCTTGAGCGGGCTGGTCACATGATTCTTCCTGCCATAAACGCTGCCGTAAATGACCCACAGCTGTCGTAAACATGTTTATGACATCCACGGATGCATTTACAGCAGTGTTTTGCATGCGTGGGCATGTTTTACTTCCACCTCTGGTTGTGGCATGGGTGTCGTAGGTCAGATGATTTGGCACCATGGGTTGGGTCCAGCCTGGCCCACGGGCTGTAGATTGACTACCCCAGAAGTAAAGCTTGACATCATTTTTCCTGCTGGCAATGTATGCACAATACTGTGCCACATCTTCAGGCCATTTACAGGTATTTTGAATTTATTTATTTATATTTATTTATAACTCAAATTTCTATGCCGCCCAATCAGGCAAACACGACTCAGGGCGGCTCACAACAGATTAAAACATACATATTAAAACAATTAAAACCCCAACATATCCACCCACCTATTAAAAACTTACCACATTAAAACTGCCCACATTAAAAAGATGGAGAGGCTTCATTTTATAAGCCAACAGGCGGGGGCCACTCTTCCATCTGGGCCCCACACCTGCCACACCAACCAGGTTTTTAATTCTTTTCTGAAAGGCAGCAGCTCCGTCTGCTCCCACAACTCTACTGGCAGGAGGTTCCACAAGGCCAGTGCAGACATGGAAAAGACCCTCCCTCGTGTGCCAGAGAGGCGAGCCCCTCTGGCAGATGGAACAATTAGAGAGCCCCTCCGGTCCACTCTGGTTGGACGGACAGACAGACACTCTTGGGATGATGCGGTCCCTTAGGTATCCTGGCCCACTACCATGTAGGGCTTTAAAGGTCAAAACCAGCACCTTGAATTGCATCCAGAGATAAACTGGTAACCAATGCAACTCCCGAAGCAATGGTGAGGCATGAGCATAACGCCCGCACCCCATCACCACCCAGACTGCCGCATTCTGCACCAGCTGTAGCCTCAGAATGGTCACAAAGGGCAGCCCCATGTAGAGCGCATTACAGTAATCCAATCTGGAGGTGACTAGAGCATGAGTGACTGTGAGCAAGGAGTCTCAGTCCAGGAGCAGGTGCAACTGACGGATGATGTGAAGCTGTGTGAAAGCCCTTCTGGCCATGGCCACCACCTGATCTACAAGTAGCAGTCCCGAATCCAGGAGGACCCCTAAGTTGCGTACCGGGTCTGTCTGGGGCAAAGCAGCCCCATCCAAGACTAAAGTTGGCAGATCCCTGGATAATGCAGGGGCCCCTATCCATAGCCACTCAGTCTTGGAAGGATTCAATTGTAGCCCGTTGACCCCCATCCAGACCCCAACAGCTTCCAGACATCTGGATAGAACATTGACCATATCACTGGGGTCCCCACAGGCCGAGATGTACAGCTGGGTATCATCAGCATACTGATGATACCTCACCCCATGCGAACGGATAATCTCGCCCAGCGGCTTCATGTAGATGTTGAATAGGAGAGGAGAGAGCACCGAGCCCTGAGGCACCCCATAATGTAGGGGCCTAGGGCTGAACCTTTCACTCTTCAACCACACCGACTGGGTCCGGCCCTCCAGAAATGAGGAAAACCAGGATAACACAGTACCCTGGATTCCCAATCCTTTGTGCCGTTCCAGAAGGATATCGTGGTCGACAGTATCAAACACTGCTGAGAAGTCAAGAAGGGCAAGGATGGATGGATAACCACCGTCCCACTCCCGCCAGAGATCATCTACCAGTGCGACCAATGCCATCTCTGTACCATATCCAGGCATGAAACCTGATTGAAAGGGATCCAGATAATCCGCTTTATCCAGGACACCCTGCAGCTGTCGCGCCACCACCTTCTCCAATACCTTCCCCAAAAAGGGGAGGTTGGAGACCGGTCTATAGTTAGCTGGAACTGCTGGGTCGAGGGATTGTTTGTTCAGGAAGGGGTGCACCAAAGCATGTTTAAAAGGTGCAGGAAAACCCCCTCCTGTAGTGATGCATTGATTATAGCCTCGACCCAGCCTCCCATCACCACCTTAGAGGCTTTCACCAACCAGGTGGGACAGGGATCTAAAGTGCAGGAGGTGGTGCAAACAGCTGCAAGAAGCCTGTCCACTTCCTCAGGGACAACTGGATCGAATTGATCCCAGATAACACAGCCAGACTGAGCTCTGGTCCCCTCCCAACTCTCCCCATCCACGCCAGGATTGAACCCGGAGCGAATCCGAGCGATTTTCTCCACAAGATAGTCTGCCAAAACCTCAGCCGAACCCTGCCAACCGGGCACCGGCCCCTCCCAGCCAAGGAGAGACCTGGTAACCCGAAACAGGGCAGCTGGGTGATTATCTGTGGAGGCAATGAGGGTGGTGAATCTTGGGTACAGAAACACAATATCACAAATTTATAGATCAGAAAGTTTTTAAAGAATTGAATGCATGTTGTCATACTCTAAGCTCATAATTTTGACTAAGGAGATCACTTCCTTTAGATATGTATGTTGATGGAGCCCTTGCAAAAATTTCTTACTGACAATTGTGTCATTTGTTGCCAAAAAAAGAGAGGTTGGCCACATATATTCTGAAACGACAGGCTCCAATATGCTTTAAGTTGCCATATGCATGAATGACTCTGTGAACATCTGTGTGTGAGAACTGAAAGCTGGCAAGTACAAGAATGGGTGGGAGAAGAGGAAAGATTGCACTTTAACTTAACATCTCAGAAACAATTATATTTGCATGTAGGACAATCCTCAAGAGACAACTCCATCTTTGATTTTGTCAGTTCTCTTTATACTTTTCCCTTGAAGACGAGCCTTGTTTCATATTACTTTTTTTCCCTTTAGTCTCCCTGCCCCTGCAGAAGATAAAGAAATAAAGGGACAATGACTGTGATTGAATGATCACCTGTTTAGAGGAGTTGCAGTGGCTGAGTGTTTAAGAAGCTTGCCTTGTTAGCTGGAAGGCCAGCAAGTTGGCAGTTCGATTTCCGAGTACTCCTGCCAACCTAGCAGTTTGAAAGCAAGAAATTGCTAGTAGATCACTTCAGTGGGAAAAGATCTTGGGGACATGAAAGGAGCTTCATTTGGGTGTTTCCTGAGCAGAGTTTCTCCAGCAAAATCCTTTCAACCCTGAATAATTTCTGACACAAAATTATTATTATCACCTGTATTGGGGTTCACAAATCTGCCTTTCAACACCCTTTTCATTAAAAAAAACAACCCCTGCATTATTTTCTATTCCAAATATTTACTTTGGCTACAAAATTATACTTTGGATTTTACATGCTTTCTTTCATACAGCCAGCTGTATGCTAATTGCACAACATGTTAGACAGCTGAAGGTGTGACCAAGAGCTGCCCGAATTCAATAGCTGTTTTTGGAATTGCCTTTACATACATGGATTTCAATGAAAAGATTTTGGTCTAGAAAATCAAACTGAAAAAGAATTCTCACTAATAAATCCATTCTTCCAAACATATCACATAACTAGCTAACCCTATTTTTTGTCCTTAAAATCCCTTTTTCGTTACAAAGTTTGAAATATAATGTCACTTAGTTCTGGTGGCCTTAGACATTTGGCAAGTTAGGTGCTAACTTACTTATACAAAAAAAGGAGCTATTACAAAAATCTGGTAGTATATGTTCTGTTGTATGACATACTTTTGGAGGAAGAGCTAAGTCTACAAAAACATATTCTGTGTACTACAATAAATATTGATATTTTGTTTAGTTCTTTAAAAAGGGAGGAGTTTAAATTATACCTCCCTGCCAAAAAAAACACAGTGTCCGTTTTACTAAAAAAAAAATAGGGTTCAATAATAGGCTTCCCTCACAGTGGAAGCAGATAAACAATAGCAAATATGCTTGGTGCATCATTAAATTTGTTGCAGATGGGGCAGGGCATAGATGTTTCTAAAAGACCTCCCAATCAAAACCTTTGTCTTCCTTTGTGATTCTTGGTTGCAAGGAGGTTGAGGTCTCATAAGTTGATAGGAAGTGAGGTCTTCAACTCACATGGTGTAGTGTGGTAGAATGGCCTCGATGGACACCATTGGACGGTTCAGAAGTGCCTCAAGATTTATCTCTGTGGAGTCTTGTTGATTGGTGATAAACCTGAGAGGAAAATGGGATTTATCAGCACCTAGATAGACCTTCACACCTTTGGTTTGGGCCCAGGCTCACAGTGCATCAGTATCCAATTTCTCTCCAAATTCCACAACCATAGATAGATCATATGTCACTTTAGTGAAATCCATCCTCTTCACATAGAATATGCACTATGGAAGGCCTCACAGCTGGTGAATAGTAGTTTACAAGTTAAATCTTACATACATTTGTGGCTCCAGTCAAATACACTGTTTGTATTTCACCTCCGTTTGCCAGGTAAGAAGTGATAGACTGTGTGTACCCTTATCAGCTTGGCTTCCTCAACCACAGAGGATTTTTACTCTTATTGCCTGTGAAATAATTTCCTCTATCTGTGGACAAAGACCTATTAGTTAATACTTGGTAACATACATGGAACTATATTTTACAGTCATGTTACCTCAAGTTAAGAAATAACAGGACCAATAAATACATCAGTGTAGATGTATTTGTTAAGTACAGAGCAGAACACAAAACAGATAATGTCTGTGCTGAATTCTAAACTTGAGACTACTTGCTTAAAAAAGCTACACAGCATAATATCCCATTAGGATTTGGGCCTTTTTTACCAACTCTACTCTTATTCTTGGTGCAGGTGCAGCAAGAATAGCAAGATCATAAAGAAAGTTTACATAATCAGAACACCATATTATGTTTTAGTATTCAAATTTAAAGTCACCCTTTTTAAAAAGGGGGCAGAAGACCAAAATACACTTCATGTATTTATCCGAGCTAAACATTGAATAACCACAGCAAAACATACTGTTTTATGGCATGTGAATATCTATTTACATAAAACATTCTAACATTTATATAAAGGATTAAATTTATCAATTTATATTGGATTTTTCTTGTGATCAATTGACCAGGGATTGGGTATTGTGTCAGGAATGCTCTGGGATCCATGATAGTTGCCCATTCTTGTTTTCCTATTTAAACAAATTTAGTTTTTTAAGCAGCTATTACTAAAATACAGACTGTAAGATTGCCTAAATATTTTCAATAAAGAAAACCCTATATAAAGAATACAATAAAAAGAAAGGTCTGAATTAGTCTTGTTTAGAAGAGATGTACTGAACTCAAGATGACTTAAATTAATTATTGCTAGGTTTCAATGATTTCATTGGATCTATTTTAGCTAATTAAATCTAAATTAAATCAATTGGACACATGACTCTTAACTATGAGGCATCTAGTTCTAGTTTGATCAATCTTGCATCCCTTTAAAGAAATGAGCCTAATCCCTACCTTCAACCATGAAGATCACATATAGTTTGAACTGGCCAACATCCAATGTTAGTGCCTAATAAGTAGAAAGGATGTGTTTGCATGAGTTATTTCTATTTTAAAAAAGGAAAGGAAAAATGAACGGTATCAACAGTTCATGGTGGAAAAGGTTGGAAATATTGCTTTCCTGAATGACAAATTAAGAATCTCCTAGGGATTCTGGGAAACTTTCCAAACTCAGGTGAAATCACAATTCCACTAATGAGTACAGTTCCATATCCAACAAATTATGAACAGGACAAAATCCTATGGCCCACATGAGCCTGCCCAATCACTCCCTATCACCGTCAGAGACGTGGCTGGCTGGCTGGCACAATTGACTGGATAGTTTTGATATTATAAACCCAAATTATGTATATCAAGCAGTCTGTCTTATGAGATCAGCTGTGCTCTCTGTTTCATGTCATTTAGGCAGCATATGAAATTTCAGCCGGAATATTACCTAAGCAGCTGGTGGTGATTTATTCTCCCTGGGCTATTGTTTGCGTTGACTTCCTTTGACTACAGTGTTTTTATTGTCATGATTTTGTTACTTTTTAATGATTATTTTTATATTTTGTATGATACAATTCCTTTTGGGCACTTCAGAAAAGTGAAGATGAAAGATGAAATAGAAATGCTGAAGCAAATAAATGAACAATCACCATTCATCTCTCTGTTTTCCCCACGTTTGTGCTTCACAGCTAAGAAAATAATTCTAAAGCTAATGCAAGTTCTAACTTCTCAAGTGAACAGTTTGAACTGATGCAACTTTGAACATTTCAGGTGAGCAGATGGACAAATTTGTTCATGCAGAAATATTGCCAACACAACAATGGAAAGATAATGAAGGAGCAAGCAGGCAGGTCATGTTGTGGTCAAATTCTTAACCTTATGCAGCACATTGAGGATGGTTGCGAAAGAAAGCTAATTATGAGAGTGGCTTTCATTGACCTAACTGCAGCATACAATACTGTCAATCATAGGATTCTACTCGGTTAAATAAATAATCTTATCAAAGATAACAAGCTTTCTAGGGTCATTGGCAGCTTCCTTCAGAACCAGAGATTTTATGTGACAATGTATGGAAAGAACAGCAGATGGAGGTTGCACACTGCCCCATGGAAGTTTATTGTCTCCAACACTGTGTAATATATATACAAATGATCAACCAGTTCCTGACAATACAACATTGTTCATCTATGCAGACAACACAGCAATGACCATGCAAGGATCAAACTTTGATGAGGTAGCAGGAAAACCATTGAAATGGAGAGGCAAGGGTTGAGTTGGATGTTACGTGGCAAGGGAACTGATTACAGCATTGTTCAGCAACAAAACACCTCAGTATGATGCTTGATAGGACACTCTCTTTTAAGCAGCACTGCCTGAATACCAAAGCTAAAGTTAGTACAAGGAACAACATCATTAGGAACTACCAACAATAAATGGGGAACTCAAGCACTTATGTTATGTACATCATCTTTGGTGCTGAGCATCTCTGCAGCAGAGTATGCTGTTCCAGTATGGAGCACATACACACATACAAAACAAGTTGACATCACTGTTAATGAAGTCATGCTTATAGTGACAGGATGCCTCAAACCTACACCTGTTGAGAAAATGTACCCTTTGGTTGGTGGAAGGGTGGAGCGGCCAGGGTGTCAACTACAATAGAAGGGGGGAGAGACGCAAAAATAAGCCACATGACCATGCATAAAATGAAACAAATGCAGGAGGAAGATGATACTTTTTATAGGTCACCTCTTGTTGGTATCACTCCACCTATGATAAGGCAAGAAGTAGCAGCAGATGCTGAGAGAACTAAAAAAGTGAATGACCCTGAACATCCTCTGAATGGATATGAGCCTCAAGTCTGCCGGCTCAGATCCAGGAAGTGCTTTATGGCAAGGGGAAAAAAAACACTCTCGAGGTTACACAAGAGCAAAACCAAATTAGAAGATGGAGGAAGGAGCTCACTGGACAAGGAACAACATTAAAGATGGTTACAGCTGAGGAACTCACCTCCCCTATGACACTTGGAGGACTCTGAATAGGCTGAGGGTTGGAGTCCCTAAATGCAAAACCAACATGCTCAAGTGGGGGCTGATGGCAGACAACAGCACACTGTGTGAATGTGGGGAAATACAGAATCTGGCTCACTTGCTGGTCTGCCAATTACTGCCAGAAACTTAATTTTGGCCAATGAGAAAGCCAAGAAAGTGTCATCATTTTGGCATTCCAGGGTTTGATCGGAATAGGAAAGAAGAAGCCTACATACAATTTGTATATAATAAGCATGCAACAATAGAGTCAAGCTAATCAAGATTAATTATGTTTATGTACATTTGAGCCTAAGTATTTTCTGGCTTAATGGCAGAAAGCGAAGAAGACCTAAAGAGTCTCTTGATGAGGGTGAAAGAGGTGAGTGGAAAAGCTGGCTTGAAACTCAACATCAAAATAACCAAAATCATGGCATGTGGCCCTATCACTCTGGCAAAAAAGGGGTAGAAATGGACGTAGTGACAGATTTTACCTTTTTGGGATCTAAGATCACTGCAGATGGTGACTGTAGCCATGAAATAAAAAAGATGCTTACTCCTTTGGAGGCAAAGTATAGCAAACCTAGGGAGCATAATAAAAAGTGGGGACATCACCCTGCCAACAAAAGTCTGCATAGTTAAAGTGATGGTCTTCCCAGTAGTAATATGACTGTGAGAGATGGACCATAAGAAAGGCTGAGTGCCGAAGAATATATGCCTTTGAGCTGTGGTGCTGTGGAAGAATTTTGAGAGTCCCCTGGACTGCAATGAGATCAAATCAGTCAATCCTAAAGGAAATCAACCCTTACTGCTCCTTGGAAGGACAAGTACCGAAGATGAAGCTCAAATACTTTGGCCACCAAATTAGAAGTGAGGACTCACTGGATAAAGCCCTGATGCTAGGAAAGATTAAAGGCAAAAGGATAAGGGGGAGGCAGAGGATGAGATTTTGTTAGACAGCATTGTTGACACAGTGGGCATTGATCTGGGCAAACTACAGAAGACAAATGAGAGAGGAACTTGACATGCTATGGTCATGGTGTTGCAAAGTGTCGAACTCGACTGTGTGACTGAACAACAAGTTTTCTGGCTGGCTAGGATGAACCATATGATTAGCAATTGCCTTTACACAAAATAGGATCATTTCCTTTTAGGGGTATGATGACATATTGCAATATTATTGGTTCTGGGATGTTGCAAATATAATCATGCTCCCAGAGTGTTTGAAAATAAAGAGAAAAGGAACAGCATTTAAGCAGAGAAGAACTACTGTCAGCAGCAGTGGTGTGGAGGGAAATATCTACTTTGCAATGTTAAAAAACATAGAGAGCAGATCCTATTGAATTCATACATGGATTGCGAAATTACACTATTTCTTCTCATTGTGTGCTTGCAAGGATTTTTCTCCCTTTGGAGAGATGATTTCTAAGGTATAATGTACTTTGCAGGCACACCCCCCAAAGAAAGACTCAGACACCAGTATATGGATAAAGGCATCGGGCCACTTTTATTGAATAATGCCCTAGTCCGAATTATAACTTTCAATTGGTGTAATCCTGACAACACCCCTTGCCTGGTTCGCCCTTGAATACAAATTGGTTTCTCTGTTCTTAAAAAAGGGGATTGAAATGGGGGAAAAGATCTGTGATAGAATAATATTTGGTTGTTGTCTTTTTAAATAAATGTATATTTTGATTTTCTATTAAATTAGTAGCCCATGTGTTTTCCATTAAATTAGGTGGCTCACAATAAATAACAAATAAAAAAAATAGGTTTATGTTTAATATATTGAAACTCATCAATAAAAATCTGTAATACTAAAACATCATATAAAATTTGTGTGGGGGTTAAATTTGCTTCAGCAACACACCTGCTTAAATGTCCACATTCCATCTGTATCAGATTGTCTTTGCTCACTCCAGCAAAGATAGATGGAACTAATCTATCATCGGTTGGCAGGGAGCCTTAGAGGCTGTAGGCAGTCTCTGTAAAAGCCCTTCATAAATTAACTGGGGTGAGTACTGTTGTGTTCTAAAGCCTGTGCCTTAAAAAAATGTACCTATCCATGTGTATCCAATGTAACCTTTTCTATGTGTAACATTGTAACCTCCAGCTGCATCACTGTAACCTTAATAGGACGCGAGCTAGTGACCACTAGATGGCAATAGCGAGCGTCCAAGCTCATTGGTCCAAGACTCACCTAGAACAACAGCGCGGGAAGATTCCCGCCACTACCTTCACCTGGACAAGAAGGGCGTGACCTGCAATGACGTCACGCAGCCTGTAGCCAATAGGCTATCAAGGAGCCACATTCAAATGTATAGCCACTGCATATATTGAGCTGTTCGTCCGCCATTACCTCATGTTCCCACTGACCAGCATGTAATAAAGTTGTGTTAAGCCAGCTCTTCGGCTGTCCTGGTGTCCTTGGTCCCATACACTAAATTGGCGACGAAGGTGGGATCATGGCTGCCCACGGGACCAAGACATACGCCGGTTTCGACATCAAGAAAACGCAAGATTGGGAACTCTTTGAGATGGACTTCCAAGGCGCGCTGGTGGAGTTCGAGGTTAAGGAGGAGGCGAAGAAAAGAGCCATCCTCACCAGAATGCTCGGGCACGACGGCAAGAGGGTATTGATTGACCTCATCGCACCCAAAAAGGCGGCTGAATTCAAGGCAGAAGAGCTCCTGATGGTGTTGCGAGACCATTTTCGGCCCTCGGTGGCAATGTTTCCCGCTCGGAGCGTGTTTTGGAGGCGAGTCCAAGCGCCTGGTGAGTCGGTCGCCGCTTTTGTAGCGGCCCTGCGTCTGGCTGCCGGCCCATGCAAATGGGAGAATTTGGAAGTCACCCTCAGGGACTGCGTGCTATGCGGCCTGAAGGACGCCGAGATTCAGCGCACGCTAATGAATCAGGAGCCGCCCCCCACGTTGCAGGAGGTCCTGAAAGCGGCACAGGCCGCGGAAGCCACGAAGGCCGGGGTGCAAGAGCTCCAGGACTGGCAGCCGAAGGCCGACAAAGCAGAGAGTTCGGTGCACGCAGCCCGGCGAATTTCGAAATCGTCCGCCGAAAGCAGCGACGACGAGGACGTCCGGAGGGTCCGGTAGGAGGGCCGGCGCTGCGACGGCTGCAGGGCGGCTCACGACCATGCCAGGTGCCCGTTCCGAAAGGCCGAGTGCCACAACTGCGGGCGACGCGGGCACATAGCCAAAGTCTGCAGACAACGGCGCAAGGACCGGAGGAGCTCGCCCGACCGCCCAGCGAGGGACCGGAGGAGCTCGCCTGACCGCCCAGCGAGGCCAGACCGCTCGATGAGACTAAAGGATGGCGCCCGGCCCACGAGGAAGCAGGACGGCGTGGGCCGCATCTCCGACGACAGCGGCGACGACGCCCCGGTTTTCAGCATGTCCATGGGAAACCCCCATTACTTTGTTGAGGTACTGGTGCAAGGGGCCCCTGTTAGGATGGAGATTGACTCTGGCTCCTCTTACTCCATCATTTCCCAGAGGGAGTTTTTGAGAATTGCCCCCCGCGTACGGCCCAAGCTCAAAGCGTTGAGGTCCACGTGCAAGGGAACAGTATCCCGGTGTTGGGGGTTGGGAATTTCCAGGTGCAGTACAAGCGGCACGCCGCGGAACTCCCCCTAGTCGTTCTTAAGGGGGGTAATTGCAGCCTCCTCGGGACTCAATCGTTTCAGCCCCTGGGTCTGTTCATTGGGGGGGTGCACGCCGTTGGGTCTGACCCGATACAGGAGGTGTGTGACACGCACCCCGAAGTCTTCAAGAAGGGACTTGGGAAATTCAATGGACCCCCAGTAGCGTTCGACCTGGACCCGGAGGTCCGCCCAATCAGACTCAAACCGTGCCGGGTGCCTTTTGCGCTCAAGGACAAAATAGAGGCGGAACTGGACAAATTAGTGGGCCAGGGGATTCTTGTTCCTGTTGATTCCGCGGAGTGGGAAACTCCAATTGTCACAGCATTGAAGGCCAATGGGGAGGTTCGCATTTGCGCCGACTATAAGTGCACCATTAATAAGGCAATCCGCCCTAATGTGTACGCGGTGCTGGTGGTCAGCCATTTGCTAGCCAGGTTACATGGGGGAAAGTGTTTCGCTAAGCTCGACCTGGCACAGGCCTATCAGCAACTCATGGTGACCCCTGCCGCAGCTGCTGCACAGACCATAATCATGCATAAGGGGGCGTTCCAGGTGACGCGCCTCCAATTCGGCGTGAACTCGGCGCCTGGAATTTTCCAGTCGCTCGTGGAACGCCTCCTCAAAGGGCTGGACAGCATTTTACCATATTTTGATGACGTATTGATAACGGGGGGGAGTGAGGTTGAGTTGGCTGAAAGGCTAAACAAGGTCCTGGCGGCGTTCGAACAGGCGGGGTTGAGGTTGCGAAAAGACAAATGTGTCTTCTTCGCGACGGAGGTTCATTCATTCATTCATTTATTTGATTTGTATGCCGCCCACTCAGCATACGCGGACTCAGGGCGGCTCACAACATATCAAACAATAATACAATACAGGAAAAATACAATACACAATATAATAAAATACAGTAAACACAGTAACATCTCAGTAGTGCAATAACATCTCATACATCTCTCTCCGACCCCAACAAGTCCTCGAGGGGCCGGCGGCATCGGCGTCCTTTTCTGCTCTCCGGGCGGGCGGGCCCGGAGAGCGAAGGCAGCTGCGGCGGCTCCAGCGGCGGCTCCCACCTGTCTCCACCCCCGGGGCCGATGGCGTGGGCTCCCGGGCGAGACAGGGAGCTCCTCGAGGGGCCGGCGGTGTCGGCGTCCTTTTCTGCTCTCCGGGCGGGCGGGCCCGGAGAGCGAAGGCAGCTCCGGCGGCTCCGGCGGCGGCTCCCACCTGTCTCCACTCCCAGGGCCGATGGCGTGGGCCCCCGGGCGAGACAGGGAGGTTGAGTTCTTAGGGTTCTGAGTAACACCCGAGGGGATCAAACCGTCCAAATCCAAGGTGGCTGCCATCAAGAAAGCTCCTCGCCCCACATCCAAGCCCGAGTTGCAGTCGTTCCTAGGGCTCTTAAATTTCTACCACTCCTTCCTTCCACAGAAGGCTGCGGTGGCTGAGCCGCTTCACAAGTTTCTCAAGAAAGATGCGGCATGGAAGTGGGGTGATGACCAGGAGAGGGCATTCACGGAACTGAAACAACTCCTGGCGTCTGACGCCATTCTGACCCATTTCGACCCCAAACGGCCGGTGGTACTGGTCTGTGATGTATCCCCGGTGGGGGTGGGGGCAGTGTTATGCCACGTGTTGGAAAATGGGAGGGAGGCCCCAATAGCGTTTTACTCCAGGTCCCTGTCCCAAGCAGAGAGAAACTACGCCCAGACAGACAGGGAGGCGCTGGCGATAGTTGCGGGGACCAAAAAATTTCACGACTTTCTGTATGGCCACCCTTTCACCATCGTGACTGACCACAAGCCCCTACTAGGCATTTTTACCGCAGATAAGCCCACGCCACAGATCCTGTCCCCGAGAATGCTTAGGTGGGCCATTTTTCTCAACGCCTACCAGCACGCGTTGGTGTACCGACCCGGGAAAGAGATCAGCCATGCGGACGCCCTATCAAGGTCCCCCCTTCCCCTAACGCAGAGCCAGATGGGCGGAGAGGGGCGTGACCGCCAGGTGCTCATGATAGAGATTTTGGATTCACCCCCCATAGTGCCCGCCGACATTGCCACAGCGACAAGGAAGGACAAAACGTTGGCGGCAGTTTGCTCCTGGGTACAGAAAGGGTGGCCGGCGTCTTCCCCGGCAGAGGAATTCGCCCCATTTTTTAGGAAGAAGCTGGAACTGTCCCTAGAGAGGGGGTGCCTCTTGTGGGGGCAGCGGGTGGTGATCCCCACATCCCTTCGACCGCGGGTGCTTAAACTGCTGCACGTCAGCCATCCCGGAATTGTGCGCTCCAAAGCGCTGGCCCGGAGTTACTTCTGGTGGCCCCAGTTAGACACCGACATTGATCACATGGTCGGCACTTGCGAGAGCTGCCAATGCTCCAGACCGGAGGAGGCCCGCCTTTCCCACAGGGAGTGGGACGCGGCTAAGGGGCCGTGGTCCCGGGTGCACATAGATTTCGTGGGCCCGTTCCGAGGAACCCTGTTTCTCCTTGTTGTGGACGCTTTCTCCAAGTGGTTGGAGGTCATCCCAGTCACGAGCACCTCCTCGGCCGCGACAATTAAGCATTTGCGGAGAATTTTTTCCACGTTCGGCATACCCGACACTCTAATTAGCGATAACGCTAGTTGCTTCACATCCGCTGAGTTCAGGGCATTCACAGACATTAACGCCATCCGGCACATCACCTCCGCCCCTTTCCATCCAGCCACCAATGGCCAAGTGGAGCGCCTCGTACGCACCACGAAGGACGTGCTGCGGCGTATGGGCCCCGGGGACCTCAACCTGCAAGTATGTCAGTTTCTGCTAGGGTACAGGGTGACCCCGCTAGCGTCAGGCTACTCCCCTGTGGAGCTTTTAATGCGCAGGAAGCTGACCACCATACTCACTAGACTAGATCCCACGAGAGTTGAGGACAAGGGGAGGAACATAGGGTTAGAAGCCACCAAGAGTTTCAGCGTGGGTGCCCCGGTACATTGCAGGAACTACGCCAGCGCGGGGCCAGCCTGGGTGCCGGGGGTGGTTGTGGAACAGACCGGTCCCGTATCGTACCGCGTGGAGACCAACACAGGTCTACTGTGGTGGCGGCACGCGGACCAGCTCCGGAGCCAGGTCCCAGGGAATCAGGGCGCCGGAAACACGGATACAAATTCAGCGTTAGGGTTCTCCCCCACCCGTTTAGCCCAAGGGGGAGGAGAGGGGGGTCGAGAGTCCCCACCAAGGGGGGAGGAGAAGGAATTTGTCCTCGTAGATATCCCGCGGGATCCCCCAACAGAGTTTGATTTTGATTTTCAGAACCGGGGTTTTTTTTGGAGTGGTCCCCCACCCATCCAAGCGAGAAGAGGGGTTTTACGTTAGCCCCTGGTGCCCCCGGTTCAACCACAACGGAATCTACCCTTTCCCCTAAAGCTGCAAAACCGCAGCAAGCCTCTAACAAGTCTCCCTCTCCCATTACAGGACAAGGGTCCAGGGAACAAGGAAGCGGGAGCGGCCCCCGGGTGGGCCAACCCACATCGCGGCCCAAACGCGAGTGCAACAAACCATCTTGGCTAAGTGACTTCGTCTCATCCTAGGGGGGAGGGGTGTTGTGTTCTAAAGCCTGTGCCTTTAAACAATGTACCTATCCATGTGTATCCAATGTAACCTTTTCTATGTGTAACATTGTAACCTCCAGCTGCATCACTGTAACCTTAATAGGACGCGAGCTAGTGACCACTAGATGGCAATAGCGAGCGTCCAAGCTCATTGGTCCAAGACTCACCTAGAACAACAGCGCGGGAAGATTCCCGCCACTACCTTCACCTGGACAAGAAGGGCGTGACCTGCAATGACGTCACGCAGCCTGTAGCCAATAGGCTATCAAGGAGCCACATTCAAATGTATAGCCACTGCATATATTGAGCTGTTCGTCCGCCATTATCTCATGTTCCCACTGACCAGCATGTAATAAAGTTGTGTTAAGCCAGCTCTTCGGCTGTCCTGGTGTCCTTGGTCCCATACACTAAAAGTACCGAGTGGCCAAGTTTTCAGATAATACCAAATCATTTAGGATGATTATTTTTAAAAAAAACTATCTTGGATTGCCAAGAGTTTTTAAGAAGCTCTCCAAAGTGTTTGAATGGATATTACAGTGCTTAAAACTTCCCAATATACTCAAGTGATACATACTGGTGCAAAAGTGAAATGAAACAATATTCAACTTCACATATACCCTAAAGCAGAGATTCTCAACACCTTGTGGGCCGCATCCATGGGCTGGATGTGGCCCATGACACCCACCGCCTCCACCACACCAGGAAGTGCCATGGGGTGGAGGAATGGCAAAATGGCCATCTGGCCCCTGAAGCTGTCTGAGGGAGTGTGACCTGGCCCCAGCTTAAAATGGTTCAGAACTTCTGCCCTAAAGGGACCTGTGCTTCTGGGTTTGTGCTGGATTGATCAATGAAATTGCTGATCCAGTGATATAAAAAGGTGGCATTTGTGCTAGAAATTATTAGGAAAAATGTTGTTAAAACAAGAAACTGACAGTATTGTAATGATTTTGTACAACGCTGTAGTGTACACATGGAATATTGTGTACAGTTCTAGTCACAATATTGTTAAATGGGCACTAAAGAGCCATAAGGGGTGCAGAAAATGATAACCAGAATTATCAAGAGGCTAATGCAAATCTCCTTTGCAAGGCAATGTTGAGTTTTTAAAATAAATTATAAGAGAAGGGTAAGGTAATTCATGTTAATCATGTATAGAATTATATCTGGTGAGATGTGGATAATTAGTTATTTTTCTCTCTTCCATAATACTACCAACCATGAATTGGAATACTAGAATCAGACTGAATTCAAGACACACAAGAGGTAGTAGCATCTTACACAACACATACTTTAACTGAAGAATGAATTGAGCACCACAGGTATAGGAATGTGAATGGTGTTAGAAGGAATTGGATACATTCACAGAGAATGAAGCTGTCAATGGCCATGAATTTTCATAGCTAAACATTATCTTCAGTACTGAAGGCATTTTGCCTTAATACCTTTCTCCATGCAGGTATTGCAGGTATTGCATTCATGTCCTGATTGTGGGCTTCCCACAAATATCTTATTAGCCACTGTGAGAGCATAATACTGGCCCAAATCAGGGCTGTGCATCAAAATTATCTCAAGTCTGACTTTAACTTTAATGGGTATCCATTTTCTGTTTGAATGAAATACTTTGGGATGTTAATTATTGATATCTCACTGGCTTGTCTTTTGGAATACGCAGAAGCAATTTTCCATTCCTGCTTGTCTTCAAGCAATACTCCCAACAGGATATTTTTCACTTCTGACTAAACAAATAGTGCAATATTGTGATAGTGCCATGCTCTCCTGGGCAGATCAGTCCTATTTTGTTCTGTGTGATAAATGACTTCCTGTAGTTTCAGTCTTGCTGAGAGGATCTTTCCAGTCTACAAAAAGAGGGTACAATTGCATTCTTAATGTGATGCTTTTGAAATATGGAATGAGCACCTGTAAGAACTACAGAGTTCAACAATAGTCTCCAAAACTCTTATAGAAGAATTTAGGAAACTATCCATTGCCAGATTGTTGAGCCCGTTGCAACTTCACCAGAGCCTCTTTTGTCAAATCATTTCAGGGTGACTCAGGATGGTCTTCGTGACTTCCATCATAGTCCTATGGCATAAGCCCTGCTAAATTTCATCAAATCCTAGTGATTCCTTTCCTTGGCCTGTTACCATCTCTTACCAAGTGGATGCAGGATCAGACTTTGAGAGGCACAGATCAAATTAAAATAATAAATTGCAACTTACAATCAGTTTCTGCAGTTATGAACAGAAGAAGAGGAAAGTTTTTAAAAAGTCTACCCATGTAGAAATATTTTTTTTCATGTTGGTGCTTTATAGTACAGTTTAGCAAGAGCAGGCAGGTGTAAGCAGAGAAACTACATAAGAAATAGAAGAAAAGCAAAACCAACTAAAAGAGGAGGTATGCCTTGATGGAGAACAGGGATGACTGGTGTACAATGGTCCATGGGGTTGCAAAGGGTTGGAATCGGCTATGCAACTGAACAACAACAACAACAACAAATGCTTTGCCAAATTAGTGGGAAAGGAGAAATGCCATGGGTTCCAAAAATACACCCCTCCCATTGATACTCTGTTAAAAATACAAGCATGCAAGATTGCTGTGTTTCCAATACAATTTCTTTCTAGTGAGTTCTGAGATAAATTTTTATTATCTATAGGGAGCATTCTAGCAACACACATTCAGTATCAGTAATTACTATTACTAGTACTAGTAACTAATATTTATAAGTGCAGATCAGACAGATTTATTAAGCTAGATAATGCAAGCGCGGCGCCAAAATGGCCGCCGCGCTCTTTGCGGGAGCCCCCCCACAGGACGAAGGCATCCGGGTAGTTAGGGGAGTGGCCAGCTCCCTTATAAAAGGGGCGGCCACGAGGCAGCCGAGCTGCCATTTTGCGAAGCGACAGAGCGGAGAAGTTTTTCCTCTTACTCCGTCGCTTTTTTGCCTTGAGCGGGAAGCCTTTTGGCTGCTTACTTTCCTCTTTTCGGCTTTCCTTGGGTCCGACTGAGATGCCTTCGAAGAAGAAGGCGGCCGCGAGCGCGGCTCGGGCGGTGCGGAGGCGCAATCCGGGTCGGAGGACCACGGCTGCGCCTTCCCACCAGCCGCCTTTGCCGGCTCCCACCGGGACCGGTGGGATGGGGTCTATTACCCCCTGGCCGGAGGCTGGGGACCCGAGCAGGCGTCCAGTATGGGCTGCGGCCCGCGGCCCGCAAGCGGCGGACGCCGCTCCTGGTGCTCGTTCCACTGGGCCTTCCTCCATCGGGGCCCAGCTCACTCCGGGGCCTTCCAGCCTTGGGGGGGGTGCGGTCCCCTCCCTTGGCAGGTGCCCACGCCGGCCCTCCCGGGCCTGGGTGTGGGGTCATGGCCATATTCGGGCCCCGGGGTGCAAGGGCCTGTACCCACGCCCGTAACGGGCGGGCCGACTGGCCTGTGGCCCCAGGCCAGTGTGGAGGCCTTGCTGGCCCGCGTGGCGGCACTGGAGGCTTCCCTTGCTCGGGCCAGCCACGCTGGCGCTCCTTTTGGGGTGCTCTTGGACGCGTCGTCTGCTGGGCAGCGGCAGGCGACGGGACGGGTCGAGCAGCTTGAGGTGCGTGGCGCGACTTCGGCCACTGCCTCGCAGCTCCCCGACCAACAGGCCAGCGCGGGTCAAGCCCCAGCGGCGAGCTCTACGGCAGTCGTGAGCTCAGACGCCCCCAGTGGGCCGGAACCCCCGGTGGGGGCGGCCCGCGGGGGTGCAGCATGTGAGTATGCGGTACAAACTAGTGCACCTACACATGTGGCTACGTTGGGGGGGGCTTTCCAATGGCCTTGGCCTTGCATGGGTGGTGCGGCGGTACAGCCGCTGACGCACCAACAGGCGACGTCAACCACCACCCAGGGCCCCGGGGTGGGTAGCATTTCCTACCCTGTGGGGAATGTATTAGGGGTGGCTGGGCTAGTTCAAGCCCCTTTCCAGATGCCCACAGTTTCTGCTGTGCCTGTCTCGGCCTTGCCAACAGCGGGCTATTCCTTGCCACTGGGTGACCATTTGGCACAGGCCACCAGAGAGAAAATATGGCGAGGGGAGTATGTTGATATCTTCTCACTCCTAAACAGGGAGCCCACCAAGGAAGAGAGGGAGGGGCAGGATGAGAAGGATAAGGAACAGGCACGTCGTCGCAAGCCACCACGGACGTGGGCCAACTGGCTGCCGGCTTACCTCATCTACATGGCGGTGTACCTGAGGGCCCGGCCGGATCTGGCAATTCCGATGGTCCAGTATTTGGACAATATCTATCGGGCGATGGTTGATTTTCCGGGCCCGTCGTGGTTGGCTTATGACGAGGAATTCCATATGCGAATTCCCCTGCACCCTGAGATGAGGTGGGATGAGCCATGTCAGAGACTTTGGCTGCTGTACATGACGCCCACGCGCCCCGCACCAGGGGAAAGATACCATTGTGGACATGCAGTCCAGCGAGTGGCTCCAGCACAGGTTCCCCGCCAAGTGGCGGGGCAGGGGGTTCCAGCCCGAATGCTGTGCTGGACTTTCTCGTCTAATGGTTCATGCAGTAAGAAGAATTGCAAGTACAGACATGAGTGTCCCACTTGTGCGGGCCCCCATGCAGCCTCTGCCTGTCCCAGGCCTGGAGGGATGCGGGGCAGAGGGAGGGGCGGACAGTGGGCTGGCAAGACTGCCGCAGATGGAGCTGGTTCACCGAAAGGCTCCCTCCCCAATTAATGTGGACATGCTGGAGCATTGGCTCGCATTGTACCCGAAGGGGGAGGATGCAGATTATCTACTTCAGGGCTTTAGACAGGGGTTCCGTATTCCTTTCATGGGTGATAGGTCCCCTCAGGATGCCCCCAACCTTTTGTCCCTTAGGGGGAGGGAGGAAGTGGCTGCCGCCAGCATTAATAGGGAGGTCAATGCGGGCAGGGTCGCTGGCCCTTTCCCTGCACCCCCGTTCACTAACCTCAAGGTATCGCCCCTGGGCTTGGTTCCCAAGAAGTCACCAGGCGAGTTTCGCCTTATCCATCACTTGTCCTACCCAGCCGGCCGATCGGTCAACGATGCTATCCCTGACGACCTTTGCTCAGTCAGGTATACATCTTTTGACCACGCGCTGCACATGGTGCGCTCATGTGGCCCGGGTGCGCTGCTGGCTAAGTGCGACATTAAGTCGGCTTTTCGCCTCTTGCCAGTGCACCCGGGCGACTTTGAATTGCTGGGTTTCAAATTTCGGGGCGAATATTATTTTGATAAGGCCATGCCTTTTGGCTGTTCCATATCATGCTCGGCTTTCGAGCGTTTCAGTACCTTCCTAGAGTGGGCTTTCGTCCGCAGGTCAGGGTCCCGGTCTGTAGCCCATTACCTGGATGACTTTTTATTCGGGGGTGAACGGGGCTGGGACACGTGTACACGTCTCCTCAACACATTTCAGACGCTAATGGAGGAACTCGGTGTCCCTTTAGCGCCCGAAAAGACCGAGGGCCCATCTACACAGCTAGTCTTCCTAGGGGTGGAGATTGACACGATAGCGCAGGCATCTAGGTTACCGCGGGATAAGGTGTCGAGGATAGTGGCCCTTATCTCGGACTTGTTGGCCAAGCGCAAGGCATCACTGAGGGAACTCCAGGTGCTGCATGGTCACCTTAATTTTGCCTGCAGAGTGGTCGCACCGGGCAGGGCTTTTGCCCAGCGCTTGTGCGACGCTATGGCAGGATTATCCAGGCCTCACCATAGGGTTAGGCTTACCCGGGGTATCAGGGCAGACATGCTTGTCTGGTTACAGTTCCTGAGGGACTTCAATGGGGTCTCATTTTGGAGGCATGACCTCCTGGCTTCCCCTCAATTTCAGATTCAGTCTGATGCCTCGGGATCCCTGGGTTATGGGATGTACTTCAATGGGAAGTGGGCCTATGGTGGGTGGCCACCGGCCTGGGCAGGCACGGGTTGCCTGCGTGATCTCACGTATCTGGAATTTTTCCCTATCCTGGGTGCTTTGATGCTATGGGGCGAGGAGTGGGCCGACTCGGTCATGCATTTCTGGTGTGACAATGCGGCCGTGGTCCACATTGTAAATGCACAGACTTCTAAATCGCCCAGGGTTATGGATCTAGTGCGCCAATTTGTGTTGCGCAGCCTGCGCCTCAACGTACTGTTCAGGGCCAGGCATGTCCCAGGGGTTAATAATGATATTGCTGACGCTTTGTCCCGCCTACAGATCTCCCGGTTCCGTGCCTTGGCCCCGGATGCGGAGGAATTTCCCTCGCCACTCCCGGAGGAGATATGGACCATTGGCAAGGAGAGGTGAACCGGGCGATTGGCCTGTCACTAGCCCCACGCACCCATAAGGCGTATCACCACGCAATTAATTCTTTCAGGGCATTTTGTACTCAATTTCAATTGCCAGGAACCTGGCCGATCCCGGTAACCCATGTTCTGTGGTTCATGGTTTACCTGCATTCTCAGGGCCTTGCACCTCGCACCATAGCATCCAAGCTTTCAGCGTTGGCTTTTATGGCCAAGGTGGGGGGTCATGTGGACAGCACCTCTGACTTCTGTGTGAGACATGTTTTGGAGGGGTGGGTGCGCGAGCGCGGGCGTTGCCCGGACGACCGCCACCCGATTTCCCCAGGGGTCCTTACCCAGTTGGCCCGGGGCTGGCCTTGCCTCTGTTTTGATGCATATGAGGCAGCCCTGTTCCATGCAGCCACAACGGTGGCATTTTTTGGAGCGCTCCGCATCAGCGAGCTTGTGATGCTGTCTAAGGCGGATGCAAGTCGTAGGGCACTGGAACTCGAGGATGTCTGTGTAGCCAAAGACTGGGCTCAGTTGAGGATACGTTCCTCTAAGACCGATCAGCATGGCGTCGGCAGTGGTGTGCGACTGCTACGGTGTTCTTTGGCAGACATCTGTCCGGTTGGTGCCCTACATGAATTCCTGGCACTGCGTGGCACGCACCATGGCCCGTTTTTCTGTCACCAAGATGGGTCTCCCCTTACTAAATTTCAATTTTGGAAGGTGACGGGCAAAGCGCTGGCCAGTGTGGGCCTCCCAGGCGCCCGCTATGGCACTCACTCATTCCGTATAGGGGCGGCTTCGACCGCTGCGGCTTTGGGGTACTCAGGGGCTGACATACGTAGCATGGGACGGTGGGGATCGCAATGTTTTCAATTTTATGTGCGCCCACTCCCCCCGTGATTACCAACCCGGTCACCTTACCTACTTTCCCTCAATTTTTCCTTTACAGACCCGGGGTGTCGTATTACACCGGTGACAGTATGGCTGGTGGGCCATAGCTACGTGCACAGGGCAGCGCGTTATGCTGCGGCGACAGAGTGGGGACCCCAACTGGGACTGGGTGCATACGCAAGTCTCACATGGCATGGTAAGCCTGGGATGTTATGGCGGGAGCTGCTGCCTTTCCTTTTTTCAGGCCTGAATGCTGACCCGCCTGACATTCTGATCATACACCTGGGGGGCAATGATTTGGGCCAGGTCACCGGCTTGTCGCTGAAGCATGCGATTTGCGAGAACCTCGTCTAACTGCATTACGTCTGGCCCGCCACAACCCTTGTTTGGTCGGACATGGTCCCGCGCCATTCCTACAGAGGGGGCGTTGACCTCCTGGCCCTTGACCGCGCTAGACGCATGGTGAATAGGGCAGAGGCGCGTTTCCTTGTCGACAGGGCTTGGGGGAGGGTCAGTCGTCACCCCGCTATTAGCCTCCAAAGTTATGACTTGTATGCAGGGGATGGGGTCCATCTGTCGCGAGGAGGTATGGACCTCCTGTTGGGTGATTGGCGAGCAGGCCTGTTGACCGAGCTGACGGTCTGGGGGGGGGCGTCGAGCCTTCTTTGAAGCCCCTCCGTGTGGCGGGTAGCACTGGTAAGGTAAACATTATGACCCACAGGTATCCGGCAAGTTCGCAATTGACTGGACAACACTAGACAGGCATAAGTTGGTTAAACGTTGTCCGGTCAATGACGAACTAGGCGACGGGGTGATGGCTATAGCTAGACAGCATGCATCACCCCGTGATTTTACGAATACGCGTCAGAGGGTGGGGTCATTAGTTAGATATTGACTACGGTCAACAATTTGTTTGTGGTCAACAAACAAATTGATACAAATGGATACATTGTAGCAATTGCCGTTGGCAATTTTGGGTGGTACCTTACCAGTGTTACTTCGGCCTGCTTGCCTTAAGAATTATGATTGGTTAATTACCAATAGAAATTTATAATTCGGACTAGGGCATGAATCAATAAATGTGGCCCAATGCCGTTATCCACTTTCATTGGTGTCTGAGTCCTTTATTGGGGGTGCGCCTGCAATGCTGTCCTGCCTTTTCATAAAAACAAAACCAAATTAAAACAAAGGCACAATTTCATCTTTAAGATTTACAAATTTAGACTTGAATTTGAGCTTTTGTGCATCACAATTCAGTTTTCCCACTTCCACTACTTTTGAACCTCACACTGAACTAATTTTTTTAGTCTTAAAGGAGCCACAATGCCATTGTTTTTGTTGAGATAGAACAACATAACTCCTTCATTGAAAATTGCTCCAGTTTCATAGTCTTTTTCAGTAATGTAGGAGATGATCCTCTTATCAGTCTTTTTTTGTGCAAGGGCTATCATTCTTTAACCAACATGATTTTGTGAATACTGTATAATTATATAGTTAAAATCAAAGTTTTTATTTTTAACTTCATAATTGTATGTGTTATGTTCAAAGTATACAGATGATAATTAGTACAAATCAAATGACTTCAGGGGTGCCTATGGAGAAGACAGGGCAATTTGAATTATTTTATTATTTTTGTCTATGTGGGTCAAAAGGTTTTTTCTGGGATGGCCCTCCCATGCTCTCTGTGAAAGTCTCTAAATTAATATTTATCTCCCAGCAGATGTTTTGAGAGGTTGGTCTGATAAAAAAAAACTGTCAAGTCTTAAAGAGGAGCTGAAATGTCAGCAATGTAGTTATGCATCATCTCTGGTTGTCAAGGTAACCTACCTTTGGCATTCTCAAAATAATAACTCTTTCCGAACCACCACAGCAGTTAGAAGAATTGTCAAACAGTTAGGTTGTCTTGTTTCGTAGAGCTCAACTCTTGTTGCTGTCCTTAAAACAGGCTTCTAAGTCAATCAGAGAGAATCATTTTAAACAATGTAGCTGAAATTATTATTCCTGCATATCAGTACAGCAGCATGTCCTTAAAAATTATAAACAACAACTTGTTTGGATGTCTTTGGAATATATTTCCAAGACTCAACTGTAATTAACTATAGAGGATGGGTAACTTAAACAATAATATATTATTTATTTCCATCTTAATTCCTCTGCTGTTTTCCTGCATATGTTTCAGATCATAAAACTGTGCTGGAATGTGGATATGGTAAACTGGTTTTTTAGAAAGCAGTTCTTTCTATTGAGTATTCATGATGCTCAATATGTACATATGGCAGCAAAACAATGACAATAATTTCTCTCAAATAATTCCATCCTGTAACAATGTTACACATCTGTTAAGTTTATCATCACTGAAATGTTTTCCATTTGACTGTCCTTGTTCTACCAAGAGTATTTGGTTCATATTCATTGGCAAAATGTGTTGTTTTAAGGAAAACATCTCCCTTGCTCAAAAGCTAGTCATATCTGATTTCAGGGCAGAGTTTTTCAAGATTTCCACACCACGGGCTAGACAACTCCCCCTCAGATAGCTGAGCAGGCGGGATATGTGCTTTCTCCCTGCTGGTGAGTATGTTTGTGCATGTGCAGGTACATTTGCACATGCATGGGCACAACTGCTTCTGCTTCCGCTTCCAGGTTTGCCGCCTCAGGCCGGATGGAATGGCATTGAGCTGTAGGTTGTGAACTCCTGCTCTAGGGGTTGGTGGTCATCTCTGTTTATAGCCAAAGAGACAGCACAGATGTTTTTGTGGTCATGTGGAAGGCATGACTATATGTAGAGTGCATGGAATGCTGTTACCTTTCCCACTGAAGTCATACCTATTTATCTACTTGGAATTTCTTGCTTTCAAACTGATATGTTGGCAAGAGCTGAGACAGACAATGGGAGCTAATGGTGAATCACAACTCTTCATCCATTTCTCTCTGACAAACAAAGCATCCTTCTTGCAATTCTCTTGGTGCTGTTCTCAAAACTGGCTCCTGAGAGTTATAGTCCTGGGGGTCATGGAAGGGAAGTTTCCTTTTGTCTGGGAAGAACAGATTTATCTTAAGCAGCAGAATTTTGGACATTTGCTACTGACTTTGATGAAGTGGTATCTTTAAATTATTTCCCCTCTTTTATGGAACTCCATTTTGTGCCAGTGATCAATTCATACTTTTGGCAGAATGATCTGACCTTGCACCAGAATTCTGCTGCATGGTGTAATGGGGACAGAGAGTGAGACAGAAAGAGACTAGAAATGAGAGAAAGAGCAAGAAAAAGGAATGATCCCATCAATCATTGCCTTTAATTGGGACCTCTATCCTGAACAGATTACTCCTGAGTTTACATGGCTCCCAGTTCCTACTATGGAGGATGTCATGTAAAATGTTGCATAGTTGAAACGGAGTCTCCTTCCCAAAACACATACCTTCCAACATGGATGCCACTTTTCCTTAGTGGAAACCTATACTGAAGTGGAAGGCCAGTGTACATGAATATTTCAGATATAACCCTGTAGATGAAAATAAAAAAAAGAATTGGATAGGACTGAAAACCTGAGTCCCATCATGTCATTATGATACACTTCCTAGAAAGGGGAAGTGCTTGTCAGTCCTATGTCAGCTTGCATATAGAGAATGAAATGCATCTCTTGCCTCTAACATTAATTTATTCTTTGGATATACTGATTAAAAGCAGACAAGGAAACTAAGCAACATTTCTAAATGACCAAGAAAATATTTCCTTGTCTCTTTAGCATAGCAACTAAATTAATTCCTCGTGATTAATTCCTCTTATTAAAACAGAATGGGCTTTATTTTTTCCCTATTGAAAATAATTCATAATTTTATAACTCACTGATGCCAGGTCATTAGATTTTCTATGAAAGCACACTGCATATCTCTATGGCATATTATCGAATTACAGGAAAATATAGTGTTATCTGCTCATTTTCTCCTCTTATAGCTGCTCTTCTTTCCTACTTTCACTTTTAGTAAAAAGCAAATTCCTAGAAATGTAAATATGTGAATTGTCAGGGAACAATCTCCTCTGAGAGAAGAAAGAAAAACTATGTTTCCTTTAAAAATATAGTGCTTTAAAAATATGTCATGCTTTTGACATCTTGAAACCTTTTATGATTAATGCAGAGAAAGTTGCGATGGCATTCCCCTGTGTGTATATGTTGGTGACAGAGAAGCAGGAGGAGAGAGAAAGAAATAGAAAAAGAGATGGTGACATAAATTTGTTATTTGACCCAATGACACTAGATGAAAGTGGAAGGGGTTGAATTAATTTAGTTAAAAGTGTATATAAGAACAAAGCTTTGAAATAATATGTTAGCTTCTGTTTGTAATTAATGCCTTTGGTAGCAACTCCTGCCACCTCTTTTGTTTTATTACTCAGAACAATATAGGTGTCCAGATTTTCCTTCTAGAGATGTGCAAAAGCTGTTCACTTTGGTTTGGAGGCCAGTTTTGAATGTTGGAATGGGCCTGAATTTGGTCAGAAGTGGTTTTTGCCCCCTCCTATTTGATTTATGTCTTACATCCAAATAGATATGAAAATGATTTGTCCTTTCTTCATAAGACTTGTCTGTCTCTTGCTTTATGAAAGCTCTGCTAGATTAATATAGAGCTGCTGTGCTAGCATCATTATAAGGCAGTGGTTCTTAACCTTGTTGGAGGTACTGAACCCTGCAAGTTTCATATGTACATTCACCGAACCCCTTGTAGAATTTGCCATAAATACCCTTGTGAATGGAATGGACACATACACACCTCCACCAAATTCCTGAGATTGACTCGATGAACCCCTGGGGTTCAATCAAATCCTGACTGATTCACCATACCCCTCGGGTTCAATTGAACCCAGGTTAAGAAGCACTGCTGTAGTGCCCCCTGATGGGCCCATACCTGTGGGGAAGTGGGAGCAGCTGGGCTCCGTGGTGCCACAGCAATAAGAACCGCCGCCACCGCAACTCAAGTTCCTTCCCCCGACCCGGCCTGGCCGTAGGGAAGTGGGAGCTGTTGCTGCCGCTGGATGCTGACTTGCCAACCTCCTTCCCCCGTTCCAGCTGGCTGGGGGGAGTGGGAGCACCTGTGCCATGGCCCCCATGAGCCTGGGCTCCGCCAAGGACATTGAGCCCTGGGTTCCATAAGGACATTGAGCCCTGGGCTCCATAGGGACATTGAGCGATATGTGAGATGTTATTTCATTATTGTGATGTTACTGTATTACTGGGATGTTATTGTGTGACTGAAATGCTATTGTGTTTCTGAGATGTCACTATATTACCCATTGTATTACTGTATTACCTATTGTATTTTTGCTGATTGTATCTTTGTTTTTGTATATTCTCCATTGTAAGCTGCCCTGAGTCACATTTTTATTGAGTAGGGTGGGATATAAATTTAATAATAATAAATATTAATAATAATTAATAATTAATAACAACAACAACCCAGAAGCCTTGTCAAGCTGCTTTAAGCCTTTTGGAGCTACTATTGTTTAGAGAGTTGTTTTTATAAAGAGGATGTTTAGAAAGAATTTTAAGTTTTGGGGTTTTTACAATAGTCTTGTGAGTGAGGATCCTTGGGGAAGGATTAAGATATTTTAAAAACACAGTACCACTGGAAGCTAACATTAACAAGTTAATATTGCATGACACAGTGAGTCGAGCTTACTAGGAGAGTAATCTTAATAATAACTTCCCTTTTAGATGGAAGAATGAGGAGTTAAAGAGATTCTTTGGGGAAATAATGTTTTAAGCACTGATTCTAACATGGTAGATTATTATATATTTATTGTGAAGATAAGGGAAGCAGGAAGAGCCTTCTACATGACCTTGAGCTTCTCAGAGGTAAGGTAGGATGCAAATATAATAAATCATTGTACCTTCATTTTTCTTGAAGCTTATATTAAAAACATCAATTTGTATTGTGATAAGTTGTGGAGTAATTTTTTCTCTTGCTTCTGGTTTTCTCTTATCATTAATACTAAAGCCAAACATGACATCTGCTTATTACTCCATCCTATGTTCTTTTTCTTGGTCACAGTAGACAATGATGGACTGTTTTTGTTTGAATAATGTACATTGCAGGCGCACCCCCCAAAGAAAGACTCAGACACCAGTATATGGATAAAGGCATCGGGCCACTTTTATTGAATAATGCCCTAGTCCGAATTATAACTTTCAATTGGTGTAATCCTGACAACACCCCTTGCCTGGTTCGCCCTTGACCGGCCAAACCTATTTCCCCTGTACATGTCTACATGTTGGCCAGTCAATTGCGAACCTGCCGGATACCTATGGGTCATAAATCTTTACCTTACCAGTGCTACCCGGCAAAAGTGACTAAAGTCAACTTACCCCTTTTCTCAAACACTAGCAACAGTGTGGGATGGGCAAAAAAGCGAGAACCAAAGAGCCAATTGTAGGTTCAAGCCAAAAATTCCCACCTGGCCCCGAAGCGACCAAAATTCACACTGTTCACTAGGGAAGGGGTGGAGGGAAAAACTTCTCCGCTCTGTCGCGTTCTAAAATGGCAGCTCAGCTGCCTCGTGGCCACCCCTTTTATAGAGGAGTGGCCACACCCCCTAACTACCCAGATGTCTGAGTCCGGGTGGGTGGGCCCCCGCAAAGAGCGTGGTGGCCATTTTGGCGCCACACTTTCATTGCAGGCGCACCCCCCCCCCAAAGAAAGACTCAGAGACCGGTATATGGATAAAGGCATCGGGCCACTTTTATTGAATAATGCCCTAGTCCGAATTATAACTTTCAATTGGTGTAATCATCCAATTGTAATTCTTTAAGGCAAGCAGGCCGCAGTAACACTGGTAAGGTTCCTCCCAAAATGCCAATGGCAATTGGCTACATGTAACTATTTGTATCAATTTCTTTGTTGACACAAACAAATTGTTGACCGGAGTCAATAAACTATCTACTGACCCTACCCTATGATGTGTATCCGTTAAATATCAAGGTGATGCAGGCTGTGAAGCTCCTGCCATCACCCCTTGCCTGGTTCGCCCTTGACCGGCCAAGCCTATTTCCCCTGTACCTGTCTACGTGTTGGCCAGTCAATTGCGAACCCGCGGGATACCTATGGGTCATAAATCTTTACCTTTCCAGTGCTACCCGCCACACGGGGAGGCGTCCATGATGACTCACGCCTCCCCCCCCAGACCGTCAGCTCGGTCACCAGGCCTGCTTGCATATCCTCAAGAAAGAGGTTCATACCTCTGGCCGACAAGTGGACCCCATCTCCTGCATAGAGATCGTAATCCTGCAAGCCTATCCTAGGATGCCGAATGGCTGTCCCAAGCCCTTGTCTGCAAGGAACCGGGCAACAGCCCTGTTCACTGACTGGCGAGCGTGGTCAAGGGCACGGAGGCCAATGCCTCCCCTGTAAGTCTGTCGTGGCACAATGTCCGACCATAGCAGCCGCGTGGACAGCCATACATAATGTAGATAGGCTAGGTCACTGCAAATCGTGAATTTTAAAGAGAGGCCAGTGACCTGTGCGAGATCATTGCCACCAAGGTGCAGGACAAGGACATCAGGTGGTCCAGCATCCCTGATGGAAAACAGGAATGGCAACAGTTCCCGCCATCTCATGCCGCGCTTACCATGCCATCGCATACGTGCGGCTGCACGTACCCCGAGATGGGGTCCCCACTCTGTCGCCGCAGCATACTGCGCTGCCCAGTGCATGTAACTGTGGCCCACCAGCCATACTGCCACCGGTGTGCGTGGACACACAGGATCTGTAAAAGAAGAAAAAGGAACAATGACATTTCTGGTACTCGTGCATGGAGGGGGCGTACATATAATGCAAAGCACATGGATCCCCATCTGCCCATCCGGCGTATATCAGCCTCAGAGTACCCAAACGCAGCCGCAGTGGACGCAGCACCTATCCTAAATGAATGGGTGCCGTAACGAACCCCAGGGAGGCCAACACTGTGAAGTGCCGTACCGGTCACCTTCCAAAACTGGAATTTAGTCAGGGGAGACCCATCCTGGTGGCAGAAAAATGGGCCAGAGTGCGTACCACGCACTGCCAAAAACATGTAGGGCACCAACCGGACAGATGTCTTCAATGGAACATCGTAGAAGTCTGACTCCACTGCCTACGCCATGCTGATCAACCTTTGAGGACCGTATCCGCAACTGAGCTCACTCGTGGGAAACATAGACATCGTCGAGTTCCAGTGCCCTACGAGACACATCCGCCTTAGACAATGTACCAACTCACCGATGCTGAGTGCTCCAAAGAAGGCTACGGTGGTAGCTGCATGAAAAAGAGCCACCTCGTACCTATCATAACATAAGTTATACCACCCTCGTGCAAGGTGGGTAAGAACATCTGGTGAAATCGGGTGATGTGTGTCCGGGCGGCGGCCACATTCATGTGTCCACCCTTCCAAAACATGACGTATGCGGAAGTCATTCATGCAGTCAGTGAAGCCCCGTGCCTTGGCCATAAATGCCAGTGCCGAAAGCCTAGAGGCTATAGTACGGGGAGCCAACCCCTGACCGTGAAGATAAACCATGTATTGTAAAATGTGGTCTACTGGTATTGGCCACGCTTCAGGTAACTGTAGTCGCCCACAAAAGGCTCTAAATTGTATGAAAGCATGTTGGTATGCCTTACGCGTGCGAGGTGTCAAGGACATGCCGATTGCCTGGTTCACCTCTTCTTGCCAAATGTCCAAATCTTGGCTGGGAGTGGAGAGGGAAATTCCTCTGCTTCTGGAGCCAAGGCACAGAACCGGGAGATCTGCAGGCGGGATAAAGCATCGGCAATATCATTATTAATGCCTGGCACATGTCTGGCCCTGAACAGCACATTGAGGCGTAGGGTTCTCAAAACAAATTGCCGAACCAGTGCCATGACCCTAGGGGATTTGGACATCTGGGCATTAACAATGTGCACCACTGCCGCATTGTCACACCAAAAACGGACCACTGAATTGGCCCACTTATTGCCCCATAGCATTAGTGCCCCCAAAATGGGGAAAAAATCCAGGAAAGTAAGATCGCGTAGGCGATCCGTGCCCTGCCATGCATGAGGCCATCAGCCATATGCCCACTGCCCTTCAAAATAAATCCCATAACCCAGAGAGCCGGAGGTATCCGACTGTACTTGAAACTTAGGGCAGACCATAAGGTCTGATCTCCAAAAAGAGACCCCGTTGAAATCCTGGAGGAATGTAAGCCAAACCGAAAGGTCTGCTCGTATACCCCTGATCAGCTGGACCCTGTGGTGGCGTTTTAATAGGCCAGCCATGGCGTCACACAGACGCCTGGCAAAAGCTCTGCCCGGGGTCACCACCCTGCAGGCAAAATTGAGGTGGCCGTGAAGGACCTGTAGCTCACGAAGAGACACTTTACGCTTGGCAATCAGTGCCAGAATCGCCACGGAGATCCGAGTCACCTTATCCATGGGTAAACTGGATGCCTGTGCGACAGTGTCAATTTCGATACCTAAAAAGGTGAGCGTGGTGACTGGGCCCTCGGTCTTTTCAGGTGCTAAGGGGACACCCAGTTCCCGCATAAGCGCCTGAAATGTAGTAAGGAGACGCGTACACGTGTCCGAGCCCTGTTCACCCCCGAACAAAAAAGTCATCGAGGTAGTGGGGTACAGACCGGGACCCTGACCTGCGAACAAAGGCCCATTGAAGGAAAGTGCTAAAGCGTTCGAATGCCGAACATGAAATAGAACAGCCAAAAGGCATGGCCTTATCTATGTAGAACCTTCCTCGGAAATGAAAACCCAACAGCTCAAAGTCAGCGGGGTACACTGGCAGTAATCGGAATGCCGATTTGATATCGCACTTAGCCAGGAGCGCCCCGGGACCACAGGAGTGTACCATCTGTAGGGCCTGATCAAATGACGTATACCTGACCGAGCAAAGGTAATCAGGAATCGCATCATTGACTGAGGAACCCGCAGGGTAAGATAGATGGTGAATTAAACGAAATTCACCTGGGGTCTTTTTCGGGACTAGCCCCAGGAGAGAGACCTTCAAGTTAGGGAATGGTGGTTCAGTAAAGGGCCCAGCAACTCTCATAGCATTCACTTCCCTAGCTATGCTTTGTGCAGCGACCTCCTCATTACCCTTCAGAGAAAGTAAGTTCGGGGCATCCTGCGGTCCCCGAACACCCCTAAATGGTATACGAAAACCAAACTGGAAACCTTCTAACAGGTACCTCGCATCATCCCGTCTAGGATAAGCGGAAAGCCATCGATCCAGCATAGGGATATTAATTGGGGAGGGGGCCTTTTGCGTGGCCAGCACTATCAGAGGGAACTCTGACCACCCCCTGCCCACCCCTAGATCTGCTTTGTGACCCACCAGCCCGCGGGCACGTGGAGGCACCACCGGCTGGCAGGGAACCTGCGTCGCAGCAGCCCGCTCCACAGCATGGCCGCAATGGTACCTATCACCAGGCGCCGGCCGTGTGGGAGTCATATACAAGAGCCACAATTGCTGTCAGGGCTCATCCCACCTCATCTCAGGATGTAGGGCCACTCTCATCCTGAATTCTTTGTCGTAAGCCAACCACGATGGACCAGGAAAATCAACCATCACCCTATAAATATTGTCGAGGTATTGCTCCATCGGAATGGCCAAATCAGGCCGGGCCCTCAGGTATACCGCCATATATATGAGGTATGCCGGCAACCAGTTGGCCCAGGTGCGTGGTGGCTTACGACGACGGGACAACTCCTTGTCCCTGTCATCCTGTCCCTCCCTCTCTTCCTTGGTGGGCTCATGATTCAAGAGGGAGAAAATATTGACATACTCCCCTCACCAAATCTTTTCCCTCGTGGCCTGTGATAGATGATCACCCAGGGGCAAGGAATAACCAGCCATCGGCAGAGCCGTCATTGGCACGTTCTGGATGGAGGGTATGCGCAGCGGGCCCTGAATAGCCCCTGCAACACCTGGCATACCCACAAGGGTGGACACCCCTGCCCTAACTGGGGGGCCATTTGGCAACCATGAGTTAACGGGTCGTGCGGATACAACTGCCCACCCACAGTAACCTGCCTCGGCCATGGCCACTGCACCCCCCCCCCCAGTGTGACTGGACAGTGTCGCTGGTGCACTCAATTGAACCGGATGCTCACTAGTCGCACCCCCGTGAGCCGCCCCCACTGGGGGTTCTGGCCCATGGCGGGCGTCGGAGCTCGCAACAGGCCTTGAGCTCTGGGGCCACACCTGACTGGTCCCCACCGGCAAATCCAATTGTGTGGGAAGCTGCAAGGCGCCAGCTTGGGCTATCCTGATGGCCTCGAGCAGCTCGACCCTGTTGATGGCCCGCTGGAGAGGCACGGCCGACGTGTTGCCCGGGTCAATGAAAGGGCCGTAATTGAAGCGGTGGCTAAGCCCCCATCGGAAGATGGTGGGGCAATGCCCATTGATGCCTCTAGCACTGAAATGTGTGCGAGAAGCGCATCAACAGTGTCTGAGCCTCCTGTATAAGGTGGGCCGGACGGGCCGGATGGCCCACTGGGCAGTTGCTGAAGGGGAAACCCGAATGGGGATCCCGGGCCCAAATAGGGCCATGCCCAAAGTTCCAGCCAGTGGTGGGGGAGGAATGGTGGGGTGGAAACCCACACCAGGCCCACATGGGCCACCCTGTCCCGGGCCATGAAAAGGCCCTCCTGGGGCAGGGGTCCCCGAGGGGCCAGCCTGTGTCAGCCCCACCTGGAAGCTTGTGCCAGGCTGACAGGCGGAAGCCTGGTCAGCGACATTGGCGGCAGTGGGCAAAGCCATCCCACTGCCCTGCTGCGGGGGTGCTGCCCGATCCCTCCGACCCGATGGCTGCCCCCCGGAGGAAGAGGGGGTAGGCAAAGCCCTCCCCCGCAGGCGCGGCTTGGCAGCCGGAGCCTTGCGCTTGGGAGCCATGTCACCCAATCCAAAGATAAGCTGCCCCCAAATCGATCCCTGGCCAGGGATCCGAAGCACGATCCTGTGCCCTGAGTATCGCAGTAGCAAAGAGCAAAGGAACTCCGATTGGAAAGCTAAAGGTAAGCGAAGCGCCGAGAAAAACGTGGCGGAGCAAACTTCTCCGCTCCGTCACATTCTAAAATGGCAGCTCAGCTGCCTCGTGGCCACCCCTTTTATAGAGGAGTGGCCACGCCCCCTAACTACCCGGATGTCTGAGTCTGGGTGGGGCCCCCCGCAAAGAGCATGGCGGCCATTTTGGCGCCACGCTTTCAATGTCTAAATATCTTAAAATCTGGCACATAGTAAGATTTGCCCCTCCCCGTTTCCCCTCATTTTAAAAAATGAAAGTAAAGGTGGAAATGGTCAAAATCATTGATACTATGTAAAAGATGGAAAGTGAAGAAAGAAATGGGGTGGGGAATCTATTCAGTTGAAGTGTGATGTTGGAGGAGAGCCTTGCTGATGACACAGATCACTAGAACAACAGATCAGTTGGTGGTCAATCAAGTCAAACCTGAATACTCACTACAGGAAAAATGAGTAAACTGAGGCTATTCTACCAAGCACATATATGTAATGATACCAGCCTGCAAACCATTTTCCTTCTCCATGGAAAATAATAAAGATCTAAATAACCCCATTTCTATAAGGCCACTACATAGCTGAACTGGGATTAGCACACCACCACCAACCACAGAACAAAATTAACTAACTATATAGCTAACATTAGTTAATTTTGCTCTGTGGTTGGTGGTGGTGTGCTAATCTAACATTGGGACTGCAGTGACTCAAGTGGCTAAGACACTGACTGGGAGGCAAAAGGTCAGCAGTTTGATTCCCGAGGAATAAGTGCCCATCTTTGTCCTGCCAACCTAGCATTTTGAAAGCAAGAAATTGCAAGTAGATAAATAGGGACCACTTCGTTGGGAAGGTAACAGCATTCTGTGTGCTCTGGTGTCTAGTCATGCTTGCCACATGACCATGGAAATATCTGCAGAAGCAGACAACGCACTGAACCCTAGAGTCGGATACGACTGGTTTTTGAGTAAGGGAAACAATTTCCTAACCTTTACTATATCTAACATTCTGACAACATAGCCCATCAAGCAGTCACATGCCCCAATTTTCTCTCTCCTTTCTCCTTTCCCCATTAATCAACCAAAGTACAGTCCATGTCATAATTCATGAAACACGTTGATTTTTCCTGGCACTCAGGAGTTTCTCATCTGTGGAGCTCTTCTTCTATCTGGCCTTGAGATCCATCCTCCATGTCAGCTTGGCATTTTTCTTTGCAGCTGCAAGATAGAACTTACAAAGCAGACAATTTATACTATGTTCTAACTTTAACCCCATAATTCACTATATCATTACAATATAAGGAGAATAGAGGACACATTAAAAAAAGAAAAACAATGCTGGGAAAAGTGGAGGGGTAGCTGAAACAGAGAATGACCTTGTTGTTGTTCAGTCGCACAGTCGATTCCGACCCTTTGCGACCCCCATGGACGATTTTCCTCCAGGCACCTCTGTCCTCCACCATTCTCCTCAGCCCACCAAGCTCTGTGCCCATTGTGTCCACAATACCATCTATCCATCTCATCTTTGGACGCCCCCTTCTTCTCTTGCCCTCAACCTTTCCAAGCATCAAGGCCTTCTCAAGTGAGTCCTCCCTTCTCATTTGATGTCCAAAGTACTTTAGCTTCATCTTCACTATTTGTCCCTCCAATGAACAGTCAGGATTGATTTCTTCCAGTATTGACCTATTTGTTCTCTTTGCTGTCCAAGGGACTCTCAGGACTCTCCTCCAACACCACATCTCAAAGACATCTATTCTTCTGCGCTCAGCCTTCCTAATGATCCAGCTCTCACACCCATACATTACCACTGGAAATACCATTGCTTTGACTATGCGAATTTTTGTTTTCAAGGTGATGTCTCTGCTTTTCACTATATTCCCCAGGTTTCTCATAGCATAATCAATCGTCTTTTTATTTCATGGCTACAGTCGCCATCTGCAGTGATCTTTGATCCCAGGAAAGTAAAATCTGTCACTGCTTCTACTTCTTCCCCATCTATTTTCCAGGGACTGATCGGACCTGTTGCCATTATCTTGGTTTTCTTGATATTAAGTCTCAAGCCACCTTTTGCACTCTCCTCCTTCAATCCAATCAAGAGTTTCTTTAGGTCTTCCTCACTTTCTGCCATTAGGGTGGTATCATCTGCATATCTCAAATTGTTGGTGTTTCTCCCAGCAATTTTGATCCCATATTGTGATTCCTCCATCCCTGCATTGCGCATTATGTGCTCTGTGTATAGATTGAATAAGCAGGGTGATAAAATGCAGCCTTGTCTTACTCCTTTTCCTATTCCAAACCACTCTGTCATTCCGTGTTCTGTCCTAACTGTTGCTTCTTGGTTCGTGTACAGATTTCTCTGGAGGCATATGAGGTGTTCTGGTATTCCCATCTCTTTAATTACTTGCCACATTTTGTTGTGGTCCACACAGTCAAAAGCCTTGGTGTAGTCGATAAAACAAAAGTAGACTTGTTTCTGGTATTCTTTTGTTTTCTCCATGATCCAACATATGTTAGCAATGTGGTCTCTAGTCCCCCTGCCTCTTCTGAAACCAGCCTGCACCTCTGGTAGTTCTCTCTCCACGTGCTGCTGAAGTCTATCCTGTATTATCTTGAGCATCACTTTGCTGGCATGTGGGATGAGCGCAATTGTTCGGTAATTTGAGCATTCTTTGGCATTGCCTTTTTTGGGGATTGGAACGTACACTGATCTTTTCCAATCCTGTGGCCACTGTTTTGTTTTCCAAATTTGCTGGCATATTGAGTGCAGTAGTTTTGATTCCATCATCTTTTAGGGATTTAAAAAATTCAACTGGGATACCATCATTTCCACTAGCTTTGTTGTTTGCAGTGCTTTTTAGGGCCTTTCTGACTTCACTCTCCAGAATGTCTGGTTCAAGTTCAAATTTCTCATTATTGTTATTAACAGGAGTGTTGAGGTCCTTTTTGTAGAGTTCCTCTGTGTACTCTTGCCACCTTTTTTATCTCTTCTGCTTCAGCTAACTCCTTTCCATCTTTTTCCCTTATCATGGTCATTTTTGCTTTAAATGTTCCCTTGATTTCTCCAATTTTTTTGAAAAGATCTCTAGTCCTGCCTCTTTTGTTGTTTTCCTCCATTTCTTTGCACTGTTCGTTCAGGTATTTTTCCTTATCTCTCCTTGCTTTCCTTTGAAATTCTGTATTCAGGTGGTTGTATTTTTTCCTTTCTCCTTGGACTTTTGCATTCCTTCTTTCCTCTGCTATTTTAAGGGCCTCATCAGACAACCACTTTGCTTTCTTACCTTTCTTTTCTTTTGGTATGGTTTCTCTTGCTGCCTCCTGCATGATGTCCCGCGTCTCTGTCCATAATTTTTCTGGTACTCTGTCTATCAGGTACAGGACATTAAATCTGTTCATGACCTTCACCGTGTATTCTTTAGGGATGTTGTGTAGGTCATATCTGTCTGGTCTAATTGTTTTCCCCATTTTCTTTAGTCTAAGCCTGAATTTTGCGATCAGTAGGTTGTGATCTGAGCCACAGTCTGCTCCAGCTCTTGTTTTTGCTGACTGAATGGAGGTTCTCCATCTTTGACTGCAGAGTATGTAACCAATCTGATTTCGATGCTGCCCATCTGGTGATGTCCATGTGTAAAGCCCCCTCTTGTGTTGCTGGAACAGAGTGTTTGCTATGACTAGTGCGCTCTTTTGGCAGAACTCTATCAATCTTTGCCTTGCTTCATTCTGTGTTCCAAGACCAAACTTGCCTGTTATTCCATTTACTTTTTGATTTCCTACTTTGGCATTCCAATCTCCTAAGATAATGTGGACATCATTTCTTGGTGTCTGTTCTATGAGGTGTTGTAGGTCCTCATAGAACTGGTCAACTGTGGCTTTATCTGCACTAGTGGTTGGTGCATAGACTTGGATTACAGTGATATTGAAAGGTTTGCCTTGGATTCTGACTGACATCATTCTATCATTTTTGATATTGTATCCCATTACTGCTTTTCTCACTCTTTTGTTGACAATTATGGCTACTCCATTTTTTCTGAGGTTTTCTTGCCCACAGTAGTAGATATGATGGTTTCCAGAGCTGAATTCACCCATCCCTGTCCATTTTAACTCACTGATGCCTGATATGTCAATGCTTATTCTTTCCATCTCATTTTTAACCACTTCCATTTTTCCTTGATTCATAGACCCACATTCCATGTCCCTATGCAGTATTGTTCTCTGCAACACTGTATTTCTCCTCCGCCTTTCGTATCCCTCCCCATTTTCAGATCTGCTGTGCTGAGCATCCCCTTGTTTTGCCTTTTGTTTTGGTCCATAGGGTTCTCTTGGCAAACTCTGTGGCGTGCCTGCCGGTCTCTACGCCAGTCTCTTCCCATCACACATGTTATCACAGATTAAACAGTTTTAAAACAAAGTATTATCATGCACAATATCACAGTTTATCACATAGTATCAAAGTAAAAGTTGAACTAATTAATGAAGGGAAAGAAAGAAAGAAAGAAAGAAAGAAAAAGTCCACTATATCAAGTGTCTATGTAAGTCAGTTGCTTGTACATTCACTATGTCAGTTGCTATAAGCCATCTATGTTTAGTTACTTATATTATTTCAGTTCGATTACTTATCCTTTGCATGCATGCAGCAGCTTTCGCCACCCTTCGGCCGCATGGAGTTGGTCAAAGGCGCCGACTTGGGCCTCGCTGTGATGGTGGTTGTGCATGGTATCTCCTGGGGGTGGTTGGGGGTCTCCGGAGGTGTCCTTCTCTCTGGCCCCAGGTCTTTGGATGGGGAGGGAGGGGAAACATCCTTTACTCACCTCCCCCGTGGGCCTCTCTGGATGGAATGGGCAATAGAGCTGGGCCTTCCTGAAGCCTTTTCTTCCTCTCCAGGCCCAGGTCTTTGGATGGGGAGGAAGGGGCAGGATCTTTTACTCATCACCCCCTGGCCTCTCTGGATGGCAACTAGCAGCAGAGTTGGCTTCTGTCTTTCTCCTGGTGCCTTTTGCTTCTCTCTAGGCCCAGGTCTTTGGAAGGGGGGAGGGGCAGGATCTTTTACTCACTACCCCCTGGCTTCTCTGGATGGCAACTAGCAGCAGAGTTGGCTTCTGTCTTTCTCCTGATGCCTTTTGCTTCTCTCTAGGCCCAGGTCTTTGGAAGGGGAGAGGGGCAGGATCTTTTACTCACCACCCCCTGGCTTCTCTGGATGGCAACTAGCAGCAGAGTTGGCTTCTGTCTTTCTCCTGGTGCCTTTTGCTTCTCTCTAGGCCCAGGTCTTTGGAAGGGGGGAGGGGCAGGATCTTTTACTCACCACCCCCTGGCTTCTCTGGATGGCAACTAGCAGCAGAGTTGGCTTCTGTCTTTCTCCTGGTGCCTTTTGCTTCTCTCTAGGCCCAGGCCTTTGGAAGGGGGGAGGGGCAGGATCTTTTACTCACCACCCCCTGGCTTCTCTGGATGGCAACTGACAAAAATTACTGGAAAGGACAATATTGATAGGAAAAGAGGGTGGAAGGAAGAGAGAATGACCTAACATGAAATGCTGTTGGTTTGCAAGATTTGAGTAGAGCTCTGCTAGATTAATATAGAGACTAATATAGGTTTGAAGAATAGTCATGACAATTGCTTTGTGTTTGAGTGAGAAGCAGTGAGAAGCAGTGAGAAGGAGTCATTCTAGGATTTTACTTTGGTGTTTCTTTGTCAACTGTTGTGAGCATAAGAGGGTCTCCTGTAATCCATCTTGACTGTTACCATTGGTGTTGTCAGACCCTTTGCTATGCAAAGCGTGGCCACCTGGTTCCTGCTTGCAATGCATGAATGATATTGATTAGCAATATAAGTCCATTTTCTGGGATTTTGATATGTATACACAGAAGCACAATATCCCACATTCATAAAATGGAGGATTTTTTTAAAATTGAATGTTGATTTATTCTACTACATAATATCATTTTTGTAATCTTTTAAATTTTTCATTGTTTATTTAGAAGTTCAGTATCTTTCATCTTGTTTTGTAGCCTTAATCAGAGCACACACCCAAGTTTTTCCTCTTCCTCTTAATTTTTATAAAACCTATACATTTGGACTGTATACCAGTGCTGGGCATCAGCAGGTTCACACGTGTTCACCAGAACTGGTAGCAGAAATTCTGGCTGGCCCCACCCATCAAAGTTTTGAAATAAATTAGTTATAATTCAGGTGCAATGCAGGGCTTTCCCACTGGCCACACCCACCATACCATGCCCACAGAGTAGGTAGTAAAAAAAATTGGAACCCAACACTGCTGTATACACTCTTTATGTTGTTTGTTTAATGCTGGAGAGAAATGTTTTTGAGTATATTAATAATAATTGATAACACATCACTAAAAATCAATAGCATAAATTGAATATAGACGTGCCTTGCCATTATTTCATTCCAAGTACAGGAATTCAATTTTATATATGATACATTAAAATGGGGTTTCTATTGTATCATTTATTTGAGAGATTTTTCAATCTGGCCAATATAGAAAGATCAGTGAGGCCAGCAGAATACAATAAAAACAGCCTAGCACATATACCTGAAGATGTAAGTGTTAAACATGAGTATTCCATTTCATTCCTCACTCTTGATATATTACATCACTCCAAACACTTTGAAAGATTCTTCATTTTGTTGACATAAATTGGGATTATGTATCCAGAGTAATACTTCTATATATCATGAATAAAAATTTAAACTGGTCATGAGAACTAAGCTTTACTGAAGGAAATAAATCCTAAAAGGAAAAGCTCATGTACACCTAAACCCCTTTGAACTTAATGAGACCCACTCCATGGTAGGAATATATAGGATTACACTGGAAATGTATTTATGTGCCCTATTACCAAATAATAGATACATATGAGCCTACTAAAAATCAGCTTAATACAGCTAGGAACATGGATACATTAGGAACCCAGTAAATGAGATCAAAAGGAATGCAAAAAAATTCTAGTGTAAACCTTGATGTTTAAGATGAATCAGTAACTTCTGTTGGGTTCTGTTGATCTTAAATCAATAACTTCATCTTTTTTGTTTAGTTGCCACCTATATTTTTTACTCTGTGTATGTCTCCACCCTTAGGTTTGAAAGTAAAAGCTAGATCCTCCATTTGTATCAACCAAAATAAATAAATATTGGAACTGAAGAATCCTTTTACAAAGTCAGATTTGTGAGTTGCCCAAAATAACTCAGAAGATAAGTGTCCTATTCCAAGCCTCTTCTCGTAACTTTGCTTTGAGCTATGAGTAGTCATATGGGGTTGTGGGAGGTTTATTTTCTTACCCACAAAACCCAGCACTACTTATCTGCTCCTAAAAGGGCATAAAACCTGGATGCTATTCCCCCACTTCTGCATATGTGCGTGCATGCGTGTGTGCAAAAGGCACAGTAAGAGGTACATGTGTCCTGCCAAAGCTAATGAGAGGTTGTTGTTTTTTGTTTTTGTTTTTTGAGACAATGAATGCACTGATGGAGGAAAGGAACAAAACTTTGTTAAAGATCGTATAGAACATTAAATATGAACAATGAGGCACCAGAGTGCATAGAGAGATCAACATCACCTGCCTTTTGCTTGCTGGGATCCTCTGCAAAGTGTCAAATGGGTGACCTCTTATTTAGTACTAGATTGGCACCTTCTGGGATCCAGGTCTACACTAAGATTCTTTGAACAAAGATATCTCAGCTGCTTGTATAGTTGTGACACCTTAGCAGTAGGTACATTTCCTCATTAAATATATCTAGGTGCTGCCAATTTCCTTGATGCTTACATTTCACTAAGGTATAAATAAACCTTATTCTTATTCTTATTCTTATTCTTATTCTTATTCTTATTCTTATTCTTATTCTTATTCTTATTCTTATTCTTATTCTTATTCTTATTCTTATTCTTATTCTTATTCTTATTCTTATTCTTATTCTTATTCTTATTCTTATTCTTATTCTTATTCTTATTCTTATTCTTATTCTTATTCTTATTCTTATTCTTATTCTTATTCTTATTCTTATTCTTATTCTTATTCTTATTCTTATTCTTATTCTTATTCTTATTCTTATTCTTATTCTTATTCTTATTCTTATTCTTATTCTTATTCTTATTCTTATTCTTATTCTTATTCTTATTCTTATTCTTATTCTTATTCTTATTCTTATTCTTATTCTTATTCTTATTCTTATTCTTATTCTTATTCTTATTCTTATTCTTATTCTTATTCTTATTAAAGGATAGCAGAATCAGACAACAGAGTATAAGCAAGTACTAAAACTGTCTAGACTGGGACTTCTTATCATTGTTGAAATTCTCATCCCACAACATCTCTGGTAAACAACAAGTTGTGAAAACTGGCTCTTTCCTCAATTGATTTATAATCATTACTGTCATCTATCAGTGCCTAGCAGCACTTGGGTATTTTAAAAATATTGAAGTATACTACTCTAAATCTCCTCACCATGACAAAGGTCTTTTCCATGGACATTGCACACTGACATGATGAATGTTTTGTGTTGCAAATATTATTGTGGTGCCACTGGAATCAATACTGTTTCCTCTGTTAGAAAAATCTATATGCAATCACTGTATGGTTTTTGTTGCTGTTCAGTCACACATTCGATTCCGACCCTTTGCAACCCCATGGACCACCACCCTCCTGGCACCTCTGTCCTCCACCATCTTTCTCAACCTGCCCAGCTCTATGCCCACTGTGTCTACAATACCATATAGCCATCTCATTTTTGGCCACCCTCTTCTTCTTTTGCCCTCCACCTTTCCCAGCATCAAGGCTTTTTCAAGTGAATCATCTCTTCTCATTTGATGTCCAAAGTACTTTAGCTTCCTTTACTATTTGACTTTCCAAGGAGCAGCCATTATCAATTTCTTGTAAGATTGACCTATTTGTTCTTCTCACTGTCAAGGGGACTCTCAAAACTCTCCTCCAACACTACATTTCAAAGGCATTTATTCTTCTGTAGTCAGCTTTCCTAATGGTCCAGCTCTCACAACCATTATTTATTTATTTAATTAATTCAATTTATAGGCTGCCTTCCTTGCCTCAGTGACCCAAGGTGACTTACATCAAATAAAACAACTTATACAATTAAAAACCTACTGATAAAACTGATAAAAATTAAAATCTGTAAAAAAAAAAAACCCATAGCCCCTTAATTAAAACCCCACAGGGCTAAATGAGCCAGCAAGGCTGAGATGTGCTGCCAGATGCATCCCATGCCTGCTGGCAGAGCCAGGTTTTCAAAGCCTTTCTGAAGGGATACAGTTCTGCCTGGAGACGCAGCTCTGGTGGCAGGAGGTTCCAAAGAGTCAGGGCCAACATTGAGAAGGCTCTCCTCCTGGTCCCGGTAAGATGAGCATCCCTGGCTGATGGAAAAGTGTGTGAAGTTTGTGTTAGGTATGGAAAGAATAAACAAGTGAAACAACAGTCCAGTTAAAATGGAGATGGTTATGATGTCCAGTTTTCCTTTTGGTGGCAGCATTGTAAGAAATTGTGCAACTCACAATTTATGTGGATGGGATCCTCTTCTAGATTAAGATTCGTTTGCATGGTTTATGACTACTCCCCAAATTTAGTATTTTTTATGGATGATCATGGAGCAGCCACAGAACATCTCCTTCATCTTGTCTATAATAAACTTTTGATAAATTTAATATTTGGACATACTAAAGAATGTATATCTAAATGCATATTTTTCTAATATGCATTCAGAAATATGTTGATCTAAATTCACTTTTTAGCTTCAACAAAAGTAAGCACTCTGAATCAATGGGACATAGAAAAATATGAACTTTAAAAATCCAGTTTGTTCCAAAGAGTTACTTTAGTTGGGTCTGGACAACTAAGTACCTATTTGTACACTTGGCAAATGTAAAGATCAGATCAGTACTTTACAAATACAGTATATGATTTTGTAAAAATTCATATTTCTAAAGCATCCCCTGCTAAATGCTTTTAAAAAAATTAAATCAGAGCAATAGTTTCTACTTACTTTTGTGAGGGAAGGAAATGTTGCCCCATCCTATGCTGCATTTTTACATCCTCAGAGGCATGTGAATTGCACAATGTACAGCATAGGCCCATGCATATGTCTTCTTCTTCTTCTTCTTCTTGTGCTGTATCTGATTCAAAATATTGGTGATCATCATGGTGCTCAGCCATGAAGACTGTCCTGCAAATATATTGCTATGGCCTTTCATCTGCCTTCTGCATTGCAGTGTGGCCCCTGTACCACTGATCTAGCTCCATGAGTCACTTTCTGGTCTGGAGCCCTTTTGCAACGCAAACTCCTCCTCAACTCTAGGCGAGTATTGATGAAGCTAGATGAACCTCCATCAAGATAGATTCAAGACAGACCATCAACCTTCCCTGTAGACTTTGCCAATGCTGCTAGTCCTCAGGGTTTTTAGGTTAGTTAACCACTGCCTGACACTTGTTATTGAGCTGCTTGCAGTATGGTCTACTCTATTACCCTAGCAGGATAACTTGGCCAGACTGGTTGAGTAAATACATATTTACTCAAGAGATAGTTACATGAAGTTCAATGGAGCTTACTTGTAGGTAAATGGCTCCAGAACAAAGTAATTCCTGGCTTACTAAAATTAAAATGAGGGGTTGCAATTAAAATATTAAGAAGCAAAATGTAAGAATTGGAAGAAGACATATTTCTGTTCCACTGATGTTGAAGCCTGAAGAATGACCATTATTTCTGAACTAACATTTCTAAAATACTTTCTTCCAGAACATATTCTGAGATCTTTATTTTCTTGAGACTTTATATTACTTTGCCAAATTTCCACTTCCCAAAATTTATCCACTATTTTCTCCTTTTAAAAACTATTTTTCTTTTCTTTTTTCTGACTCCCAATGGCTGACTGATACTACAATGCCATAGATTTAGGTGGCCTAGTTTACAATTATATGTTTATGACTTTTCAGTGTTTTAATGACTGCTGGATTTTCCAATGGTGTTTACTATTTTTTGAAAAATCTTTTGGATTATTTTAATATATTTTAAGCTGTACATTCAATTAAAATTGAATGAAAGTACAGCTGTGCTATTGCCTGAAATAAAATAGGAAAAAATGACTAAACATTGAAAAAAGCTTCTGCAACATATGTAACATTATCTGTTCTATTCCTGAGCATATGCACACAATTCATTTCATCCACAGACATGAGTGCCTCCTCTACATGAATCATAATGCACTCTCTTGAAATCTTATGAATTTTTAAAGAAAAACCTGAAACTGTTATACTCTTCAATTTTAGTTGGAAATGCAAAAGGCTTATCAGTGGAAATATGGTACAGTGTTGACAGGAGAGAAATTTCATGTCTTTAGTTTCAGATAAAGATTTGGTCTGCAAGATGTTTCACAGAGATGAGAAGCAATTAGATATGTCCATCTATCTGATCGATTTATCTATAGTACAGTGTATTGCATAGTGCCAGAAATAATCAAACAGGCCATCTATTATTTCTAATATAGGTAAAGTAATGAATCTGTAAGTCCATACTCACAAGAGACTAGAGTAGAAGTGAACTTGTGCCAGTGATCCACATACACTAATCTTGTAGAAAAGTGTTCAAATATCAAAGCAAAAGGTAAGAACTCTTTGATTCTGCCATCTACCATCTTCTGCTCCAGATACTGTATATTAATACCACTTCATCTTTCTTTCTGTATTCATATCGGAGTGTTGCACAATTTAAAAATGCTCATGTAATATATATAAAAATTCAAACATTTAAAATGTTTAAATGATTTGACCAGAAACAGGCTACGTTAATAATATTGCTACTTACTAGATCTTCTTTTACACACTTGGTGGCACATAAATTGCATGCTCATAAACATTGCATCAATTGAATTTCTCCATATTAACACAAAAATTTTCCTGTACCTAAGTAAAGGTAAAGGTAAAGGTCACCCTTGCTCGAAAGCCAGTCATATCCAACTCTAGGGTTCAGTGTTCATCTCTGTTTCATAGCTGAAGAGCCAGCATTGTCTGCTTCTGTATCTAAGTAGTCCCATTTTATTTTATTATTCTTTCATCTTACTACCTACTTCAAAGTCTACTAAGTGATGTTCAGATGGTCTAACCAGTGATGGCACACCTTGGCACTCCAGATGTTCTTGGACTTCAATTGCCAGAAACCCAAGTCAGCACTCCTGCTGATCAAGGCTTCTGGGAATTGAAGTTCAAGAACATCTGGAGTGCCAAGGTCCACTATCAATGGTCTATACAGAATACCTGCTCCAAATCTCTGTAGCTGAGAGGTCTGGAAGGAGGGGGAGCTTTCACTCCTTCTGTCTGGGGAGGCAACCAATCACAGAGGAAACTGTATTGTGTTGCCACAGCCGGCTTTAAGGGAGGGGCCAGTTCATTCTTTTAAGACTGGCTCTGTGTGAAGCTGACCTCTTTGTCACTCTTGCTTGAGCAGCCTGCCCACCCACTCTGTAGGCCAGACTGATTTGGGGGTTCCATCTTTTGGTCCTGGACCATCTACATTGGCAGTGTTAGAAAAGGACTCCAAGTCTTTTTTCGCATGTCCCACTCTGATTCCTATGGGACAGTATAGGCTAATCAATGGTGGTGCAGCTTAAAAAAACAAAAAGGCCACAATTTCATTGCAGGTGGGTAGCGGTGAGACCCTTAGGGCAGGGGTGGCCAAACTATGGCCCATGGGCTGGCCCTGACCTACAGAACCATTTCATGTGGCTCACTGCCACCCTTGCCACTACCTGAAGCAGAAGCAGGTGCATTTATGACAGCCATAAAACTCACCCACACATGTTTACAACAGCCATGGATGCATTTTCTGGCAGAATTTACAGCAGGAGGAACCACATGATTCGCCCATTCAGCTGTCTGTAGGGCATGGTCAGGTATGTGGCATGATAATTTTTGGAACCCCTGCCTTAGGGTGTCATAAATGTGCCCACTTTCACATTTATGTCAGCTGCAGGCATGTTTTCGCAGGTGCTGTCATGTTTTACAGGTGATGCAAATGCACCCACTTCCACTTTCGGGTGCATGGGAGATGGTGATGGGCCAGCTTGAATGGTGTCGGGGTCTGGCCCATGGTCTGTAGGTTTGAAACCCTTGCTCTAAGGGGTTGGCATCCATCACTTAATGATTTTGGTGCCTTATTACCTTATTTTGATCATTTGATAACACCCTTGGTGTAGTTCTGGAGGAGTAATGCTAAGCAAATAATAGACTTTTTAGTGGAAGTAGGTTTTAGACATCTAGTAAAAATCCTGCATGATTCATTAAGAGCTTCATCCAATTACATGTGCTGATTTACACCATATGGCATATTCTGCTGTGGAGTAGCACAGGGAAAAAGTGTTGTTCTTAATGCTTGTGGGTATGCTGCCCAATCTGAAACAGCCAGTTTCCTGTATACAGTAAAACCTTGGTTAACATAATTAATGTGTCCCCCAGGAATGCATTGCATGCAATTTCCCATAGGAATGCATTGAAAAGCAAAATGTTAGCCAAAATGCAGTTTCCCATAGGCATGCATTGAAAACCAATTAAAATGTTCTGGGGGAAAAAATCCTTAAACCGAGCTACTATTTTCTATAGATTTCCTTTTGTTTTGCAATTTTTATATTAACTGAACAATTTGTTAACCGAGGTTCCACTGTATATAGTTTCTGGTAGCAACTTTGTGTTTGGTGCTTAGGCAATGTTTTTTGTTGGTCAGGAGTCAATTTACTGGTATATTGATGCCTAAATACTTTGGAGTAGAGCAATATTCCAAAATCATGATTTCCCAGCTGGTTTGGAGCTTCTTATTTGCTTCTTATTTGTTTCTATCACCTTTAAAGTGGAAGGCACTTAGAAGGTTTGGACTGTGGTGGCTTAGTGGTTAAGACACTGAACTTGATGACTGGAAGGTCAGCACGTCAGCAGTTCAAGAGCCAAGTACTGCACAATGGAATGAGCTCCCATTTCTGTGAGAAATTGCAACTAGATAAATAGGGACCACTTCGTTGGAAAGGCAAACAACATTCCTTGCACTCCAGTCTTGTCATGCCTACCACATGTCCATGGAAACGTCTGCAAATATAGACAGTGCTGGCTCTTTTGCTATAAACAGAGATGAGCACTGTAACCTAGAGTCGGATATGACTGGCTTTTGAGGAAGGGCAACCTTCAGCTGGTCATTTTTATAATACAAGGAAAGATCTTCTAATGCACAGGTTAGCTGGTATTTGAATTCAAAGGAATCTCCCTGGGACTGCCAAGGCTAGATCCTCAGTATAAATGAAAACCCTGGAGTATGGGAATGCCCCTGGTATAAATCTTATAAAGAAATAGTCCCAGGATACTACCCTGTGAGAGAGCACTCCTTTGATTTCTCCAGCAACTGTACTGCCATTGAAATTAAACAATGTTTTATTTATTTTTATTTATTTTTTGAATTAGAATGGAAAACATTGTATGGGAATGGTTTTAAACTGATGTGAGCTGCCTTGGGTCACCGAAGTGAGAAAGGTGGCAATATGAATTCAACAAATAAATAAATAAATTTCAGTTAGTCCATGAGCTTTTGTAAGGAGGTAGCAATTTTTTAAAGCAGCAATTTATGGTAGACAATATCACAAGACAATAGTTGACAAATGTAGTTCCAGTAACTGTGTATGTTTCAGAACCATCTTGTATATGCTGGGTTACGTTTAGGGTCTCCACTGTACAGCTTTTGCCAGGCCTAAATGCCATCTATTCTGGAACTTTTTATGATTGGCATAGCAGGGAGATTGGCCTGTAACTTTGGGTTCTGATGGTTCTTTGCCTAGTTTCAAGATAGCAATTACTTTCATCTTCCACCACATTTTTCTGATTTATTTACTTGTCCAATAGCTATTAAAATTTAAAGGAGCCATTTCTTTTGTTTTCTCTTTATGCTTAATGATCACAGAATTTCATTGCTTTTTCATTCCTACATTTTCTTATGGCTTTTTCTAGTTCTGCTAACATGAAGGCAATAGAAAGTTCATTGGATTTGCTCTGAATATGCCTTTGATGTTTCATTTTTATTGTACATTGATTGGATTCCCTGCCAGAAGCAGCTGGTGGTTTGGCGTTATATTTGCACAACCTGTCCTTTTGTTTGGATTTTGTTTTATTTGTTTGGATCATTGTTCAGATGTTTTAGTAGTCTACAAGCTTCCTAGCTGCTTCTTGCCACGTAAAGCTTCATTACAGTGTCTTTGTTTGGCAAGTTCTTTTTGTTCCTGCAAAACTGAAGACAAAATCTATCCTAGCGTTTATTGCATGTTCACTGAAAGGATTTTCTTCCAAGTGTGAAATATAATCTAAATATTGGATGTGTTATGTATGTATGTATGCATGTTCATTATACTGTAAAGGCAAGAATGTAACCACTCCAGATACAAACGATACCAGCTGTAAAAGAACGCGAGCAGACAGCCCATAGAGGGCAGCTGCGAGCGTTCAGCCTCACATGGTTCACATTGCTCAATCACGGACAGCCGCGGGAAAACCTTCCCCGCATTCAGCAGCAGAAGAAAGAGGCGTGCCTGGGCGAGGCCACGCCGGTAGCAGCCAATCAGCTACCGTGCTACAAGATTCAAATGTAGAGAGCTACTGTATATATTGAGATGTATCACCGCCATTACCTCATGCTTCACTGGAACCTCATGCAATAAACCTGTGTTAAACCAACCCTTTGGTTGTCCGGTCGTCTTTGGTCCCATACACTAAATTGGCGACGAAGGTGGGATATGGCTGCCCACGGGACCAAGACATGCGCCGGCTACGTGATCAAGAAGCCGGGAGACTTGGAGCTGTTTGAGATAGACTTCAACGCAGCGCTGGTGGAGCTCGAAGTCTCAGATGAGGCCAAAAAGAGGGCCATTTTCGTCCGCATGCTCGGACACGAGACCAAGAGGACCTTGGTGGACCTGATTGCGCCGAGGAAGGTGAGCGACCTCAAAGCCACAGAGCTCCTGGCGGCGTTGCGCGCTCATCTCCGGCCAGCAATAGCGATGTTCCCCGCTCGGAGCGCGTTCTGGAGGCGAGTCCAGGCACCCGGGGAATCGGTCGATGAGTTCGCCGCGGCCCTGCGGTTGGCCGCCGGCCCATGCAAGTGGGAGCTCCCCGAAATCACCCTCCGGGACTGCCTACTCTGCGGTCTGAGGGACACAGAGACTCAGCGCGCGCTGATGAAAAGGGAGCCGCCTCCCTCGTGGCAACAAGTCCTCGACACGGCACAGGCCGCGGAGGCCACTTCTGCCGGGGTGCACGAGCTTCAGGACTGGCGCCCGAAGACCGCCAGGGCAGAGAGCTCGGTGCGCGCGGCCCGGCGAGTTTCGAACTCGTCTGCGGAGAGCGGCGACGACGAGGACGTCCGGAGGGTCCAGAGAGAGGGCCGGCGCTGCGACGGCTGCGGCGCCGCCCACGCCCGCGCCAAATGCCCATTCCGCAAGGCCGAGTGCCACAACTGCGGCCGGCGCGGGCACATCGCCAAGGTCTGCCGGAAACGGCGCGAGGCCACCAGGAGTTCTCCAGACCGCTCGGCGAGGCAGGACCGCACCACGAGGCAGGACCGCACCACGAGGCCAAAGGACGGCACCCGGACCACGAGGACGCGGGACGAAGTAGGGCGCATCTCCGACGACAGCGAGGACGACGCGCCGGTTTGCAGCGTTTCCACGGAGCACCCCCGTTACTTCGTTGAGGTAGTAATACAAGGGGCCCCTGTTAGAATGGAGGTGGACTCGGGTTCTTCATACTCCATTATTTCCCAGGGGGAGTTTATGAAAATCGCCCCCCACATGCGGCCCAAGCTCAAGGCGTTGAGGGCCACACTGAAGGACGTGCAAGGGAACCGCATCCCAGTGTTGGGGGTTGGGAAGTTCCGGGTTCAGTTTAAAAAGCACACCGCAACACTTCCCCTAGTCGTCCTCAAGGGAGGTAAATGCAGCCTCCTCGGGACTCAATGGTTCCAGCCCCTGGGATTGTTCATTGGGGGGGTTCACGCCGTGAAAGCACACGCCGCCGAGACTGATCCAATACAGAGCGTGTGCGATGCGCACCCCGAGGTTTTTAAAAAGGGGCTCGGGAAATTCAAGGGCCCCCCAGTGACTTTCGACCTGGACCCTGAAGTACGTCCAATCAGACTTAAACCGCGCAGAGTGCCTTTCGCACTAAAGGACAAAATAGAGGCGGAGTTGGACAAGTTGGTGGGCCAGGGGATTCTTGTTCCTGTTGATTCTGCGGAGTGGGAAACTCCAATTGTAACAGCGCTCAAGGCCAACGGGGAGGTCCGCATATGCGCTGATTACAAGTGCACCATCAATAAGGCGATCCGCCCTAATGCGTATCCGGTGCCGGTAGTCAGCCACTTGTTGGCCAGGTTACACGGGGGGAGGTGTTTCGCTAAACTCGACCTGGCCCAAGCCTACCAGCAACTCCCAGTGACCCCCGCCGCAGCTGCTGCGCAGACCATAGTCACCCACAAAGGGGCGTTCCAGGTATCGCGCCTCCAATTCGGCGTGAATTCGGCGCCCGGGATCTTCCAGTCACTTGTGGAACGCCTCCTGAAGGGGTTAGAGGGGGTGTTGCCCTATTTTGATGACGTATTGATTACAGGGGGGAGCCGGGCCGAGTTAGCAACAAGGTTGGGAAAGGTCCTGACTATATTCGAAAAGGCGGGGTTGCGGTTGCGGAAAGACAAATGCGTCTTCTTCGCTACAGAGGTTGAGTTCCTAGGGTTCCGTGTCACGCCCGAGGGAATAAGGCCAGCCCAATCCAAGGTAGCCGCCATCAAGAAGGCCCCTCGCCCCACCTCCAAGGCCGAGTTGCAGTCGTTCCTCGGACTGCTCAATTTCTACCACTCCTTCCTCCCGCGGAAGGCAGCCGTGGCAGAACCGCTACACAAATTGTTAAAAAAGGACGAGGCATGGAAGTGGGGCGACGACCAGGAGAAGGCTTTCAATGACCTGAAGCGACTCCTGGCATCAGATGCCGTACTGACCCACTTCAATCCCAAACGCCCAGTGGTCCTGATTTGCGATGCATCCCCGGTGGGGGTGGGGGCGGTGTTATGCCACGTGCTAGAGAACGGTAGGGAGGCCCCGATAGCGTTCTACTCTAGGTCTTTGTCCCAAGCGGAGAGAAACTATGCCCAGACAGACAGGGAAGCACTAGCAATAATTGCGGGGACCAAGAAATTTCATGATTTTGTGTACGGCCGCCCCTTCACCATAGTGACTGACCATAAGCCTTTGCTGGGCATCTTCACCGCAGATAAGCCCACACCCCAAATCCTGTCCCCGAGAATGCTCAGGTGGGCCATCTTTCTCAACGCGTATCAGCACGCGTTGGTATACCGGCCCGGGAAGGAGATCAGCCATGCCGACGCCCTGTCGAGGTCCCCCATTCCCCGGGATTGCTGCCACGTGGGCGGAGTAGAGAGGGACCATCAGGTCTTAATGATAGAGGTTCTAGACTCCCCTCCAGTAGTACCGGCCGACATCGCCAAAGCGACAGGCAAGGACAAAACGCTGGCCACAGTTTGCTCCTGGGTACAGAAAGGGTGGCCCGTGTCTTCCCCAGCAGCGGAATTCGACACATATTTCAAAAAGAAACTAGAGTTGTCCCTAGAGAGGGGTTGCCTTTTGTGGGGACAGCGGGTAGTGATCCCCACGCCTCTCCGGCCGAGGGTGCTTAAACTGCTGCACGTCAGCCACCCGGGAATCGTCCGCTCAAAGGCGCTGGCCCGCAGTTACTTTTGGTGGCCCCAGCTAGACGCCGACATTGAACACATGGTCGGCACTTGCGAAGCGTGCCAAAGCTCAAGGCCAGAAGAGGCTCGCTCGCCACCTAGGGAGTGGGACACGGCTAGGGGGCCCTGGTCCCGGATACATGTAGACTTTGCTGGCCCGTTCAGGGGAACGCTTTTCCTCCTCGTGGTGGACGCGTTCTCCAAGTGGTTGGAGGTCATCCCAGTCTCGAGCACCTCCTCGGCCACAACAATTAAACAGTTAAGGAGGGTCTTTTCCACGTTCGGTTTACCCGACACCCTCGTCAGCGATAACGCTAGCTGTTTCACGTCCGCCGAGTTCGGGGCATTCATGGAGCGAAACGCCATTCGGCACGTCACCTCTGCCCCCTTTCACCCGGCCACCAACGGCCAAGTAGAGCGCCTCGTGCGCACCACGAAAGACGCCCTGCTGCGCATGGGCCCCGGAGACCTCGACCTGAAATTGTGCCAATTCCTGCTAAGATACAGGGTCACCCCATTAGCATCAGGGTACTCCCCCGCGGAGTTGTTGATGCGCAGGAAGCTGGCCACGGGAATCTCCAAGCTAGACCCCACGAGAGTAGAGGACAAAGGGCGGAACATAGGGGTGGTACCCACAAAGAGTTTCAGCGTAGGCGCCCCGGTGCATTGCAGGAACTACGCCAGCACGGGGCCAGCCTGGGTGCCGGGCACCGTAGTAGAACAAACCGGCCCCCTCTCATACCACGTAGAGACCAGTACAGGCTTCCTGTGGAGACGGCACGTGGACCAACTCAGGCGCAGGGTCCCCGGAGAGCAGGACGAAGACGAGAATAGTATCGAATCAGCGTTAGGGTACTCCCCCACCCGCTTAACCCAAGGGGGAGGAAAAGGGGAGCATGGGTCCCCACCAAGGGGGGAGGAAAGGGAATCGATCCACAGAAATCTTTTGCGGGAGTCCCCGAAAAAATGGAAGAGCCCCGACCACACACATACCCCGCGGGAGTTTCCCCGAAACACAGATGCCCATAGAAGCTTAGACGTTGATTTACAGTACCAGGGGGAGTTAGCGGAGTGGTCCCCCACCCGTCCTAGCGAAAAGAGGGGTTTCAGTTCAGCCCCTGGTACCTCCAGTCCCAGTAGCCCCTGTGAGTCAGAATGCGATATAGCGCCATTTCCCCGGAGACCGACACCCCCAAGACGGGAGGCGTCAGCGAGTCCGCCCACCACAGTCTCAAGGTCCCCCGAGCAGGAATCAGAAGGTAGCCGAACCACAAGGGCGACCTCATCGGTTCCGCGGTTCACAATAGGAGGGTCCCCGGGGTCAGAGAGCAACAGGCAGGGGTTCACCTCCCAACTATTCATTCCCTTCCCATCCCCGGGCGCGAGGCAGGCACGGACGCCCCACAGAGCCACTAACGAATCCCCGTTTCCTGTTGCAGGACAAGCACCCGCGGAGTCAGGGATCACAGGCTCTCCAGTACTAGGTCAGACGCAAGCGCGTCCCAAGCGCACGTGCGGCAAGCCACAATGGTTGCGGGACTTCGTCCCATCCTAGGGGAGAGGGATGTTATGTATGTATGTATGCATGTTCATTATACTGTAAAGGCAAGAATGTAACCACTCCAGATACAAACGATACCAGCTGTAAAAGAACGCGAGCAGACAGCCCATAGAGGGCAGCTGCGAGCGTTCAGCCTCACATGGTTCACATTGCTCAATCACGGACAGCCGCGGGAAAACCTTCCCCGCATTCAGCAGCAGAAGAAAGAGGCGTGCCTGGGCGAGGCCACGCCGGTAGCAGCCAATCAGCTACCGTGCTACAAGATTCAAATGTAGAGAGCTACTGTATATATTGAGATGTATCACCGCCATTACCTCATGCTTCACTGGAACCTCATGCAATAAACCTGTGTTAAACCAACCCTTTGGTTGTCCGGTCGTCTTTGGTCCCATACACTAAAGGATGTTCATCTCATCTCAAATCTTCAGGTGAGAGATCTTCCACTTTTTTCACTAAGCAACCTATGGCACCCATAGATATCCCCCAAGGCACCCTTTTGTCTCCAGAACAAAATGAAACTTAAAAAAAAACAACCTCATAATCTGCAGATAGATTCAAAGAACTATTGAGCTGGGAGAAACCCCAAGGCTCACCAAGACTAACCCTTGCTAAAACAGGTAGTCAGATTAGAACATCCATAATAGGCAGTCATCTTATCTTTGTTTCAAATGTAGGAGAACCCAGCACTCTCTGAGGCAGTCTATTCTACTATTTAACAGCTCTCACCTTCAATACATTGTCCTGATTGGTGTCAGTTGTTGTTGTTCAATTGCACTGTTGATTACAACCCTTTGTGACCCCCATGGACCACCACCCTCCAGGCACCTCTGTCCTCCACCATCTTCCTCAACCCGCCCAGCTCTGTGCCTATTGTGTCTATAATACCATATAGCTATCTCATTTTCTGCCACCTCTTTCTTCTTTTGCTCCACCTTTCCCAGCATCAAGGCTTTCTCAAGTGAATCTTATCTTCTGATTTGATGTCCAAAGACCTTTAGCTTCATCTTTAAACCCTGGAGCTACAAAAAACAGCTTGCTCCATGTTCCATGCCATCCGAAAATTTGAAGATATCTTCTTAGTCTTTTCTTTGCCCCAGGTCAAACTGACTACTCTCAGCCATTCCTCACAGGCCTTGGTTTCCAGATTTTTTATCATCCTAGGTTCCCTCCACTGAATAAAATCCAGTCTGTCATTAAACTTCTTAAACTGTAGTGTCCAGAATTGGCATAGTATTCCAGGTGAAGTTGGACCAAATCAGAATAGAGTTGAACTGTTCTTTCTCTTGATCATGGCACTATATGTCTGCTGATACAACTAAATATTGCATTTGCATTTTTTCCTACTGCATTACACTGTTGATTCATTAATCTTGTGTACTACCAGGATTCTTCAGTCCTTTTTACATATACTACTGCCAAGCCATCTGTCACCCCCTCTATATCTGCACATTTTGAATGCTTGAGTATATAATTTTATGTGTTCCTCTGTTGAAATTCATTGTTTGTTTTACTACAGTTCTCAAATTGTTTAAGTCATGTTGGCCTAAATTTTGATTCTGTTTTGTAGATGACAATTATGTAATGATCTGTTCTAGAACATTTTGTGATGTTAAATCAAGCTGATTAGTTGATAATTGCTTAGAATTTCTGTCCCCATTTTTTAAAAATGGTATGATATCTGCTTGCCAATAGTCTTCAGGGTCTTCACCTGTTCTACAAAAATTCTCAAAGCCATGACATTAAAAAGCTATAACAAAATGTTGTTAGCCATAGAAAAAAAATTCTACACAAGCTATAATCTCTGCTTGATAGCTGATACATATTTCATGTTACTAAAACTCTCTATTTATCTATGATTGGTTTAATAAATAATCCAGGAATAATAAAAACAAGTGATCAGCTCCAGAGTCTCTTCACTTCTACTGACAAATAGACTTACCTTAAGTTCAGCAGGAATTATGGTGGCTCAAGTGGTTGTTGTTGTTGTTGTTGTTCAGTCGCACAGTCGGTTCCGACCCTTTGCGACCCTATGGACCATTGCTCTCCAGGCGCCTCTGTCCTCCACCATCCCCCTCAGCCCTCCCAGCTTAACCAAGTGGTTAAGATGCTGAACTTAAAGACAGGAAGGATGGAGTTCGATACCTGAGTACTGCATAATGGAGTGAGCTCCCGTCTTAGTCCCAGCTCCTGCCAACCTAGCAGTCTGAAAGCAAGAAATTGCAAGTAGATAAATAGAGACCACTTTAGTTCCATGCACTCCGGTGTCTAGGTATGCCTGCCACATGCCCACAGAAACATCTGCACATGCAGACAGTGCTGGCTCTTTGGGTATAAACATAGATGAGCACTGAACCCTAGAGTCACATACAACTGGCTTTTCAACAAAGGTGACCTTTACATTTACTTTTAATTAGAAGGGCCCTGGAACAGCCTTATATTAAGGGTAAACGGATAAAAGAAACCATATTGTGCTAGTGCAATAAAAATTTGGAAAACAAGTATTCTAGGTTAATGAGTTGATCTAAAACGTAGTGATGTAAAAACAGGTTTATTAGAGGATGAAGTGTGCCAATTTTGAGGTTAAGAAGGTAAAAAATAAATTATTTTAGGACTTTAAATTTTGACAACTATCCTTCAGCAGTTTGATAGATGTTACTGAAATCCTGTTTTATCAAAACAAAAATTAATGTATACTTTGCAGGCGCACCCACCCAAATAAAGACTCAGACACCGGTATTGGATTAAAGGCATCAGATCACTTTTATTGAATAATGCCCTAGTCCGAATTATCACTTTCAATTGGTATCATCCAATTGTAATTCTTTAAGGCAAGCAGGCCGGAGTAACAATGGTAAGGGAGGGGGTGGAGGGAAAAACTTCTCCGCTCCATCGCTTCTAAAATGGCAGTGCGGCTGCCTCGTGGCCACCCCTTTTAAAGAGAGGTGGCCACGCCCCCTAACCAACCCGGATGTCTGCGTCCGGCTGGGGCCCCCCGCAAAGAGCACAGCAGCCATTTTGGCACTGCGCTTGCATTGCAGGCGCACCCACCCAAAAAAAGACTCAGACACCGGTATTGGATTAAAGGCATCGGGCCACTTTTATTGAATAATGCCCTAGTCCGAATTATCACTTTCAATTGGTGTATCATCCAATTGTAATTCTTTAAGGCAAGCAGGCCGCAGTAACACTGGTAAGGTTCCACCCAAAATGCCAATGGAAATTGGCTACGTGTATCTATTTGTATCAATTTGTTTGTTGACACAAACAAATTGTTGACCGGAGTCAATATACTATCTACTGACCCCACCCTATGACGTGTATCCATTCAAATATCAAGGTGATGCAGGCTGTGAAGCTCCTGCCATCACCCCTTTCATGGTTCGCCCTTGACCAGCCAATCCTATTTCCCTTGTACCTAGCTACGTGTTGGCCAGTCAATTGCGAACCTGCCGGATACCTCTGGGTCATAAATCTTTACCTTACCAGTGCTACCCGCCACACGGGGAGGCGTCCATGATGACTCACCGTCCCCCCAGACCATCAGCTTGGTCACCAGGCCTGCTTGCACATCCTCCAGGAAGAGGTTCATAACTCTAGCTGACAGGTGGACCCCATCTCCTGCATATAGATGAAATCCTGCAAGCCTATCCTCGTATGTCGAATGGCTGTCCCCAAGCCATTATCAACAAGGAACCAGGCAACAGCCCTGTTCACTGACCGCCGGGCGCGGTCCAAACCATGGAGATCCATGCCTCCTCTATAACATTGACTCAGCACGATGTCAGACCATAGCAGCTGTGTGCACGGCTATAAATGATGTAAGAATGCCAGGTCGCTGCACACCGACATTTTTAAGGAAAGGCCAGTGATCTGTGCTGGATCATTGCCGCCGAGGTGCAGAATCAGGACATCAGGCAGTCCAGCATCCATGATGGACATCAGGAATGGCAACAGTTCCCGCCATCTCATGCCGCACATACCATACCATCGCATACGTGCAGATGCACTCAGCCCGAGATGGGGTCCCCACTCTGTCACTGCAGCATACTGCGCTGCCCAGTGCACGTAACTGTGGCCCACCAGCCATACTGCCACCGGTGTGCGTGGACACACAGGGTCTGTAAAAGAAGGAGAAGGAATTAAGGACATAACTGGTACTCATACAGTGAGGGGATGTACATATAAGGAAAAACGCTTGGACCCCCACCTGCCCATCCGACATATATCAGCCTCAGAGTATTCAAATGCAGCCGCAGTTGAAGTGGCGCCTATCCTGAAAGAATGGGTGCGGTAACGAGCCCCAGGGAAGCCGACACTGTGAAGTGCCATACCGGTCACCTTCCAGAACTGAAATTTGGTAAGGGGAGACCCATCCTGGTGGCAGAAAAATGGGCCAGGGTGCATGCCATGCACTGCCAAAAATGCATGTAGGGCACCAAACGGACAGATGTCAGCAATTGTACATCGTAGCAGTCTAACACCGTTGCCTACTCCGTGCTGATCGGCCTTTGAGGAACAAATCCTCAACTGAGCCCACTCCTGGTTGAGACAGACATCTTCGAGTTCCAGTGCCCTATGAGACATGTCCGCTTTTGACAATGGGACCAGCTAGCTGATACGGAGAGCTCCAAAGAAAGCTACGGTGGTAGCTGCATGAAAAAGAGCCTCCTCATACCTATCGTAACACAATCTATGTCAACCTCGTGCAAGGTGGGTCAGAACACTTAGTGAAATGGGGTGATGTGTGTCCGGGCGTTGGCCACACTTACGTGTCCACCCTTCTAATATGTGGCGTATGCGGAAGTCATTCACGCAGTCAGTAAAGCCCCGTGCCTTGGCCACAAATGCCAATGCAGAAAGCCTGGTGGTGATAGTGCGTGGGGCTAACCCTTTATCGTGAAGGTGAACCATATACTGTAAAATCTGGTCGACCGGTATCGGCCACACTTTGGGCAATTGCCTTTGCCCGCAAAAGGTCCTAAATTGGAGGAATGCATGTAGATACGCCTTACGCGTGCGAGGTGCCAAAGACATGCCGATCGCCCGGTTCACCTCTCCTCGCCAAATGTCCAAATCTCGGCCGGGAGTGGAGAGGGAAGTTCCTCTGCGCCTGGAGCCAAGGCACGGAACCGGGAGATCTGTAGGCGGGATAAAGGATCGGCAATATCGTTATCAATGCCTGGCACATGTCTGGCCCTGAATAGCACATTAAGGCGCAAGGACCTCAAAACAAATTGGTGAACTAAGGCCATGACTCTGGGGGATTTGGATGTCTGGGCATTGACAATGTACACCACTGCATCACTGTCACACCAAAAATGAACTACCGAATTAGCCCACCTATCCCCCCAGAGCATTAGTGCCCCCAAGATGGGGAAAAATTCTAGGAAAGTAAGATCGCATAAGCGATCCGTGCTTTGCCATGTCTGAGGCCATTGAACATATGCCCACCATCCCACAAAGTAAATCCCATAACCCAGGGAGCCGGAGGCATCCGACTGCACTTGGAAGTGAGGGCTGACCATAAGCTCCGATCTCCAGAAAGAGACGCCATTAAAGTCCTGTAGGAATGTGAGCCAAACCGTAAGGTCTGCCCGTAAACCTCTGGTCAGCCGTACCCTGTGGTGATGTTTTAAAAGGCCCGCCATGGCATCACAAAGATGCGTGGCAAAGGCTCTGCCTGGTATTACTACCCTACAGGCGAAGTTGAGGTGGCCGTGCAGCACCTGCAACTCTCGGAGCGACACCTTACACTTGGCAAGCATTGCCAAAATCGCAGCCGAGATCTGAGTCACCTTTTCCATGGGCAACCTGGATGTCTGGGCGACGGTGTCGATTTCAATACCTAAAAAGGTGAGAGTGGTGGCTGGTCCCTCAGTCTTTTCAGGTGCTAGGGGGACACCGAGTTCCCGCATAAGCACCTGAAATGTGGTGAGGAGATGGGCACACGTGCCCGTGCCATGTCCACCCCCGAACAAAAAGTCGTCGAGGTAGTGGGCTACAGACCGGGACCCTGACCTACAAACAAAAGCCCAGTGGAGGAAGGTGCTAAATCGTTCGAAGGCCAAACACGAAATAGAACAGCCGAAAGGCATGGTCTTGTCCACATAAAAATTGCCCCAAAAACAAAAACCTAACAAGTCAAAGTCATCCGGGTGCACTGGCAACAATCGGAATGCTGATTTGATATCACACGTTGCCAGTAGCTCCCCGGGACCACACGAGCGTACCATCTGTAAGGCCTGGTCAAAGGACGTATACCTGACAGAGCAAAGGTCATCAGGTATAGCGTCATTGACCGAAGAGCCCGCAGGGTAAGAAAGGTGGTGAATTAGACGAAATTAACCTGGGGACTTCTTAGGGACTAAACCTAGAGGGGATACCTTCAAGTTAGGATATGGTGGGTCGAGAAATGGCCCCGCCACCCTCTGTGCATTGAGCTCCTTGGCTATCTGCTCTGAAGCAATATTCTCATTACCCCTGAGAGAAAGTAAGTTCAGGGTGTCCTGAGGCCCGTGAACACCTTTAAAGGGTATACGGAAGCCAAACTGAAAGCCCTCAAGTAGGTATCTCGCATCATCCTGTCTAGGATAAGCGCGCAGCCATCGTTCCAGCACTAGTATATTAATTGGGGAGGGGGCCTTTTGAATGGGTAGCACCATCAGAGGGAGCTCTGACCGCCCTCTGCACACCCCTTCCTCTGCCTCATGACCCACCAGCCTGCGGGCATGTGGAGGTGGCATGAGGGCCGGAACAAGAAGGGCACTCGTGCCTGAACCGACACTGGCATCTGTTGCACACTCTGTTGGCGGAGAAACTCCAACACAGCAGGCGGGCTGGAACCCCCTGCCCCGCCGGCTGGCGGGGAGTCTGTGAAGTAGCAGCCTGCTGCACGGCATGACCACAGTGGTACCGGTCGCCAGGCGCTGGCTGCGTGGGGGTCATATACAGCAGCCACAACTGCTGGCAGGGCTCGTCCCACCTCATCTCGGGGTGAAGGGCCACCCTCATCCTAAACTCCTCATCATAGGCCAACCATGATGGGCCAGGGAAATCAACCACAGCCCGGTAAATATTGTCCAGGTACTGGACCATTGGAATGGCCAAATCAGGACGGGCCCTCAGGTACACCGGCATATAAATCAGATAGGCCGGCAACCAATTGGCCCAAGTGCGAGGTCGCTTACAACGAAGGGACAACTCCTTGTCCCTGTTGTACTGCCCTCCTTAGTGGGTTGTCCTCCTTAGTGGGTTCACGGTTTGGGAGGGAGAAAATGTCCACATATTCTCCCCGCCAAATCTTCTCCCTCGTAGCCTGGGATAAATGGTCACCCAGGGGTAAGAAGTAACCGGCCATTGGCAGGGCCGCCGTTGGCAAGGATTGAATTGAGGGTGCATGCAGTGGGCCCTGTAGAACCCCTGAGACATTAGGCGTACCCATAGGGGCAGTCACCCCTGCAATAACCGGGGAATAATTGGGTAACCAGGAATTAACAGGACAGTGTGGATTAAACTGTCCTCCCACAGTAACTTGTCATGGCCATGGCCACTGTACCCCCCCCCAGCAGTATTAGGTAGTGTCACTGGTGTGCTAACTTGACCAGTATACTCACTCGGTGCACCCCCATGGGCCACCCCCACTAGGGGTTCCGGCCCACGGTGGGCGTCAGAGCTCGCAATTGGTATCGAGCTCTGTGTGCCCCTGTGCCCCTGCCAAGCAGGACCGGTCCCTGGCGGAAAGCCCTGTTGCAATGGCCTGATGGGGAGCTGCGAGGCGCCAGCTTGGGCTGGCCTGATGGCCTCGCGCAGCTCAACCCTATTAGCGGCCCGCTGGATGGCCGTGGCTGACGTGTGGGCCGGATCTGCAGCGTTTGCAAGCCCCCCATCCAAAGGTGTTGGAGCAATGCCCATTGATGCCTCCAGCACCAAAATGCATGCGAGGAGAGCATCGACAGTCTCAGACCCACCAGGATAAGGTGGGCCAGATGGCTCACTGGGCAATTGCTGAGGGATAAGCCCAAATGGCAATTCCTGGCCTGAATAGGGCCATGCCCAGTAATCCGGCCCATCAGGGGCCGGAAAAATGGTGGGGCGGGAACCCGCACCGAGCCCAAGTGGGCCATGCCCCGAGCCGGGCGAAGGCACAGCAGGGGTAGGAACCCCATAGGGGCAGGCCTGTGCCGCCCCCGCCCGAGTCCCCAGACTGGGCAGGTAGGCAGAAGCCTGTTCACCCACATTGGTGGCAGTGGGTACTAAAACCCCACCACCCGCTTGTGGGGGTGCCGCCCGAGCCCTCCGGCCCAGTAGCAGCCCCTGAGAGGTTGAGGGGGTGGGCAGAGCCCTCCCCCTAGAATGCGGCCTTAGAGTCCGGTGCCTTGCGCTTGGGTGCCATGGCCACCCAAGCGATTGCTTTTAGGGGGAGGAAAATTCCTCCAAGAAAGAAAGGGCGAAGCCGGGAACGAAGCGGCGGAGCAAACTTCTCCGCTCCGTCGTTTCTAAAATGGCAGTGCGGCTACCTCGTGACCACCCCTTTTAAAGAGAGGTGGCCACGCCCCCTAAATAACCCAGATGTCTGCAACCGGGTGGGGGGCCCCCACAAAGAGCGTGGCGGCCATTTTGGCAGCACGCTTGCATTTGCTTCACCACCACTATCACCAAGATACATATACAGTACTTTTATCCAGAAAATCAAACAATACTGATGCAATTAATTATTTGGCAAAGGGCCAATGTGGTGCTGACTAGGATTCAGGAGTTAACTCAAAAGGTCACCCTTGCTCAAAAGCAAGTTGTATCTGCCTCCAAGGTGTGGTGCTCATCTGCAGTGATGTCTGCATCATATACAAAGGAAACATCAAACAATTCAAAGACTATAGTGCAGATGTTTCTGTGGTCATGTGGCAGGCATGACTAGACACCAGAGTGCATGGAATGCTTCTTACCTTCCCACCAAAGCTGTACCTATTTATCTACTTGCAATTATCTTGCAATTTCTTGTTTTTTAACTGCAAGGTTGGCAGGAAATGGGACAGAGATGGGAGCTCACTCCATTGTGCAGCACTCAGGTCTTGTAGTGCTAACCTGCTGACCATAACTGCTAAGCCACTGCATTTTCAGGATTCAGGAGGCCTAGGTTCAATTTTTCATTCACCCATGGAAACTCATAGAGAGGTGGCATTTGTGAGTCATTCATTTAACATGTTGCATATCCTCCAAACTCTGTAAGAATCCCCATAATTCACAAGCAATGTGATGGGTCATAACATAAATACTGTACATTATTTGTCAACTTAGAACAGGAATGTACTGTCTTGAAATAGGTTGAATAATGTCTTCAAGTCTTAGTACACATGAATTCCAAACATTAAATTGGTTTTAAATGGTGCATTAACCTTTCATTCCGGTGAAATGTTTTTCTCTGTTCACTATTTGAAGCTTTTCAAGGAAAGTCAGCATGGTCACAAGTTGCCAGTTGATAGAATTCTTGTGAAAAGTAATAGCAATTAACTTGTATGAAGATACATAGACACAAAAACCCAGTGTGTGCGTCAAAGAGAAAGACAGAGAGAATATGCCACCCACATTTTCAAGCTTTTCATGGCAGCCTTATAATTGGGAATTGTCATGTCAAAAGGTTTCCATTTCATTTATCACTACACCCCTGACCAATACATTTTTAAACACCTTCATATGGATGCTTATTGAATTGAAACCAAAAAGAAAGGAAAACAAGCAGCTGCTTTATACTGAGCCACATCATTGGTTCATCTAATCCTACATTTTGCATTATTTCCCAGCCTCACCTGAAACTGTAGTGGATTGAACACACACACACGCACGCGCACGCGCGCGCGCACACACACACACACACACACACACACACACACAGGGTATGACATGTTGGATTTGCAAATTATCTACTCTTTAAACCAGATGAAAACAGTAGGTGAGTTGATGCTGCATTTTTCACCATCATCTGAAGCTCTGTTTTGAAAGTGAGGGCATTTGAATGGACGACTTCTTGTTGTGCCACATAGAAAGTAAAATTTCCAGTCCAAAAACATTGGCATGACCTGCCTCAGTCCCTTTCTTCTAGGGTCAGGTGATACAGTACTTTTCAGTTTTCCTATGTTTAATTAAAATTGATTTGTTGTTGATTCACCTGCGCAGTTTATCAGCTGCTCTATAGTCTTTGAATTGTTTGATGTTTCCTTTGTAGTTATTCCAAGCTAACTGCTTTGGTTTATCTTCTAAATGGAAAGAGAGAGATAGAGAGCCTTTTGGTTTTCAATGTCTTTGGGGGATGGTTTCTATGGATGCAACAATCTATTACAGTTGCTTTTATCTACACTTAAAACATTTTTAAAAGCTTTTATTCCTTTTCATCTTGAATTTGAAATTTGCATTTTTTTAAAAATCATCCAAAAATGAACATAAACAAACCTTCCTTGTATTTTGCCTGAGAAAATTCCATGGGTATGGCTGTTTTCTCTATGATCACCATCATCTTAGAGCTGCAGAGCTGATGGTTGGCAGAAGCTGTGATGTAGATGGGAGCTCACTCCTTCATGCAGCACTTGGGTCTTTACCTGCCAATGTGCCAACCTTCCAGTTGTCAACCATCTTAACCACTAAGTCACCACAGTCCCTTGGTGTATATTTCCTCTCAGTATATTTATAAATTCATTTACCGAGGGACAAGTTTATGTTTCAACATCAGGGTATATGTGTAAATATATCTGTGTATCTTTTTAATTGTGCTTCTCAGTGCAACAGAAAGAGGACAACGAACACATTCAGTATTGGTTTTAAAAGAAACAATTCACAAAGCACTTTAGTATACAGCCACAAAAACAAAGTTGTTTACAAGTCTTCATTTTGGAAACAAACACTGATTCATATTCCATGTGATCATGAAAAGATTTGAAAGAATACAGGTTTTGAAATGGTTTTTCTTTAGTTTTTCTAACACAGCCTGGCTTTAGAAAACAAGGGGATTTACTATATGGCAAACAAGATTAAAAGGATTATAAATATTCTAATAGAAGAAAAAATAATATGGGAAACTGATAATAATAATAATAATAAAGTTTTATTTATATACCGCTTAACCTCACCCCGAAGGCAACTCAAAGCGGTTTACAAATGAGGCATGCTGCCTACACAGCAGGCAGCAGCAAAAACACAGACATCTCAAGTACAGTAAAAATACAATATTAAAAGAAACAATGGCAAAAGGCAAAAATACAATAGTTACAGAAACATAATAAAAAATGCAATCAAAAAACCCACGTAATATCACATCGGCAGTACCCCACTCCACTCACCCCAACCCCAGGCAAGTCCAATCTCGGCAGCTTCTAAAGTTCTAAACGGGGGACGGGGGAACAAAGCCTGGAGAAGGAGGGCGGAAGTGACTCTCCACTGCCCAGCCAGTGCAGCAGCTGTCACCACATTCTTCCCCTCCGGCATTGCTGAAAGGGTAGTCCCGGTGCCAAAAGCTTCTTCGCTCTGGCTACGGAGCGCCTGGGCGGCGACAAAGTCTAGCTGCCTTTCGAGCCACAGCTAAGGCAGGGGCCCAGGCCAAAGGTGTTGCAGCAGCTCCCAGTAGCTCCGGCGGCAGTGGCTTTTGATGGCCCCGCCGCAGAGAACGAGGCACAGCTGCGCTCCCACCTCCCTCAGCCCGGCTGGCGGGGAAGGGAGCCGAAGGTGTTGTGGCGGCTCCCGGGGACTCCGTCGGCAGCAGCTTTTGATGGCCCCGCCGTGGAGAACGAGGCACAGCTACGCTCCCCTAGCCCGGCTGGTGGGTGAGGGAGCCGAAGCTGATGAATCTATAGATTTAAAAGGTGATGATAAACAGTGTTTTTTTAAAAAAAAAGAAAGTAGAAACAAGAGATAAAAGGAATTCAGAATCTATTTTGCAGGTGCAATCTTGAAATATGGCAAAAAAAATTAGTCCAGGTATTTCACCGGTAATCAAAATAACTGAATTAGAGAGATTTCCAAATAATCTTTAAAAAGTAGTGGCAAAAGGACTAGGTAGAATAGGTATTTTAAGATTAAGAGACTGGCTGGAAAAAATGTCTAATAAAGAAGATAAGGAAAATCAAAGTCCTAACCAAGTGTCTGGAGGCTGTGTGGGTCTGGATGGGGGACAATGGGCTTCAGCTGAATCCTGGCAAGATTGAGTGGCTGTGCGTTCGGGGCCCCGTGTCATCCCAGGAGCCACCATCTTTGGTGCTGGATAGGGCATCTTTGCCTCAGACAGACTGATGCATGATTTGGAGGTCTTCCTGGACTCGTGGCTACTGCTCAAAGAGCAGATGGCAGCCATGGCTTGGAGGGCTTTTGCTCAGCTTTGGGTCATCTACCAATTATGCCTGCGCCTGGACCGGGACTCCTTGCTCACAGTCACTCATGCTCTAGTCACCTCCAGATTGGATTATTGTAATGCGCTCTACATAGGGCTGCCCTTGGTGACCATTCGGAGGCTTCAACTGGTCCAGAATGCAGCTGCCCAGGTGGTGATGGGGTGGGAGCGTTATGCTCGTGCCTCACCGCTGCTTTGGGAGCTGCACTGGTTGCCAGTGTGCCTCCGGGTGTAATTCAAGGTGCTGGTTTTGACCTTTAAAGCCCTTCATGGCAGTGGGCCAGGTTACCTATGGGACCACATTACCCAAAGTCATTCTACTAGTCCGATGAGGGTGGACCGGAGAGGCTCTGTGGTAGTCCCCTTGACAAATGCAAGCGTGGCGCCAAAATGGCCGCCACGCTCTTTGCGGCCCCCCCCACCGGACGAAGAGCATCCGGGTAGTTAGGGGGCGTGGCCAGCACCCTTATAAAAGGGGCGGCCACGAGGCAGCCGAGCTGCCATTTTGCGAAGTGACGGAGAGGAGAAGTTTTTCCCCATTGCTCCGTCGCTCTTACCTTAGCAGGGAAGCTACTTCGGGCAGCGGTCCTTTTCGTTCCTTTTCTTTGGCTTCCCCACACTTTCAAGAATGCCTTCCAAAAAGAAGGCGTTGGCGAACGCGGTTCACACTTCGAGGAGGCACCAGCCGGGTCGGAGGACCGCGACTGCGCCCTCCCAACAGCCCCCTTTGCCGACGCCCACCGGGACCGGTGGGATAGGGTCGGTTGCCCCATGGCCCGGGGCTGGGCGCCCTCAGGCCGGCCCGGCGGGGGCCGCGGCCTCCGGCTCTCAATCGGTGGCTCCCGGCTCTGGCCTGGTTTATACCTCGGGGCCTTCTGCCCTTGCACCGCAGATACCTGTGGTGGGCCTTAACCACGGGGGGTGGTTGGGTTCCCTTCCCTGGCAGGGCGTACCTCCGGCCCCTCAGGGGCCGGTGCTGGGTTCATGGCCATATTCGGGACCCGGGTTCCAGAGACCTGACCCGGCGCCTCTGCTCAGTGGGCCAGCCGGCCCTATGCCCCCATCAGTGTTGGGGGCTATGTTAATGTTGACACCCTTCTGGCCCGCGTAGCGGCCCTTGAGGCTTCTTTGGGGGTGGTTAACCCACCCGGGGCGCATTTGGGACTACAGGTCGACCCATCGGCTGCCGGTCATCGGCAGGCGGCTGGACGGGTAGAGCCGCTCGAGGCCCGTGGGTTGGCGTCAGCCCGGCCTCGCAGCTCCCTGTGCATCGTTCGCCGCAGTCAGGTACTGACCAGGCCTCGTCCACGAGCTCGGTTGCGGTCGCGAGCTCCGACGCCCACAGTGGGCCGGAACCCCTGGTAGGGGCGGCCCATGGGGGTGCAGCGGGTGAGTATGTGGTTCAAACTAGTGCACCCACACCACTACCTACACTGGGGGGGGGGCGTACAGTGGCTGTGGCCCTGTATGGCTGGCGCGGTGGTTCAGCCGCCGCCGGGCCATACGGGTGTGGCACCATCGATCCAGGGCCCCTCTGGGGGCGGTGCCCTCTGTCCCGTTGGGAACCTATTTGGGGTGGCGGGCTTGGTCCAGGCTCCTTTCACTGTGCCCAATGTGGCCTCTGTGCCGCTGTTGGCATTGCCTACGGCGGGGTATTCACTGCCCCTTGGGGATCATCTTGCCCAGGCCACCAAAGAGAAAATCTGGCGGGGGGAGTATGTGGACATTTTCTCCCTTCTGAATAGAGAACCCACCAAGGAGGAGAGGGAGGGGCAGGATGAGAAGGATAAGGAACAGGCATGTCGTCGTAAGCCGCCTCGCACGTGGGCCAACTGGCTGCCAGCGTACCTCATATACATGGCTGTGTACCTCAGGGCCCGGCCGGATCTGGCCATTCCGATGGTCCAGTACTTGGACAACATATACCAGGCGATGGTTGACTTCCCGGGCCCGTCGTGGTTGGCTTACGACGAGGAATTTCGCATGAGAGTGCCCCTACACCCAGAGATGAGGTGGGATGAGCCCTGCCAGATGCTGTGGCTTCTGTATATGACCCCCATGCACCCGGTGCCTGGGGAGAGGTACCATTTTGGACATGCGGTCCAGTGAGCTGCTCCGGCGCAGACACCCCGCCAGGTGGTGGGGCAGGGGGTTCCAGCCCGCCTGCTGTGTTGGACCTTCTCGGCCAATGGTACCTGCAGCAGGAGAAATTGCCGATATAGGCATGAGTGTCCCTCTTGTGCTGGCCCCCACGCTGCCTCTGCCTGTCCTAGGCCGGGAGGAGCGCGGGGCAGGGCTAGAGGTGGACAGGGGGCGGGCAAGACTGCCGCAGAGGGAGCTGGTCAGGCAAAAGGCCCCCTCACCAATTGATGTGGACATGTTAGAGCGTTGGCTCACAATGTACCCGAGGAGGGTAGACGCAGCTTACCTGCTTGAGGGTTTCCAGCAGGGGTTTCGCATTCCTTTCACGGGGATCAGGGCTCCCCAAGATGCACCCAACCTTTTGTCACTTAGGGGAAGGGAGGAGGTGGCTGCCTTGAGCATTAGTAAGGAGGTGAATGCTGGCAGGGTTGCCGGCCCTTTCCCGCCCCCCGCCCCCCGTTTCCTAATTTAAAAGTTTCCCCCTTGGGGCTAGTGCCCAAGAAGTCACCGGGCGAGTTCCGCTTAATACATCACTTGTCCTACCCAGGCGGCCGATCGGTCAATGATGCTATCCCGGATGACCTTTGTTCGGTCCGGTATACATCTTTTGACCAGGCTCTGCGCATGGTGCGCTCATGTGGCCCGGGTTCACTGTTGGCTCATTGCGACATCAAGTCGGCCTTCTGTCTTCTGCTGGTGCACCCGGGCGACTTTGAGTTGCTGGGTTTCAAGTTCCGGGGTGAATATTACTTCGATAAGGCCATGCCTTTTGGTTGTTCCATCTCCTGCTCGGCTTTCGAGCGTTTCAGCACCTTCCTGCAGTGGGCGTTCGTCCGCAGGTTGGGATCTCGGTCTGTAGCCCATTACCTGGATGATTTCTTATTCGGGGGTGAACGGGGCTGGGACACGTGTGCGCGTCTCCTACATACATTTCAGATGCTAATGAAGGAACTTGGTGTCCCTTTGGCGCCCGAAAAGACCGAGGGCCCATCTACCGAGCTCACATTCCTGGGGGTGGAGATTGACACGGTAGTGCAAGCATCCAGGTTACCGGCTGATAAGGTGACACGGATCGTTGCACTCATATCCGGCTTGCTGGCTAAACACAAGGCGTCCCTTCGTGAGCTACAGGTGCTGCATGGTCATCTCAATTTTGCTTGCAGGGTGATCGCACCTGGCAGAGCCTTTGCTCGACGCTTGTGCGACGCCATGATAGGCTTAACCAAGCCCCACCACAGGGTGCGTCTTAGCAGGGGCCTTAGGGCGGATATGCTCGTCTGGCTCCAGTTCCTGAGGGAGTTCAACGGGGTGTCCTTCTGGAGGTCCGACCTTCTGGCTTCCCCTCGTTTCCAGGTCCAGTCCGATGCATCGGGGTCCCTGGGTTATGGGATGTACTTCAATGGGAAGTGGGCCTACGGCAGATGGCAACCAGCCTGGTCGGGCACGGGTCACTTGCGCGACCTCACGTATCTGGAATTTTTCCCCATTCTGGGAGCCTTGATGCTATGGGGTGAGGAGTGGGCCAATTCGGTAGTACACTTCTGGTGTGACAATGCGGCAGTTGTCCATATTGTCAACTCACAGACGTCTAAGTCTCCCAGGGTCATGGAGTTGGTGCGCCAGTTTGTGTTGCGTAGCCTGCGCCTCAATGTGCTGTTCAGGGCTAGGCATGTTCCTGGTGTTAATAATGATATTGCTGACGCTTTGTCCCGCCTGCAGATCTCCCGGTTCCGTGCCTTGGCCCCGGACACAGAGGAATTTCCCTCGCCGCTCCCGGACGAGATATGGACACTTGGCAAGGAGAGGTGAACCGGGCGATCGGCGTGTCACTGGCGCCCCGCACGCGTAAGGCGTATCACCACGCGTTTATCACTTTTCAGGCCTTTTGTGCCCAGTGTCGTCTGCCTGAGGCTTGGCCTATCCCAGTCGCCCACATTCTACAATTCATGGTTCACTTACATGCCCAGGGCCTAGCTCCCCGCACCATAGCATCCAGGCTGTCAGCGTTGGCATTCATGGCCAAAGTAGGGGGTTACGCTGGCAGTACTACTGATTTCCGCATACGGCATGTTTTGGAGGGGTGGGTGCGGGAGCGTGGCCGTAGCCCGGATGACCGCCACACAGTTTCCCCAGGGGTTCTTACCCACCTTGCGCGGGGCTGGCATGACCTCTGTTTTGACAGGTATGAGGCCGCCCTGTTTCATGCGGCCACTACGGTGACCTTTTTTGGAGCGCTCCGCGTCAGCGAGCTGGTGATGCTGTCTAAGGCGGATGCTAGTCGTAGGGCACTGGAACTCGACGATGTCTATGTTTGCAATGATTGGGCTCAGTTGAGGATACGCTCCTCTAAAGTTGATCAGCACGGCGTAGGCAGTCGAGTACGACTGCTACGATGTTCATTGGCAGACATCTGTCCGGTTGGTGCCCTACAGGAGTTTCTTGCACTGCGTGGCACGCACCATGGCCCGTTTTTCTGTCACCAAGATGGGTCTCCCCTCACTAAATTTCAATGTTGGAAGGTGACCGGTAAGGCACTGGCCTGTGTTGGCCTCCCTGGGGCTCGTTACGGCACCCATTCATTTAGGATAGGGGCGGCTTCTACTGCAGCTGCTTTTGGGTACTCTGGGGCGGAAATATGCCGCATGGGAAGGTGGGGGTCACGATGTTTTCAGTTTTATGTTCGCCCTCTTCTACCGTGAGTACCAGTTTGGTCACTGTATTGTTCTCCCCCCTCTTTTTCCTTGACAGACCCTGGGTGTCATATTACACCGGTGACAGTATGGCTGTGGCTGTACATGCATAGGGCAGCGTCGTATGCTGCGGCGACAGAGTGGGGACCCCGACTGGGACTGGGTGCATCCGCAAGTCTCAGGTGGTGTGGTAAGCGCGGCATGTTATGGCGGGAACTGTTGCCATTCCTTTTATCCAGCAGGAATGCTGACCCGCCAGATATTCTGATCATACACCTTGGGGGCAATGATTTGGGACAGGTCACTGGACTATCGCTGAAGCATGCGATTTGCGGTGACCTGGCTTACTTACATTATGTGTGGCCTGCCACAACCCTCATTTGGTCAGACATGGTACCGCGGCATGCTTACAGGGGAGGGTTCGACCTCCAGGCCCTTGATCGAGCTCGTCGCTCGTTGAACAGGGCTATTGCCCGGTTCCTTCTCGACAAGGGTTGGGGGCGCGTCATTAGGCACCCCGCAATCAGCCTACAAAATTATGAGCTTTATTCAGGGGATGGGGTCCATCTGTCGCGGGGAGGTATGGACCTCCTGTTAGGAGATTGGCGAGCAGGCCTGTTGACCGAGCTGACGGTCTGGGGGGGGGCGTCGAGCCTTTATTGAGCCTCTCCGTGTGGCGGGTAGCACTGGTAAGGTAAACATTTATGACCCACAGGTATCCGGCAGGTTCGCAATTGACTGGACAACACTAGACAGGCACAAGTTGATTAAACGTTGTCCGGTCAACGACGAACCAGGCGATGGGGTGATGGCAAGAGCTATGCATCACCCCGTTAATTTACGGATACGCGTCAGAGGGTGGGGTCAATAGTTAAGTATTGACTACGGTCAACAATTTGTTTGTTGTCAACAAACAAATTGATACAAATGGATACATTGTAACCAATTGCCGTTTGCAATTTTGGGTGGTACCTTACCAGTGTTACTTCGGCCTGCTTGCCTTAAGAATTATAATTGGTTGAATACCAATAGAAATTTATAATTCGGACTAGGGCATGAATCAATAAATGTGGCCCAATGCCGTTATCCACTTTCATCAGTGTCTGAGTCCTTTATTGGGGGGTGCGCCTGCAAAGAGTCACACTTGATGGGGCCCAGGAGAAGAGCCTTCTCTGTGTGTGCCCTGGCCTTATGGATCCTCTTTCCCCCAGAATTGCACCTCCAGATGGAGCTACTCCCCTTCAGAAAGGCACTTAAGACTTGTTTGTGCCAGCAGGTCTGGGGTCCAACATTATCCGCAGATAATCCGTATCATCCAGAACTCCCTGGAGCTGCCATGCCACTGCTCTTTCCAACACCTTCCCCCGAAAAAGAAGGTTGGAGATAGGTCTAAAATTTGAAATAACAGTGGGGTTGAGCGAAGTGTGCTTCACATTGGGAACTACTGTTCTAAAGTGTAGGTAACCTCTTCAGCTTACACCTACATATTTATTGTAGTTTATTGGAGAGAAGTAAATATATAGTTGCTCAGGAAAGAGGAAAATGTCTTTTATTTCAAAATATTTATAACACAGAAAGCAATTGCCTGGCTTCATCTCAGAGCATATATTTTGTGTTTTGTTTCCTCTGTTCTGCTGAAGTAATCAAATGAAACTTTAAGATGTAAGAGGGAGAAAAGAGGCAAATGCCCCTATTGTTTAGAGTACCGTGATTCTGCAAGAACACTGTGCCATAGCTTCTAGCAAGTCACCTGCTCTGCACAGGGAGTGATTAATGTAGACAATGAAATGGACTGCATGTCAATTTTACCTGCAAAGACGGAAATCCTTTTGCTTCTTTTTCTTCATCATCAGCATTATTACCAAAATCATTAGTGGGTAATTGGTGTTGATATAGGTCTTGTTGTGAGCTTTTCAGCTTGTAACATCAAACGTGGGCTGGTTGTGAGATTCTTGGGTTTGCTGCATTTAAGCATTTAATTACATGTGATAGAACGAAACTATTTCTGAGCAACTTCAGTGCTTGTAACTAACTACTTTGCATGCTCTGCTTTAGGGTTACTTTTCAGGACTATATTATCCAGAATCCCGCAACTATCCTGGCCTGTTGTCTTTATCTGAACAGAGCAGTGATGGCAAACCTTAGCACTACAGGTGTGCCAGAAGCCCTGATCAACAGGAGTGCTGATGTGGGCTTCTAGTTATTGAAGTCCAAGAACACCTGAAGTGCCAAGGTTCACCATCACTCAAATAGAGGATAGTTAGGTGCCTCAAAGAAGCATGTTTTAACAAATGATGCAAGTAGTAGCTGGTTGGATAAGTTAATGAGCTAGAAGATCTGGCTGCAGAAGGGAAGCTTTAGAAGGTTTGGTCTTGGACCCAGATTGCCCCTAGAAAAAGACATTGATAAGCCACCTCTAATTAATTTTATTTCTAGAAAATTCTAAGGTTTGCTATAAGTTTGAACTAGTACAGATTGACATTCTATCTTCAGGTTCAGTGTCTGCATTTTCAGTTATTCAAGGATCTAAAAATATTCAATAAAAATTCCTGATATATGTATTTCTTTGGTAAATTACCATCACTGGTCAGTAGAAGCCACTGTCTGCAATATATTGCTTACAAGGAATAGAGGCAGACATTTCAGTAGGTTTCATGTAGAGTGTCAGAAGCATTTAAAACCAGTTCTGTGCTTTAAATATAGGGTTTGCTATCATCTGCAGCATCTTGTATCAACAGAATATCTTGGAATGAGGGGGGATATGTTACAAGATCTTCCATAGATACAGTAATTACAAAATAATTTTATATGTAATGAACAACTTCTAAGTTGTTGTGTGCCATCAAGTCACCTTTGATTTATAGCAATCTAATTACTGAATAATCCAATGAATGAACAATACTAAGTAGCATTGAGTAGTATACATAACATATCTGACTGTTCTGACTAATCCAGTGTTCTGTCTCCACTTATGCCTAGTCTTTATTCAGAAAGACATATATTTCAGAGGGTTCATGTGACATTTAATTAAGAATTCTGTGGAGATCAGAAACACCTGTTAGTGCCCAGCAGTCAATAATCCAGGTTACATTCTTCTCATACATCAACCATTGATTTAGTCTACTTGACTCACAGCTATTGGGGGGGGGGGATTCCTCCATAGGTATGACTAATCCTATTCAAAAACATTCTAGCTCATAGTTATTACAGCTATCCCGAGGTGCTAATTTTCATGTTAATGATGTGCTATGTGAAAAAATGAATCTTCTGAAAACATGTCTTTCTGAATAAGATTAGGCAAAGAAGGGTCAGTGGTCTTTTTTGTTTGTTTGTTTGCTTTCTACTTCAAAAGCTCATTTAATAGATAGTATATCTGATTAGGCAAATATGTTTACTATCTAATTATCCCATAGACTTGGGCAGCCACTGTGTTGTGCTAATGACTGTGTTTGCAATATTTCCTCCAGCTTTAAATTGCTTACTCTTCTGAACTAAGCAGATTTCGCAAAACCATGAAGAGTTACTGCCATTTAGCATATCAAGTGACTATCATCTCTCTAGGTCCCTCCATTTAAACTGAAGTCTTGTGAACATTAACTTACTTTTATTAACTCATAATTGCTAGTTCATTCTTTTTTGGGGTGGGGTAGGGTGGGGGGAGGGACAATTTTTAAAAAATTATTTGGTGCTACAGTGCTTCAGTCATTGTTTCTTGAGACCATTCATTCAGCTTAACCAGAACCTCGTGCTTTTTGCTTGAAGTCACAATCCAATTTAACAGGCTGGTACAAGGAGGAAAAAACTTGCTGATTATGATAAACTTCTCACGTCTCAGGATCTGCATAGAAAAATAAAACTTGTTTCACAGAGTTTAAACTGAGCAGAGAGACATGAGTTGGATTATAATTATGCAACATTTAGTATTCATTTTCCTCCCTACTGAGAAATAAAGAGGCTGGACACAATTTCTAAGGTGTAAAAATCTTGGACCACATTTATTGAAAATTTCTCCCCTAGACCTGCAGGTAGTGCTCACCTGATACCAGAGCAGGGGAGGCTATTCTTCCCCTCTCTGGCCCAAACGTCCTGGGGGCCCATGCCATTGGCTCCCAGGATTCGAGCCACTGTCGCTGCCTCCGCCACCCTGAGATCACCCCACCCAGAGGGCAAAAGAGGAGACGTCGATGCCACTGCCTGCCAGTGCTCCCTGCTCATCCTGGGGACCCATGCCATCGGCTCCCAGGATTCAAGGCAAGTGGAAGCTGACATAAACTTATTTTTCTCAGCTCACGGGTTCCCTCACCACCCTCTCTACTCTGCTGGCTTAGACTTTGGGCTCAACAGTGGCAGCAGGTTCCTTGGTTTATGTCTTTGGGACTTTTTGGGGGGACTCGGGGTGTATTTATTTATATGTTTTTGCCACTGTTGGGTTTACTATATTTTTAATTGTAATTGTAATTACTGTACTTGTATTTTTGGGCCTTGTGCACATTATTATGCATTTATTTACTCTGTATTTTAGCTACTTATTGTATTGTTTCTTTTTAATGTTGTTTGCCACTTCAAGTCGCCTTCAGGCGAGGGAAGCGGGATATAAATTAAACGATGATGATGAATCCCTAGCCCCTGTTTAGTGCTGGTCATTGCAAGCTACTGACAGGCCAGCTGATTCAAGGAGACATACATGCAAGCATTTCCAAATGTATTTTGAGGAATGGATATTGGATGTATCACATGTCTGCCTCATGGTGAGTCCTGCATGCCCAGATGATTCCCATGAATTGTGCCAAGCATACAGAGTCCATTTTATCTAATGCCCTGAGGGAATCACCACTACCACCCTAACCCAGCACTACCTACCAACTAATGTGACCTATTAAAACAGCCCATTGAACTAATGCCATAATGCCTAATATAATGGGATATGTGAAAAACAACGCAGCCTCAAGGGCCCATGAAGAAGTTGAGCCCAAAAAATCCTATCTGGACCCAAAAGGCAAAACCCAAAAGCACATTAGACTGAGCTATCAGAAAGACAAAAAGAGGCCAGATCTGAAGTGGGGATAGTCTTAAATAGCCCTTCCCCTTTCCTCCACCTCTAAGCAGTGATGCGACTCATCCACTGCAATCCTTCCCTATCCATGGAGGATGGGGGAACCCTCACTTATACCGCATGGAGAAGGAAGCTTCTCTTATGTCAGCTGTGGCCATTTAATTCTTTTCATATTCCTAAAAGTTTCTTAAGAACTTCTATATTTCCTCACTCAGGGGCGAGCAAGATGCCAAACCTATGCTTCCCACATTATCAAAAACCATGGGTAATTTGCCTAATGTTCAAATAATGCAGCATGCATAGGGAAAGAGCAATCACTGTTTCCCCTTTATACAAATAAAGACAGCTATGTGATCCTTACAGAATACTAATTCAGGAGAAAGGTGATACTTTTTTATCACTAGGGGAAAAACAACAATTATTTGGACTTTTATGATTTAAGAACTCTTCTTCAGACCTGCACCAATTTCTGTCTCTTCCCCCACTTAACTCATGGGGACAGATTCCATGCAAGAATAAATTCTCTTCTTTTGACTCCTCGGTGTTTGCAAGAAGTAAATGATGACACAGAGAGCAGGGCTAGGATTAAGAAAACAAGATTTACAACCCCTCTTGTGGCTCACTATATATGCAGTATATATGAACTGCCCCTTTCTCACTGTTAAGTCAGTGAGGTGAGATGGCCAATGTTCTTGAAACTTTAGTTCTTGTACATTCATAATTTTAAATGTTTTAGGTCACCAGTAATATTCTTGATTTTGGCTTGCTTGGTTCACTGCTTCAATGAGATGAACAGTGCTTAACATTTTCCATCCTTTTAAGCATCCTTTTAAGCAAACCTTGTAGGTTTGTGTGATGAACAAGTGATGAACAAGTGATGAACAATCAGCTACTTCCTCCAAGTCTCACCAGTTTTTCCAGCCAAAATAGATGCAGGTGGGGTTTATTTATCTCTTTGTCCTAAAAAGAAATTCTAGAATAAAGTTGAAAATAAGGAGAAGTACAAAATACTTTAAACCTCCTATCAAGAGTAGAAATTTCACCTTTATTAAAAAACACACAGAAGAATGCTTTCTTTTTCATAATCTTTTGAGGCCTTATGATAGAGAGCCTCTGAAATACAAATGATTTGAGATTCCAAAATAAAGGAAACACAAGTATCATATTTCATTTGTATTTCCCTCATTTTTATTACCTCCATTTGACCCTTTCATGCAAAATCACCTAATCAGTATCCCAGATATGATGATGCAATAAAATAAAGTGGATCTGGTGAAAGTATTTTGATGATCTGATAAATCTGCCTGATGCTCTACTTTCTCATCTGTACTGTTTCCTGCTGATGATGGATTTATATAATGCTAGGAGGATGTGTAGTGATGCAGAGGGATGCCTGCTGCAGAGATCTAATGATGATTTTTGTTTCTTATCTACTGTTGGCATGATGACTGCTTTTGAAGGAGATGATTGTCTGTTGCCTTGATGCTGCTTTTTCGAAATGTTTTGATGATTCTGAGGGGTTTAACATTGTTAGCACCAGGAAAAGAATTGGAAGAAAATGCCTTTTTTAAAAAAAAAAATCAAAGAAGACAGATACTTTCAGGTTTCCCAGAAGGCCAGTATTTCAAAGACCAAAAAAATGAACAAGGAGCTCTCTGAAAGTGCCCAAAAGGAATGCAATCTCAAAATTTTCCTCTGCACGTCCCCAACCACTAGATTTATTTCAGTGTGGATCAAACTCCTCCTTATCAAACACTAATAATAATTTTGTGTCAGAAATTATTCTGAGTAGAAAGGATTTTTGCGGGAGAAACTTCATTCAGGGGATGCCTGAATGAGGCTCCTTTCATGTCCCCAAGAGCTGGGACAGAGACTGGCACTCAATCCATCCTGCAGTACCCAGGTCTCAAACTGCCGACTTGCCGGTCTTCCAAAACTTATCAGAAACTCATAAGTTTTGAATCTTAAAGGTGGATCTTGATCCATGAAAGTTCACATTGAAATAAATCATATCATATGTAAAGTTCCACAATATTTTATAATCTTTCTTTTTTCCCTTTAATTCTGCCAACATGCTGAGACAATCTAAAACAGCTACTCCTCTGGAAAGTTTAAACAAATATTGGCATAGTTTTCAATGATACAAATTAACTACACCATCTCTAAATAACTTCCCAAATTTGGGACAATAGAAATTTTATTGGTGATAGTACTATACCCGTGATGGTGAACCTTGGCACTCCAGATGTTTTTGGACTTCAATTCCCAGAAGTCCAAATCCCCATGAATCCGGACAAATGGGTTTACTGCGATTCATCCAACCCACACCACCCTTATCACTCCTGGAAGCGGAAGTGAAACACACCTGTATGGGCACATTTTACTTCCCCTTTCAGGAGCGACAAGAGTGGTGCAGGCCCGATGAATCACAGTAAACCCATTCATATGGATTCATGAGGGCTTGGGCTTCTGGGAATTGAAGTCCAAGAACATCTGGAGTGCCAAGGTTCACCATCACAGTTCTATACCCATGAAAATTTCTTAAGTATGTTTGGCAGAATTATTATCTTGCTGAAAGCTCATCAACACCAACAGAAAAATTTCACCCCTGTGCACTCACATGAGCTAAAAGGCTTGCAAAATGCTTTCATATTAAAACCATTGATGTTAATGAACTAAAAGAAATCTGAGTGTTTACTCAGTTCAATATAATCCATACTGAATGTATTACATGGTACTGATGAAGGATTTTGAATGGGAGAAAATATAAAGCAAGCCATGGGGGAAAGAGAGGGATTGGGCATTTTACCTGCAGAACTGGTTGCTAATGTGAGTTGTCTATACAGTTGTAGTGGTACACTCTGAGTTTGGAAATTTGCACTATGTGTTAGATTTTGCATCAATAGTTTGTCATTTCAGTTTAATAAAAAACTGAGTGAGGAATATCAAAATTTCAATTATTTTGCTGAGGCTGAAAAAATAAAGAAAATGCTTCAGTTTGTTTGTCTTGCTGGAACAACACAAAAAGAGCTATGGGAAGTTTTTGAACTTGGAAGCTTCTCTCTAATCAATACTGTTTTTCTCTGGCCTTGTGACTAGAAAGCAGAGCCGAAGGCAGCAGAGGGAGTGTTTAATCCATTAAATTTCAGCTTTAATGTAACTTAGACCTCTTCTGGGCAGAAGCACAATAACATCAAAATATACAGTTTGCACACACAGAGACACACAGTTATATTAGAAATTTTACCATTAGAATGGACTGTTCTGAAAAATGGAAAACATGAGGGAAACAGCTAATGAGGACTCCCTACCCCTAAACACTCTAGCTACGGGGCAGCACAGAAGCAAACATTGATCCATAAAGTCATGGCTGGAGGTGAAAAGATTAAATTTCACCTTTTCACACAGGGAGAAAATTTGCTGTCCTGCATCAAAGAAGCAGATATTTCTTCAGAAAAAAAGAGAGGTATAGCTTTTACCTATATTTTAACACAATGTGTGTAAGAATAACATCCCATGTTATTCACTATCATAGGACCCAGAGACCTGAACCCCTTCCAGAAGCCCACTTAAATCGCTGTGCCTCTTCAGAGTACCTGTGGTCCTGTTCCAGGCTAGATAAAACTATGATAGGTTTCAATCACTGACTGTTTATGCTTACACACCAGCTAGATCAGGTAGGATATGCAGTGTGAATTAACTTAATGGTAATGTTACCAATAATGAAATAAAGGAACTGGAATTTCTCCCACCAGCTTTGCTGGGCCCCACTCCCCAATAACGAGACAGACACTTGTGATGGATTTAAATTGGGGCACTTTATTAATTAATAAATTGTGTTGCGGCAAACGGGCTGCAATAGCACTGGTAAAGCGTAAACCTAATTGCCAATCATAATTTGGCAACATTGTATCCATTTATTTGCCAAGCATATTTGGCAACATTGTATCCAATTGTTATGCCAATCATATTTGGCCATATTGTATCCATTTGTTTACTAATGAAACAAATTGTTCACCCCGATCAGATGCTACTCGTTGACTCCAGCATCTGACGTATATCCGGCAAATTTCAAGATGTTGCAGGCTGTATAGATCATAGCCTCACCTTGTTTGTGGTCCACCTTTGATTGGCCAGCCCAAGTCTCACTGTCCCTTGTCCTATCCAGTGGCCAATCAACTGTGTCCCTGCCGGATTCCTAGGGGTAATCCCCTTTCTCCTTACCAGTGCTACCCGCCACACAGGGAGGAGTTTACGTGACTCACGGCCCCCCTGACCGCCAGCACGGTCAGCAGGCCCGCTTGCCATGGCAACAGAAAGGAAGAGTGCCAAATACCCCACTACCGAAGGAAGAGGACAATGCCCCAGGTACTACCACGAGGTGCCCAGTCTCATGCCACAGGAAGAGGACAATGCCTCGGGTACTCCCACGAGGTGCCCAGTCTCGTGCCACAGGAAGAGGACCATGCCCCAGTTACTCCCATGAGGTGCCCCACCACATGCCACAGTAAGAGGACCATGCCTCAGGTACTCCCATGAGGTGCCCTGCCTCATGCCACAGTAAGAGGACCATGCCTTGGGACCCCCAAGAGGCGCCCAGTCCCATGTCGCAGGAAGGGGACCATATCCCTGAGGAGGAGCACTACCTCCTGCCAAAGGAGGAGGGCCATACCTCTGTTACTCCAATGAGGCCCCCGCCTCATGCTAAAAAAGAGATGACCATACCCCGGGCACCCTAAGGAGGCGCTCTACATCGTGACAAAAAGGAGGAGGTCATACCTCTGATACTCTAATGAGGTGCCCACCTCATGTTGAAAGGAAGAGGACCATTCCTCGGGCACACTGAGGAGGTGCTCAACCTCATGCCAAAAGGAGGAGGGCCATACCTCTGGTACTCCAATGAGGCGCCCGCCTCATGCTGAAAGGAAGAGGACCATACCCTGGGCACACTGAGGAGGCGCTCTACCTCATGCCAAAAGGAGGAGGTCATACCTCTGATACTCTAATGAGGCGCCCGCCTCATGCTGAAGAGAAGAGGACCATACCTCCGGCACACTGAGGAGGCACACTACCTCGTGCCAAAAGGAGGAGGTCATACCTATGATACTCTAATGAGGTGCCCACCTCATGCTGAAAGGAAGAGGACCATGCCTCAGGCACACTGAGGAGGCGCACTACCTTGTGCCAAAGGAGGAGGGCCATACCCCGGGTACTCTCATGAGATGCCCGCCTCATGCTGAAAGGAAGGTTATCAAGCCTCAGGCACACTGAGGAGGCCCACTACCTCATGTGAAAAGGAGGAGGGCCACACCTCGGGTACTCCAATGAGGCGCCCGCCTCATGCTGAATGGAAGAGGACCACGCCTCGGGCACACTAAGGAGGTGCTCCACTACATGCCAAAAGGAAGAGTACCATGCCTCAGGTACTGAAAAGAGGCGCCCAGCCGCAGACTGACAGGGAGCGGATCACGCCCCGGTGACACTGTGGAGGCACCCCACCTCATGCCAACAGGAAGGGAACCATGCCTCGGGTACTCAAATGGGTCGCCCCATCCCGCGCCCAAGGAAGAGGACCATGCCCCAGTTACACCGGGGGGCAGCCCATGCCAAAAGGAAGAGGACCACGCCTTGTGTACCCCAATGATGAACCCCGCCACATGCCGAACAGAGGAAGGGCATGCCTAGGGTACCATGAGAAGGGGCCATGCCTGCTGCTAAAAGGAAGAGGAGCATGCCTCGGGCAAAATGTAGAGGGGGCATGGCTAATGCCAATGTAGGAAGGGCATGCATGGGGGGAATAGGGGTAACCCCCAGGGTTAAAGGAAGGAGGCCATCCGAAAGGCAGAGTACCCTGCCCCGGGCACCATTCCGGAAATTCCATACCACCTTCGCTGCGCTACGCCTGCATCCCCCATGTGCCTGGGCCGGGTAGCCAAAGTAGCCTCTGAGCGGGCCACAACCGGAACCATGGCCAGTGAGCCACCCTCGTACAGTGGGCCCCGGGGCTCAGGAGCTGAAAAAGAACAGACAAGAAAGTGCCAGCAAAGTGTCCTATGGAACACATAGAGAAAACCTCCGAATGCACTCAGGAGATCCCCCCAGGTTTGCACCACCGACATCGTCGGGCACGCATCCAGAAAATGCAGCCTGCAGTACAGAATTAAGCCGTGCTAATGACCAGGTGGACTGCCCTGCAGGACAAAGAGAGTGGCAATACTACCCCTGCCCCACCGGTGACCCTAGGACAGCAGCTGTTTAACTGGAGAAATCAGCAGTGGAATAGTTGATGATGGCCAGAAAGTATCCAGTTTCAAGGAGGTAAGGTTGATTAGTAGGTAGCACGGTACCAGACTGACGTACCCGTATCGTGACCCTGGGAGAAAAAACATTCTGGGTGTTGGCCATATGTATGGCAATCACGGCTGCAATCACCATATGCGGAGATCTTAGATCCCCAAAAAGTAAAATCCGTCAGTCGTATACAACTCCAGGGTGCAGCGCCCATCTCTATCCACCACCAAAGAGCCAGCGCCACCTGTGTTCGCAGACATCTGCATGGCCATGTGGCAGGCATGACTGGAGCCCAGCAAGCCACATGGTCAGATTTGGCCACACCCACAGATTTGGCCACACCCACTGAGGTGGCCTACAGTGTTTCCCTTATTCTAAAATCCAAAACCTGACAGGTAAGGTGAGGTTAGGGAACACAGAAAGAGCCCCCTTAAAGAATGTGGTACAGTTGAGCCACAATCACGCATACCCCAGGCACGGAGCATCTTGTGTAGCCAGCTAATCTTTCCCATACTAGGCCAGGCAAAAGGAACTACAGAATGAGTTCCCCAAAGCTGACTTCATCTTGGCAGCTTCACATCTGGCCCAGACATGTAAGAAGAATACTGAGTGATGTTCGGCCAATCATTCATCCCATGCCTGACTGCTATGAGAATAAATATATGAATACAAAACATTCAAACTCAATAAAGTGTGAGAAATAACTATGACAGATAGATTGATAAGAGAGACAATGATTTGGATCTTAGAAAATAATAATCATGTGGAAACAGGTCAGGCAGTCTGGCCAGGTCATCCTGCCATGGTAACAGAGTAGACTGTATAGCCATCGACTCAACACCAAGCGTCATGTGGCAGTTAAACAACTTGACAACTCTGAGGACTAACAGTCCTGGGTGTCGAAGTCCACAGGGGAGGGTGATGGCCCCCAATTGGATTAAACCCCACTTAAATCCATCGTGATGGAAGACTTCGTGTGCCAAAGGGCTCACAATCGGAAAGTGACTCACGGAACAGTAACAAGGTTATGGGTGTCATGGTGCGATGCGGAAGGCAGAGGAAGGGCCACTGCACCACATTCTCATGACAGTCTTCATTGCTGATCACCACGATGATTGCCACTTTCCAGATTTGGATATGGCACAAGAAGGAAACAGGCCAGAGGCAACTCTAAAATCCAGATTTTAAGTGTCCCAATTTGAGTCTTAAGGAATCTTACATTAATCCTAACAGCACTTCTCACCTACAAGCCTGAATGGCGAAGGAAGGTAGTGAGTCAACATATTTACTACCCCTTCATGTTTCTAGCACACACTGAAGTTATTGAAATGCAAGGCTCAAGATCAACAATTTCCAGGTAATTTTGATCTGAGCGCTGCAGAGTTAAAAGCAGACTGGGACAAAAACAACTTGAGCTGCAGCCTTAGAAATGTTGCTTCTGCAGACGTACCTGTGGTCATGTGGCAGGCATGATCAGACACCAGAGCACAAGGAGCGCTGTCTACCCACCCCCCGAAGCAGTCCCCACTCATCTACCCAGAATCTCCCATCCCCGAATGGCTAGGTTGGCAGGAGCTGGGACAAAGACGGGAGCTCACCCAGTGGTGCAGTACCTGGGAACCGAACCGCTGACCTTCCGCTTCCAAGTCAGTGTCTTACCTACTTGAGGCACTGCAGTCCCAGCACAACACGGCCCGGCAGAGGGGTAGTCATGAGGCCGGAGAAGCCACGCTGGTGAAGGCCAGGACCAGCCTGTTGCTGAGCCGCAGCGGAGCACCATCGCAAAAGCACGGCCGCCATGGGGCAAGGCCACGCAATCAGAGGCCGGGGCAAGCCAGCTGCAGAGCCGCGGTGGCTTGCCATGGCCATCCCCCCTGGGCAGCACCATGGCGCACAGCCCAGCAACCCGGGGAGGCTAGGAACGTGGCGAGGCCGTGCTGTCGAGGGCCGGAGCAAGGTCGACCGCCTCGGCCACCCTCCCGAGCAGTGCCACGGCGCGCAACCTAGCCGCAAACGTGGAACGAGGTGAAGCCACGCCGGCGATGGCTGGGGCAAGCTCGCCCCGGAGCCGCGGCGAATCGCCCCGGAGCCGCGGCGAATCGCCGCGGAGGAAACTGGGATCGGCCAGGCGAAGCCAAACGGGGTGCTTCGCCTGGTCGATCTTTCAAAATGGTGGTGAGGCTGTGCGGAGCCAGCCCCCTTTAAAGGGGAACTCGGCTCCGCTCCTCACCCAGCTCCAGTGCCTGGCTCTATGGGCCAGCAAAGAGTGCGGCAGCCATAGGCTTGGCACCGCGCTTCCCTAAGCTCTATAAATGACTACAACTTCTTCTGGTTATAATCAGCTTTATTTAGAAGGAAAAGTAAAATCAGGATTTTGCACAAAATAGGAAAAAAGGAACATCTTTACTTGCCCCTTTCCAAGAATAAAACAAGAAAAGCATATCTAGCTATATTTCTCTGGACTGGCATGGCCTAGCCTGCTAATATATTTGAGTATATTTTGCTATTGTTTACTCACAAGCATGCTTTGGGGCAAAGCAATCCCTAATGGCTAAATCATGGTATTTCTCTCTCACATTCCAATATAACAAAACCCCTCTTTTTTCACTCATCCATTCTCATCCTGGGTTTTAACCAATCACAGCACAGCATACAATGTCCATCATCTTAGTTCTATTTACACAGTTTTCAGCCTGTTATGGCTACACACGAAAGTAAAATAACTAACATCTGCCTTGAAGGTCATTTCCCAGGCTTCTCTAGCTCTCCCCAGTGAATTAAGAACTAAAAAAACAAAAAACAAAAAACAACCTACTTTATTCCTTAAAAGCAAAAGCCCCTATTTTAATTCATTACAATGTGCCATTTGTTTCACTTGCTACATAGGCCATTAACTAACTTTCTTTTATTGAAAGAGAGGTTTATCATCGATAAAATGTCAGAAAATCAGGGAAATTCACATTGTCCTTTACATTGAAATCACAATCATATTTGCATTATAATGACAGATGAGTGCTGATTCTTGAACTATTGTCATTTTTTTAAGTTTTGCTAATATGTAGAACTGAAAATAGCTTCCTCTATCAATCTATCGATTTGATACCCATTTTATAATTGAGCATGTAATTCCATTTTATACACCCAAGGCTATATGAAATAATACAATCAACATGTAATATGTTAAGTCTTGGATGGCTATTTTCTTAAAGCCAGCCAAGCAAGCAAGCAAGCAGATAAAGACATTTTCAGATTTTTTATGATATCTTTATATTGTCAGATGCCCGTAAGCATTCAACTAACCACCTGGCTTCAAAAATAGAAGAGGATGGCACAAAGAAAGAAGTAGAATCTGAAGTTGACCCAAACTTGTTTTTGTTCACAACTTGATATGTACACGAATATTTGGAGACTAAAGTATATTCATCGAAAGTAAAGACATTAAACAGATCTTGAACCACAAGTTAATGGTAATTTCCTTATGTTATAGAAGAACTGTGGTATGGTACATTTTTAAATGTACCAAGGGTATATTTCCAAAATCCCAAGTATATATTTCAGGGGATTTATATTAATTTGGCTCAACCAGATATTGTGGTGTCCATATTTTCTTTGGCTTAATCTGGCATGTTAAATTGTCCTTAGAAATTGTAAGATTATTTCTGCTGCCCACTAAGGAGTGTGACTGGGAGGGAAGGAAGAGGAAAGATGGTTCTGGTGAAGCCTTCAGCCCCTGTAGCACAGTATTTTAGCTGCATAACAACCCAAACTCTGCTCACAAACTGAGCTTGATCCTGGTGATCTTATGGTTGACTCAGTCATCCACCCTTCCATTGTCAGTAAAACAATACCGAGTTTGGCTTGTTGGGGACAAATTATTATTCGTCTTGTGAACTGCCCAAAGAGTGTACTAAGCACTATGGAATGGCATATAAGTGTAACTGCTATTGCTATTTCTAGTGTTGAATTGTACATTGCAGATAAAATCAATAACTCGGACATATTGGAACAAAGACATGGTTCACTATGACCATATCTTACATTTTCAGGAATTATCACAGTTACCACACTAATTGTTGGTCTGCAAATATATCCTGTCCACTACCAAAACTTGAAATTTGAAGAGAACCCTACCCAACACAAATAAAATCCTTATTCTTTGTCTGCCTTTCACAACAACAACAACAACAAGATGAAACTTTATGATTAATAGAAAATGAAATCCATGTTTCAGACAGGCCTTCAGACTGAGTAATTATGATTGTAAATAAAACTTCTGGTTACATCTTGATAACCAATCATGAAATCAAGCAAACTAATTTGCAAATTAATTGAGTTGAGAAAATCTCCTGCTGTAGCAATCAGACATCTTCAACATTTAACACATTCACTCTTCTAATGGTAGGATATCTGCAACATATAATTTCATCCTTAATTTCCAAAGCAAATATTACAAAATAACCTGCGCTACTTTCTACTTCTGGAAAAATAATTTTGCTTCCTTCTCAACATACAAATGTGAATTATTTTCCATGCATATTTCATTAAACATCTTCATCTAGAACTGCAAGGACACAAATTCTATGACCTTGTCCTCAAACATAAAATAAAATCTACATGTAGAAAAATGCTTTTATTTGAAATATAAGCAAACTGTTCTCATTCAAATAGGTCCTCCATTTTGCATATCTAGCAAGCCATTATTCTCACAAAAGGGTTTTCAGCTAATTATTGTATATGCCACTTGCTAAATTTGTTTGCTAAATTACAAAGCCATGATGGGTGCATTGCTATCTCCATTTCCCCCTACAAAAGAGCTTTACTCTAATTGTCTTATCTGCTGCTTGCTAAATCTGCTTGCTAAATTATACCTTTCATTGAACTTATACCAAAACCTTCTCAGGAAGCAATTAGTAGCTACTGACATTTTATAGCATACTATGTATATTTTAGACTGCATGGGAGGGTCTGAAAGAAAGAAATGACAAATAATACAGCTGTCAAAAAAATGCAGCAAAGCATTACCCAAGGCTTTCATAAGAACATTCCTGTTATTGGACAAACATTATTTCAGAAACATGAATTTGAAAGCTATTCGTTCACATGTTTATGGATTTTATTGTTATTTTTTATGACTTGCACCGTATAGCTACTGTAATTTGAAATCTTATCTCAGGGCCATATTGTGTTTTCCAGAAATTTGTTCAAAATGTAGACATGCTGGTATTCATATCATTGCACTGTTGATACACAAAAGAGTACATTGAAGATAGGTAGCAATATGGCACTCACTCTCATTTCCTTGGGATTCTTCATTAATGCATACCTACACAGCCTTTAATATTAGCAGATACAATGAGTGTGCAAATTCAATCTCGTTCAGTTTAATCCAAAATCTTTGTTTCACAAATAGCAACCAATTCACTTCAAGCCAATTTGTATTCTATCCAATTTGATTTGTATTTAAACATTTGAAAAGATTTGTACATACAGGTTGTTCCTAATATCCACGGGTTCAATATCTACAGTTTCAGTTATCAACAAGCCCAAAAGTATTCATGAAAAAATCTCTGAAATACTTATGTATTTCCAAAGTGCATTACTAGAGCTGACCACCAGAGATGTAATATTGGTAAGTAACAGCTTGTTTTTCTAGGTGAATCATTTACTGAGCAGACATGAAGGATCAAAGAAGGCATTTGCAGCATCCACAGTGCTACAAAGCAGCATTAGGGACACACCAATCCAGGCAGAGGGGACAAGGACTGTGGCAATAGTGGCAGACGCGGAAGCAGCAGACACTTGTGCCCCCCCCATATTTCCTGGGTGCTGCTCTGGCTATGCACAAGCAAGGACCGGGAGGACCCCCTCCTGCACCCATGGCAAGCCAGTAAGCAGGGAAGCAATAGCATAGGCAGTGTGGGGAGAGTGTTGGCTGACTGGACTGGTGGTGTGTGGGGAGTGTTGGCAGCAACGGTGAAAGCATGGGGGAAGTGTTGGCGGCAGTGATAGCAGTGGCGTGGGGAAAGTGTTGGCAGGCCAGACTGGGCATGGAGGGAGTGTTGGTGGTGGTGAGGTGTGTGTATGGGGGGGAGTGTCCATGTTGGTGGCATCAGCAGGAGGGAGTGTTGACAGCAGTGGTGGCAGCATGAGGGGTGAGTGTTGGCATGCCAGGCTGGTGTGTGTGTGGGGTAGTTGTGGTGGTGGTGGTAAACACCAGTCCAGCTTGCCAACAGTCTGAGGGAGCATGATCTGGCCCTTGGCTTAAAAGGTTGAGAACGCCTACTTTAGAGCGTCAATCCATCTCATACTTGATCTTACCTGTTTTCCTGCTATCTTCAACTTTTCCCAGCATTATTGTCTTTTCCAAAGAATCTTGTGCCCAAAACCACACAGCCTCATTTTTAGCATTTTTTCCTCCAGATATAGTTCAGATTTGATTTGCTCTAGATCTCACTTGTTTGTCTTTATGGTAGCCTAGGGTAATTGCAAAGCTCTACTCCAACACTCTATTTCAAACAAGAGAAAAAAAGCAAAGTGCTGGGAAAAACGAACCAGAAACTAACATTAATAAAAGAGTAAATTACAACAACAGGTTGACGAAAGATACCTTAGACCTTATTCCTTATTTTTCACTGATCCCCCCAAATGAATCTTGAATATCAGTACAAATTTGACACAGAGAGACATTCAGTTGATTGAATTGATATCTGGAACTGCCTGAAAGCAAAGAAGAGATCATTTTTCAATGCACACCCATCTCACATCCTAAAAATTAAAGCAAAGCAAATATCAACCTCTCTCTTTTTATTCTCACATGCTTCAAATTCAAAGTATGGTAGATGTCAGTCTCAGGGATGGGGAATTCTTTACCATGGCATCCATGTTTGAGGTTTCCAAAATAGTGTGAGCTTATCCTTGGTGTTTGAGCAGCCAGTCTCCTGCTATGTGTTTTCTAGATCCTCTGAAACACTATTATTTTTTTTTCCCCTTTATTGTTTTCCAGTTTCTTAACCCCTTAAACACAAAAACAGCATTTGGTGCTTTGGACTGCCTTGATTCAATTTTAATACTGTTTCAGGTTTCCTTGCTTCGCATAAGATCTGTTTGGAAACTGACTGGTGCCCAAATTATTAGATCTGGGGCTTCCGCCATGCTTATGCAGGTGGATAATAGATTTTTTATCAGATTGCTACCAACAGGTGAGGATGGGCTCTCATGTTTCTGCGGATCTCAGTATAAGTACGGGGATGCCGCAGGGGTGTGTGCTGAGCCCGCTTCTGTGCACGCTTTACACATATGATTGTGTTCCCAGTTACCCCAGCAATAAGATAATCAAGTTTGCTGATGACACAACGGTGGTTGGTCTGATTACTGCTGAGGAGGGGGGAGTCAGCTTACAGGAAGGAGGTTGAGATGCTGACGGAGTAGTGTAGGGAAAACAATTTATTCCTCAATGTAAAAAAGACAAAAGAGATCATTGTGGACTTCAGAAAATGCAAATTGAACATCCAGCCACTTATTATTGAAGGGAACTGTGTGGAACAGGTCTCAGTGTTTCGATTTCTGGGAATGGAGCTGAGGGATGATCTAACATGGGGAACAAACACCAAAGATCTGATGAAGAGAGCACAGCAGAGGTTATACTTCTTGAGAATCCTCAGGAAGAACAATCTTTCAAAGGACCTGCTGTTGACATTCTACCACTGTACCATAGAGAGTGTGTTAACTTATGGTCTGTGTGTATGGTTTGGGAGTTGTAGAGCTAGGGAAAGAACAATGCTGTCCAGGGTCATAAAGACTGCGGAGGGGATAATCAGGTGTACTCTTCCCACTCTAGATCAAATCTATGCCACCAGGTGTTATAAGAAAGGTATAGAGATTGTGCAAGATATTACGCACCCCGGAATTGATCTCTTTCAGCTTCTGCCTTCTAGAAGAAGGTATAGGGTCATAAAGACCAGGACCAGCCACTTGAGAAATAGTTTCTACCCAAAAGCGGTTCTGGCTTTGAATGCATTGTAATGCAGTCTATGAGGGAACTTCTGTATATAGTTTTTAGAGTTTTAGAGTTTTTAGAGTTTTAGAGTTTTTAGAGTTTTAGAGCTTTTAGAGTTTTAAAGCTTTAGAGCTTTTAGGTGGGAGTATGTTGATAATTTTGTATAGTTGTATTTTGTTTAGGTTTTGTTGGGTTGATAGGTGTCCCCCCCCAATCTTGTTGTTCTGTGCAGGACAATGACAATAAAGATTTATCTATCTATCTATCCCACTTCAAATGTGATTCCAAATATTTTCTAAAGCTGTCATACATTCCAAGTAGAAATAACATGTGAGATGTAAGGAATCTGAGCTAAATTATTCATTTGTGTCAATTTGGGCTGTCTTGATTTGATGAGACACCTAAGTCAGAAATTTTCAAACCCCCCCCTTGCTCCTGGCTCCTAAAAGACAGCATGACACAACATATCATTCTTTATTTCAAAAGTCCCCTTAATTTGGAGAAATGCCTTTTGTGAAAAACTAGTATTCTTTTTCCTTTGTGAAACAAATTACAAACAGTAACAAGCACAGAATTAGGTTGATTGTTTAAAAAGGCAGAAGCAACCCTTCCAATGCTTCTAACACCTAAGTTTTTTGACTTCTGGTGAGTTGTAACCTGGGAATATTAAAATTTCTTAATCTTCTTTGAATTTCTTTTGTCCAACACCATCTGCATTTTCTTCCCATTGTCACTTTATTTTGGGCTGAAAGACTTTGGGGGAAGTATATGAACATGCTGTACATATGTTGATATTTTGGGATATACTGGGAAATAATATATCCATATATTTCTGAACCATCTGAAAAAGGAAGAGAAATGTAGAAGAGGATAGCTGTTCTCAAGTATCTGAAATATGTTCTCAATATTAGAGCTGAAGAACTTGTTGGCCTACAGATGTTGATGTTGTTCAACTGTGTTCAGTCCTAGCTAGTCCAATTGTAACTCCTTTGGCTTTTTCTTTCTTTCTTTTTTTCTATCATCTACCTATCTGCCTGTCTGTCATGGATCTTGCAAATACAAACTTTACAAAAAAAGATTCTACATATGCACATACAGCAAACAACAGTAGTTATATAACAGAACTGGATACTACAACTCACACACCCTGAATTCTTTTCAGCAGTACCAGAGTGGGATTTGCTTGAAGAATTAAAAAGTTTCTTTGGGTAAGATATCCACAACATAGAGCAATTGACTCCAAATGCACAGTCCTTCAAACCCTAAATTAAGGTGGTAAGGGCCATATCTAACTAAATGGTAACAACAGCTCCAGTCTCTCTAGCTTTCACATTCTTTCGAACTCAAAGCCCAGCCCCTTCCTAGGACATCCCCTCCCCTAGAACTCAACCAAAAACTCCATAGAAATTATATAATCAGTCCTTGTGCATGATGGAAGCTGTAGTTCAAGGCCAGGAGGTTCCCATCTTTGACATTTATGACTCCTGATGAGGTGTCATGCGATGAATAGCAAAGAAAAAAACTTAAACTCAGCATCATTTAATAATGAGCTGTCAATTATATAAAATATCAACTGCTGATTTGGGAATTATATGTTATTTCCTAGCATTCTTCAAAAATGCTTGACTTTTATGCCTTATTTACCTTTATTTCTTTTGATCAGTGAGATTAGCATACTCTTTGAACACTTTATGCTACTTTCTTGTGATTTTTTTTTTAGGCAGAAAGGTCAGCCATCTTTATTACTTGCCCATTTGGTTAAGTGACTTCTGCCATCAAACTGCCTCAGTGTATGCACTCTTTGTGTGCAGGAATAGAGAATATTCAAAAATGCAATTCATCACCTGGACTTTGATGTGTTGAAATCTAGGAATCACTCACATTTCATTTTGCTGTGTGACTACCACAGCTGAGTTCATGCACTGCTTCCTGTATAATATATGCATTTGTCTTAATGGTCAGGAAATAGTTGGTGAAACTGAGGAGTGAAGTGTATGACTTGCAACAGTATCTTCAATTATGTTAGCTTAGAATGTAGTAGCTGCATAGTAATTATCAGGAACAGACAATTGGGGAACATTTTAATCAAATTATTTTGTTTAGTCTAATCACTGTTCAACAATAACTGCAAATGCAAGGTCTTGCTGTGCCCTAATTTTAAACATTAGAGGTTTTCTTTGTATGTGTGTGTTGCATTTTGCTAAGGAATATCAAAAGTGTTCCTCGTGTTGTAACTGCTAGATTATATTTGTAAAATGAACAGTGAGAGGAATACTAGACAGTGAGAGGAATACCAAACCTGAAATATGAAAACTATAACTCAAAATTTAATCTAGAGCACTTAATGTTTCCCAAGGTTAACAGAATCTAGCACAGAGCTGGGCAGGTTAAGGAAGATGGTGAAGGACAGAGGTACCTGGCGGGCATTGGTCCATGGGGTCACAAAGGGACACAATTGACTGTGTGACTGAACAACAATAAGCACAGTATAAAGCTGCCTAGATTTTAGCCATGAGAAATATATTTATAAGACTGTTGTTTATAGTTCTATTTTTGTTGTATGCATCAATTACAAGAAAATCTGCCGACAGACAGAAACTACAAAGGTTAGCTATGTTACTCTTAACCAGGAGCAAAACAGAATAATGTACTGGAACACACACAAGGGGAAGACAATTAACAATATTTTAATGACCCTTTCCCCTTTATCTTAACTTAAATTTATATTTGTATTATAATTAATTGTTTTCTATATGACTACTAGTATATTTTGTCTGGCGGTGCCGGGCTTTTAAAAATTGTGTTGGATAGTAAAGGCTTTCATTTTTTTCTTGAACCAATGGTGCTGGGCTGTATTAAATGGTGTTGTAAGGTTTTGTGATTTTGTGGCTTCGAGGTGCTGTGTCCGCCTGCGGCGGACTTGCGCTCCCAGTGGGGTTTTTTTTTTGCATGCAGGGCTCTTTATATTGGTTTTTGAAGGTTTTTGTTTTATGTTTATGTAAATTTTATTTTATTTTAATTTAATTAATTTAATTTAATTTAGTTTAAAATTTAATTTTGGTTTTTTAAATCTTTATTTTTACGCTTTTATTTGTGGTTTTGTTTTTTTTTGAGTGAAAAGTGATTCCTGTTTTTTTTTGGTATTTTTTGAGATTAGTGTGATTATTTTTGAATGTTTTTATAACTTATTTGATTAATTTTGGAATTAATTTTATTAGTTTCAATATTTTTGAATGCTTTTTCTCTTTTTGGCCTCTGGGTGGGGGTGTGAGCTTTTCTTCCTCTCTATAATTGTTCTCTTCTGTCCTCTGGGTGTCGCTTCCGGTAAGTTTTTTCTTTATTTTATCATTTGAGTTCTGGTCCTCATGGATAGAAGACATCTTTTGGTAAGCTCTCTGGGTTTTTTTGGGGTGGTGGTGGTGGATTTTGGGGGGGGGCTGTGTGCTTTTTCTTGTTTATTTTTGGCTGTTTTTGTGTTTCCTTTTTGGATTTTTGAGTGTTTTTGATTGTTTTTGGATTGTGATTTTGTGTTTACTTTTTCAGGGGGGGTGGATTTCATTCCCGTGGGCCATGCTGGCTGGCCCGTGGGAAGGAAGGGCATTGGCAGGGGGGGTTCTTTCCCACGGGCCATGCTGGCTGGCTCATGGGAAGGAAGGGCAATGGCGGGGTGTGTGCTTTCTTTGCTTTCTTCTCCACGGGCCATGCTGGCTGGCCCGTGGGGAAGAAGGGCAGCGGTGGTGGGTGTTTTTTTACTTTTATTTTTTGCACACAGGCCGCCTCAGCGTTCGGCGTGCTAATGGCGCGCAGGACGCTGGGGCTTGTAGTTTTTCCTGCACGTGTTTGCTTACTGTAGCGGTTTTTTCCTGCGGCTTTTTTTTATTGGCCACGGCGCGTTTCCGAACGTTCCTTTTGCCGCGCCGCTCAGCCTGATTGGCTCTGGTGTGGCACGGCGCAAGGAACATTGGGAATTGAAGTTCCCTTTTTTTGTTTGTGACGGGGGGGCTCCTGCCCCTGGTTCGAAAATTTCAACCTGACAGTTACCTGCAAACCGGGTTCGGGCGAGTGAACGGAGGCCCATTACGGGCTAGTGGGGCCTGGTGCAACATCCTTTGTCACATTCCAACAGTTAACACACCATTTTATAGGTATAGATTTTCCACTGTGTGGACCAAATTCCATTTTGCATTATAGGCTCTTTGTATCTTCTCTTTGTTGATGTTTCTTATTTTATTGGTAGATTTTTTTTGTAACAGTAACTTTATTTTCCTTTAGTTTTTAGAAATGAGATCATCCAACTATATTTTTTGGAGTGACCAAAATTCATGGGTACTGGACTTTGTAGTCCAAATACAACTGGAGGACTGCAGGCTGTCCACTTCCCGTGGTACGTCTATAAAAATCCCCACCTCCACATCTTTGACCTGACTTATGCTCTTTCTTTCTCCTACTACCATAATTCTCCAGGTACCATAGTCTATCATATTGATACTCAGAATCCCATATATTTTTTATATTGAGTGAACCTCAAAGATAGGCTGATGATGCATCGTGGCATCCAGGCTAGAGTCAACTGGGAAAACTGGTGCCATCACCAAAAATCTATATGAGAACAGTAGCTTTTGAGAAGCCATTTCTGAGATTGGACTATCAAATTTAGCCATAATCCATGCAAGTGGACATTATACTCACTCAACAGACATATTTTCCTAAACTCACACACAATTCAATCTGCATAGTAGGCATTTTGACATTGTCATCTAAAAAGTTGTAAACAATGTTGCTAGGCTGCTTCTCCCTGTATTGTAAAGGGTTTCCTCCCCCTCTCCCACTGTGGTATTTCTTTTCTCAATGATATATTTTGGGGCAAAAAGTGCTCTATTCCATTTTTGTTGTCCAAATTTGAAGAGAAGCTGTTGTAGAGTGAAACTGCCAAAGGAGAGAGAAAGTGGGAAACAAATATAATCTGAAATGTTTGCACTGGCACAAACAGCTTGTTGTCTATTACAGTAATGAAGTACCCAATATATTAAGATGAAAACAAACAAAAATGAAAAATTCCATGCCCTATCTCAACAGTAGGGCCATTGATTTATTTGTACACATTTTTTGAATTGTTTTGATGCAGTCTGGATAAGATGCTGGGGATAGGAAATATGACCTTACATTAACATTGTTTTTTATTCAAGGACATTACTAGGAGGTATCAGTCCCCATTGCTGAAAATAGGGATGGAAAAAAGTATATCACCACTACCACCACCACAACCACTAATATCCTCATCAGTCTTTATTTTACATGACCATAGGCCTTTACAAAATGAAACATGACTTAAAACTTGTTTTAAAAATTCTATAATAAAAACAGGTATAATATTCAGTAAAATAACTCAGATCATTTGGCATCTTAATAAAAAATATTCAATAGTATAATGACCTTTAATAAAATAGGATTCCAGTTTCTTTGCTGCCAAAGCAAATTGAGCAACATCATATGTAATAAAAACCTGATTATCAGCCAGCAGATTGACCACTATTTCTGCTGGGGTGCAGTTGAAATATGATTGAACAATCATACTCTTGGGTCATTATACAGAGGAGAAGACAGAACAGTATGTAATGAGTGATGTCTTCAGTTTGATTGTATCTATAGATACATAGATGCTCCTCCACAGGAACTCCATTAAATTTTCCTTCTTGGTATGCAGAGGGCATCTGCTGGAACCAAAGTTCTATAAAGACTCTACAGAGTTGAGTGACAGTCAATACCTCCAAATAATGTGGTCTCACGTAGTTGACTTGGAGTTGAGGATACCAACAAGAAAACTAAGCCACTTCTATACCAGCCCTGCTTGACCTATGGCTGCTTCAAAAATCCACTTCTTAAGGGCTAGAGAGTTAAAACTAAGAAATTTATCCAGTATAAGATTATAATATTTTAATTTATCATAACAGAACTGTGCTCATATTCCAAGACAAAGTTGTTCCAACCAGCAACATTTGGTCAAATAGTGGTCCTCTAGGTTATTAAATTTCTGCCAGTGTCTAAAATAAGACAGATTTACCCTTCCAGCAATTAAAGGAAGACTCGTCTCAGCTCTGAGAAACGTTGAAGTTATCCCTGGAGGAAGGGCCAGAATCTTTCTCAGAATTTGTTTTGTTGAACTTCCAATTTGGGTTTAACATCATTTCCCCATATTTCAATACTGTACAACATTTGACCCATTAAAAAAAAACACCTTGAGTGTAGGGTTCACTAATTGTCCACCTCTGGTACAATAGTATCTTGCTAACAATCCAATCGATCTTGAACTTTTTTGTATGGTAGCATCTAGATGTTGCCTTCATTGCAATTTTTCATTAAAATGTAAACCCAGATATTTGAATGATTGCACCTGTTCCAGGGCATGCCCATCTAATGACCAGTTAAACATAGGGACTCTCTTCCCAAATACCACAAAGTTGGCTTTATAGTAATTAATAGTCAGCCATTCTTCCTTGCATACTTGCCCAAATTTGGATATCATACTTTTAAGGCCAATACTAGTCTCAGATAACAAGACTAGGTCATCTGCATAAAGCAATATCAAAATCTTGCAAGTAGCTATGGCAGGGAGAAAGAATGATAGAGAAGCCATTTTAGGAATCAAATTATTAAGATAAACATTAAAAAAAGGAGCTAATATACAACACTGCTTTCTTCCTCGACTAATACAAAACTGTTGTGTGAGGGCACCCTGTAGCCCAATCCAGACTTGCATCATATTGTTTTAATGAAGACGTTGTATTAGCCACATGAGTCTTCTACCTATGTTAGTTTTAGCCAATTTATGTCAGAGGAGTTCTCACTATATTTAGTCAAAAGATGATGAGAAATCTACAAAGATGGCATATATAATTTTTTTAGTTGTTTTGGTAACTTTGCTAGATGTGGCTTAGATAAAAAGCCTGGTCTATTGTCAATCTACCTTTTCTAAAACCTACTTGTTCTTCATGAATAATGTTTTGAGTGCTATCCCATTCAAGGAGTTTATTCATTAAGTACCTCACATAGAGCTTTGAGGCCACATCCAATAGGCTTATAGGTCTATAATTACGAGGGTCGGATGGATCGTCTTTTTTTAAAAAAATTGGGACTACTATACTGGTTCCCCATCATGAGGGGAAATTGCCAGTAAGGTTAATATAGCTAAACAGATTAACTAAAATAGGGTACCAACAGTCACTGTCAATGGCAAATCCTTCAGCAGTAATCATGTCCTCTCCTGGGGCCTTGCCATTTCTTAGGGATGAAATTAGCTCTCCAATTTCTGTAAGAAAAGTATATCAGACTATAGATTTTTGCATGTGTACAGTCTGGAATTTGAATGGCTCTGTCACAAACTGATGACAGCACAGCTGAATTTGTAGACATTGTACTATCTCCAGAAACATTCTCAGAATCTGACGATTCTTCAAGTACTTTCAGAGCTCATATCTGAGTTATTTTTGGGCTGTAAATCAGAAAAGTAGGTTATTAATTATTGCAAGACACTAAATTTATTAATTTCATCTAGTATGTATTTTATTCATGTTTTAGTTTGTTTGGATTTTTCTGACTTTTAGTGGCTAAGAAGCTGACTGGGAGGCGGAAGGTCAGCAGTTCAATTTCCGAGTACTGCAGGATGGAATGAACTCCTGTCTTTGTCCTAGCTCCTGCCAACCTAGCAGTTTGAAAGCAAGAAATTGCAAGTAGATAAATAGGGACCACTTTGGTGGGAAGGTAACAGTGTTCTGTATGCTCCGGTGTCTAGTCATGCTTGCCACATGACCATGGAAACATCTGCAGAAGCAGACAGTGCTGGCTCTTCGGCTTTAAAACAGAGATGAGCACTGAACACTAGAGTCGGATACGACTGGCTTTCGAGCAAGGGAAACCTTATTGTGGGATGTTCTTTTATTGCTGTAAGCCACCCAGAATGGACCCTGCAGCTGGTCCAGAATGCTGCGGCCCGGGTAGTGATGGGATATGGCCGCTATGTTCATGAAGGAATAACCAGCTGCAACATTTTTGTTCTGCTTTAAAATTAAATGTCTAGATCCTTGCTCCTGCTTTTGAGGGTGAGTGTCCCTTGGAGACTGTGTTACCCCAAGGACATCTGCCTGTCCCACTCGAACAGACTGGAGGGGCTCGCTGATGGTCCCATCAGCTGGACAGGCTTGCCTCTCTAGCACCAGGAGGAGGACTTTCTCGGCATCTGCTCCAACCCAATGGAACTTCCTGCCAACCGAGCTCCGTCTCCAAGTGAAGCTCCTCCCCTTCAGAAAAACTCTCAAAACCTGGATTGAATAACAGGTGTGGGGTGCCGCCAGTGCAGAAAAATCCCCCTCATGGCTTATATAAGGGCTGACCTGGGTTTTAGTGGTTGTAGAAGAGGGTTTGTTATGGGTATTTTAAGGGTTTTAATGTTTGATGCTTTTTAGATAAGTTTCTTAATTTTATTGTTATGGAATGTTTTTATATTTACACCTGTGAGCCGCCCGGAGTTGCCTTAATGAGAGGGTGGCAATACAAATGTGAACAAATAAATAAATATATAAATAAATAAGTGGTTGTGAGGTTTGATATGGAGGAGAGCTTTTAGTTGCCAGGTGCCAATGTCTGGGATGATTTTGTTTGCAACTATGGAATATTCTTCTTTCTGTGCAATGACTCCTGTGAACATGGGACGTTTTCACACCTTGCAATATATTGAAAATCCCAGCAAATCAGATAGTATCCAAGGAATCACTCAGTGAGAATTGTTTTTGTCTTGTTGCGGTTCATTTTTTTTTTTTTTTGCTTGAGATTAACTGGATGAGGGTTGCAAGGTCCTATTGAGTCTGAATAGGAATAGTGAACAAATCAAAAGGAAGGGGAAAATGATAAGAGAAATATAGAATTGTTCTTTTGCAGGGCTGAACAATCACGGGTGTGCATTAATTGGCAGAATGTCTCATTTTAATCAGTAAAAAAACACCTGATGGGGATATTTTCAGAATCATATCAATTGTTCTGGGACACCAGGTTAGCTATGAAGGTAAAAGGTAAAAAGTAAAGGTCGCTCTTGCGATCTTTGTTGTACCTGACTCTAGGGTTCAGAGCTTATCTCCATTTATAGCCAAAGAGCTAGTGTTTCTGACACAGACATTTCTGTTGACATGTTTCATAAACATGAAACCCTGTTCATCTTCCCAATGAAGCAGTACTTATTTATCTACTTGCAATTTCTTTCTTTTGAACTACTAGGTTGGCAGGAGCTGGGACAGGAGCTCACTCGAGCATGTAGCACTTGCTTCTTGAACTGCTCCTGCCAACCTTCGGTCATCAAGTTCATTGTCTTAACCATTAAGCCACTGCAGTCCCATGGATAGGCTATAACCTTAACCTTAATTTAATGTATATATTTGACATGTTTAATGGAACCTAAACATTTTCCACTTGAACTGGATATCCAGTGTGCTGCATATCCAGAGTCTTCGGAGTTGAGCGGCAATACAAATTAGAAAATAAATAAATAAATAAATAAATAAATTAACTTGCTTTTCACAGTAAAGTCCACCCAGATAAAAACAAATATCATCTTGGTCATGAAGTCAGATGTTCTTAGGGTGATACAAGACTGTAATTTGACAAAGACTGTCTTTGTATAGCTTGAGGATACACACATACACATACTGGTGTAATTTTTCTTATCCCACAGTGAGAAATAAGCACCATAGAGTGTGCTAGCATTTCAGTTTCATGTGGATTTTCTCATTTGCTCAAAGAGGAAGAACAGAATGTTTTGTTTTTTTAAGTATTGTGGCCAATATTTGATTCAACATCTAATTAGTGAAAAGCACTTTCATCTTTAGCTGTAACATACATTTATTTCAGAATGATCTGATTTTTCATGATCCATGAATTGATGGCTATACTGTAATCTATAAAGTAAAACAATATTTTCTTGTGACACTAGATGTGTTTAAGTTAAGATGCTTAGATGAAAGAGGACATGCGAATTATGAAACTGTGAAAAAGTTGACATGGGAAATGGAGGTATTTGTTGATATTTTACTTGGAGAATATTGGTTATTCCTTTTAGTAGAGTAAATGATAGGAAAGAAATAATAGCACAGAAACATGGACAGATCAGATCAGTCTCATCATTGCTCCATTTGTTTCTCCCCCTCCCACCCGCAAAAATAGCATTTTGCATGATAAAAGTATTTTACATGCATCTAAAGTAGGAAAAGTTATCTTTATTTACAATTATCATTTTTACTTACAGTCAATAGAATACAAATACAATGCAGTGAATGTGAATTCACAGCAAAGAATTCCATAACCGCTTGTGTTCTTTCCACGCAATCTTTGTTAAATTTGTGCATAAGCAATTCCTAGGAGCTTAGAAGGATTCACACTACACTCATAAGTCTAGGTTTGATTTAAAATTTCAAGTATTTTGCTTTTCCTCACATTTTAAAAGAATGCCATCCTTTTCCTTTAAATTGATTCAAATCCATGGCCTGCTGAGCATATAGCTTGTGCTTTTTAATCCAGAAAATAACAGACTATTACAGTAATATTATTCACCTTTTTTTTCTCCTAAAGTGTCAAATAGCTAGTCTGGAATCAGGTAATGGGAGATAAATTTATAGCTCAAGAAAGATTTAATGACATTTTCCAAATCTTGATGCCTGCTGTGCAGAACGAAGTTATTTCTAGACATGTTTTTGAATAATTATGTGTCTAATAACTACAACCTCTTTTTTATTAATGGTTTAATTTTGCACAATTTTTTTCTGTGCACTGACCACAAGATTTAGTTTGGACCTGATTTAGCAATTTTAAAAAGCCTGATTTAGCTCAAATTGATTTGATGACCAACCAATGTGACTTGAATGTAAATTATCCTCCCCTTTAACTACTAGTGGAGCTCAGGCAAAGGTTCCACTCTTTTCTTCTGTTTCTTATGTGGAATTCAGCAAAATTTGAAGTCACTGGGAGCTGATTACATGAGTAAAATCTCAAAAAAAAGTTCATGCAGTTTTCTGATATGCCTTTTTAAACTTTTTATTTATTTATTTATTTACAAAATTTCTACCCTGCCTTCCTCATCCTTGGATGACCCAAAGCGGCTTACATAAAGGTGTTTTTTAAAAAAAGTTTAAAACAACAACACACACACCCCATACCATCCCTAGCCGCTAAAATAAGAAAGAAAAACACAACAGGATTTAAAACTATTAAAAGTTTTAAAAAGATAATAGAATAAAATTACAAAGATTAAAAAAGTTAAAAAGTGGGGGGAGGGGAAAAGGGGATGGATAAAAACAGACAGGAATAATTCAAGACAGGACATCATACCAGCCAGCGGGAATGGGCCATCACAGCTGTTAGGCCCCATACCTGCTTGTTCAGCCAGGTCTTAAGTGCCTTCCTGAAGGGGAGTAGCTCTGTCTAGAGGTGCAATTCTGATGGTAAGAAGTTCCACAGGGCCAGGGCAAACTCTGAAAAGGCTCTTCTCCTGGTCCCCACCAAATGTGCCTCTTTAGTGGCCAGGACCACCATTGAGCCTCTACGGTCCGCCCTTGTAGGATGGGCAGAATACCTAGGGGTGACATGGTCCCTTAAATATCCTGGTCCACTGCCATGTAGGGCTTTAATAGTAAAAACCAGCACCTTGAATTTCACCCGGAGGCACACTGGTAACCAGTGCAGCTCCTGGAGCAGCGGAGAGGCATGAACATAGCGGCCACATCCCATCACTACCCGGGCCGCAGCATTCTGGACCAGCTGCAGCCTCCAAATGGTTGTCAAGGGCAGCCCCATGTAGAGTGCATTACAGTAATCCAATCTGGAGGTGTCCAAAGTGTGAGTGACCATGAGCAAGGAGTTCTAGTCCAGGAGCGGGTGTAATTGGCAAATAACATGAAGTTGGGCAAAGGCCCTCCTGGCCATGACCGCCACCTGCTCTTCGAGCAGCAGTTGTGAGTCCAGAAGGACCCCCAAGCTAACACTGGTCTATTAAGGAGATTGACAATGTCTCTCAGGGTGTGAGTGCTTGTGGAATGGTCTGATTTGATTTATTTCCTAGCAGTAACATGATGTACAAGAATATGTCACCCAGTCATACCTGTCAAGTTTCGGGAAATTTCTATCAAACCCTCATATTTTACACTCTTTCCTGCCATCAACCCATATTAGTTAGACTGCAATTAGACTGGAGTTAGACTGGAGGCCAGCACAGGAAAAGCATAGCTGTCCAGTGTCCTGTTTTGGCCAGGAAATTTCCCTTATTTGACAGAAATTTCCTGAAACTTGACAGATAGGCATCCGGTCAAACCCAGATACATGGTATCTGTAATGCTGCTCCTTTTTGGATCCATACTAGATCTCTACAATCAGAAATGTTGCTTCAAGGGAGATCAATCCTTTCCAATCCAAACAGGTGAGCACTTTGACAACCTTCTGATCACATCCTTTCTTTTCATGGAAGAATTTGATGAAATTTACAAGGAAAGTTGTCCATTGTGAAAGGAGAAAAAAGCCAGATTTCAGAAAATGACGGATATCTCTGCAAAGGTTTGTAGCTGGGGTTCTCAAACTTTACAAGCCATGGGCCAGACCACACCCCCTCAGACAGCTGAGCGGGCTGGACTGGTGGTTCCCCCTGCCGTAAACACTGATTAAAATGTGTCTGTGGCTGTTGTAAATGCAACTGCTTCCACTTCTGGTGGCGGCGGCGACGCAGGTCACATGAAATGGTGCTGTAGGCTGGGGCTGGCCTGCAGGCCATAGGTTGAGAACCCCTGATTTATAGGGTAGGGTGATTTATAGGGTAGGGGTAGGGTGATTTATAGGGTAGGGCAATTTTTTCCACTTAGCATAGTTTTTATGAAAAATGACAAGAAAATATGGGCAACTCTAGTCAAGACACCTGCAATGTTCCAAAGGATGCATGAAATGTTTTGCTGTGATCTCTAAAGTCCAAGCTGGTTTTGTTCTGAGATCAGACAGAGTTGTGTCGAAGGGGAATGTTCTCTATGTTTGGGAAATTTACTGGGAAAGTAGCATTTGAGGTTTTGTTTTTTGTTTTTTTCTTATCAATAAGCAGCAAAATCACAGAAGGAGTAATAAGACATGAATGAAGATAGAATGAAGCATTTTCTGGCACAGTAGTTGGAATTAAAAATTTTGTGTTTTCTAAGAAGCAACCCAATGCCATACCCGCTAGGTTTCTCAGACAGTACCCTATTTTTGCTCTTGGAAATGAAAAGCAATAAAAATCACTGAGCCATGGATCAGTCCTGCAACAGGTTACTTCAATATATTACCATCCCTCAAAGCAGTGAGATTGAAGAACCTAGGTAAAACTGGTTATGGTGATTAAAAGCTATAGTTATCAATCATAAAAGTACTTCCAGCGCTTTCTCCACATTTCTTCACTGTTTTGTTTCCTTTTTTAGAGAGCTTGTGGGGAAATGAATAACAGTTTCTGGAGTTACATCATTTCTGTCAGCGTCTTCATGTGTGTTCCATTAACCTGTAGTTTCAAGACACAGATATCTGTCCAAAGCAACAGCAGTTCATTTGGGGATTCAGAATTCACCAGAGTCCAGTGCATATTTCTGTTACATAATTTGCTTAAAGTTTCATGGTAGTTTCAAGTTTTCACCTGGCAATGTGGGACACAATTATACATAGGAGAACTTCATTTAAAAAGAAGTACAATGAAACATATGGAAACTTTATTATTTTTTGCAATTTCTGATTCAACCTGTCCAAATCCCTGTGTCTAATGAAAGAAAGCCATTAAGACTTATTCTTCCTGTGAGATAAGAAACAAAAATAAAAAAATAAATAAAAAAGAGACATAATCTTGTGACACTTAGTGACTAACTGTTTTAATGGAAACTTCAATGGATAGAGTCTGATTCCTGAGACATAAAAGTGGTACTGCACATGGTGGGGATCATTTATAAATGGCCTCAAGATCAATAGACAGTGATTGTTAGACATGGATTGAAAATTGTAGACTAGCAATGATATAATACTTTTTTTATATCCAGTCCTTTTTCAATGGAGATTAATTCAGTAAAACTTGTAGATGGGAGCAGGAACCAAAGGATACAGATAAGCAAACTGTGTGACTCAATGTGACATTCTCTACCTAGTGGTGTTTCAAGACCCTAGCAGGATATCCAGTTGTTTAACAAAGAGTAATTTCTCATCTTTATTTCCAATAAAATTTTCAGTAACAATGCTATAGTCTTTACTAAATGGAACAGTCTCCCCTTCAATTTTCTTTGACTGGAATGGGGAAAAAATTCTAAAGGCTTGAATACACTGCATAATATCATGCAGATTCTGTTGTATTTATTACAGTCAATTTAGATTTATTTTCTGTGGACTACAGTACATAAAATAGGACTAATTGTGCAGCAGCAGCAGCAGCAGCAGCAGCAGCAGTAGTAGTAGTAGTAACCTAACATGCAACTTAAACTTTAAAATAAAAAACATGCAGATTCTAAGTATTGTCCTGGATTCATCTCTCCCAGAGTTAAAGTACAGTCTTGCTGTAAATCCAGCTTAGTGTCAGCCTGGCGAGATTTCATCTGTCTCCCAGCCAGTGGTCTGGCTTGGCCCCATGGATCAAAGTTACATCTTTCCAATGTTCTCCCAATCTTATCTCCAGAAGCACAGGGCTTTACCCTCCTTTGAAGAAGCTCTCTTACTTAACAAAATCAGGGGTTTTTATACATAATTTCCCCCTCTTACTCCCTCCTTAGGAATTTTCAGGTGGCCTTAGACTCAGATCTTGAGATAACGCTTATCTCCTCAATATATTTCAAGGTCAAGGCATGTTGGCAAAGTGCCAAGCTCTTATTTTGCCCCCCCCCATCTCATTGGCAGGGTCATTGACCAATGATTTGAAAGGGCAATGAACTTGACTTGGAAAGTTCACTCCCGTTCATTGAACTTTGAGAACCCCTCAGGTGTTTCTCTGTCCACTAGAGGCACTAATCCTGATGATGTAATGCTTCCAGAAATCTCTTTGAATCACTGCACTTTTAAAGCTATGTTTCTCAACCTTGTGACACAGTGACAAGTAACTTAAAACAAAGTAACTTTTCCAAGTTCATGACAGCAAGTATATCCTAGGATGACAGTGACAGGAACCATTGGATGAAAATCTTGGGCAGGTGAAGAGTCTCTTCACTGTACCGGCAATCTGTAAGGAAGGCAAGGAAGATCTATAATGTGGTTCATATAAGGAGACAACCAATCAACAAGCTGAAGTATATAGAATCATATGTTGCCTCATCTCTGGCCATTCTGCAGGTCCCCACCAATCCCAACAGTCCTGCAAACTATTTGCATCACACTTCAGATCAAAGGTAGAGGTCATCCATTGTGACCTTGATGCTACAGTTGTTGAGGTAAGTCTGGATGAGATGTCCAGTGAGATCCTCAGCTGGGCTTCTTTGGATTGCGTCACTTGAGGAGGAGGAGGAGGAGGAGGCTTGCAGGTTGTTATCTCACAACCTCTCGCTCTGATCCTTGCCCATCTTGGCTACTAAAATCTGCTAAGGGAGTAGGGGAGTGGCTGAGAAATATCATTAATGCCTCGCCTCCTTGGCTGAGGGTGTTATGCCTTCTAGACTAAAGGAGATAGTTATATGCCTGCTCCTGAAAAATACAAATTTGGACACAGATGTCATAGACAGCTATAGACCTGTGGCAAATACCTCTTTTTGGGTAAGGTCATTGAGAGGGTTGTGGTGGACCAACTGTCGAGGTTCTTGGATGAATACAGCTGCTTGGACCCAACCCAGTCAGGCTTTAGTAAATAAATAAATAAATAAAATTTGACTGTGGAGAAACAAAGCAATGTTTATATGTATGCATTTTATGTCCAATCATATGTGAATGAGAAGACCCATTAAATTGCTCAGACAGTACCATTGAAATAGCTTGTTTTTGACTAAAGAGATAAGCTAATTGTACAATACTTGGGTATAAACAAAGAAATGCCAATTTCACTTGTGTTTAAAAAACCACAGAAGACAATCAGGGAGAAAGAATGTCAGTGTAGTGGCAGGCCTGAACATTATGGCTAGCTGCCTACACCACTGAAACATAATCCATAGACATACTTCCCATCTTTAAATGAATTAATCAGTTGGTTAGACATTGAAAAGTCCATCTGAATTTTTCTGGCCTGAAAAATATAGATCACATCACAGAGGAAGAAAAAGCCATGCTGGACGCAATCAGGACTGGACCAATTTAAATATTTTGTGTCATGTAATTAAAAAAAAATGTGTCATGTGATTTGAAAAAAGTACTTCAAAGCAGCCTGTAGTGTAACAAGTGCAAATCTCACTTTGGCTCATTTTAGAGCTCATACATATCTTCATTCAATTGCTCCCAGAGTTGTTCTTCTTCTTTGCTTCCTTTTTTACCACATCGGGTGTCAAGGATTCATTTGCTGCTGGAGTTGATTTGACTTATTTTGGATAATGGCAGAGATTAAATAACCTAGAGGATCATTCCTTGGCAAACTGTTGCTTGTTGGAACAACTTCGGGTTGGAGGATGGGTACAATTCTGTTATGATAAATTAAAGGATTACAATCTCACATTGAATGGGTTTTTCAGTTTTAACTCTCTAGCTCTTAAGAAATGCATTTTCATATTGGTCAAGCCAGGGCTGCTATAGTTAGGACTCATTTCTCTCATTGCTATCTTTAACTCCAATTCAACTATGTATGACCACATTATTTTGAGGGATTGACTTTCTCCCAACACTGTAGAGCTTTTATGGTATAATAATAATTTTGTGTCAGAAATTATTCTGGGTTGAAAAGATTTTTGCTGGGGAATTTCTGCTCAGGGGACACCTTTCATGTCCCCAAGATCTTTCCCCACTGTTTATCAACTTGCAATTTCTTGTTTTCAAGCTGCTAGGTTGGCAGGAACTGAAACAGAGACAGGCACTCAAATTGTCATTCAGTACCCAGGTCTCAAGCTGCCAACTTGCTGGCCTTCCAGCTATAAAGGCAAGCTTCTTAAACATTGAGCAACCATAGCCGAAGCTTTTGTGGTACTTAGGTTTCAACAAATGCCCACTGCATACTGAGAAGGAAGCTATAGAGGGTTTTCTGTTGAGGTATTTATGGATGTAATCAGATTGTAGATATCATTCATTACTTACTGTTCTGTCCTCTGTATAATGACACAAGAGAATGATTTTTAACTCCAATTGTTCAGTCATATTTTATTTGTACCCGGGAAGAAAAAGTGGGGGGGGGGTATTTGTTTGTTTTTGCATATCCTGTAGCTCAATTCACTTTATTAGCTAGGAAACTTTGATACTACTTTATCAAAAGTCATCACAGTAAAGAATAGTTCTTAGTAGAATTTGAAAACATCTGAGTTGTTTTAGTGAATACTATACCTAGTTTTATTAGATAATTTTACAAAATGTTTCAAGTTATGTTTTGTTTTGTAAAAGCCTATGGTTATGTACAATAAAGATTTGGATGATAGTGAAATCCTGTTGTAGTTTATCATGTAGTCCCAGCCTGAGATAGACTTCCAAATTCATGAAAAAAGTTCTTAAGTCACTTCAATGGCAGAGACAGATAAGAACATGTATAAAGTGCATGCTAGGAACAAATTGTGGGGATTTTTTTTCTACTTCCCTGAAAAGTACTTTAGTAAATTCAAAACCAAACAGTTTAGGTAAATTTAAATACTTTTTCCCCCTTTCTGTCATCATTTTGTATCAGGTTGCAAAAAAGGCATTTTCAACTCTGGAAGTTCTGATTGATGAAACCACAAGCAGGATAGTTTAAAAAATGCTATGATCTCTGGGGAACAAACCTATACCTCCCTTCTTCACAAGATATCTTTTATCTTACTCAGCAATATATCTATGTCAAGAAAGTGATTAAGTACCAATCCCATGGCCTTCTAAGAACCAGAGATGCAAAACTTTTACTGTAATTGGAGATTTCACAAATGCATCTTGTTCTTTTCCATCTCTGTGCAAATAATTTGGAAATAACTTGCATTTATTTAAACAAAATGCTATTTTATCAAATATATAAAGCACTGAAGATTTTGGATGGAATAGTGATCATATGCTTTCTTGCTATAAGAGTATAAAGACCTGTTCCAACTCATATTTACTTACAAATAAATCACACTGTGTGGGTTTCATGGTGAAGACTACACACTGATTGTGCAACCTATTTCACAACTATTCTACTGTTGTTTGGATTGTATTTTGATATAAAGAAAATGATGGTGGCACATGTGTTACCAAATTGTACAGTAAAGTATTATATTGAAATTTGGGGGGAAATGACCATGAGAATTGTCTGAGATCAAACCAAAATCTAGAAATAAAACAAATCTACTCTGTGCTGAATGGGGTGAGGTAGAAAAGAAATTAATCAATGTCTTCCATAGGAGTGAAAGGGAAGAAGGTGATGATAATAAGAAACACCTGAATCTGTTCTGTTAGACTACTTTTCTCTACAATATGGAACAACCCATATCCAATTTCCATCTGGGAAGAAATTCAAGACAAAATGGATACAGATTGACAAGTGATCTATATTATGGGGATAAAATATTGCAAGGAGCTATGGAGTAAAATTCTGATACGCACTTATAAGCTGGACTTGGACATCTGAAGTGGAGAATTCTTCTACCTGTTCAGGTATTCCTTTACATATAGAAGTTTCATCATATCTTAGAATTTGCCTTAGCAGATACACTGATATACATAGAGCCAGAGGAGTCCTCATTCATTCATTCAATCTATGTGAAAGGGAATGCGTGTGCATGTGTGTACGGAATTGTATGTGAAGGTAAGGTAAAGATCTCCCTTGCTTGAAATCCAGTCATGTCCATCTATATGGATGGTACTCATCTCCATTTACAGCTAAGGATCCAGTATGGATGTATGCATGTGCAGATGTTTCTGTGGTCATACGGTAGGCATGACTAGATGATGTAGTGCACAGAATGCTGTTACTTTTCCTACTGAAGCAGTACCTCTTTAGCTCCTGTAATGTCTCGCTTTGGAACTTCTAGGCTATTAGGAGCTGGGGCAGGTGATGGAAACTCACTCCATCACACAACATACCTGTCAAGTATCCCGTATTGGCCAGGATTTCCCGTAATTTTGTACCACATTTTCTCCTTTCCTGCCCAGAGCAGCCACCATCCCATAATTTTGTGGTGGGGGAAGTACTTACTATGCATCCCCTTCTGTGCCAGTCCCTTCTACGCATATGCAGAAGCCTTCTATGCATGCGTGGAACCCTTCTACACATGCGTAGAACCCTTCTATGCATGCACAGAAGGGTTCTGCGCAGAAGGGTTGTGCTGAAGGCTTCTACGCATGCGTAGGCTTCTGCACATGCGTAAAGGGACCAGCACAGAACAGTTCTGTGCAGGTCCCGTATTGTCCACAGACACGCTTGACAGGTATGTCACACAGCACTTGAGTCTCAAACTGCTGACCTGCTGACCTTCTGGTCATCAAGATCAGCATATCAACCACTAAGCCACTGTGGGCCCCCATGTGAAGGCATTTCCCCTGTGGTGTCTTAGTGGTTAAGATACCGAACTTGATGACTGGAATATTGGCAGGTCAGCAGTTTGAGACTCAAGTGCTGCATGACAGAATGAGCTCCCATCTCTGTCCCAACTCCTGCCAACCTAGCAGTTTGAAAGCAAGAAATTGCAAGTAGATGAACAGATATCACCTTTGTGAATAGGTAAACATGCCTGCCACATGACTACAGAAACATTTGCATATGCAGACAGCACTGGCTCTTTGACTATAAATAGAGACAAGCACCAAACCCTAGAGTCGGATATGACTTTTTTTTTTTTTAGCAAGGGTGACCTTTACCTTTACCTTAGTCTTTCCCTCATGGCAATGAATGGGATTGAGAGGAATACAGCTGAGGACAGCATAAATATCTATTGTTGTTCTTACCCTATCTCATCTCTATAATAGGACCATTTGAAACCAACTTCCCTGTAGCAATGATCCAGAAAAGGGAGGAAGCCAGCTGAAATAATCAAATCAGTACATCTTCTTCATAATGTTGTTTCATTATGTATTTTAAGTGTATGGCTTTTATTTTGCTTATTCATTTTAAAAACCTGTTGGGATATTCTGCATACAAAGATGGACACCAATTTACAAAACAAGCAAACAAATGAATGTCACCTCATTTGTCCATTCATCTAAATGCTCAATTAAAGTGGTTCTCTTTTCTTGGGCTGTCTTTCACCAGGCTGACATTAAAATGTTTTAGCATTTTTCTTGTTAAGCAGTTAATATCTTTAACTAAGTAATCAGCATTCATTTACAATGGGGCTTTGAAATGAAAATGCACAAGAGAAGTGGAAGAAAAATGTACTGTACAAGATATATGTCTTTGCTATTTTTTAGCAAAGTGGCTCAGTGGTTAAGAAGTTCACCTTGTTAGCTGGAAGGCCAGCAAGTCAGCAATTCAAGATCCGGGTACTGCATGATGGTTTGAGTGCCTGTCTCTATCCCAACTCTTGGGGACATAAAAGAAGCCTCATTCAGGTGACCCCTGAGCAGTGTTTCTCCAGCAAAAATAATTTCAAACCAGAATAATTTCTAACATGAAATTATTATTATAGCACATCCAAACAGCAGGAGAAAATAATTGTGATATAATATATGTCTTATATAGACTTTGCCCCCACCCCTGCCCCCAGAATAAAGACACAAACACAGGTGTCCAAAGTTTCAACTAGGGCCACAAATTCATAACTATTTAAACTGTGAAAACCACCTATCCGACAGCGGGGAATAACCTGATGACTGAGCCAAGAACCATAGGGGATGCTACCTATTCCTGCTCTTGCCTGTAGGGAAAGGCCCATTGCCCCTTCTAGGTTCTGGTTTCCAGCTAACACAGATTTCTGGGGTGATACCAGCAACCAGCCATCAATCCATTGACAGCTAAATGGGTAAGCCACTGTGTGCACCCATATACGCTTTCAGTTCCCATCACTAAATTACAGGATCCGGGTAATCGGTATGTAGGGAAAAATTAACTAACCAATTTTCATGGGAACTAACCTTTACTAAATCCCTTATACATACTACCTGTCAGTTGTGACCTATTTAAAGCTGACCACAACCTCAATTGCTGAATACCCTCACCCAAAAGCAAGGGATGGGCAAAATCAACCCAACACAACACCTGCTAAGCTTCAGCCAATCAGCTAGCGAGCCATTATTATTTTTTTAATCTGGCGTTAGAAGTAACCGGCTAGACTCATACTGAGAAAGATGGTGGGTGGACTGTTCATGATTGGCAAAGAGGCCATTAAGAGAGGGGATTCACACTTTTATGGGTCCTGTCTTTCCTCTGCCCTATTGCGAGTTGGTGGGCTCTTACTGGGACCCTCTAAGTGGTCATACTTCTAGGGAGAAGAAAGCAAAATCCAACCTACCCAGGCAGCTTTTTGCCCTGCACAGTGATTAATTGTAAATCTTTTGTTCCTATACACATTGAAATATAATTCCTATCTTCATAAAAAAAGAGTTTGAATCAGAGGAAGACATGGGCATACAATAACTTCTGGTATTACTACATAAACAGTAAGATGGTGAAGCATCTACTGTAACTGAAAACTCTACAAGTTTAAAGTCTCATCACATTTGATGGATTGGAGATGGATGGAAACCTCCTAGCTCCATTTCACTCTACATTCTCCAAATCTTCAATAAGGCAAGTGATTCATCTGAGAAAACTGTTGTACATACTGTTCATTAAGAGATACTGAAAATGAATTTGACTCCTGTCTGTATAAACATATTCTGGAGATTTATTTCATGATTACTTTACAGCTGAACATGTGGTTCATTAGATGCTGCTGGAATGCAACTCAGTATTCCTTACCATTGGCTATCTGGCTCAGAGCTGATAAGAGTTACAGTTCAACAATACCACGAAAACTGCATATGTAACATTTGCAAGAATTTGTATACAGCAGATGGCCTAGCAATGGTGCCTGTCTGAAGACTAATGAATAATGCTATTGAGAGGAACATCAGAACCATACTTCTTAGCTTATTCACAGAATTGATAAATTATTATTTGACTGATAGAAAATGAGTTTATTATTGGTCTCAAAAATAACTTACAGCAATCTCATTTGCTGCACATGCAGTTAAAACAGATACTGTAAATCTATTTTTCTAAATATATTTTCCTCCAGGACAATCTTGACAATAGGCCCATAGTCCCTTCTTGAAGAAATATTTCTCTTAATGTACTTTTGTCACTGAAACTCAACTACACTACACTACACTTCACTGGACCTGTTTTTGATGACACTTTTCATCAAATGTGACATCTAGCCGAAATAATATATAAACCATGGCATGTAACACACATTGACACACATCAGCCTCTTGTATGCATGTGTACAGATTTGTGGCAATTAAGAAAATTGTTGCAGAACATAAGCCATCTTGGTAGGCAATTTCACCAAGGCATGTAACTAGAAATGGCAGACAATCTCCAAATCATCCATATGGATCCCATATGTATGTTAATAGCTAAATATAAATCTAAATACACAAATGTTACATTCACATGTAGTGACTTATTTATCTATTTGTTTATTTGTTTACAATTCTATATCATCTAATCAGTATGAGCACTCTCTCTGTTCACAATGCATCAAAACATAATTACAATCATACAATCAAACCTTACGAAATAGAATGAATACAACAACAATTCTATCTCTAACTGGGTTAATAAAAGTTGTATTCATTTATTTATTAAAATTAAAATAAATTTTAATATGCTGGGGCTATTGGACTTGAATTTGTAATGGTATTTGGCAGTTATGGACACCACAAAGCACAGCAGGTATTTTTGACATTATTTTTGATATGAATATATAACATAGGAGATCAATAGTGAAAATTTGTGAACAGCCATGCCAAACAAATTTAATCAAATGTCTCATTTCCCCCCCTTAGCATCTGAAACTGTAGCCCTTCGCCTTTAATCCTAGAAGCAAGCCCCATATTACACAGTGACACTGCATTAAGCAGAGTGTATTGAATATTCTAGCAATATTTTTCATGTTCCTTAAGCTTCCTATGCATATTAGAGTTATTCACAGGTTCACCAATTCAATTTGGAGGCAAATTCAGGGGTTCCAGTATAGATCTCAATTCTATCCATGGTAATTTGTGGCCAATCCAATAGTGAGAGTTTAGAGATTTGCCAAAACTAGAAAAGTTTGGGATGGGTTAGAAGGATGGGGCAAACAGAATTCTTATCCAATAATTAGCCACATTTACTAACAGTCTTGCTCGCACTGTATACATTCCCGTTTCTAATCTCAAAGCCGTGTTGGAAATATTGCAACGGGACTGTAAAATTGTCCTCAGAAACTTTGATTGCGTGACCTCAAGTGGATTTATGTTTTAGTCAAAATACAGAGGGGATCCATACAACATTTGAGCAAGCGACTTCATCGAAAAAAGTCTAAGGGCCGCAACTACATTATGCCCACCTTTCCTCCGAAGGAAGTTTTGTATAGCGGCCGCACTTTTTTTTTGCTTTAGAAGCTAAATACATTGTATGTAACTTCCTGCACCCATTAGCCTGAAATATCACTCCTAAGTAGCTGTAATGAAGGACCTGCTCTAGTACCTGATGGTTTAAATGCCATCAATATATTTTGTGCTTTCTGGCAAAAGCCATTATTTTCGTTTTCAAATAATTAACCACAAGTTGGTTTTGAGAGCAATACTTAGCAAGCGAATGCAGGGCCCTGCATAACCCCACCTGTGTTCTTGAAAGCAGAACTGCATCGTCTGCATAAAGTAGGATTGGGACATGTTTGCTGTCTAATTTGGGTGGATGGTGATCCCTGCATTGTAAGTACTCGACAATATCATTGATGTATATATTGAATAAGGTTGGTGCTAAGACACAGCCCTGTCTAATGCCTCGACTTGTTTTTATAGAGTTTGACAGATGTCCCTGCTCACTGAACTTCACCCTTATACTTGTGTTGCCATGAATCACCTTTATAAGAAACAATAATAGTTGGTCAATGGATGCTTTCTCCAGTTTGTCCCATAGTAGAACTCTTGAGACAGTATCAAATGCGTATTTCAAATCAACAAATGCTGCATATAAAGATACAGAGAAATTTGAAGAATATTTGTTAATAAAGTAATCAAGGACTACACAATGATCAAGTGCACAGTGACCTCCTCTAAACCCACCTTGTTCATCGGCTAATAACTTAGTATCCTCAACCCAATCTTGGAGCTTCCCTAGAAGATGGCTTGCATAAAATTTACTAAGGATGCTCAGGAGGCTGATTGGCCTATAGTTGGCAGGGTCACCGCGACTTCCTTTTTTGTGAATTGGGCAGATGACTGATACCTCCCAGCCCTTAGGGAACTGTCCTGTGTTGTCATTTATAGTAATCAGTTTTGCCAGGACTGGGGCCCACCACTCCGAATTTGATTTAATCAGGTCTGGGGGTATTTTGATCAAGGCCGGCAGCTTTCCCAGATCTTAATCTACTTTTTAATTATTTTACCTCACAGATCGATACTGCATTCCATGGGGGGAAGTTATTGCTACTGGCTGTATACCCACTGGATGTATCACTTGTATCCAAAGCCAGATATAATTCATGAAAATGTTTCTCCCAAATTTCTGGGAGTATGACAGATGGCATATGGGGACTTTTGGAGCAACTGGACACTAAGTTCCAAAATTTGAAAAAAATTTTTTTGCTCAATTGCTTGACTTAGCTGATCCCAAGCTCTATTACATTCTTCAATCTTTTTGTGTTTAATTATCTTTTTGTATTGTACCTTGGCTATAGATAGTTCTCTCCACAAGCTATCCGTAGGGTTTAAGCAATATTCTCTATATTTATGTCTCAGGGCACCTTTTGCCTGGAGGCACTCCTTATCAAACCATGATTTACTTTGAGTGCCCTTGGCACTTCCGTAGTGTGAGTTAAAACCCTCAAGGGCTAAAAGAATTTCCTTCAGTAAAACCTCAAAAAGTTCTATTCCCACTCCCATGTTTACATTGTTCATATATTTATCCAAGATCTTGTTAAAGTCTTGAGTCTTAAACAGATCAGATAAAATCTTGGACATATCTGCTTTCCACCTAACTGGATTTAGTTTCGACTCTAATTCAGAAGGCCCCCTGTGTTTGTCCCTGTCACTTGACGGTCACTTGAGCAAGAGATTTAATGGCAAATGATCGCTATCGTGGTACGAGGAAACCTTAAATGGTCCACGAACCTGACTGTCTCCTTCGAGACAATGAAATAGTCGATCACACTTTTCCTTTTCCCAGACCAGAAAGTAAATTCGGCTGGATGATCCTCTTGGACTGAGCCATTCAGTGCCCAAAGATCCAGATTGAACAATATCCTAGCCAGGAGGCTACCTGCATAATTTGATTTTAGATCCTTTAAGTGTCTATCAAAGGGAAGTGGTGATTGATCACTACTCAAGTAAGGGATGATATAATTTAAACCTAGGTATTTGTCATTAGGTCCCAGTCTAGCATTAAAGTCTCCACACATTATTACAAGTGCTGTGGGATGGTCAGTTAAAAGAATATTCAAGTATCTTTCTAGTTCTGACCAATCCTTGTCAGACTCTATCTTGTTCCTGGCAGGGGGGATATAGATATTAATTACCAAAATAGTAATTTGGCGGTAGCTAATGAGGATGGCCATACCCATGTTGTAACACGAGGATAAGTCAGAGACATTAACTGCTAGCGATGTGGCCACCAGGATAGCCAGACCTCCCTTTGCTTGGCCATGTGATGAAGGGATAGCTGCCAGGTCCTATGAGGCATATCCTCTTGTCCTCATCGACAAGTTAGTTTAATACAATTATCATACATAACAGATTCTTTTTGCCAAAATCCAAGAGTTCCCGAATAAAATGTATGTCCCAGCATACCTTCATAGCTATTCATAGATTTATGCTCTGTTGTACATTGTTTTATAAGGCAAATAATTATGACAAAAGTTCATTTTCCATTCATTTTACTAAACATGATTATTAATATACGTGTGTTACATTAATAACAAAGCATATATCTTGAAAGATTTATAAGACAATATTATAAAAGCACTTGTGGCTTAAAACCAGAGATTAACTGAACATTTAGATGTAACTAAAAGCAGTTGTGTATAATGAATTACTTTAAAGTTAAGTTATAACAAAATACATAAATATATTAAAAAGGAGCATATATTAATGAATAATTCAAACTTACTCTTACATTTAGTATCAACACAATCTTATAAAGTAAAATACAACTTTTATGGTAGCTTGACTATTTGGCTATAATGTATTTTAGCTTTATGTAAAGTAACTTAATGCTTCTATGCAATTAAATATAATATGGTAAATTTACAACAATTATGCACTTATAATAGTCAAAATTTATAATCAAAAGACTTGTCACAACTGTAACAGAGTAAATATGAGTGAAACACTCAACAGTCTGTCATGATACAAATTCAATAGTATTACCAATACATTTGACATTGGGGTGAGAATGAAGGACCTCCTGGTGTCTATGTTGGTGTTTTTGCCCAGTTAAAACAGAAAGAGATACATTATTAAAATGCAACAGCCATAAAACTCATTGCTTATGAGAACAAACAGAGCCTTAATTTTATCTGAATGTGAACAGGCAGATGTTGGCAGAACTAAAAGTGTCTGAAGGAGCTCTGACTTTGATCTTATCAGCTCCTAAACTTGATGGCCAGTTTTATGCTAGCCAGTACTGAAAGAAAATACTGGTTTCAGTTTTAATAAATCTCCCATTTCAATGAAAGAAAAAGAGAGAGAAAGAAACAGTATAACAATTTCCAGATCGTAACAGAGTCAGCAGTATACTTTAAAGGTAACTTGACATAGGCTAAATTTCTTAGCTGAAAATAAGTATTTCTAGCTTGCGCTAATAATAATAATTTCATGTCAGAAATTATTCTGGGTTGAAGGGATTTTTGCAGAAAAAACTCCACACAGGGAATGCCCAAATGAGGCTCCTTTCATGTCCCCAAGAGCTGGAACAGAGACAGGCACTCAATCCATCATGCAGGGCCCCGTTCTTGAACTGCTGACTTGCCAGCCTTCCAGCTGACAAGGTGAGCTTCTTAACCACTGAGCCACCGCAGCCCCTGTGAAATAGAATAAACACAGCACTATGTGAAATAGAATGAACACAGTCCTTTAAAATCAAAACAGACAATTTTATTTTATTTTTTAAAATTGGACCGTATCAAAGCTACTGTATATTTACCTAGTTAGGAGAAAGCAAGGTGGCAGCCTTCCCTTTGAACCCAACTGGATAATGGAAACCTCTCATATATTCCCTCAAACTCTGGGTACTCTATTGCTTCCTCCTGCACCTTAATTTCCATTAGAAGTAAGGACAACAAATGAGGTCCATGCCATATTTCTTAAATAGGGATGGCTTCTCCCAGTCCTGCTCTATCATTGCTAGTCCTCTTCTCATTAACCTTTCCAGGAACGGATGCTGCCTCAGGGAAAATAAAAGATGAAAATCCTCAGCTTCTATGCAGTGGACTGAACAGAGAAGAGAGAATGTCTGTCTGCTTTTTTCATTTAAAAAAATAACACTTCCCAGTAATCATCAGTGTCTTCCCACATTTCTGGTCCTTCATCGTGGTCATCATCATCAGTGGCTGCAACTCATATCCAAGAATGCATTAGGAAAAATACCATTGGCATGAATTTTTTTAAGGTGGATCCTAGCTTGCCATAAACTGACCCACACACTATGAGCCATATCCTGCAGCACATATGAAATGAGACATGCAGGATTAACACCAGACCTGCAAAGGACTGCCGCAGCCTTGAGGATATTCTCAAGGTGTACCTTCACAGTCTGTCCATCTGGCATGGCCTCTTCTGCCTCCATGACCATTGGGAATCAGAAGGTGGTTCCTCCTCTGCTCATTCTGCCATTGGGCCCAATATGATGGTTTCTAGTGGCATTTCCTCCATTAAGGGGATCATCAACCCATGCAAAGGGGCTCATCCGCCCATAGCTGTTGGCCCCTTTATGGAGTCAGGTTATTTACTGCTGCCCAACACTCGGCATTGAGTTGCTGGCTGTATGGACTACTTAAATATCATGGTGGGATGTCCAGCCAGACATGTCCATTGTACACTGGTATCAACAATCTTCCCTTCTACCTGCCTTTGCCTGTTCTTTTATCCCTGTCTCAATGGAGTCATCCAGCTATCACCCATTAATGGGCTCCAGCTGTGTTAGCACATTCTGGAAGGCTTATTTTCTGGGGGCCTCACCTTCAACCTGCCCCAGCTGTGAATGGGCTCTGTGCTGCTTGTAGAAGGCATGTGCATACATGCATATGTGTAAAAATGCCCATGCCCATGCACAAACGCACACACACATCTCTCTCCGTTCTCACAGTCAGTTAAAGGTCTAATCTATTGCAAATTTGTGCCAGGAGATTTCATTTAAGGCCATTAATAAATGTCTCATACTTCTGATACTATGAAATAGATACTATGTTCAAATTAGTCTTTTTATTTTTGCTTCATTACAGCTCAATCAAAAAGGTGATAACTAATTCTAGCCACTTTATGGAAATGTATTGTAAAAGACTTCTATTTGACTTGACAGGTTTTTTAAAAATACTGGCTCATGTATTCACACACAATGATGTGTTTTGATTTGAATGATCCCCCCCCCCCGTGTCATCATAATTTATATATGGTTGATTCATATCCAGGCCAACAAATTTTGATAACTGCATATTTTTAGATTGTGGGGGAAGAATCCAATTAACAAATGGTGGGGCCATTTTCAATTGCTCAGTGATTTGTGTCTTACAGTAATGGAAGTCAGAGATCAGCTATTGAAAACAACACATCTTATACATGGGCAAGAGATTAGTGAATGCCCCCTTTATATTTGTTTATTGCCTGCATTTCTTTTGTTGTTTTCCTCATGACTATTGGGATTAAGGCAGCATACTGATCATTAAAAGAGACAGATAATGAAAGAACTTATGAGAATCTTTTTAAAAATTAATCTTAGGAAAACTAAAAATAAATATGTACAATATTAGGTATACCGTATATACTTGAGTATAAGCCCATTTTTTCAGCATCTAAAATGTACTGAATAAAGCAGAATCAGCTTATACTCGAGTCATGTGCACATTTGAGGGTCTTCCCTTCCAATTCCCCACTGGCACCCAAGCTTCCTTCACCCCATCTGTAAATCCACCCGGGGACAAAAGCCGAGGCATACCAGGTCCCACCTGGCGGCACCTCCACACAGCTGCATTGCCTGGCCCCAGCTGGAGGGCTCGGCTCCACTTGGAGTTCAAACCCAATTGCACGCACGCATGCACGCACGCATGCACACATGCATGTACACACACACACACACTGGCATAGCAGCAAAGGAAGGCTCTGGTGGGCTCCCAACACCCGTGCCAATGACACGACAGGAGAAACGGGTGACAAAAGCTTCCCTTCTCTCCCCCCCACAGTGTGTGTGTGGTCTTGGCAGGTCCCTCTCCCTACTGGGGTTTCTTTGACCAGCCACTTCTAGCTGGGCTTGGCTGTCCACCATGGGCTTCTGCTCAGCTGTGAGTAAGCAAAAGAGGCTGGAGCAAGGCTTCGAGTAGCGACTCCCACATTCTGCCTTGGCATTATATAATCCAGACCACCCAGACCCCTTCCACGGCAGCATGAGTGCTGGTTAGGTAGCATCACTGTCACTTAGTGCACCCCTCGCTCAGCTATTAGACCCATTCTGTGAGTACCACCGTTGCAAATACATGCACATACATACATGCACACACATAGGCAGACTCTCCACATCCTCCTTCCGATGGAGGCCTAGGCTTATACTTGAGTCAATCAGTTTTCCTGATTTCTTAGGTAAAATTAGGTACCATAGCTTATATTTGGATTGGCTTTTATGTGATTATATATGGTACTAGCATATTTTGCCCAGCCTTGCCGGGCAGGTTTTTTTGTGTTTTCTTTTGTTAGGGGTGGTTTGGGTGGTGGTGATTTGAATTTGTGGTTTTTGAATTTATTTGATTTTTTAAAAATTTTATTTATTTTTTATTTGTATGTTATAAATTTTTTGACTGTTTTATACTCTTCCGGCCTCTAGGTGAGGCTGTAATTAAGAGTACTGCAATTGTCTTTCTTTCTACAGTTCTGTTGTGGAGGCAAGGATGGAGTACATCCTTCGTAAGTGCTCTTGATTTATTATTTTATTTTTATTTTGTTTTGATTTTGGGGTGCTGGGCTGAGGGGTTTATGTAGAGAGTTTCTACTTAACCCCCCCAAGTGTTTTTGCTTGTTCTTTTGTATTTATTTTGGATTTTAGATGTATTTTATTGTTTTGGATATTTCTGGTTATTTTTTTTTGATTTTTTCAGTATTTATTATTTAAATTTGTGATATTATTGTTTGTTGAGTTAGGTATTTTTGTGATGTAGATAGGTGACTTTAGTGAGTTTTCATGATTTTTCGTTAGCCTTTGGTATTTCGAGTGTTTTTTGTTGAGTTAGTTGTTTATTGTTTTGTTTACTGGGTTTATTTGAATTATTTGTTTATTTATTTGTGTTTTTTTATTTTTGATGGTTGGCCTTATGTTAAACTGTTTTTGTTTTGTTGTGGTTGTGTTTTGTGGAGTGAAGAACAGCCTGTCTGTCTTTCCCTCTTTTCCTCGTTGCTGTTTCAAAATTAGGTTTCAATGCAGTGATGGGGAAAATGAAGAGCCGGCAGTCAGCTTGCTCCTTGTCTGGTAAGGTTCATTAGGTCGGTTGGGGAAAAAGGAGGCAGAGAAGAGCTATCTACTTCACAATGGTTCTCTCCTATCGGCCTCCTTTTCCCCTGGCTTACCTAATGGGAGATCAGCAGGCAACGATCAGTAAGGGGTGGTGCTCTTTCTTGCAGATTGCTGGCTGCTGCTTTTCTATTACTTCCACTGCTGTTTCATGCTAGTTTTCGAAACAGTGATGTGGATAGTACAAACGCAGCAACCAGTCATTCACCAGGGAGTATTCTTCCGCTGATGAAGTGCTGCTTGCTGCTGGTTCCCCCCTGCCTCAACTTACCTTTAGGGCAGTGGTGGTCTTTCTGTGTCTTCAGCGGGGTAGCAGGGAGGAGAGAGAGTCCCTCTTTGCCCCGTTGCTCTGGGAAAGAAAGCTGGCAGTTGTCTCGCCGTGGTTTTTGCATGTTTGGGTTAGCGAGGCCATGAGGTGCTGCATATGCCTGCGGCAGGCTCACTCTCTCGTTGCATGAGGCATTATTTTATTTTTCACACACCGGCTTTTTCAATGTTCTCCACACTCGTGCCCTTCAGCCTGATTGGTTGAAGTGGTCACGGCATGGAGGACACTGGGATTTGAAGTTGTCTTTATTTTGTTCGTATTTGTGCAGCAGCTTTTTCCCGCAGCTTGTTTTGTATTGGGCGCTCCAGCTTTTCCAACGTTCTCCTTGCTCTCGCCTGTCAGCCTGATTGGCTGAGGGGTGCCGCGGCGCAGAGGACACTGGTACTTGAAGTTGATTTGTTTTGTTTGCATTTGTGGGGTGGTTGCCCCACTGGCGACTGCTGGACACTTGCGGTGATGGTTGGGCGATGCAAAGGCCAATGTGGGTGGCTCGGAATGGGATAGTATGGACGGGTGCAGGCGCATTTGCCGGATTCCAACGGTTAACGTTCCTTCTTATAGGTAAAGATATAAATTAAGGAATATAAAAACATGCTGCACTAGCTGCAGCTATGACCATTGACAAAGTCTAAGCTTCCCGACTCAAAAATGAAGCACAAAACACTCTCAAACTGCAAATCTATTGGTGTTGGTGTTTTGTGAGTGTGTGTGTGTGTTTTGGTTTTTTTTTCTTTTCTTTTTGGTGGTGGGAGGGATTCTTGCCCTGTCCATGGCAGACTGAAATTCTGCTCTCTGATCTGCCTTTTGATTGACCAGGATGACACTGTGTCTTGTCTGGAATAAATTTCATTTTCCCCCTCGTAATCCTGTCCTTCAGTGTCCTCAGACTCTGGTTTGGAAGAAGAATTGCTTGTTTCCTGGTGCACTTGGTGAAAAATACATTTCCATGCAATGGGTTTTTCTATATATATGGAATAGAACCCATGTTTTGGATCATTAAAAAATCTCTACTTGACTAAACTTCTACTAGTTTGTGTTTGTTCTTAACAATTTAAAATTAATATCATTTGTTCATTAATAAATTAGTCATGTATTTCTTTACTCAGAAGTTAATCCCAAGTATTTCAGTGGCCATTTCTCCCTACATAGCACTGGGTCAGTCAAATAGTCCTTTTAGTATTTTTAAATAAAGCCTGGTACCATAAGCCTGCTCATTTAAAAACAACTGCTTGTACATGTTTAAAAAATGAATCTTGCTAGAGTAAACAATCATAGCAATAGGCGTTGCTTATGTAGTTATATCTGCTGCAGTGCTGGAAAATTATTTTTTACATTTTTCCTGCCAATCTCATTCCATTTGAAAGAATAAAGTTTAAGGCCAAAGAATGCTTAATTAAAATTCACATTGAATGTGACTACATTGACAAGCCAAATCAGGGTAATTCAGATTTGCTGCAGCTTGATTTGCAGTCTTTTTGTGTTAGTTTGGGTGATCACACAAAGACACTAGATTATTTTTTCGCCAGTGTATGAATTGGCCCTCAATCTAGAGATCCATTTTGACCTGTGGGAGCCTATGAAAGCCTCAGCATATGGCCAGGAGAGGGCTTTCAACATAAAAAAATTGCTGCTGGATTAGCACCACAGGTCCCAGTTTTTTTAAAATTAATTTTATTGTTTTTTTCTAAAAAAAGGAAAAGTAGTACACAAAGAAAAAAGACATTGATACATAATAAAAAATAACATACAAATACAAATTACAAGTAAAAATTAAAAGTAAAATCACATACTTAAAAATACAGTAATAACAGATAGTGTATATTCATTTTACCTTATTTAAACCCTCTTGTTTTGACATATATTATTTTAATGTGAAAAGTACACTATCTTAAAAGAAAAACAAATCTAAACATAAGATATGATAAGATAATGCTATGTACATTGCCTTGGGAGTTGCAGAGCTGCCCGGCATCACATATTATAACCAAAAACTCATGTGACTTGGGGCTGGTCTGCTACCTTTACCTTCAGACAGTGTATAAACAAGAAATGGTTTCTAGATGATTCCAAATTTATTTTTATCTATCATACCTCTTTTTATTTTCAATTCCCATGTTAGCTTGTTATTAAGTGCAAGATGCCACATTTCTCAATTCCATTCCTCTATATCCACTGTAGAATCATTCTTCCAATTTCTAGCTATACATTGTCTTGCAGTTGTCAATATTATTGTTAATAGTTCTATATTGTGTTCTTCCATATTCATATTGTCAAACTTCATCAATAAGGTGGTACCTGACTCCAGCTTAAAGTTGCTACCCATTATTTGTGATATTTCATTTTCTATTTTAAGCCAAAAAGCTTTAACCAGATCACAACTCCACCACATATGTTCATAAGTCCCCACGAGAGTCTTACATCTCCAGCACATATTTGTTTTAGTACAATCCATCTGATTTAACCTAACCGGTGTCAGGCACCACCTCCACAACATTTTATAGTTGTGCTCCATAACTCTCACATACATAGATCTCATAATTCTTCTTTTCCATTTATACCTCCAACTTTCCTCCGAAATTCTAATATTCAAATCTTTTCCCCATTTTTTTCTTAATGTTTCCTGTGATCCGTCATCACCATTTAACATTTTATACAATTTACTAACAAGGCCCTTAATTCCTACCTCTCCTTTTCTCATTTTAAATACCAACTCTTCAAAATCTGTCCTTTCTCTTACTAAGCTGGTCTCCAAAAAAATATTTATTATTCCAATTATTCAATAAAATGACTTGAAACCAGTTCAAATTCAATTGTTTATAAATTCTCAATCTTTTTTCTTTATTTTTACATATCTGAATCCAATCCTTTAGCAGGAATACATCATTTTTCAGAAACACATCCTTCACCTTCCTATCCAACGTCAACGGAAAATTCCTCAAATCTTCCATTTCTGTAATTGGGGACACATCTGGAGCTAACTTCCTTTTCAATTTCTTCCATAGATTCAATGTTGTTTTTATCAATCTATTTTTAAATTCAATTTTTGTTAATATTTTGTCTTAAAAATTACTTTGCCAACCTGCTTCACTTCCTTTATCTCCATTTCCTCCCATATCATCTCTTTTTTCATTAATATTTTCACCACACTTTTTAATTGAAACGCCTTATAATAGTTATCTATATTAGGTATTCCCAATCCACCCTCTTTCTGTGCTAAATACCATAACTTTTTTGATATTCTTGGTCTCTTTCCCCCATTACAATAATAATTCAAAAAAAATTGAAAATCTTTTATCTCTTTATCTTTAAGGTATATTGGCTTCAAGTTGCCGCACTGAATAGTTGGAATAAAAAATACAGGGAAGAAATAGGCTTAGACAGGAACATGACAAAATTTGAGGAGCTAGTATATAAGTTAAGAAATGGTCAAATAGAAATTAAAGGATTAGTTAGTAAATTATATAAAGTATTGGATGATTCTAACGAATCCCAAAAAGCATTAAGAGGAATATGGGAACAAGATTTAAATGTTAAAATTACAGATGAATGTTGGAATAGAAAGTGGAAAAGAAGAATCATGAAAACGTTATCAGTAAGGATTAAGGAGCATAACCACAAGTTATTATGGAAATGGTATATGACCCCTGTGCGATTATATTTAATTGAAAAGACAAAATTAAATATATGTTGGAGGTGTAAGGAGGATATAGGAACGTATGAGCATATGTGGTGGGGGTGTAAGAAGTTGAAGCCATTCTGGACGAGTGTAGAGTATGAAATTGGGAAAATTTTGAATGAAAAGGTTAAATTGGACGCAGTTATAGTATTACTAACGGATGTTGATAAGGTGGAAGATAGTAAAAGGGAATTAATGGCAGTCATGTTATCAGGTGGCACACACTGTATAGCGCGGCAATGGAAGAATGATGTCACTCCAAAAATTGACGAATGGTACAATGAGTTATGGACTATTGCTTTAAACGATAAGCTCACCTGGGAACTAAATTTAAGAAAAGGACTAATAAAATAAAATAAATTTCAGGACACTTGGAGATGTTTTATAGATTATATACTGCATAAGGATCAAGGTCAGAAGCCAACGCCGGATCAGCATTCCTTTTGGAAAGGAATCATATAAGAATTAAGTAACTCTGTCCCATATGGCAATGTAAATAGCACATGGTGAATGTCCTGTATTAAGTTGATGTGTTTGTTTTTGTTATTATGTAATGTGTAGATTTAAATAAAATTTAAAAATTTTTTTAAAAAAGGTATATTGGTAAAGCATCTAACAAAAGGTTTAATTTCAGTAATAATTTCATTTTACACAGTGCAATTCTACCGAACCAAGACATTGTATTTTCGCTAAAGCTCCTTTTGGGTTTTTCATAATTATTAGGGTATCATCTGCATACAAACTAATTTTATTCCCTTCCAATCCTTCAATGTTTTTATCTTCCCTTATCATATTCGTCGATATTTCCATTGCCATTACAAATAATATTGGTAAAAGTGGGCAACCCTGACGTGTTCCAGCCTTAAGCTCTACATCATCTGTAAAAAGCTCATTTACTCTCACTTTAGCAAAACCATGTTGAAAAAGTTGGTCTATGGTCCTTTTAAATTTTGTACCAAACCCATAATTATTAACCATCTCTTTAATCGTAACCCATTGTAATGAATCAAATGCTTTGTATATATCCAAAGATAGTAATCCCACCTCCTATTTTGTTTGAAGTGCTGAATCTATTAAATCTACTACCCTCCTTGTTAAATGTGTCATCTGCCTCTCTTTTAAAAACCCTGCTTGGTCCTTGTTTATGAAGTCTGTCATAAAACTATTCAACCTTTTTGCAATAATGGCTGTAAATATTTTAGCATCCTGATTTATTAATGAAATTGGTTTATATGATTCTACTTTCATTAAATCTTTCCCAGGCTTAGGAATCAATACAATTATAGTCCTGTGCCATGAAGTCGGCATCCTATCTCCTTCCAAAATAGAATTGAACAGCTTCAAAAGTTTAGGACCTACCATTTCATAAAATTCTTTATAAAACTCAGCCGGTAGTCCATCCTCCCCAGTGGATTTCCCTCCTTTCAACTTCTTTATGACTTCTTTGATTTCCTTCTCCATTCTATTTCTATGTTCCTCTATTAATTTAATTTTGGACCCTTCTCTAAATATTTTTTTCAACTTTTTCACATTAAATTCTTTTTCTCAATATAATTCTTGGTAGAAATCTTTTACAATTTTAAGTTTATCTTTTGTTTTATTACATCTAATACCTTCTCTATTTATTAATGTTCCCATTTCTCTTTTAGTCTTTTTCTCTTTTGCTGCCCTAGCCAATAATTTTGAATTATTATTACTATATTCAAAATATTCTCTTTTCAAATAAATCAAATCTCGTTTCACTTTTTCTATATATTTCCCAATCAGTTCAGCTTTTAGTCCCTGCAACTTTTCATAAATCTATATATTCTTAGTCTTAACATGTTCTTTTTGGAGCTGCTCATTTCCTTTTCCAAATCTTTTTGTTTATTCTTCCACTGTCTATTTTTGATACTAGCTAATTTTATACATTCTCCTCTAAATACCGACTTCATGGCATCCCACACTACATTATAATTCACTTCACCCGTATTGTTCCATTGCCAACATTCTTCCCAATTTTTCATTATTAATTCTTTATTCTTAGGGTCTTTAAATAAATTTGTATCAAATCTCCAATTATTTCCTCCCTGATTCAGTCCCTCCAAACTTAATTCTAACAACACTTTTGCATGGTCTGATTCTTTAAAAAGACCCATTTCCATCTCTTCCAAACTTATAACCATATTTTCCATCACAAAAATATAATCCAATCTAGAATATGAATTATGAACTTGTGAAAAGTAAGTGAACGATCTTTCTGACCCTTTAAGTTCTCTCCATGCATCTCGCAATCTCGATAATTTAATCCATTTGTCAATCAAATGCGTTTTTACCTCAGATCTATATTTAGTCACATTTGTACAATCTATATCAGATCTTATTAAATTAAAATCACCTGCAACAATAATTTTTATTGAGCTTTCTCTATCTATTATTCGAAAAAATTTCTCCAAAAAATTATCTTGATGTTCATTTGGAGCATACACATTAACCAATGTGATCTCTTCATCTTCAATTGTTCCTTTAAATATCAAATATCAACCTTCTGGGTCAGAAATACCTTTTGTCATTGTAAAACCCAATCTATTTGAGATCAAAATCACTACCCCTTGTGCCTTTGATGTATCAAAAGCTTTTTCATAAATTTGTGTCCATCCCAAAAATAATTTATTTGTGTCTTCCGATTTTTGATGCGTTTCCTGCAAAAATAGTAAATCAGGTTTATCCCTTCTGAGGGCCATTTCAAGTCTTTGTCTCTTCACTTGGCAGCCAGACCCTTTGACAGTCCAGGACAATATCTTTACACACTTCATAATTAAGTTTGAATAAATTTTGTTAGGCCCTCCACAATTTCCCAAGGTGTGCATTTAACTAAACATTTAAACCCAAATACCCTACATGTAAACATATATATACATAAACATAAAAGCTCCATCATCTCCCCCATACTCTTTCTTTGAGACTAAAGAAAAGCAGCCCTTGTCTTCAAAAGATGGGGGGGGGAGACATGTAAGATGTTGAGACTTTTCATATTCATTGCTCTAACCGCTCTACCCATTAAATAGCTTCATTTCTCATTTTTCCTCCTCTTCCACCCCCCTCAACTCCTTCCCTGTCACTGCAACTACTATCCCTCCCACAGCACCCCTTTCATCTGCTTCATCTTCCCCCTTCTCCTCACCTCCCAAAGTCTCCAACTCCTCCCTCTGTTCACCTCATTCTTGAGAACTACTTAGAAACAGACCAATTACTCTCAAATATTCCATTGCATCCATCTCTGAGTCAATTACATGCATTTTCTTAGCATAAAAAAATCTCAACTGTTGGGGAAACCTCCAATTATATCTAATTTCTTGTTCCTTCAAAATCTTAGTAACTGGCTTCATCTTATACTTCCATAGTCTCTCATCAATTGCTATGTCATTATAGATTTCAATATCTTTTCCATCCATCTTTAAAATGCGAGATCCAGCTTGTTTTATAAATTCCATCACTTTCAATTTATCCCCCAAATTTGAAAATTTCACCAACACATTTCTTTGCTCCTCCCTCCCTCTCCTTGGTCCAATTCTGTAGGCACTCGCAATGTCCACCATCTCAAACTCTTTTTCCATCTTCAAATTGTTCAGCCAATCTAAAACTCTTACTTTAAACTGATCTGGCATTTTCACCACCATTTTATGAATAACTATATTCTGCCTCCTCATCATTTCTTCCACCATATCCACCTTTTTTCTTGTAATTTAACTTTACTCTTAACCTCCTTTCCTTCATCATACAACTTTCTCAAATCTCCTTGCATCAATTTTGAATCTGCCTTAAGAACCCCCATTTCCTTTTCCTTCTTCGTCTCTGCTCGCTTTGGCTTCACCACTTCCTCCTCTAAATTCTTTTCCATGCTTGCCGTTGTATCCTCAAATAATACTAATAAGTTTCCTTTCAGTACTTTCACTGAAACACTTTAATCCAGTCCCAAAATTGAACAAAATATTTAAGTTTGGCCCTTAGTTCAACTTCAAAATCTGAGAAAACAAAAACCAAGTTAAAATCCAAGCCTTAAGGGGGGGTGTGAGAGGGTTTTAATTTCCCAATCCAATCTTCTGTAACAAATCCTCTAACCCCTTCACCTTTGTCAAAACTTCAAAAATAAATAGGGAATGGGGGCAAGGAAAAAAAAGGAAAAAGTAAAGAGAAAAAGGACTTTTTTGTAATCCACAGTGGGTTCCTCCACGGCGGCATCCTCCTCCTTCCATCTGTTCTCCCTGTAGCAACACTCCAGCAACACTCACATTACTCCAATTCCTCTTCGTACCATCTCAACTTTCTTTATCCTTTACTAACTCCCAACTCAGTACTTTCAAATCCACTTCTAGAAGACAATGTAGCCAATTTTCATTTCTGCCCTCTGCAGCTGTAACATTGTGTCTTCTCCACCCATAAATTTTGTTTCTCTCTAAACACTTTCCATTTCCGCCAATACTTTCCATCCACCTCCTCCCTTCTCGATCATCTCCTTCTGCTTCTTACATCCAGTATCCCACCGACTCAAACCTGTCCAAAAACAAGACACTCTGTCTCACTTCTCTGCCATCCAAGAGGGCTCCACTGCCAATTTAGTAAATTTTTCACTTAATCTCCCACTTTCCCGATCTCCGCACCCCATACCTTTCGGCGCCAGCACCCCCATCCAGCTTCCGCCCGTAGGGTCACACTCACCACCAATCCAGTACTCTGATGCACGATCAATCAAATATCCCAGCTCAGCAAAACATGTTTTGGCAGTTAGGATGATCTTTTTCTTTTCACTTTCTCTCCCTCCAAGTTTGATTTAGCTCCTCATTTACCGAAGCTTATCTCACTTTCACTTTCTCTGGCTTTGGCACCTCGAGCCAGCTCGGCATTAAAGCCTTCTGCCTTGCTCTTTGGGCCATCTGCCCGCTTGAAAGTCAAGATCCCCACTCACCGACAACTTATTTTTGAAAAAAAGTCCTTTAAAGTCTCATTTAAAAAAGCATTCCCATTAATCCACCTTTGTTTTAGCGGGAGCAAGGAAAAGTCAATGTTAACCTATCGCCATCTTATGCCACGCCCCTCTAGGTCCCAGTTCTGCCAGTAGCAAGTCTGCTGCTAAAGCTTAAAGCAATGGTTTCAGCATATAACCATAAAAGCTCCAAGTGGCATGCCTAGTGGCCAGGAATTCTGGAAGCTGTTCTCCAACACAAGCTAGGGAGCCACATTTAGGTACCACTAGTTTAGAATGGATGAAGCAGAAACTGAAATTAAGATTGAAACATTAATAAAAAAACAGGATCATGTCAATCAGCCCCAACACTCCCTGGCACATAGTAGGGAAAGAAATGGAAGCAGTGACAGAATTTACCTTTTGGGGATCTAAGATCACTGCAGACGTTGAAATAAAAAGACACTCACTCCTTGGGAGGCAAGTCATGGCAATCCAAGGCAGTATAATAAAAAGTAGAGACATCATCCTGCCAACAAAAGTGCACATAGTTAAAGTGATGGTCTTCCCAGTAGTAATGTGTGGCTGTGAAAGCTGGACCATAAGGAAGGCTGAGTGCAGAAGAATGGACACCTTTGAACTGGAGAAGACTTCTAAGAGTCCCCTGGACTGCAGGGAGATCAAATCAGTCAATCTTAAAGGAAATCAACCCTGACTGCTCCTTGGAAGGACAAATACTGAAGCTGAAGCTCAAGTACTTTGGCCACCAAATGAGAAGAGAGGACTCAATTGAAAAGGCCCTGATGCTGGGAAAGATCAAAGGAAAAAGGAGAGGGAGCGGGAGAGGATGCAATGGCTAGATGGCATCATTGATGCAATGGCCGTAAGATGTGGGTGGACTCCAGAGCATGGCAGATGACAGAGGAGTTGGCGTGTTGTGGTACATGGGGTCACAAAGGGGCAGACTCGTCTGTGCGAGTCAACAACAACAAAGTTTATAAGATAGGATGCTATCCCTACAATTCTGCATTCAGTGTGGATGCAGAGAGCAGGAGGCAAATAAACAGTCAGGATAGGAAATGGGTTTAGAACACGTTCTGAGAGACTGAGAAGCTACAGAATATGTACAGAATTGTGGATATCTGCAAAGAATCTGGTTAAAAACATTCACAAGCAATTTCAATGACATTTCAGAAGCAGCAGCTGACTAACAACAAATGGGAACACCTAACACTTTCAAATAGATGTGGTTATACAAAAATCAAATGCATAATACTAACCCATAAAAATTGTGCTTTTTAATTTACTAAATTCGAGCAACAGGATAAAAGCTATTGTCAACAGAAATAAGAAAATGTGAACAGCATGATATACCATAAATATTCAACTGCATGAACTGAGCAGAGGGTGGTAAATACTGTCCCTGTTATTACCTAGAGAATGCAAACACCTGACTAATCCTGTTATAGAAAAGAGAACAATATCAGTCACCATGTTATTTCACTGATCAAATAAGTGGTTGCTAAGATTTTTTTTCCTCCAGGCATACCTGCATGAACTGCTTTCAGATTTCACAGCATTCCTTTCACACTGATGTATTCCATTAGATAAATAGTCTTATAAGCCACAGTAGACTCACTTTATCCCACAGAGTAACTTTATTAATCAAACATCTTGACAGATGAATAATTTGATTCTTCAAAAAATCTTCAGTTTATGAATCTGAGATATTGTGTCTCTCTATTCGTGATTCAAAATGTCAAGAAATAGTCCAATATTTCAGCACAATATCTGCTTCATTGTCAGCAGGGAAAAGGATGCTAAGCCTTACATAGTGAAGGGCAGCCTAAATATTGACTATATCTATGGCAACAACAACAACAAATATAGCGACATTTAAGATGGTCTACAGCAGTGGTTCCCATTGGGGCCCCACACCACACAGGAAGATTTCCATTCCCAGAAACCTAAGTCAGTACATTGGCTGATCAGTGCTTTGGGGAACTGACTTAGTCTTCTGGAAATTAAAGACCAAAAACCAAATGTTGGGAAACACTGGTTTAGTGGATATCACTACCATTCATATTTGCCAAAACATAGTGATGACAATTGCCTTGTGTTTGGGTGAGAAGGGTCCCTTTCGCGAGCACAACTGCGAGGAGCAAGAGGCCTTTGGCACACCTCCAGGTTACATAATTGCACCACCGGTGTGGCAGTTGGGGGTTGGTTCAGAGTAGGGAAGGTGGTGTTTAGTGGGGTTTTCAAGTGGAGGCGGTTTCAGTCTTCTCTGTGGCATCGTGGTTTTCAACGTAGCGGGTGCAGTTGTGTGTGCTCTGTTGAAAGCCATTTGGGGTAGTGAATATGTCAAGGAAGAGTGGGTATGGTGCCGGGGGGGGGGAATGAGTCCACCCCCACCCCCAAGAAGTCCCAGTCTGCTGAATCTTTGTCTGAGTCTTCAGATGAGGATGTTATGGCCGATTTGGCCCCTTTCACTGCTAGGCTTCAGGCATTGGAAAGCGGGGAGTGTCTGTACAGGGAGTCTCAGCCCTTTTCCAAGCCTGGCTGGGCAGCAGAGGGAAACTAGAATAGCCAGGATAGCAGTGGTCAGGGCATTCATGGAGGAGTTTGAGAGTAGGTTATTGCTGTTAGAGGCGAACAGGGAGTGCATTCCCCCTTCACAGCCACTGACTGTGGCCCAGGTTTTGAGGGAGGAGAGGCAGATGACAGAGTCAGTGGATGGAGGGGGCAATTGGAGGTGGTGGCAGGTACGAGCACAAAGACCTCAGTAGGGGCCTTGAGTGAATTGCTCATAGTGGAACCTATGGAACAAAGAGAACCATCCACGGTTTTGGTGTCTATGTCGAGTGTGAGTGAGTTGCCAAGGCCATACCTGTCAACCCACGGCTCCGGAAAAACGGGACCTGCACAGACCGCTTGTGCGCAGGTCACTTTCCACGCATGTGTGGAAGCGCTACGCCGCTTGTGCAACCCCTACGCAAGTGGTGTAGTGCTTCTGCGCATGCGTGGAAGGATTTTACCCCTTCCACTCATGCGTGAAAGTGGTACGCCGCTTGCGTAGGGGCTGCGCAAGCGGCATAGCACTTCCACACATGCATGGAAAGCATTTCCCCCTGCTGCCAAATTACGGGGTTTTGACCGCGCAGGGCGGGTTATGACATCAATTGATGTCAAATTACAGGGTAATCCCGGACAAATCGGGATGGTTGACAGGTATGGCCAAGGCCCAGTGAGGGTGGGGTGTTTTTGCCATTGTCAGCAAAACCTACTCAGTGGCCTTGGCCAATGGGGGTTCCATGGCCTTTTCCCCATTTGCAGGCAGGCTCCCAAGTCCTGCCCCCCACATGGGTGAGTGAATTTTTTACAGGACTAACCAGAGTAGGGGTGCAGTGGATGGTTGGGCTTGGTTCAGCATTTGGGTGGTGGTGACACTGGTGTTACATTGGCGGTTGTTGCAAAGGAAAAAGGGGCCATGGAGTCTGGGGCTGATATGGGGACTGAATTAGTTTTGGCAGCAAGCAAGGCCAAAGTAACTGATTCTGTGGTGCAGACATAGGTTGGTGTAGGAGGGGAGAGCACTCAGTAGGCAGTTGTTGGTGTGTGGGGTGCTATGCCTCCTGGGGGTGCTGGCAGTAGGATAACGACGTGTTTTAATTTAATTTTAATTTAATTTAATTTAATTTAATTTAATAGTCATATTTATATATGCTGCCCACTCAGGCAGAACCCGACTCAGGGCGGCATTACAACAAGTTTTAAAACACATAAAAACACTTTAAAAGACCCACATCCCACCCACTTTAAAAAGACCCATATCCCACCCACCCATCACACCCACTATAAAAAGAAGAGAAAGTTCTTAATTCTTTACATAAGCCAGCAGGCGGGGACCGTGTTCCCATTCGGGCCCCACACCTGCCCTGCCAGCCAGGTCTTCAATCCTTTCCTGAAGGGCAGCAATTCTCTTTGAAGTCTTAGATCTGTTGGCAGGAGGTTCCAGAGAGTTGGTGCGGACACGGAGAAGGCCCTCCTTCGGGTGCTGGACAGATGTGTACCCCTAACTGATGGCACCATTAGAGAGCCCCTCCGGTCCACTCTGGTTGGACGGGCAGACACTCTTGGGACGATGCGGTCTCTAAGGTATCCTGGCCCACTGCCATATAGGGCTTTAATGGTCAAAACCAGCACCTTGAATTGCACCCGGAGACAAACTGGTAACCAGTGCAGCTCCCGAAGTAGCGGTGAGGCATGGGCATATCGCCCACATCCCATCGCCACCCGGGCTGCCGCATTCTGGACCAGCTGCAGCCTCCGAATGGTCGTCAAGGGCAGCCCCATGTAGAGCACATTACAATAATCTAGTCGGGAAGTGACCAGAGCATGGGTGACCATAAGCAAGGAGCCCTGGTCCAGGAGCGTGCGCAACTGGCGAATCACCCGAAGTTGGGCAAAAGCCCTCCTGGCTACAGCCGCTACCTGTTCTTCTAGCAGCAGCCGCAAGTCCAGAAGGACCCCCAAGTTGTGCACTGGGTCTGTCTGGGGCAAAACAGCCCCATCCAGTACCAAATATGGTAACTCCCTGGATAACACGGGGCCCCTTATCCACAGCCACTCTGTCTTGCTGGGATTCAGCCGAAGCCCATTGGCCCCCATCCAGACCCCAATGGCCTCCAGGCATCCGGATAGGATTTCAACAGCATCACTGGGGTCCCCACGGGCCGAGATGTACAACTGAGTGCCATCCGTGTACTGATGGTACCGCACCCTGTGGGAACGAATGATCTCACCCAGTGGCTTCATGTAGATGTTAAATAGGAGAGGAGAGAGCACTGAACCCTGAGGCACCCCATACTTGAGGAGCCTAGGGCTGGACCTCTCACTCTCTAACCACACCGACTGGGTACGGCCCTCCAGAAAAGAGGAAAACCAGGACAACACGGTGCCCTGGATCCCCAGTCCTTTGAGCCGCTGTGAAAGCTTCACCTTTTAGCGAGCATCTTTCCAAAGCCACAAGAGAAAAGATAGTGATGGGGGAAGATTGTGGACATTTTCAACTTGTTAAACAGGGAGGTGGATGTGAAAGAGTTTGAGAACATGGATAAGAGAGAGAAGGAACTTATGAGGCAGAAGAAGCCTCTGAAAACTTGGAGGAGTTGGCTCCCAGGTCACATTATATATATGGTTGTCATTATAAATGGAAAACCTCACAGGGCAATGGAACTTTTGAAATATGTGGATCTGATTTATCAGGTATACACTGACTTTGTGGGGTTGGCATGGATTGTTGTTGTTGTTTAGTCCCATAGTCGATTCCAACCCTTTGCGATCACATGGACCATATTCCTCCAGGCACCTCTGTCCTCCACCATTCTCCTCAGCCCGCCAAGCTCTGTGCCCATTGTGTCCAAAATACCATCTATCCATCTCATCTTTGGATGCCCCTTCTTCTCTTGCCCTCCACCTTTCTCAGCATCAAAGCCTTCTCAAGTGAGTCCTCCCTTCTCATTTGATGTCCAAAGTACTTTAGCTTCATCTTCACTGTTTATCCCTCCAATGAACAGTCAGGGTTGATTTCTTCCAGTATTGACCTATTTGTTCTCTTAGCTGTCCAAGGGACTCTTAGGACTCTCCTCCAACACCACGTCTCAAAGACATCTATTCTTCTGCGCTCAGCCTTCCTAATGGTCCAGCTCTCACACTCATGCATTACCACTGGGAATATCACTGCTTTGACTATGCGAATTTTTGTTTTCAAGTTGATGTCTCTGCTTTTCACTATATTCCCCAGGTTTCTCATAGCTTGTGTTTCCATAATCAGTCGTCTTTTTATTTCATGGCTACAGTCACCATCTGCAGTGATCTTAGATCCTAGAAAATTAAAATCTGTCACTGCTTCTACTTCTTCCCCATCTATTTTCCAGGGACTGATCGGACCTGTTGCCATTATCTTGGTTTTCTTAATATTAAGTCTCAAGCCAGCTTTTGCACTTTCCTCCTTCAATCCAATCAAGAGTTTCTTTAGGTCATCCTCACTTTCTGCCATTTGGGTGGTATCGTCTGCATATCTCAAATTGTTGATGTTTCTCCAAGCAATTTTGATCCCATATTGTGATTCCTCCATCCCTGCATTGCACATTATGTATAGATTGAATAAGCAGGGTGACAAAATGCAGCCTTGTCTTACTCCTTTTCCTATTCCAAACCACTCTGTCATTCCGTGTTCTGTCCTAACTGTTGCTTCTTGGTTCGTGTACAGATTTCTCATGAGGCATATGAGGTGTTCTGGTATTCCCATCTCTTTAATTACTTGGCACATCTTGTTATGGTCCACACAATCAAATGCCTTTGTGTAGTCAATAAAACATGATCCAACGTATGTTGGCAATGTGGTCTCTAGTCTCCCTGCCTCTTCTGAAACCGGCCTGCACCCCTGGTAGTTCTCTCTCCACATGTTGCTGAAGTCTTTCCTGTATTATCTTGAGCATCACCTTGCTGGCATGTGGGATGAGCACAATTGTTCGGTAATTTGAGCATTCTTTGGCATTGCATTTTTTGGGATTGGAACGTACACTGATCTTTTCCAATCCTGTGGCCACTGTTTTGTTTTCCAAATTTGCTGGCATATTAAATGCAGTAGTTTGATTCCATCATCTTTTAGGGCTTTGAAAAATTCAACTGGGATACCATCATTTCCACTAGCTTTATTGTTTGCAGTGCTTTTTATGGCCTTTCTGACTTCACTCTCCAGAATGTCTGGTTCAAGTTCAAATTTCTCATTATTGTTATTATCAGGAGTGTTGAGGTCCTTTTTGGATTAGATATGATGAATAATTTAGGGCCAAATTGGAGGCTCTCCCCAAAATACCCTCGGATGAACCCCACTCTCTGCTTTGGTTGCAGTGCATGACTCCTATTAGACCAGTTGCAGGTGATAGGCATGATAGTGGTCACTTAGTTCTTAGAAGCAGTCCTACAACCTTCCCTCGCTTAGTTGGGGGGAGGGGCAGTCAGTTCTATCCCGTATGGTCTGCTGGGAGTTCAATTTGCATGGGTACTGCTCAAGGAAGCCTTGCAAGTATAGGCATGGGTGCTCACAGTGTGGGGGATTGCATCCCATTGTATCATGTCCCAGAGGTGCCAAGGGCAAGGAGGGAAGCTTCCAAAGGAAAACAGGAGGAGGTAACCCACCCGCTAATTCCAAAGGGCCCCAGCCCAATTAAGGTGGAGCTGCTGGTCAGGTAGTTGAGGATTTATCCAAAACAGAATGATGCTAAGTTGTTGCTTAAAGGTTTTAAGTTCAGTTTTAGGATTCCAGTACAGGGACAGTTGGGTCCCTCAGTGGATAGGAATTTGTGCTCAGTCAAGGATAATGAGGATAAGGTTAGAGAAAATATCATGAAGGAGGTTAAATTGGGTAGGATTGTGGGGCCCTTTGAGGAGAAGCATCTTCCAAATTTGCATATATTTCCTGTTTGTTTCATCCCAAAGAAGGTGGTTTGGGAGTATTGGCTCAATCACCACCTTTCTCACCCAGAAGAGGGCTCGGTGACTGATGCTATTCAGGATTTTGGTGTATGCAAACCAAGACACAGGACACAGCCTCGGGCTGGGTTAACTCAGGTTTATTGCATCGTGGACAGAGGGAACATGAGGTAATGGCGGATCGATAGCTCTTTATATACAGTGGTAATACATTTGAACGTGGTTCCATGGTAGCCCATTGGCTACTGTCTGCGTGACGTCATTGCGGGTCACGCCCTTCTTGTCCAGGTGTAGGTGATGGCGGGAAAACTTCCCGCGCTGTTGCCTTTGATGAGTTTGGACCAAGGGAGCTTGGACGCTCGCTGCTGCCAGCTGGTGGTCATTAGCTCGCGTCCTCTTACAGGGTTCATATGATGCAGCTGAAGGTTACATTGTTGCTATAGGCAAGGTTACATTGGTTCAGATACATTGTGGAAGGTAAAACCATTAGAACACAACACCCCTCCCCCCTAGGACGAGACAAAGTCTCGAGCCCACACTTAACACACTCCCCCCCCTAGGAGACAAAGTCTCTCAGCCAAGATGGCTTATTTCGAACACGCTGGGGTCTCGATGCGGGCTGCCTTTCCCCGGGTTTGCTACCTTCTCTTTGTCCCCTGGTTTCCTGTCCTGTAATTGGAGAGGAAGACTCGTTAGTGACTTGCCGCGGCTCCGCGGCGTTGTTGGAAGGTGTGCTCTTTCTTAGGGAGGAACCGGGGGCACTGGGGGCTAACGAAAAACCCCTCTTCTCGCTTGGATGGGTGGGGGAACACTCCTGAAAACCCCCCCGGCTCGCAAAATCAAAATCACAATTACATTCGGGGGCAGCGGTCGCGAACTCCTCTCCCCCTTCCCCGGCCTCTGATAGGACTGGTGTATCAAAAGGGTATGAGTCGGGGCCGCTGCTTCTGCCTTCCCCCCTTGCTTGGGACTGTTGTCCGCTGCTGTCTCCTGAATCCTGTTGCTGAGCCCCACTGACTGGCCTACTCACTCGATGCCTCAGTTGGTCTGCGTGCCTCCTCCAGAGGAGGCCGGTGTTAGTCTCGACTCGGTACGACACTGGCCCCGTCTGTTCTACAACCGTCCCTGGTACCCAGGCTGGCCCTGCGCTGGAATAGTTCCTGCAGTGAACAGGGTCGCCGGCGGCGAAACCTTTCGAGACTGCCAACCCTATGTTTTTCCCTTTATCCTCGACTCTCGTCGGGTCTAGCCTGGACAGGATCGTGGTCAGTTTTCGCCGCATCAAGAGCTCTGCCGGCGAGTAGCCTGACGCTAAGGGGGTCACCCTATACGCTAAGAGGAATTGGCATACTTGGTGATTCAGGTCCCCCGGGCCCATGCGCCGCAGCGCATCCTTTGTTGTACGCACCAGCCGTTCCACTTGGCCATTCGTGGCCGGGTGAAACGGCGCGGATGTGACATGCCAAATGGCGTTTGCCTCCATGAATGCCCCGAACTCAGCGGAGGTGAAACAACTAGCGTTATCGCTGACTAAAGTATCGGGTAAACCGAACGTGGAGAAGACTCTCCTTAGCTGGCTAATTGTCGTGGCGGAGGACGTGCTCTTTACTGGGATCACCTCCAGCCACTTGGAGAATGCATCCACCACCAGGAGAAACATGGTTCCTCGGAAAGGGCCAGCGAAATCTACGTGCACTCTGGACCATGGCCCCCTTGCTGTGTCCCATTCCCTATGCGGAAGACGGGCCGCCTCTGGTCGGGATCCCTGGCATGCCTCACAAGTGCCGACCATGTGCTCAATGTCCGCGTCCAGCTGTGGCCACCAGAAGTAACTCCGGGCCAGCGCCTTTGAACGAACTATGCCCGGGTGGCTGACGTGCAGCAGTTCGAGCACCCTCGGCCGCAGGGACGTAGGGACCACCACCCGTTGGCCCCACAACAGGCACCCCCTCTCTAGGGACAACTCTAGCTTTTTCCGAAAAAATGGGTCGAATTCTGTGCTTGGGGACGATGCCGGCCACCCCTTCTGTACCCATGAACTAACTTTCTCTAGCGTTCTGTCCTTGCCTGTCGCCCTAGCAATGTCGGCTGGTACTATTGGGGGTGCGTCTAAGACCTCAATTAGCAACACCTGGCGGTCTCTTTCTACTCTCGCCTTTTGGTCGTCCGACAAGGGCAAAGGAGATCTCGAAAGTGCATCGGCATGGCTGATCTCCTTTCCGGGCCGGTACTCCAACTCATGTTGGTATGCGTTGAGAAAAATAGCCCATCGCAGCATTCTCGGGGACAGGATCTGCGGCGTGGGCTTGCTTTCCGTGAAAATCCCTAACAGTGGCTTGTGATCAGTCACGATTTTGAACGGGCGGCCATACAAAAAATCGTGAAATTTTTTGGTTCCCGCTACTATTGCTAATGCCTCCCTGTCGGTTTGTGCGTAATTGCGCTCCGCTTGGGACAGGGACCTTGAATAAAACGCTACCGGGGCCTCCCTTCCGTCATCCAACACGTGGCAAAGCACCGCCCCCACCCCCACCGGGGATGCATCACAGACTAAGACCACCGGCCGTTTGGGGTCGAAATGCGTCAGGATTGCCTCAGATGTTAAGAGTTGCTTTAGTTCTTTGAACGCCCTCTCGTGCTCGTCACCCCACATCCATGTTTCCTCCTTTTTAAGTAACCGATGGAGCGGTTCGGCCACGGACGCCTTCCGCGGGAGGAATGTATGGTAAAAGTTGAGGAGCCCCAGGAAAGACTGTAGCTCGGTTTTGGATGTGGGGCGAGGGGCCTTCTTTATGGCTGCTACTTTGGATTTAGACGGCTTAATCCCCTCGGGTGTGATCCGGAACCCTAAAAACTCGACCTCAGTTTCAAAAAAAAACACATTTGTCCTTCCTTAGTCTCAGCCCCGCTTTCTCGAACACGGTTAGTACTTTGTCCAATCTCTTTGCCAGTTCAGCCTCACTCCCCCCTGTTATCAACACGTCATCAAAATAAGGCAACACCCCCTCCAGTCCCTTCAGGAGGCGTTCCACAAGCGACTGAAAAAGGCCGGGTGCCGAGTTCACGCCGAACTGTAAACGCGACACCTGGAACGCCCCTTTATGTGTAACTATCGTTTGTGCCGCGGCCGTGGCGGGGGTCACTGGGAGTTGCTGATAGGCTTGTGCCAAATCGAGTTTAGCGAAACACTTTCCCCCATTCAGCCTGGCCAAAAGGTGGCTGATCACCGGCACCGGGTATGCATTAGGGCGGATCGCCTTGTTAATTGTACACTTATAATCAGCGCAAATGCGCACCTCCCCGTTAGCCTTTAGAGCCGTTACAATTGGAGTTTCCCACTCCGCGGAATCAACAGGAATAAGAATCCCCTGGCCCACCAGTTTGTCCAGTTCCGCCTCTATCTTGTCCTTGAGTGCGAACGGCACCCTGCGCGGTTTGAGTCTTATCGGGCGGACCTCCGGGTCTAGGTCGAAGGCTACAGGGGGTCCCTTGAACTTTCCGAGTCCTTTCTTAAAAACGGCGGGATGCGCATCGCAAACCGCTTGTATTGGGTCCACCCCCACTGTATGCACTCCCCCTATGAACAAACCTAAAGGCTGAAACCACTGCGTCCCTAGGAGGCTACAACTTCCCCCCTTAAGGACAACTAGGGGCAGTTCCGCAGAATGTCTCTTAAAATTGACCCGAAATTTCCCGACCCCCAACACCGGAATGCTGTTTCCCTGTACGTCTCGTAGCGTGGACCTCAACGTTTTAAGTTTGGGCCGCACGTGGGGGTCGATTCTCAAGAACTCTTTCTGGGGAATTATAGAATAGGAGGACCCCGAGTCAATTTCCATCCTAATAGGGGCCCCTTGTACTAGTACCTCAACGAAGTAATGGGACTGTCCCGCGGACACGCTGAACACTGGGGCGTCGTCCTCGCTGTCGTCCGAGACGCGGCCCACGCCATCCTGCTTCCTCGTGGTCTGGGCGCCATCTTTGGGCCTCGCTGGACGGTCCGGTCTGGCTGAACGGTCTTGTGACTGCCTCCGGCCCTCCTTCCGTTTTCTGCATGCCTTGGCGATGTGCCCCCGACGGCCGCAGGTGTAACACTCGGCCTTCCTGAATGGGCATCTCGCGCGCTCATGGGCCGCTCCGCAACCATCGCAGCGTCGACCACCCTTTCGGACCTTCTGGACCTCCTCGCCGTCGCTGCCTTCCGTAGACGACTTTGATGCCCGTCGAGCTGCGTGCACCGCCTGTCCGGACTTCCCGTGCACCGAATTTGCCGCCTTGCCGGCTCTAGGACGCCACTCACGCCACTGGTGCATCTCGTCCACTCCAGCATTCGTGGACTCTGCGGCTTCCGCGGCCTCTACGACCTCTGCCAGCGTGGGTGGCGGCTCCTTGTTCATCAAGCTGCGCTGCACCTCCTTGTCTTTCAGGCCACACAGCACGCCGTCCCTGAGGGCCATCTCTAGGATGTTGTCCCATTTGCAGGGGGCGGCGGCTATCCTCATGGCGGCCACGAATGTCTCAACCGACTCGTCCGGCGCTTGGACTCGCCTCCAAAACGCGCTCCGAGCGGGAAACATTGCCCTCGAGGGACTGAAGCGCTCTCGCAGCAGCTTCATGATGTCGTCCGCCTTAAATTCGCTCACCTTCTTCGGAGCGATGATGCCCACCAGCGTCCGCTTGGTTTCCATCCCGAGCATTCTGGTGAGGATGGCCCTCTTCCTCTCCTCGTCATCTCCTTTGACTTTGAGTTCCACCAGTGCCGCCTGGAAGTCCATCTCAAGCAGCTCCCAGTCTTGCGGTTTGGTGATGTTGAACCCGCTCTGTGCCCTGGCTGTTCCGTGGGGATCCATGATCCCACCTTCGTCGCCAATTTGGTGTATGCAAACCAAGACACAGGACACAGCCTCGGGCTGGGTTAACTCAGGTTTATTGCATCGTGGACAGAGGGAACATGAGGTAATGGCGGATCGATAGCTCTTTATATACAGTGGTAATACATTTGAACGTGGTTCCATGGTAGCCCATTGGCTACTGTCTGCGTGACGTCATTGCGGGTCACGCCCTTCTTGTCCAGGTGTAGGTGATGGCGGGAAAACTTCCCGCGCTGTTGCCTTTGATGAGTTTGGACCAAGGGAGCTTGGACGCTCGCTGCTGCCAGCTGGTGGTCATTAGCTCGCGTCCTCTTACAGGGTTCATATGATGCAGCTGAAGGTTACATTGTTGCTATAGGCAAGGTTACATTGGTTCAGATACATTGTGGAAGGTAAAACCATTAGAACACAACAAGGATGTATTGTGTTCAGTCAAATATCCATCCCTGGATTCAGTTGTGACGATGGTTAGGAGGTGTGGTCAAGGGGCTTCCATGGCTAAATGCGACGTGAAGGCAGCATTCAGGCTGTTGCCCATTCACCCAGATGACTTTTATCTTCTTGGGGTCAAATTTGAGGACAGTTACTATGTGGACAGAGCATTTCTTGTTCATTGTTTGAATGTTTCAGTAGATTTGAGGAATCGGTTTTTATGATAGTTTCAGGTTCGAGAAGTATCATTTATTATTTAGATAACTTCTTGATAAGCTCAGGGAAGGGAAAGGAGGATTTTAGGAGGCTAGTGAGATTATTTCAGGATACTTGCGAGGAGCTAGGGGTGCCATTGGTGGAGGAAAAGATGGAGGGTCCCGCTAAGTGTTTGGCCTTCTTAGGAATTGAATTGAACTTAGACCATCAAGTGTCTAGGCCAGTGGTGGTGTACCTTTGGCGCATGTGTCAGAGCGCTCTCTGTGGGCATGCACACGATTGCTCCAGCACAGAGTTTGCCCAGCAACCCAATGGGTATGCTTTCTCCCTCTTCCCAGCACATAATTCACCCTGCTGTGTTTGCACTTTGCAATAAATAAGTGGGTTTTGGGTCACAGTTCGGGCACTCAGTCTCTAAAAGGTTGATCATCACTGGTCTAGGCTTCCCATGGAGAAGCTCAAGGATTTGAGCAATAGAGTGCAGGTTATGGCAGGCAGAAAGGTGTCATTAAGGAGTTGGAAGTCCTGGTTAGTCACTTGAACTTTTCGTGCAGGGTGGTGGCGCCAGGGAGGCCTTTACTGAGGCATCTCTGTGACGATATAATTGGTTTGAAAGGGCCTTTTCATAGAAGGAGGTTGAAGGTGGAAATGAGACAAGACCTGTATATGTGGCGGGAGTTTCTGAGCAAGTTCAAAGGCATCTCATTCTGGAGAGAGAGGCTTTTGGTAAGGGATCAGCTGCAGGTTCACACAGATGTGTCCGGAGCCTTAGGAATTTTCTTCAATAGGGAATGGTGTTGTGGTAGCTGGCCTCAGGATTGGGTGGGAAAAGGTGTGATGAGGGACCTTACTTTCCTGGAGTTATTTCTTTGATGGGGGCAATATGGATCTGGGGAAGTAACTGGAAAAAGAGAAATGTGGTTTTTGGGTATGACAATGAGGAGGTGGTCAGCATTGTAAATAAATTGACATCAAAATCACAAAGGGTCATGAAGTTGGTGCAGCTATTTCCCTAAGGTGCCTGGAATTGAATGTAGTCTTTGTGGCAAAGCACATTCCAGGAATAGATAATAGTATTGTGGATGCTTTGTCTCGACTGCAGTTAGACTAGGAGTACTTTTAAATAAATAAAAATTACAGGTGGGACCAACTGTTCTCCTTCAACATAAGCAAGATTTGTCTTTTCAATTTATATAAGCAATTTTAATTGTGGTGACATAAGAGGTTTCTTGTTTTTGCAACAGAAGGTAAAAAAGTTTTACACGCAAGAAACCCTGACTCAAATATCCTCTGCCCAAATGTCCCCAAATTTGGCACAGAGCAAGTGCAGTCTGCTTTCTGAATATGTGCCAAGCTTGGTGCTGATCTGTAGTCTATTTTCAAAGTTACAGAGCTTTGTTTGGGGTGCCAACATTTTTTAGAATTGGCTTGTTGTTCTTGTTGTTCAGTCGCACAGTCGATTCCGACCCTTTGCGACCCTATGGACCATTGTCCTCCAGGCGCCTCTGTCCTCCACCATCCCCCTCAGCCTTCCCAGTTCTGTGCCCATTGTGTCTACAATACCATCTAGCCATCTCATCTTTGGCCTCCCCCTTCTTCTTTTGCCCTCCACTTTTCCCAGCATCAAGGCCTTCTCAAGTGAGTCCTCCCTTCTCATTTGATGTCCAAAGTACTTTAACTTCATTTTTACAATTTGACCTTCCAATGAGCACTCCAGGTTGATTTCTTCTAAGATTGACCTATTTGTTCTCCTCGCTGTCCAGGGGACTCTCAAAACCCTCCTCCAACTCCACATTTCAAAGGCATCTATTCTTCTGCGTTCAGCTTTCCTAATTGTCCAGCTCACGCATCCATACATTACGACCGGGAATACCATGGCTTTGACTATTCTAATTTTTGTTTGCAATGTGATGTCTCTGCTTTTCACTATGTTCCCCAGGTTTCCATTAGCTTGTCTCCCAAGAATCAGTCACCTTTTTATTTTATGGCTGCAGTCCCCATCTGCAGTGATCTTTGCTCCTAAGAATGTAAATTCTGTTACTGCTTCTACTTCTTCCCCGTCTATTTTCCAGGAACTGATTGGGCCTGTTGCCATTATCTTGGTTTTCTTGATATTGAGTCTCAAGCCAGCTTTTGCACTCTCCTCCTTCAGTCCAATCAAGAGGTTCTTTAGGTCTTCCTCACTTTCTGCCATTAGGGTGGTATCGTCTGCATATCTCAGATTGTTGATGTTTCTCCCAGCGATTTTAATCCTTTATTGTGATTCCCCCATTCCTGCATTGCGCATTATGTGCTCTGTGTATAAGTTGAATAAGCAGGGTGACAAAATGCAGCCTTGTCTTACTCCTTTTTCCTATTCCAAACCACTCTGTCATTCCGTGTTCTCTCCTAACTGTTGCTTCTTGACTCATGTACAGATTTCACAGGAGGCATATGAGGTGCTCTTGTATTCCCATCTCTTTAATTACTTGCCACATCTTGTTATGGTCCACACAATCAAATGCCTTAGTGTAGTCAATAAAACAAAAGTAAACTTGTTTCTGGTATTCCTTTGTTTTCTCCATGATCCAACGTATGTTGGCAATGTGGTCTCTAGTCCCCCTGCCTCTTCTGAAGCCAGCCTGCACCTCTGGTAATTCTCTCTCCACATGCTGCTGAAGTCTATCCTATATTATCTTGAGCATCACCTTGCTGGCATGTGGGATGAGTGCGATTGTTCGGTAATTTGAACATTCTTTGGCATTGCCCTTTTTTGGGATTGGGATGTATACTGATCTTTTCCAATCCTGTGGCCACTGTTTTGTTTTCCAGATTTGCTGGCATATTGCATGCAGTAATTTGATGCCATCATCTTTTAGAGCTTTGAAAAATTCAACTGGGATACCATCATCTCCACTAGCTTTGTTGTTTGCAGTGTTCTTTAGGGCCTTTATGACTTCGCTCTCCAGAATGTCTGGCTCAAGTTCAATTTTTTCATCATTGTGATTATCAGTAGTGTTGAGGTCCTTTTTGTAGAGTTCCTCTGTTTACTCTTTCCATCTTTTCTTAATCTCTTCTGCATCAGCTAGCTCCTTTCCGTCTTTGTCCCTTATCATGGTCATTTTTGCTTTGAATGTTCCCTTGATTTCCCCGATTTTTCTGAAAAGATCTCTGGTCCTGCCTCTTTTGTTGTTTTATTCCATTTCTTTGAACTGTTCTTTTAGGTAGTTTTCCTTATCTCTCTTTGCTTTTCTTTGAAATTCTGTGTTCAAATGATTGTATTTTTTCCTTTCTCCTTTGACTTTTTCGTTCCTTCTTTCCTCTGCTATTTTAAGAGCCTCATCAGACAACCACTTTGCTTTCTTATGCTTCTTTTCTTTTGGTATGGTTTTCTTTGCTGCTTCCTGCATGATGTCCCTCATCTCTGTCCATAATTCTTCTGGCACTCTGTCTATCGAGTCTAATCCATTAAATCTGTTCATCACCTACACCGTGTATTCTTTAGGGATGCTGTCTAGGTAATATCTGTCTGGTCTCCTTGTTTTCCCTATTTTCTTTAGTCTAAGATGGCTTGTAGATGGCTGTTTTGTTCTGCTATGCAATAATATAGCTCTAACCCTGAGCAAGTATGATAAAAGGTTTGTGTGTGTGTATGTGTTTGTTTGTTTGTCCATCCATCCATCTGAGCCAAATCCAAACTCACCAGCCTTGTGATACTTGGGGGGGGGGGGGGCTATCCTTACCTTGGCCTGTTCCAGAAAACTAGCTGGATTCATCATCTTTAGGAGTTTAGAAGTTTGGCTCCTGCTTTGGAACACCCTTACACTTCTCCTTTCTGGATCCTTCTTTTGTAAATCTCAACCATTTGTGAAGCAAAGAAGAGGAAGAATTCACTGACAAAAGAAATTTCTACTTCCCTCTGTTTAACAGTAATTAGAAACACTATTTTCTGAGGCAGTTAATAAGCGCACATAGTTAAGGATTATGCCCAAATGAGGCCATTCAACCAGCACATCTGATTTGTGTCACATGGTTGTGTAGATATGACAATGGGAGAAAAGTCATTATTTAGGAACCACAAATCCTCACTAAAGCACTTTTGATATTAGATATTTTCTGCTAATTCCTTAACACCCTACCAAATATGCATATTTAACTTATGAATAGTAAATGATTAGTTTATTCAAGATAGGATGGAAAGTGAAGAAAAAGACATTAAAATCTTATCCATTGATCTGCATTGTGTTCAGAAAAGTTATTCTGAATTTGCTAAGGTTTTGATCTGTGCTACATATCTTCAGTTGTCTAAAGTCTTTACAAAAATGTTTGGCTTTTACTTCAGAAACACAGCAATAAATGAACAAATGTTCTATAAAAGTCTTTTTGAGAGATAATTCTTTTAATTTTTAAAAATCACTTTTCCACAGAGGAAAAAAGAGTGCTACAATTTAATGACATTAGCATGGTTTTTAAAGCAACATATTATTTCTATTGAAATATAGAATATAAACAGTTAAAAGAGAAACAAATAAACCTTACTTTCATGTTTTACATTGCTGTTAGTCATTTACTCAGTTTCTCGCTGACACAGTGTCTGAAGTATACATTATAAAAAGAGAAAGAGAAGGGTCTAATTGTGTTTTACTCAGCAAAACCTTTCTTCTAAATCATTTGGTATTCTATTTTGCTTTTCCCTATGATAATTCTGGGCTACTTCTGGTTGTTTTGGACCTCATTTCTGTCTTTTGTATTTAGAATAACTGAAAAGTAGAAGGAAAAAGAAATGGCACTAAAATCTATTGTTCCAACTCCTTTAGAAGTCTTCTTTGTTTGCATCAGAAGTATGAAAGTGAAATTAATAAATATGCCAGATATTTTTTACACAATAAAGGGCAGCATCAAGAACATTTGGGACAGCTAGCACCAAATCTTCCTCAGTACATGCTGAAGGACAATAAGAACATAGATGTGATGTTGTGTGTTCTGCTCTGCACTCAGAAAGAACTTGTTGTTGTTGAGTCGCACAGTCGACTCCGACCCTTTGCGACCCCATGGACCATTTTCCTCCAGGCGCCTCTGTCCTCCACCATCCCCCTCAGCCCTCCCAGCTCTGTGCCCATTGTGTCTACAATACCATCTAGCCATCTCATCCTTGGCCTCCCCCTTCTTCTTTTGCCCTACACCTTTCCCAACATCAATGCCTTCTCAAGTGAATCCTCCCTTCTCATTTGATGTCCAAAGTATTTTAGCTTCATCTGTACTATTTGACCTTCCAATGAGTAGTCAGGGTTAATTTCTTCTAAGATTGACCTATTTGTTCTCCTCGCTGTCCAGGGGACTCTCAAAACTCTCCTCCAACACCACATTTCAAAGGCATCTATTCTTCTGCGTTCAGCCTTCCTAATTGTCCAGCTCTCACATCCATACATTACTATTGGGAAAACCATTGCTTTGACTATTCTAATTTTTGTTTGCAATGTGATGTCTCTGCTTTTCACTATGTTCCCCAGGTTTCTCATCACTTGTCTCCCAATAATCAGTCGCCTTTTTATTTCATGGCTACAATCCCCATCTGCAGTGATCTTTGATCCTAAGAAAGCAAAATCTGTCACTGCTTCTACTTCTTCCCCGTCTATTTTCCAGGAACAGATTGGGCCTGTTGCCATTATCTTGGTTTTCTTGATATTGAGTCTCAAGCCAGCTTTTGAACACTCCTCCTTCAGCCCAATCAAGAGATTCTTTAGGTCTTCCTCACTTTCTGCCATTAGGGTGGTATCATCTGCATATCTCAGATTATTGATGTTTCTCCCAGCGATTTTAATCCCATATTGTGATTCCTCCACCCCTGCACTGCGCATTATGTGCTCTGTGTATAGGTTGAATAAGCATGGTGACAAAATGCAGCCTTGTCTTACTCCTTTTCCTATTCCAAACCACTCTGTTATTCCATGTTCTGTCCTAACTGTTGCTTCTTGGTTCATGTACAGATTTCTCAGGAGGCATATGATGTGCTCTGGTATTCCCATCTCTTTAATTACTTGCCACATCTTGTTGTGGTCCACACAGTCAAATGCCTTAGTGTAGTCAATAAAACAAAAGTAAACTTGTTTCTGGTATTCCTTTGTTTTCTCCATGATCCAGCGTATGTTGGCGATGTGGTCTCTAGTCCCCCTGCCTCTTCTGAAACCAGCCTGCACCTCTGGTAATTCTCTCTCCACATGCTGCTGAAGTCTATCCTGTATTATCTTGAGCATCACCTTGCTGGCATGTGGGATGAGCGCGATTGTTCGATAATTTGAACATTCTTTGGCATTGCCCTTTTTTGGGATTGGGACGTATACTGATCTTTTCCAATCCTGTGGCCACTGTTTTGTTTTCCAAATCTGCTGGCATATTGAATGCAGTAATTTGACTTCATCCTCTTTTAGCGCTTTGAAAAATTCAACTGGGATACCATCATCTCCACTAGCTTTGTTGTTTGCAGTGCTCTTTAGGGCCTTTATGACTTTGCTCTCCAGGATGTCTGGCTCAAGTTCAATTTCTTCATCATTGTGATTATCAGGAGTGTTGAGGTCCTTTTTGTAAAGTTCCTCTGTGTACTCTTTCCATCTTTTCTTAATTTCTTCTGCATCAGCTAGCTCCTTTCCATCTTTGTCCCTTATCATGGTCATTTTTGCTTTAAATGTTCCCTTGATTTCCCCAATTTTTTTGAAAAGATCTCTGGTTCTGCCCCTTTTGTTGTTTTCCTCCATTTCTCTGCACTGTTCTTTTAGGTAGTTTCCCTTATCTCTCCTTGCTTTTCTTTGAAATTCTGTGTTCAAATGATTGTAGTTTTTCCTTTCTCCTTTGACTTTTGCGTTCCTTCTTTCCTCTGCTATTTTAAGAGCCTCATCAGACAACCACTTTGCTTTCTTACTCTTCTTTTCTTTTGGTATGGTTTTCTTTGCTGCTTCCTGCATGATGTCCCTCATCTCCGTCCATAATTCTTCTGGTACTCTGTCTACCGAGTCTAAGCCATTAAATCTGTTCATCACCTCCACCGTGTATTCTTTAGGGCTGCTGTCTAGGTGATATCTTTCTGGTCTCCGTGTTTTCCCTATTTTCTTTAGTCTAAGCCTGAATTTTGCGATCAGTAGGTTGTGATCTGAGCCACAGTCTGCTCCAGGTCTTGTTTTTGCTGACTGTATGGAGGTTCTCCATCTTTGGCTGCAGAGTATGTAGTCAATCTGGTTTCGGTGTTGGTCATCTGGTGATGTCCATGTGTAAAGTCGCCTCTTGTGTTGCTGGAAGAGAGTGTTTGCTATGACCTGTGCGTTCTCTTGGCAGAACTCTATCAATTTTTGCCCTGCTTCATTCTGTGTTCCAAGACCAAATTTGCCTGTTATTCCCTCCACTTTTTGATTTCCTACTTTGGCATTCCAGTCTCCTAATATAATTTGGACATCATTTCTTGGTGTCTGTTCTATGAGGTGTTGTAAGTCCTCATAGAACTGGTCCATTGTGGCTTCATCTGCACCAGTGGTTGGTGCGTATATTTGGATCACAGTGACATTGAAAGGTTTGCCTTGAAATCTGACTGACATCATTCTGTCATTTTTGAGATTGTATCCCATTACTGCTTTTCTCACTCTTTTATTGACAATTATGGCTACTCCATTTCTTCTAAGGTTTTCTTGCCCACAGTAGTAGATATGATGGTTTCCAGAGCTGAATTCACCCATCCCTGTCCATTTTAGCTCACTGATGCCCAAGATGTCAATGCTTATTCTTTCCATTTCATTTTTACCACTTCCAGTTTTCCTTGATTCATAGACCTCACATTCCATGTCCCTATGCAGTATTGTTCCCTGCAACACTGTATTTCTCCTCCCCCTTTCGTATCCCTCCCCCTTTTCAGATCTGCTGTGCTGAGCATCCCCTTGTTTTGCCTTTTGTTTTGGTCCATAGGGTTCTCTTGGCAAACTTTGTGGCATGCCTTGCCGGTCTCTACGCCAGTCTTTTCCCATCACACATGTTATCACAGTTTAAACAGTTTTAAAACAAAGTATTATCATGCACAATATCACAATTTATCACATAGTATCAAAGTAAAAGTTGAACTAATTAATGAAAGGGAAAGAAAGAAAGAAAGAAAGAAAAATTCCACTATATCAAGTCTCTATGTAAGTCAGTTTCTTGTACAGTCACTATGTCAGTTGCCATAATCCATCTATGTTTAGTCAACTATATTATTTCAGTTCGATTACTTATCCTTTGCATGCATGCAGCAGCTCTTGCCTCCCTTCGGCCGCATGGAGTCGGTCAAAGGCGCCGGCTCGGGCCTCGCTGTGATGGTGGTTGTGGATGGTATCTCCTGGGAGTGGTTGGGGGTCTCCGGAGGTGTCCTTCTCTCTGGCCCCAGGTCTTTGGATGGGGAGGGAGGGGCAAGATCCTTTACTCACCTCCCCCTTGGGCCTCTCTGGATGGCAAATGGGCAGTAGAGCTGGGCCTTCCTGAAGCCTTTTCTTCCTCTCCAGGCCCAGGTCTTTGATGGGGAGGGAGGGGCAAGATCCTTTACTCACCTCCCCTGTGGGCCTCTCTCATGGAATGAGCAGTAGAGCTGGGCCTTCCTGAAGAAAGAACTATGTTGGCACAAAAATTCCTTTGTTTTAGGTTCCTTTCCATTCTGCCAACTTCAGAACATTACCACAAAGAAATCCAATTCTCTGTGTAACCACAGGTCTAGACTTTCCTAGAATTCCATCCATTTTAAGAGGTAGGATTTTTCTTTTTCACATTTTAGTCTTAATATTCTTTGTTGTTCCTCCAAGATTCATAGATGTTGTTACAAAATACCTATTTAACATGCATGAAGTGGTGGAGTTCTGATGAATCAATCAGAACTGTTCCAGCAGAATGAAATACTAGGTGGGAATTGAAATATCTGGGTAGATGGTTGCAGATTTTGATTTCATTTGATATGTCTAAGAGGTATCAAGGAGTAGGAAACTATTTAAGTGTTAAGATAATTATTCTGTAGATCAATGTATTTAGTGGGTAACTGACTATGTTTTTTGGGGGGAAGGTGATGTGGTATTTGTTATGTATGTATGTATGCATGTCATTATACTGTAAAGGCAAGAATGTAACCACTCCAGATACAAACGATACCAGCTGTAAAGGAACGCGAGCAGACAGCCCATAGAGGGCAGCTGCGAGCGTTCAGCCTCACATGGTTCACATTGCTCAATCACGGACAGCCGCGGGAAAACCTTCCCCGCATTCAGCAGCAGAAGAAAGAGGCGTGCCTGGGCGAGGCCACGCCGGTAGCAGCCAATCAGCTACCGTGCTACAAGATTCTATGTAGAGAGCTACTGTATATATTGAGATGTATCACCGCCATTACCTCATGCTTCACTGGAACCTCATGCAATAAACCTGAGTTAAACCAACCCTTCGGTTGTCCGGTTGTCTTTGGTCCCATACACTAAATTGGCGACGAAGGTGGGATCAATGGCTGCCCACGGGACCAAGACATGCGCCGGCTACGTGATCAAGAAGCCGGGAGACTTGGAGCTGTTTGAGATAGACTTCAACGCAGCGCTGGTGGAGCTCGAAGTCTCAGATGAGGCCAAAAAGAGGGCCATCTTCGTCCGCATGCTCGGACACGAGACCAAGAGGACCTTGGTGGACCTGATTGCGCCAAGGAAGGTGAGCGACCTCAAAGCCACAGAGCTCCTGGCGGCGTTGCGCGCCCATCTCCGGCCAGCAATAGCGATGTTCCCCGCTCGGAGCGCGTTCTGGAGGCGAGTCCAGGCACCTGGGGAATCGGTCGATGAGTTCGCCGCGGCCCTGCGGTTGGCCGCCGGCCCATGCAAGTGGGAGCTCCCCGAAATCACCCTCCGGGACTGCCTGCTCTGCGGTCTGAGGGACACAGAGACTCAGCGCGCGCTGATGAAACGGGAGCCGCCTCCCTCGTGGCAACAAGTCCTCGACACGGCACAGGCCGCGGAGGCCACTTCTGCCGGGGTGCACGAGCTCCAGGACTGGCGCCCGAAGACCGCCAAGGCGGAGAGCTTGGTGCGCGCGGCCCGGCGAGTTTCGAACTCGTCTGCGGAGAGCGGCGACGACGAGGACGTCCGGAGGGTCCAGAGAGAGGGCCGGCGCTGCAACGGCTGCGGCGCCGCCCACGCCCACGCCAAATGCCCATTCCGCAAGGCCGAGTGCCACAACTGCGGCCGGCGCGGGCACATCGCCAAGGTCTGCCGGAAACGGCGCGAGGCCACCAGGAGTTCTCCAGACCGCTCGGCGAGGCAGGACCGCACCACGAGGCAGGACCGCACCACGAGGCCAAAGGACGGCACCCGGACCACGAGGACGCGGGACGAAGTAGGGCGCATCTCCGACGACAGCGAGGACGACGCGCCGGTTTGCAGCGTTTCCACGGAGCACCCCCGTTACTTCGTTGAGGTAGTAATACAAGGGGCCCCTGTTAGAATGGAGGTGGACTCGGGTTCTTCTTACTCCATTATTTCCCAGGGGGAGTTTATGAACATCGCCCCCCACATGCGGCCCAAGCTCAAGGCGTTGAGGGCCACACTGAAGGACGTGCAAGGGAACCGCATCCCAGTGTTGGGGGTTGGGAAGTTCCGGGTTCAGTTTAAAAACCACACCGCAACGCTTCCCCTAGTCGTCCTCAAGGGAGGTAAATGCAGCCTCCTCGGGACTCAATGGTTCCAGCCCCTGGGATTGTTCATTGGGGGGGTTCACGCCGTGAAAGCACACGCCGCCGGGACTGATCCAATACAGAGCGTGTGCGATGCCCACCCCGAGGTTTTTAAAAAGGGGCTCGGGAAATTCAAGGGCCCCCCAGTGACTTTCGACCTGGACCCTGCAGTACGTCCAATCAGACTTAAACCGCGCAGAGTGCCTTTCGCACTAAAGGACAAAATAGAGGCGGAGTTGGACAAGTTGGTGGGCCAGGGGATTCTTGTTCCTGTTGATTCTGCGGAGTGGGAAACTCCGATTGTAACAGCGCTCAAGGCCAACGGGGAGGTCCGCATATGCGCTGATTACAAGTGCACCATCAATAAGGCGATCCGCCCTAATGCGTATCCGGTGCCGGTAGTCAGCCACTTGTTGGCCAGGTTACACGGGGGGAGGTGTTTCGCTAAACTCGACCTGGCCCAAGCCTACCAGCAACTCCCAGTGACCCCCGCCGCAGCTGCTGTGCAGACCATAGTCACCCACAAAGGGGCGTTCCAGGTATCGCGCCTCCAATTCGGCGTGAATTCGGCGCCCGGGATCTTCCAGTCACTTGTGGAACGCCTCCTGAAGGGGTTAGAGGGGGTGTTGCCCTATTTTGATGACGTATTGATTACAGGGGGGAGCCGGGCCGAGTTAGCAACAAGGTTGGGAAAGGTCCTGACTATATTCGAAAAGGCGGGGTTGCGGTTGCGAAAAGACAAATGCGTCTTCTTCGCTACAGAAGTTGAGTTCCTAGGGTTCCGTGTCACGCCCGAGGGAATAAGGCCAGCACAATCCAAGGTAGCCGCCATCAAGAAGGCCCCTCGCCCCACCTCCAAGCCCGAGTTGCAGTCGTTCCTCGGACTGCTCAATTTCTACCACTCCTTCCTCCCGCGGAAGGCAGCCGTGGCAGAACCGCTACACAAATTGTTAAAAAAGGACGAGGCATGGAAGTGGGGCGACGACCAGGAGAAGGCTTTCAATGACCTGAAGCGACTCCTGGCATCAGATGCCGTACTGACCCACTTCAATCCCAAACGCCCAGTGGTCCTGATTTGCGATGCATCCCCGGTGGGGGTGGGGGCGGTGTTATGCCATGTGCTGGAGAACGGTAGGGAGGCCCCGATAGCGTTCTACTCTAGGTCTTTGTCCCAAGCGGAGAGAAACTATGCCCAGACAGACAGGGAAGCGCTAGCAATAATTGCGGGGACCAAGAAATTTCATGATTTTGTGTACGGCCGCCCCTTCACCATAGTGACTGACCATAAGCCTTTGTTAGGCATCTTCACCGCAGATAAGCCCACACCCCAAATCCTGTCCCCGAGAATGCTCAGGTGGGCCATCTTCCTCAACGCGTATCAGCACGCGTTGGTATACCGGCCCGGGAAGGAGATCAGCCATGCCGACGCCCTGTCGAGGTCCCCCATTCCCCGGGATGGCTGCCACGTGGGCGGAGTAGAGAGGGACCATCAGGTCTTAATGATAGAGGTTCTAGACTCCCCTCCAGTAGTACCGGCCGACATCGCCCAAGCGACAGGCAAGGACAAGACGCTGGCCACAGTTTGCTCCTGGGTACAGAAAGGGTGGCCCGTGTCTTCCCCAGCAGCGGAATTCGACACATTTTTCAAAAAGAAACTAGAGTTGTCCCTAGAGAGGGGTTGCCTTCTGTGGGGACAGCGGGTAGTGATCCCCACGCCTCTCCGGCCGAGGGTGCTTAAACTGCTGCACGTCAGCCACCCGGGGATCGTCCGCTCAAAGGCGCTGGCCCGCAGTTACTTTTGGTGGCCCCAGCTAGACGCCGACATTGAACACATGGTCGGCATTTGCGAAGCGTGCCAAAGCTCAAGGCCAGAAGAGGCTCGCTCGCCACCTAGGGAGTGGGACACGGCTAGGGGGCCCTGGTCCCGGATACATGTAGACTTTGCTGGCCCGTTCAGGGGAACGCTTTTCCTCCTCGTGGTGGACGCGTTCTCCAAGTGGTTGGAGGTCATTCCAGTCTCGAGCACCTCCTCGGCCACAACAATTAAACAGTTAAGGAGGGTCTTTTCCACGTTCGGTTTACCCGACACCCTCGTCAGCGATAACGCTAGCTGTTTCACGTCCGCCGAGTTCGGGGCATTCATGGAGCGAAACACCATTCGGCACGTCACCTCTGCCCCTTTTCACCCGGCCACCAACGGCCAAGTAGAGCGCCTCGTGCGCACCACGAAAGACGCCCTGCTGCGCATGGGCCCCGGAGACCTCGACCTGAAATTGTGCCAATTCCTGCTTAGATACAGGGTCACCCCATTAGCTTCAGGGTACTCCCCCGCGGAGCTGCTGATGCGCAGGAAGCTGGCCACGGGAATCTCCAAGCTAGACCCCACGAGAGTAGAGGACAAAGGGCGGAACATAGGGGTGGTACCCACAAAGAGTTTCAGCGTAGGCGCCCCGGTGCATTGCAGGAACTACGCCAGTGTGGGGCCAGCCTGGGTGCCGGGCACCGTAGTAGAACAAACCGGCCCCGTCTCATACCGCGTAGAGACCAGTACAGGCTTCCTGTGGAGGCGGCACGTGGACCAACTCAGGCGCAGGGTCCCCGGAGAGCAGGACGAAGACGAGAATAGTATCGAGTCAGCGTTAGGGTACTCCCCCACCCGCTTAACCCAAGGGGGAGGAAAAGGGGAGCATGGGTCCCCACCAAGGGGGGAGGAAAGGGAATCGATCCACAGAAATCTTTTGCGGGAGTCCCCGAAAAAATGGAAGAGCCCCGACCACACACATGCCCCGCGGGAGTTTCCCCGAAACACAGATGCCCATAGAAGCTTAGACGTTGATTTACAGTACCAGGGGGAGTTAGCGGAGTGGTCCCCCACCCGTCCTAGCGAAAAGAGGGGTTTCAGTTCAGCCCCTGGTACCTCCAGTCCCAGTAGCCCCTGTGAGTCAGAATGCGATATAGCGCCATTTCCCCGGAGACCGACACCCCCAAGACGGGAGGCGTCAGCAAGTCCGCCCACCACAGTCTCAAGGTCCCCCGAGCAGGAATCAGAAGGTAGCCGAACCACAAGGGCGACCTCAGCGATTCCGCGGTTCACAATAGGAGGGTCCCCGGGGTCAGAGAGCAACAGGCAGGGGTTCACCTCCCAACTATTCATTCCCTTCCCATCCCCGGGCGCGAGGCAGGCACGGACGCCCCACAGGGTCACTAACGAATCCCCGTTTCCTGTTGCAGGACAAGCACCCGCGGAGTCAGGGATCACAGGCTCTCCAGTACTAGGTCAGACGCAAGCGCGTCCCAAGCGCACGTGCGGCAAGCCACAATGGTTGCGGGACTTCGTCCCATCCTAGGGGGGAGGGATGTTATGTATGTATGTATGCATGTCATTATACTGTAAAGGCAAGAATGTAACCACTCCAGATACAAACGATACCAGCTGTAAAGGAACGCGAGCAGACAGCCCATAGAGGGCAGCTGCGAGCGTTCAGCCTCACATGGTTCACATTGCTCAATCACGGACAGCCGCGGGAAAACCTTCCCCGCATTCAGCAGCAGAAGAAAGAGGCGTGCCTGGGCGAGGCCACGCCGGTAGCAGCCAATCAGCTACCGTGCTACAAGATTCTATGTAGAGAGCTACTGTATATATTGAGATGTATCACCGCCATTACCTCATGCTTCACTGGAACCTCATGCAATAAACCTGAGTTAAACCAACCCTTCGGTTGTCCGGTTGTCTTTGGTCCCATACACTAAAGTATTGGTAATAATAGATGTTATAAATATGACAACAAGTTTTTAAATTATGAGACAAAACAAATGTGATATTAACATGCTCTTGTGTATTTTGTTTTAAATAGGTGTTCTGTTGGTTAAACTTGTATGATAGTAGTTTAAAAGAAAAATATATAATGACTCTAACAATGTAGGACAGATTAAAGTTTCTCAGCTTCATGGAAGTGTCCCTCCATGGTTCTGTGACATGGCCATGAGCGAAGGGGTCCACTCCCCTCTCCAGGTAATGAGACAAGGCTTGGTGCAGAGGTGTGGCTTGGGGCTTTTTATGTCATTCACCACTGCAGATGACCTGCCTGCCATCCTGCAGGCTAGAGAGATTACTGGGCCACTCTTGGGGACTGGATAGGAATTTTTGGGCCTGAGCTTCCCTGAATTTCTTCGATGTAATTGAACTGTATTATTATGTGTCATTGTATTATTATATTGTATTTATTGTCCACCATGTAAACCGCCCTGAGTTGGGTTGCACCCGAGTGGGCGGTATATAAGCGCGAAAATTAAATTAAATTAAAAATTACCTGTTGGAAGCTGGGCAGTTTTTCACCTATCCCACACTGTTTATGGTTTAGTAGGGTGGATCTTATCCATAGGTCACATTTAGTCTGGTGGGTAGTGCTGAGTTAGTGTTGTAGTGGTGATTCCCTCAGGACATCTTTGGATGAGGTGGGCACTGCTTGCCTGACACGATTCGAACAAATCAGATGAGCACGCAGGCATGCCATGAGACAGACATCCGGTATGACCAATATCCATTTTTGGGAATAGAATTGGAAACAACTGAATGGATGTCTCCTTGAAACAGTGGGCCTGTTAGTAGCTGGCAAGGACCAGCACTGTATAAGGGGTTAGGGATTCACCTTTCCAGACTAAAGAGACACTGCCAAGCCCTATCACAGGTTTATAAATGTCAATACATGTGACCCAGGTTTTATGGTTCATGGGTGGTGGAGTGCATGGTGGTGTATGTTGAGGTGTGTGTGCCTTTTCATAAGGGACAAGAGCAACAGTGGCAGTAGGAGACAGGAAAAGGGCTTCCATTTGTTTTTTTCTAGAGGTGCTGTCATATAAAACAAACAATGGTCCTTCCTGTTTCCTCCTACTTCTGACAGCAGACTGGTGGGACTTAAGCAGTTGATTAGCATCACCAACCATTTGTATGTAGGATCACACAAAATTGCACACCACACTTTCTAGCAGAGCCAGTATAAGAGAAAACAAATGTGCTAAGTGGACTTCAAAGAATATCTTGACTCATTTCACCAAAAGCTAATGACAGTGTTATGTAGAACTGCTTAACTGGCAAAGGAATTACTGACTTACTCTAGAATTTAGGATAGAACAGCTGTCATTGCCTGGCACCAGAATACTAATTTCTGGAACAGAACAGAAGCCCTTTCTGTAGTGACCAATTTCTTTTAATGAACACATTTGAAATTCTGTCACATGAAAATGGGAAAGAAGGTCCAGGAGAGCCAAAATATAATATATGCAAAAGATTCTTCATAAAGCAGTGAATCAAGAGAAAATATTTTCAAATAGTGGTTAGATAACCATTTAAAGGTGAATTTTACAAATATAACAAAGTTAACAAAATTTTCTGCTCAGAATCCAGAAAACATTTTTAAACAAAATCTGTCATCATTTTGGAATTCCAGGATTTCCATTGTATGTGCATATGCTCTACAGAAGCATGTTTTATGTTTGCTTTTTTTACACAATGGTGAAAAGACACTAACTTTGTGCAAATATATGACCTTTCTGCAGAAACATTTTGTGAAAATTCCAGAAAACTTGATGGGAGAGGGAACATGTAGCATTTCAGATTTACACTGGAGGCAAGCATTCTCGAGGGGCTGGAAAATCCTGGTGATGCTATTTCACCATTCTGAGATGGTGTTGCCTAGATTCTTGAAAATAATTATTTCCATCACATCCTGCTCCGGAAGTCTGGAATACCCTCTTAAACTGTTTGGGATGGTGAATAAGTGCTTTCTGATGGTGGCAGATTCAGCCAAACTCTTTCTTGACTCTATATGTTTAAAGCTAAAATCTGAATTATGCAACTCTATGTAGATTATTAACAGCTCAGTAATAATAAACTAGTCTAGTTGGATAGTTCAGTAGTTTCGGTATCCAATTGGGAGTTTGATTCCCCACTGTGCCTCCTGAGAGAAAATCTAGCCCCCATAAGAAGGGAATGGTAAACCACTTCTGAGCACTTTTGACCTAGAAAATTGTGAAACATGTCACAATAAGTCAGAATTGACACAATTATTATTAATTTTATTTTAAAGTAAGGAAGGAGGGACTGTAGTCATTTGTCAGCTACAACTCAATCTGAGCATACATTTTTTCCCCTGCCCCAGTGTTTAGGAGGCCTGGTCTTGGAGGCCAGCTGGTTCTGGGCTGCCTTTGCCCTCCAATGTAATCAGGAAAAATGCCACTGGCATGAATTTGTTTTAAGGTGGATCCCAGCTTGCTATTAAGTGACCAACCCTCTATGATTAGGAAGTCATCTCCTGCGGCACAAATGAAATGAGAAATGCAGGATTTAACACAAGAACTGCAATGGACTGCTGCAGGCTTAAGGATATTGACAAGGTGCGCATTCACAGCCAGTCCATCTGGCATAGCCACTTCTGCCTCTATGACCATTGGGAATCAGAGTTCCTCCTCTGTTCTGCTCATTTTGCTGTCGGGCCAAATATGATGGTTTCCAGTGGGATTTCCTCCACTGGGGACTATGACCCCACCTAAAGGAGCTCATCTTCCCATAGCCATTGGCCCCTTTAGGGAGTCAGGTTATTTATCACCATCCAACACTCAGTGTTGAGTCGCTGGCTGTATGGTCTACTCCATTACTGTAGTGGGATGTCTGGCCAGACTCACTAATCAAACCTCCATATAGCGCCTCTAGTACACAGCCTATGTGTTTTTCTTACACAAGAAGTCTTGTTGCATAGACTCAATCTGTGACCTTTTTTCCATGTAGAAAAGAGGACACATGGAAGTCAGTGGTTAGACTCCTTTGCCTTGCTCTCATAATTTTAGTCAAGTATACATAAATTTTTTTTTGTATTCAGTGTTGGATTATGAATATCATTTTGGACCACTCATCTAAAGAAGGATTTGACAAATATCTATTAGCAGATTAATACATTGTAGCTTATTACAATGACAATTAACTACCCACTTCTATGCAACCACTCCTAACAATTACACTTTTGTTATAATTGGTAATTTCAGTGCAGGATAAAGGTCTCAAATGCATAACTAGCCACTTAGTAAATGATAGGCTGTGTTGATAATTACAAACAGGGCAGACCTAAAAAATGAAAACACCTTTGTAAATACTACAATAATGTTCCCTGTGGGCAGCTCTCCAATTCTATATAACCTCCATTGTTTTAGGACTCTACAGTCAGACTGAAATGATATTTGCTTGAATTGTTCCTTCTGACAGCAGCAAACTATAATTTTTACATTTTTCAAGTAATTATAAGGTGTTCATCCAGAAAGTGCTTATTTATTCCAGCATACATCATAAGTTTGTTATGAACATTTCTGCAAATGCGCCGCATTCTACTTAGTTGGTATGGGTATGTATAGGGTTCTGCTCTTTAACAACATTAAATGTAAAGATCCTAATGTATTTGGGAAGTGATTAATTAAAATCTGAACTTGAATTTGTTATAATAAAAATAAGATGGCATTTTTTAAATACCAGGCAAAACCTAAAGCAGTGTTGCTTAGGAATTTTGTAGCAAAACGTCGCAAAGCAATATGTCAATGTAGAAAATGCTGGAGGAGAGACACAAAGATATTACTGATATTAAGTAATATCAAGGGGTCTATCAGAGTGACCAGTCTTCTCTGGCATTTTTGAGACTTTGCCTCCTAACATCTTGACAAGCTTTTAACATCTAAAAGAACATTATATGTAGATTGGTATTGTTGCACTTGACAATTTATGTAGACTTAAATGCTTTTTTTACAGAAAGACCAAGAGGGTTGTGTAATTATTAGAATTTTACTGATTTCCACTTTTATGATGCATTTTTGACTTCCATTGCTCATGTATACAATTTTAATTCTCCAATACTCGACAATTATAACTCTTCTTAAAATAATGTTAACTTGCAATTTAACAACTATCAGACAATTGGTGCCTTAATGATCAATCACTAATTATGTATGCATGTTGTACACTTTTTAAAATGTAATTTTAACCGATTGCTAGTGGGTGGTTTTTTTTTTTTTTGACTGACCGTTCAATATCATGTCATAATTTCAATTTTGTTCTGTTGTTTTCCCACACATACAAATACACACATACATGCTGCTGCTGTTGCTTTAATTTCTGCCCTTCCAACCCTTGGGAGCAAGTATTCTATGCTGCACAGGAGTATCAGCTCTCATTTGGTGGAAGTATCTTCGGATACTTGAAACACACCATTAGAAAATGAACAATATAGAGAAAATAACTGCTAATGCTACTCTTGCTGCACTCCAAGAAGCTACAGTGGACTGGCTTTTATACATTTCAGAGGTGTAGCAAATTCTCACAAAGATTCACATTTCATTATAGGCTCCTTCATCTCTTCTGTAGGGAGAGGAGAGAATAAGAGAATTTTGTTTCCCTAGCTTCCAAATTGTTCAGACTGTTACTGCATCATCCAATAGGGTTTTAGACATCCTTTAAGATTGTTGAAGAAGATAGGCTCCTTGTTATGGAAACCTTTTACTGCTTGCTGATTGTATCAGAGGGGTTTCTTCTTTATATACTAACACAGCAATGACTAATTTATGGATTATTGTTGAACTTCAATATCTATGATCATTTACCTCTGGCTATGCTTGTAATTTTGAGACCCAAGTGCTGTGTGATGGAGTGAATGCATATCGTCTGTCCCAGCAGCTGCCATCCTAGCAGCTGGAAGGCAAGAAATTGCAAGTAGAAAAGTAGGCACTGCTTCAGCAGGAAAGGAAACAGTGTTCCGGGAGCTCCACATCTAGTCATTCCTGCCACATGGTCACGTAAATGTCTGCAGATGCAGACAGAGCTGACTTGTTGGCTATAAACGGAGATGAACTCCATCCCATAACGTTGGACATGACTGGCCTATGAGCAAGGTAGACCTTTACCTTTACTGTGCTGATTATGTGGATGAAAATGGATCTTATGACAGCTGGACGACCACAATTTCCTGCTTCTAAACTAAAAAGAACTTCAATGTTTGATTAGAAGTTTGGTAAACATTCTATGATCTCTCCCACCCCACCCCCACACATATTTTTAATCTCAGGTAGGTAGACATGTGGCTCTAGAGTCTGAGATTGGGAATTTGATTCCCTCCTGTACATCCCAGAAGACCTAGCCAGTATAGCCATGGGCAAGCTGCACAATCCCAGGGCAACCCCTGAAGAAGTAAGTGGTAAACTGCTTCTGAGCACTTACAACATGGAAATCCTCAAAAGCATCACCATAATTCAAAATTTACGTGCCAACACATTATCATTATTGTCATTATTGTTGTTGTTACAGTATTTTATCAATAGCAATCATAGTATCTCAAAGCACCTTCTAGATTGCAAGTTGATAAAGAGGTTCATAATGTAATTACCATTTTTGCCCCATATATGGTGGGTACTCATTTTATGACCTAGGAAGGATGGAAGGCTGAGTCAACCTTGAGCACATCAGGACTGAACTCACAACATAAGCAGTTTTGGCTGTAGTACTGCAACTTAAGCACTGCACTACAAAATCCCTGTAACTTTATTGTTATGGGTATGGTTGTAGTTGTGGTTATTGTTATTGTTTCTACTCAACAAATTTGATTGGCTTGTGATTTCTGGCTGGACCTTACTGTATATAAAATCATCTGTTCATTTTAGCTGGAGAATAAACACATTTGTCATTGTAGCTTATACAGGACTAAAATAAATAGTTACAAGAAAAGAAGACTTAACAGAATAATGAAACCTACTATTAAGATCTTATTAAGATCTCATTTTTCCATCACCCAGAGTGGGAAAAACATGCGGATGGGTGATTGATAGATCAATAGATTGATTGACCAACTGATGAATTGATTTGATTTGATTGGCTTACTTTAGTTAGGACTAAAAGTAAGATTTATTCCCTAGTTCCCAGCATTGGCTCTTCTCACTATTTCTTTAACCTTTCAATTATAGAGGTTAATCAGTGCCACATTATAAGAGACTAAGTTTGTGCATTATCAGTATCTGAACAGTTTTGAAAATGAAGTGTCCCTACTAGTTGCTGTCTTATTTTTAAAACAAAACTGATTTCCTTCCATTATTATTTTTTAAAATTTGTACTTGCAAGAAAAAAATCATGAAAAAGTAACCACAAAATTCCTCAAAACTCACAAGAAAGTCTCATTTAAATTAAAAGTAATTAGTATTTCTTATTAACTACACTGGAAATGATTGTACACATTACATTACACTTAAAATAGTTTTCCTGGAGGAAATGTTAATTAATTTGGTGTACTCAGATCGGCGTCATGTACCATTTCCACAGTAATTTGTAGTTGTGTTCCCTTTCTCTGATGGAGAGTAATTTCATTATTCTTTGTCTCCATTTGTCTACTGCAATCACCCAGTGCCTTTCGGGGGAGGGAGGTGAAGGAACCAGCTTCCTCCCCCCTGTTGTGTCCTAAAGCCTGTGCCTTTAAACAATGTACCTATCCATGTGTATCCAATGTAACCTCTTCTATGTGTAACAATGTAACCTCCAGCTGAATCACTGTAACCTTAATAGGACGCGAGCTAGTGACCACTAGATGGCAATAGCGAGCGTCCAAGCTCATTGGTCCAAGACTCACCTAGAACAACAGCGCGGGAAGATTCCCGCCACTACCTTCACCTGGACAAGAAGGGCGTGACCTGCAATGACATCACGCAGCCTGTAGCCAATAGGCTATCAAGGAGCCACATTCAAATGTATAGCCACCGTATATATTGAGCTGTTCGTCCGCCATTACCTCATGTTCCCTCTGACCAGCATGTAATAAAGTTGTGTTAAGCCAGCTCTTCGGCTGTCCTGGTGTCTTTGGTCCCATACACTAAACCCCCAAAGGCACCGGGTGATTGCAGGATCCGAATGGGGCTTTCGGGGCAGTCAGGCACAGCCTTCACCTGATTGCCCCGTAAGCCCTGCAATGCCTCACCAGCCCTCTGATCTGGCTGGGAAGGCACTGCAGGCTGAAATGAGCCCAAAGATGAAGAGCGGAAAGGCTTTTCTGCTCTTTGGACTGGGCTCCCCTTCATACCCGGTCCCTTCCCAGACCTCCAGGCTGGCTGGGAAGGCACTGGGGGTTGAAACAAATCCAGTCTGATGAGCGGCTTTCCGCTCTTTGGACTTCAGCCCCTGGTGCCTTCCCAGCCAGCCCGGAGGGCTGGGAAGGCATGGGTGTGTGTTTGTGTGTGAAAGGATCCCAGGACAACGAGCAGAAAGGCTTTTCCACTGTTTGGACTGTGCTCCATTTCACACACACCCATGCCTTCCCAGCCCTCTGGTCTGGCTGGGCAGGTGTGGGTGGTGGTGGTGAAATGAGCCAAGGATGAAGAGCAGTTCAGCTTCATCCTGGGCTCATTTTTTTCTTTGCATCCCAATGGAGATGCATCGAGTTAAAAAAATTGAGTTACAAAAGAGGCCATGGAACCGATTTTTTCATAACTCGGGGTTTTACTGTACCTGCACATGTGGTGGGGTTGTCAATATACAAGTGAATATTGGAAAGAGATAGAGGGGAGAATAGAGTAAAATAATGGGAATCAAAATAAAACTAAGTGCGAAAATAACACTGCTAGGAGAGGTTGAAGAGTTAAATTTGGAACGAAATAAAAAGGAATTAATGCTAACTGTGTTATCAGTCACTAGACAACTCATAGCGAAGGAATGGAAAAAACAGGTTCGTGATTAGTAAATATAAATGGTATAGAGAAGTCTGGCAGTTGGCGCTAAATGAGAAATTAACTATGGAACTTCAGGGGGGGAAGGACTAATAAAACATAATGAATTCTGGGCAGTTTGGATACCCTATATCACATATGCTTTGTTAAATGAGGAGGGGATTGTGCCAAGCCTGGAGATGCAGAAATTTTGGGAAGGATGAAGACGGAATATTGGGGTAATGCAAATTCCTAATGTGTAGCACAGGGTGGGAGGAAGGGTGGGCAAGGTTTTATGTTTTTTATTTGGTAGTATTTCTTACTGTACATAATGTCTGTAAATAAGGAAACAATAAAAATATACTCAAATAGTTTTCTGGTTACAGATATAAAACATCTAAAAAAACAAAAAAAACACTTACCAGGGTAATTATGTTACTTATAATTTACAGCATTCGGTCTTTCACCTTCACTTTCACCTTCAGTTACATGTTGTTTATCCTATATACATATCATAGTGGAATCATGCATATTTACATCTTAACTGAAAAAATCAAAAAGGAAAATAGACTTAATTCGGAGAAAAATTACTTTTTGTTGTAAATCTAGCAAATTTTTTAATAAGAAATATTTTAAATCAAAAAGACAAATCAACTCTGATAGTCTCATTTGCTTCTTCCTTTATATCAGCGTTTGTCAGGCTGCAATGTGAAGACAGGTAATTACATGAGAAAGTAGTTGAAAACTTGGTAAACACCAGAGTGCTTAAATGTCACTTCAAATTAAGAATTGCTTCATTAGCATATTCGTTGTTTTTGTTGAGCACTGCCTGTAACCAAGGATGAAATAATCATTTCTCCCATTTTCTTACAGTCCTGTATTTTGCAAAACAACAACAATCTGTGCCTGACCTGCAATTGTTCCAGCATAGCTTGCTGTTATTTGTTTGCTATTCTGTCAGGCCAGCAAACCTGCATTTGCATTATGACTGTCACTTCAGATTGCACAAATTGTCAAAGAAATCTAACAGATTCAAGCAGCAATAAAATTATTGTCTAGTGAGCTAAACATTTTTGAGTTATTATGTGTTAATGAAAGAGATCTGGCATTTGACAAGCTGTTTTCAAAATGTTGACTTTTCTCCTTTATGGCAGGCCCTAGGGAAGAATCCACCCCTCTTGGCTTCATTAGACCATATAATAATTTTGTGTCAGAAATTATTCTGTGTTGAAAGGGTTTTTGCTGGAGAAACTCCACTCAGGGGACACCCAAATGAGGCTTCTTTCATGTCCCCAAGATCTTTTCCCACTGAAGTGGCCTCTATCTACAGTGGAACTTCATACAAAAATCACTCCATATAAGAATGAAATCGCATAAGAATAAGTTTTTTTTTTGGGGGGGGGGGGAATGGCATCTCACATAACAATTTCCCCTATGGAAAAAATTGTACAACAATTTTTCAATGGGAAAAACCACTTAGCAAAAAGATCATTGTACGATGCATCCCATAGGGATAATCGCTATATGATGCATGTATCATATAGCAATTGTTTCATACAACAATGAGCCTCATGGAACGGATTAAAATCATTGTATGAGGTACCACTGTACTTGCAATTTCTTGCTTTTGATCTGCTAGGTTGGCAAGAGCTGGGACAGAGGTGGGCACTCAATCTATCATGCAATACCAGGGTCTCAAACTGCCTACTTGCCAGCCTTCTAGCTAACAAGGTGAGCTTCTAAACCACTGAGTGACCACTGTCCCCTATTAGATGACCATGACATCATCATTTGATGGTTCTCCTTCTGTTATATGCTTCACCATTCTGGAGCATGGAAATTACTCCCCTAAGTCTTAGTTGCCAGCAGTGAGTAATTGAAGGCAAAACATGCTGTGCAACACAGAGAGGCTAATCAGCTTAAATTTGATCAGCCACTTGGATGCTGCAAAGCCATCATTTTTTGTCTAGATCTTTTTGCTTCCTGGCACGTGAAAACAGCAAAACAATTGCAACTAGGGTCAGATATATCATTAATTCTTTCCTATAGGAAGGATATTTGCCTTCCTGCCTGATGGAGACCATTATGAGGTCCGCTTTAAAAAAATCCTCAAATTTAGCAATTGATGGTCTTAAAAACTGTAGGCAAGGTGCCAATCTTTCATTCTTAAGCAAATTGACTGAAAGAGTGACAGCTGACCAATTACAAGAATTTTTGGAAGAAATTGATAGTTTAGATCCATTTCAGTTAGGGTTTAAGTCATGACATAGAGCTGAAACAGCATTGGTTGCCTTGCATGAAGATTTTCTTATAGAGAAAATCAGAGTGACTATAACTCCGAAGTACTTCCTGGATTTATCTGTAGCATTTGATACAATAAGCTTTTGTATCATTCTGGGATAGCTCTCAAAGTTAGGATGGAGAGCCACCGTTCTTCAATGGTTTCCTTAATTCCTGCAGCACTACTCTTCTATGATACAGTTTGGAGAGGTGAGTCTGCCTCTTGGCACCTCTGTTCTGCAATATTCTCCTTGAGTGTTGTCTAGTTGCAATAATAGACTAGATAGGTAAAGATAAACGCTTCCCTTCCTCAAAAGCCAGTTTTATCGGACTCTAGGGTTTAGGGCTCATCTCTGTTTATGGTCAAAGAGCCAAGCACTGTCTGCATCTGTAGACACTTCTGTTGACATGTGGCATGTATGCATCAACACCGGAGTGCATGGAATGCTGTTTACCTTCCCACTGAAGTGGCCCCTAATTATCTACTTGCAATTTCTTGCTTTTGAACTGCTAGGTTTGCAGGACCTGGGACAGAGACGGGAGCTCACTCCATAATGCAGTACCTGGGAATTGAACTCTGACCTTCCAGTCAGCGAGTTCAGCATCTTAACCACTTGAGCCACTGTAGTCCCTATAGATTAGATGAAGACCAGCACATTAAAACTGAATCCAGACAAGACAAGGATTGTACTGTTGAGAGAATCTTCTACCAGCTATAGTGATATTTTCCTGGCCACAATGTGGTTATGCTCCCCCTGAATGAGCAGGTTTGCTACTTAAAGTACTACTGGAGACAGCTCTCTCTATGAAGGCACAGATATCTACTGTGGCCGGGAGTGCCTTTTATCAGCTTTGGTTAATTGCCCCCTGTGTTGCTATCTAGATGAGATGACTAACAACAGTGTAATCTCCAAAATATACTGCAATACTCTCTATGTAGGGCTGTCCTTCAAGACAGTATGGGAACATCAAAAGGTCTGCAAATGCAGCAGCCAGACTGATTACTGGTTTTAGTAGATTTAAAAACATTTCAGATGAGGAGCTGTTGAGGAGGGACAGGCAGCTTTTACATCTGTGCGGTCCCTCATCCCAAGGACTCTCACCTACCCAAGGCCTGGGTGACAGAAGAGGAGCCTTTGAGGGGGAACAGGTAGTTTTTACATATGCGCTGCCCCCACCAACACTGGGACTCTTGCCCACCCAAGGCGTGGGTGGGCAGAAGAGGAGCCGTTAGGGCCCTGTGTATATCTTATGACAAGTAAACCACCTTGAGTTGCCCCAGGGCGAGGAAGGTGGTAAATAAATAAATAAATAAATAAATTTCACCAGTTCTGGCGCACATTGATTAGCACCTTGTTAGTTGCTGGGAACAATCCATAAGCTGGTTATTACCTATATTTGTGATGGCAAACCTTGGCACTCCAGATGTTCCTGGACTTCAATTTCCAGAAGCCCAAGCCCCGGTGAATTCTCACTAATGGGTTTACTGTGATTCATCTGGCCCACTCCACCTTTGTTGCTCCTGGAAGCAGAAGTAAAATGTGCCCGTACAGGCGTGTTTTACTTCTGCTTCCGGGAGCGATGAGGGCAGTGCAGGCCGGATGAATCACAGTAAACCCATTTGTGTGCCAATGTTCACCATCACAGACCTATACATTCTTCAACAGTTTAGGACTTTGATACTTCTCATAATGTCTTCCCTATGATATACTGTCGATTCCTGTCCCACCTGCTTTTTGCACTCCATATGGTCAGCAACAGTGACACAGAAGGAGGTGAAAGGAGTATGCACAAGAAATTCAGCTTTCTTGGTAGTGTCCCATCTATTTAGAATAAATTTCCAATAGAGATTCAACAGCGCCCTTCCCTACAAATTTTTCAGAAACAGGGGAAAGCTGATTTTTTAAAAGCTTTTTTAGACTAACCTGTAATTTTTAAGGTTGTTTGTCTGCTCCTTTTTTTACTGAAAGCCAGGTTTGCATGTGGCAGAGAAATAATTATTGCTTACAAATTATATGCTTTATTGTAGGAATCGGGGCCGCAGAGGGCCGGAGGTCCCGGAGGAGACTGATCAAGGAACGATACGAGGCAGTATGGAGGAGGATAAGATCAGTGGTTTATTGAGGAAAAGGCATGACCATTTATAGATCAGAAGGCAAGGTAGAAAAAACCATCACCCAACAGTCAATCACATCACCTATTTACTCAGGTTAATTGGGAATCTCTCTGGGGGAAGTTAATTAGTACGGACAAACACTGGCTGGGACAACACCATTGTTTTGGGCTTAGACTAAGGCAATCATGACTCCTGTTTGCTTCTGGGATGAGACTGAGACTCAGAGATGAGGGATTACTCTAATAGGTAACGTATTTGCTCTTTCAGCAGGTTCGTTGGTCAGGTCAGGTAATTGGGTGAATCAAACCCTATCATTTATCCACCCCCCTTAATTTGGGTGCTCGCAGAGCCCACGGGCCAGGGAGCCTTTCTCCCGAAAGTGGCCTCTGCCGGGCCGTTCCGTGCCCACGGGGGCACGGGGAATTCACATCTCCCCTTTTAATTTTTCTTAAGAGCCTGACCGGCGACCCTGCGTAGGAGCGGGACCAGCTGATGAGCGGGAATGATGTCTCGGGGTTTCCTTCTGGGGCGGCACCTTGAGATCAGTGAGGGAATACATTGTGCAAAGCAGCAGAGTGCGATGCCTAGTATAATCACCCCCACAACCACCTTGAGTACCGTTTGGAGCCACCCCCATGGGATCCATGACCACATCCAGTTCCACAATGAACTCCACCAAGCTCCCCATGCAGAACCCTCTGTGATGCCCTGGACTATGGTGTGGAGATCAGTGAGCTGACTCTGTACTTTGCGGGAGTTGTCAGTAAGGTTGAAACAGCACATACCATGAAAGGATTCACAACCCAGGTGGTGCAACAATAAGAGGTAGTCGATAGGCGCTCGATTGTCAAGAATGGCATGGCGAAGCTCTGCCTGCTCTTGATTAAGGAGCGCTATCGCGGAGGAGGTATGGTTGATGGCTTTTGCTAGACCGCAAGCCAAGCGACCAATCCTTTTTGCGTTGCCGACGGCTAAGCCTGGCACGCCAAAGATGCTGACTGCCAAAGAGAGATGTTCGGCAGGGCTCATTACTCTAAAGCTGCTCTCACATGAGCTGTCCAACTGGGTGGTGCGAGTGTGCCGTACAAGTGAGGGAACATTTGAAACATTTGTAACATTTGTGCTTGGGGTGACCATGTCCTTAGTAGGGAGTAACAATGTCAAACGACTGATACAGCATATAGAGTCTGAAACATTTGCAGGAACGTAGTTCCACGTGTACTGGTTGCATGTGAAGAACCAACCAGATGGCAGGGTGATATGAGCATACATGGTGCCAAGTGGTACTGGGTTATTGCAAGTCCAATTGCCACTGCCAACGTTGAGGCAGCGGCGCCGGGTACGACCAGCTGAAGCGCAGCCGTACATTCGTCCACAGGTAGAGTTCGGGCTGACCGCCACCCGAGGAGTATGGAGGGTGGCTGCATCAGCCGGCAAGGTCATGGTCAGCCGCATCTCCCAACGGGCATACTCTGAAGAAGCCGCTGGGTTGTACGGGCTGAAAAGTCTTTTCACAAGCCAATCCCCATCCCTGGGGTGTGCGCCTGGAGAATGGCACACAGGGATGAGGCAGGTGCTGAGGATCGAAGCAGAACCAAGGTCCTGCCTGAGGCAAAAATCGGACTGGTTGATGAGACCCGCCAACCTCTCCCAAATGTTGTACTGCATCCGGGCAGAGAGGTCTCCGCCAGGCAGCAGATCGTTGGCCTCCAACGAGGCGGCCTGAGCGCCTCCCCCCAAAAGCAGGGAAAGGGTCAGGATGATGGTGAGCGCCAGGGTGTTGGCATGAATCTGGGTGAAAACTGCAGCTGTGAGGTTCTCCGGCGTCGGCTCCTTCCTTTCGCGCCGGACGGTGTCCTCGGCCTCACGACAAAGGATCTTGACCATCCCCCAGGTGATCTTGGGTGCTGTCGTCGGTTGCCGTTTCCTCCGACGGGTCCTCTCGGTCAGGGTGAGGTCCTCCATTTCCGGGATCGGACTCTGGTCGGTCTGGGTCCACGCCATGTGGTTCCAAGTAAGGCTTGACACACCGAGCTGGAATCCAAACGACACCTGTAGGAGACATAACTGCAGCATACCCTCGCCCCCAGGTTACGAGCGGCGCCGGGCACCTCCAAGAAGGGTCCGGTGGCACCCGGTATCGGACCATCGGTCGCGGGAGAGCTTCCGAACGGCGGAAGTGCTTCTCCTGCGGCGTACAGTCCGAAAAAACATTAAGGTGATTGTATGTGAACAATACCTTATTCAGGCAATGCTGTGCCTGGCCCTGTGACTTGGGGAGGGCTGGTGGCTCCCCCTTTCTGTTTGTTTGTCAATATAGGACTTGAGCGTCCGATTGACCCGTTCCACAATCGCTTGCCCCTGCGGATTGTAGGGAACGCCAAAAGTATGCTTAATATCCCAAGTGGCCATGAAGGTGGCCAACTGCCTAGAGCTGTAGGATGGCGCGTTATCGGTTTTAACGTGCCGAGGTTTGCCCATGGCTGCAATGCAGGAAAGGAGGTGCTGCTCCATGTGGGAAGCAGTCTCCCCTTTCTGTGCCGTTGCCCAAACGAACTGAGAAAAAGTGTCTATGCAAACGTGCATGAACTGCCATCTGCCAAACTGCGGAACATGCGTGACGTCCATTTGCCACACCTGGTTGGCCTCTGTCCCTCGTGGGTTGACCCCCCACGAGGGCCCCCCCCAGTGCCCCTGCACAATGCTGGCAAGAGCGAACTATGCCTTGGGCTTGAGAGAGTGGCAAATTGAACTGTCTGGTGAGTGCTTTGGCATTTTGGTGAAAAAAGGCATGGCTCTGAATTGGAGTAGTAAAAACACCCAAAACTGAACGTTGCTGAATTTCCTTTGCCGCCACATCCGCTCTGCTATTGCCCGCTGAAATCGGACCCGGTAGGTCTTGATGACTTCGGATGTGGGCAATATAGAGCGGCTCCATGCGGTTTCGCAAATGAAATTGAGCAGTTAAAAACAGACTAAGCAAATTTTTGTCTATCGCGGGAGTAATGTATGCTCCCGGTAGACTGTGAAGCAAATTCCTAACATACATGCTGTCAGTGATGATGTTTAAACATTCTTTGGTGAAGGTGCGCAAGGCAAGGTTCACCGCTGCCAACTCTGCCCGCTGTGCGGACTTTTGTGGAAGAGTTAGCAGCGTGCGCCAAGCTTGGCCCTCCTGCCAGGTCAAGACACCATATGTGCGACCACCATCAGTAAAAACTGTCCTGGCTCCCTGAAGTGGAACCAGCGAAAGCAACTCAAATAAGCTAACTGTCTGCGTTTGGAGTGAGACAAGTCTGGGGTCCTTTGGCAAGTGGTATGCCAAGCTCCCGGCAAATCCTTCCAGGGCTATTGGAAGCGAGTCACCGAGCTGCATTAATTGTTGAACTTGTTCCTTGGTGAACGGGACTACGATTTTGGCCAAATCGTGCCCTGAAATGTCCCTAGCTCTCAGCCTTCCGCGGTAAACCACCGCGGAGTCCAATTCTTGGGGAGGAACGATGTTTCGTGAGGAGGTGTTCGGAAGGTACACCCACTCCACGATACTCGCCCCTTTCTCGGCATCTACGCCGAGCGCTCCTGTAAACATGGATCCTGACCGTACGATGTACAAATTCAAGATCGGAGCATATGGCCCTGGGGAGATCCTATCTACCCATCGCTGGCTGAGAACTTGGTTAACTTTCTCGAGAGCCAAGCGTGCGTCTCGAGAAATCTGTATCCGGTCTGCCGGCTGCTTACCTAAAGTTAGCAGCGAGAAGAGCGGTTTTAGAAGATCCGTATCCAATCGGAAATACGGTCTGGCCCAATTGATGTTCCCCAAAACTTGCTGCAACTCTACAAGGGTGACTGAGTCCTGTAAATTGATCTTAGGCAAAACTGGTGCTGCGAAAGAGCGGAGAAGCCGATGGCCCAAGTATGAGAAGGGCTCGGTTCTCTGCACTTTCTCTGGGGCAATGAGTAAACCTTTGTCCCCCAGGCTGGCCTGGAGGTCAGAAAACATTTCGCTGCCGAGTTGCGGCATTGCGACCAAGATGTCGTCCATGAAATGGCAAACTATGGCTTTAGGGTAAAGGCTTAGGAACTTTGCCAGTGCGTTGTGAACATAAATTTGGCACAGGGTGGGCAAATTGAGCATGCCCTGTGGCAAAAATTTCCACGCGTAACGCTGCGTGGGCTCGCTGTGGTTCACAACCGGCACCGTAAAGGCGAACCTTTCCCGGTCCCGGAGGTCTAAGGGGATTGTATAAAAGCAATCCTTGAGATCTACGACTAGAATCTCCCACCCCTCGGGAATCATGTTCGGATTGGGGATGCCGCATTGGAGCGGACCCATTGGCTGTATGCATTTATTGATCTCTCTGAGATCGTGGAGGAGTCGCCACTTCCCCGACTTCTTTTTAATCACAAAAATTGGCGAATTCCAAGGACTTGTGGACCGTTCTATATGTCCTGCGTCTAGCTGTTCTTTAACTAGCTGCTTGAGGGCAACTAATTTCTCTCCCACTACCGGCCATTGTTCTACCCAGACCGGCGTATCGGTGAGCCATTTAAGTGGCAACGCCATTACCCAAAGGTAAGCGTAGCACCGTACTGCTGTAAGATGTCTCGCCCCCAAAGGTTGATGTGCACGTCAAGAATGTGCGGCCGAATTACCGCCGTGCCGTCAGCCTTTGGGATTGTGACTTCCACCCACTCTCGGCTCCTAAACGCTTCCTGGACGCCGCCTACCCCCCACACATTGGAGACCGGCTCAATGGCCCACTCCCTTGGCCACTGGCTTCTGCTTATCACGCTCACATCCGCTCCGGTATCGAGTAACCCTGAGAACGCTCTTTTGTTCAAAAATACCTCGATAACGGGGCGCTGCTTCCACTCAATGTTGGTCTCCACTGTCGCTAAGACCTGGTATCCTTGTACTGCCTCACTGGCGCTCGAGCGGTTCTCTGACCGGGACTCGGAGCTGTCACTGAGCCTTCCCTGGCTATCTGATGGCGAGTGACAAGGAACCATGATCAGTTGCGCTAAGGTGTCTCCCTTGTGAATTGTCTGGGGCAGATGAGTCCAAAGCTGAACTTGGAGAACGCCTGAAAAATTCGAGTCAACGACTCCTGGAATTATGAAAATTCCGCGTGCTCCAGCTACGCTGCGGGGCAAAACTAAACCTATAAAGCCCTTGGGCAGTGGACCCATGTACTGGGAGTCCACCAGGTAGACCGTGCCTGGCAGGTCGCATGTAACGTCCGCCTGACAAGTCAAGTCTAACCCTGTACTACCCTTGGGGCTGGCCTGTGCCCTCGCAATGTCTGGAGTGTGACCGGGATTTAGTCTAGCTCTGGTGAGCTTTGTGTGAGGGGAGTCCCTGTTTGGACCGGGGCCAGAGACATGCCCGCGTTCCGGTTTCCCGAATCCGGACAGTCTCGAGCCCAATGGTAGCCTCTTCTACACTTCGGACATGGGGTTTTCGGAGCCTTGGAACGGCCGGACTTTTGTCCGCCTCCCTTGGATCGGCACTCCCTAGCGAAGTGACCGACCTTGCCACAGCTGTGACATGCTCCTTGGGTCTTTCCTTTTGGTCTCTTACCCCCTTGCACCGCTGCCGCTAGCAATCCCATCTTGTAGGATTCTGTGCCAACGTTGGCGCAAGCTCTAATCATGTCCGTAAGGGTCAAATCAGGACGATTGCCCAGTGACTGCAAGATTTTATGGCAGTCTAAATTGGCGTTGTCCTTGGCTAACTTCATCATGAGCTCTTGTTGGGCCTGCTCATTGTCAATCTGCCTGCTAATGGCTTCTTCCAGGCGATTGATGAAGTCCATATAGGGTTCCTGGGCTCCTTGCTTGATAGCGGTGTAATTTTTAGCCGCTTTGCCAGTTGCTGGGACTTTGAAAAACGCCCTAAAGGCGGCCTCGGCCGACATCTGGAGAGTGGCTAGAGGCAAGTTGATTTGGGCATCGACGGGCTCGAAGGCATCTGAACCATATAACTGGTCAGGAAGTACTGCGCCTCCCATCCTGGCAGCCCTCGTCTGCGCCTCTAGGCGAAACTCGCTGTCCCAAATTAAATACTGGCTAGGGGTGAGCATCATCCGCATGACGGCTTTCCAGTCATGGGGAATCCACATGGTGTTCTCACACACTTGCTGAAGCGTTTCCCCTCGTAAAACGACTTTGGAGCCCTGTCTCGGAAATGGCTTTCCGTATAGCCATGAGAAGCTTATACGGGACTGGGGAATGTACTATCTGCTGTGCGCCTGTGAGCGCGTCCATCACCATGCGGATGGGACATATCTGACTGAGCTCTGCTAGCTCCTCTACTGGTAATTCCCCCTTCCTGAGTTCTTCCTCTACTGTGCGCTGAAGGGCACTTTTGGTAGCTAGGGAACCTGTTGCTCTCTGAGAAGCGCCTGCGCTCCTCATTCCTTGCATTCCGCTGGTGACGTCTGCAGCTGTCACCGGGGGAAAGCTCCCTACACTACTCTGCCTAAATTGGAGTGACGGATAGAGCGCAGTAGCCGCCGTTGGTTCAGCTGGCGCATCTGGCAGACTTGGGGGTTCTTTGGCCTCTACCCGGACTGGCTCTATCTCCGCCAAGAGCTTCCTACATTTTCTCCATGTGCGAATTACGCCTCCTGGAGCTTTCGGGGGTTGCTGAATGCAGTCTCCTATCTGATCCCAGAGCTCAAGGGTTAACGTACCTACTTCTGGGTAAAGCAGGCAGTGTTCCCCTAGGTACACCAAAAGTCTCGCTAGCTCCCTGCTGTGAAAACGCAAATTAAATACCCTGGCCAGGATGTTGAACTCCTCTACACGAGTTCTTTGGCTAGCGGATGGATGCTGTCGCTGAGGACAGGTCCCCATATTACCTGCGATTGGGTCCTCGGAAGTTTCCTCCTCGGGACGAGTCGACGCGTCTGTGGCAGGCAATAGGTTCTGGTGACGACGCTTCTGAGTAGAGCTCGGAGCGTGGACTGCGGCCACGGGCCCTCGGTGGCCACTGCGCTGTCAGGGGCTCACAGCTGCCCTGAGCGGAACGCGTTTTTCCCTTTGGCGCAAGCCGCCGCGAAAGTCGGGAGCAAGCTCTTTGGACTGCCTCACCGCAGGCCGTCCCTCCGATCGGCTGGCTGCCGGACGGAGTGCCGCGCTGTCCTCCGGGATGATTCGGACACGGTTCAAGCGCAGAACCGGACCGTGTGATCGCTACTCTGAGGAAGACCGCTCGGGGGTCGCTTACTCACGAGTAGATCACGTCGGGGTCACCAGGTGTAGGAATCGGGGCCGCAGAGGGCCGGAGGTCCCGGAGGAGACTGATCAAGGAACGATACGAGGCAGTATGGAGGAGGATAAGATCAGTGGTTTATTGAGGAAAAGGCATGACCATTTATAGATCAGAAGGCAAGGTAGAAAAAGCCGTCACCCAACAGTCAATCACATCACCTATTTACTCAGGTTAATTGGGAATCTCTCTGGGGGAAGTTAATTAGTGCGGACAAACACTGGCTGGGACAACACCATTGTTTTGGGTTTAGACTAAGGCAATCATGACTCCTGTTTGCTTCTGGGATGAGACTGAGACTCGGAGATGAGGGATTACTCTAATAGGTAACGTATTTGCTCTCTCAGCAGGTTCGTTGGTCAGGTCAGGTAATTGGGTGAATCAAACCCTATCATTTATCCACCCCCCTTAATTTGGGTGCTCGCAGAGCCCACGGGCCAGGGAGCCTTTCTCCCGAAAGTGGCCTCTGCCGGGCCGTTCCGTGCCCACGGGGGCACGGGGAATTCACACTTTATTTTATGGTTTTATTTGTTTAATTTTATTCTTGTAAACCATCAAGAGGGTGCTATGCTCCATAATGTGGTATACAAGTTGAAAAAGAACAAACAAAATTAATTGTTGTTGTTCAGTCGCACAGTCGGTTCCGACCCTTTGCGACCCTAGGGACCATTGTTCTCCAGGCACCTCTGTCCTCCACCATCCCCCTCAGCACTCCCAGTTCTGTGCCCATTGTGTCTACAATACCATCTAGCCATCTCATCTTTGGCCTCCCCCTTCTTCTTTTGCCCTCCACCTTTCCCAACATCAGGGCCTTCTCAAGTGAATCCTCCCTTCTCATTTGATGTCCAAAATACTTTAGCTTCGTCTTTACTATTAGCCCTTCCAATGAGCAGTCAGTGTTGATTTCTTCTAAGATTGACCTATTTGTTCTCCTCGCTGTCCAGAGTACTCTCAAAACTCTCCTCCAACACCACATTTCAAAGGCATCTATTCTTCTGCGTTCAGCTTTCCTAATTGTCCAGCTCTCACATCCGTACATTACCACTGGGAATACCGTTGCTTTGACTATTCTAATTTTTGTTTGCAATGTGATGTCTCTGCTTTTCACTATGTTCCCCAGGTTTCTCATGGCTTGTCTCCCAAGAATCAGTCGCCTTTTTATTTCATGGCTGCAATCCCCATCTGCCGTGATCTTTGATCCCAGGAAAGTAAAATCTGTCACTGCTTCTACTTCTTCCCCATCTATTTTCCAGGAACTGATTGGGCCTGTTGCCATTACCTTGGTTATGATATATGTAATGTAAAGCCTGATATATGTAATGTAAGGAAAACCCTCCTTTGCTAGAATACATTACACCCAAATCATTGTGGAATGATGGCTCTGACTCTCATCTAATGGCATCCAGAAACTGAAAGTTCCAATTCCTAACAGTTCATCTAACAACTTTGCATATTCCTTTGCAGGCGCCCCCCCCCCCCAAAGAAAGACTCAGACACCGGTATATGGATAAAGGCATCGGGCTACTTTTATTGAATAATGCCCTAGTCCGAATTATAACTTTCAATTGATGTAACCATCCAATTGTAATTCTTTAAGGCAAGCAGGCCGCAGTAACATTGGTAAGGTTCCTCCCAAAATGCCAATGGCAATTGGCAACATGTAACTATTTGTATCAATTTGTTTGTTGACACAAACAAATTGTTGACCGGAGTCAATAAACTATCTACTGACCCCACCCTATGACGTGTATCCATTAAATATCAAGGTGATGCAGGCTGTGAAGCTCCTGCCATCACCCCTTGCCTGGTTCGTCCTTGACCGGCCAAACCTATTTCCCCTGTACCTGTCTAAGTGTTGGCCAGTCAATTGCGAACCTGCCGGATACCTATGGGTCATAAATTTTTACCTTACCAGTGCTACCGCCACACGGGGAGGTGTCCATGATGACTCACCGCCCCCCCCCCAGACCGTCAGCTCGGTCACCAGGCCTGCTTGCACCTCATCCAGAAGGAGGTACATCCCTCTAGCTGACAGGTGGACCCCATATCCTGCCTACAGGTCAAAATTTTTGTAAGCTTATCCTCAGATATCCAATGGCTGTCCCCAAGCCATTCTCATCAAGGAACTGAGCAAGAGCCCTGTCCACTGACCGCCGGGATGGTCCGAACCACAGAGATCCATGTCTCCTCTAAATTGGTGTCTCGGCATGATGTTAGACCATAGCGACCATGTGTAAGCCATAAATGATATAAAACGCCAGGTCACAGCACCTCAACAGTTTAAGGAAAGGTCAGTGATCCGTATGAGGTCATTGCTGCTGAGGTGCAGAATAAGAACATCGGGCGGTCCAGCATCCCTGATGGACATCAGGAATGTCAACAGTTCCCGCCCCCTCATGCTGCGCATACCATACCATCGCATACGTGCGGATGCACGCAGCCCGAGCCGGGGTCCACACTCTGTCGCCGCAGCATATACTGCTGCCCAGTGTACATAGCTGCAGCCCACCAGCCCCACTGCCACCGGTGTGCAGAGACACACAGGATCTGTAAAAGAGGAGAAGAGGTTAAGGACATAACTAGGTACTCATACAGGGAGGGGACATACATATAGGAAAATTATGTGCACACCCCCGCGTGCCCACATATATCCGCCTCTGAGTACCCCAAACGTAGCCACAGTCAACACGACACCTATCCTAAATAAATGGGTGCCAAAACGGGCCCCAAACTGTGAAGCGTGGTACCGGTCACCCTCCGTAACTTTACTTTGGTAAGGGTAGACCCATCCTGGTGGCAGAAAAAGGCTGGGGCACGCAGCAGGCACTGCCAAAAACTCACGTAGGGCACCAACCGGACAGATGTCTTCAATGGAATCTCGTAGCAGTCTAACTCAACTGCCTACGCCGTGCTGAACAACCTTTGAGGACTGTATCCCCAATCGAGCCCACTCATGCATGACATAGACATCGTCGAGTTCCAGTGCCCTACGAGATACATCCGGCTTACACAATGGTACCAACTCTGGTACCAACTCACTGATGCGGAGCGCTCCCAAAAAAAAAAGGTTACCGTGGTAGCTGCGTGACCAAGAGCCACCTCACACCTATTCTAACATAAGTTATGCCAGCCTCGTGCAAGGTGGGTCAGAACCTCTGTATTTAAGTATGTTGATATGCCTTACGCGTGCGAGGTGCCAATGACATGCCGATCGCCCGGTTCACCTCTCCTCGCCAAACGTCCAAATCTCGGCCGGGGGTGGCGAGTGGAATTCCTCTGCTTCCGGAGCCAAGGCACAGAACCGTGGGATCTGCAGGCGGGATAAAGCATCAGCAATATCATTATTAATACCTGGTATAAGTCTGGCCCTGAACAGCACATTTAGGTGTAGGCTTTGCAAAATGAATCGACGAACCAGTGCCCTGACCCTGGGGGATTTGGACGTCTGGGCATTGAAAATGTGCACCACTGCCGCATAGTCACATGAAAAATGGACCACTGAGTTGGCCCACTCGTCGCCACATAGCATCAGTGCTCCCAAAATGGGAAGAAACTCAAGGAAGTTAAGATCGCGGAGGCGATCCGTGCCAAGCCATGCGCGAGGCCATCGGCCATAAGCCCACCTCCCCTCTAAGAAACCCCATAATCCAGGGAGCCGGAGGCATCCGACTGTACTTGAAATTTAGGGCAGACCATAAGGTCTGATCTCCAGAAAGAGACCCCGTTAAAATCATGGAGGAATGTGAGCCAAACCGAAAGGTCTGCCTGTATGCCCTTGGTAAGTCGGACCCTGTGGTGGCATTTTAACAGGCCAGCCATGACATCACACAGAGGCGTGGCAAATGCTCTGCCGGGTGTCACCACCCTGCAGGCAAAGTGAAGGTGGCCGTGAAGTACCTGCAGCTCACAAAGGTACACTTTACGCGTGGCAATCAATGCCAAAATCGCCGCGGAGATCCGGGTCACCTTACCCATGGGTAACCAGGATGCCTGTGCGACAGTGTCAATTTCAATGCCTAGAAAGGTGAGCTGGTAGCTGGGCCCTCGGTCTTTTCAGGTGCCAAGGGGACACCCAGTTCCCGCATTAGCATCTGAAATGTAGTGAGGAGACACATGCATGTGTCCGAGCCCCATTCACCCCCAAACAAAAGTCATCAAGGTAATGGGCTACAGACCGGGACCCTGACCTGCGAACAAAGGCCCACTGTAGGAAAGTGCTAAATCGTTCAAATGCCGAACATGAAATAGAGCAGCCAAAAGGCGTAGCCTTATCTACGTAAAAAATTTCCTTGGAAACGAAAACCCGACAGCTCAAAATCCCCTGGGTGCACTGGCAGTAATCAGAATGCCGATTTAATATCGCACTTTGCCAGGACGGCACCGGGACCACATGAGCATACCATCTGTAGGGCCTCATCAAATGACGTGTACCTGACTGAGCAAAGGTCATCAGGAATAGCATCATTGACCGAAGAACCCACAGGGTAGAGAAATGGTGGATTAGACGAAATTCACCTGGGGTCTTTTTCGGTACTAGCCCCAGAGGGGAGACCGTCAAATCAGGGAATGGTGGTTCCGTAAAGGGGCCCGCTACTCTCATAGCCTCAACCTCCTTAGCTATGCTTCGTGGAGCAACCTCCTCCTTACCCTTCAAAGAAAGTAAGTTCGGAGCATCCTGGGGTCCCCGAACACCCCTAAATGGAATATGAAAGCCCAACTGGATACCTACCAGCAGGTCCTCGCATCATCCCTTCTTGGATAAGCTGAGCCATCGCTCCAGCATATGGACATTAATTGGGGAGGGGGCCTTTTGCCTGGCTAGCCCCTTAAAAGGGAGCTCTGACCACCCCCTGCCCACCCCTACCTCTGCTTCGAGACCCACCAGCCCGCGGGCATGCGGAGGTGGCGTGAGGTCCAGAGCAAGAGGGACACTCGTGTCGGAAACGACACTGACGCTTGCTACGCATGCTGTTAGCTGAGAAGCTCCAACACAGCAGACGGGCTGGAACCTCCTGCCCCGCTGGCTTGCGGGGAGCCTGCGTAGCAGCTGCCCGCCACACAGCATGGCCACAATGGTACCTATCACCAGGCGCCAGACGCATGGGAGTCATATACAAGAGCCACAATTGCTGACAGGGCTCATCCCACCTCATTTCAGGATGTAATGCCACCCTCCTCCTAAATTCCTAATCGTAAGCCAACCACGACGGGCCAGGGAAATCAACCATTGCCCTGTAAATATTGTCGAGGTATTGAACCATCGGAATGGCCAAATCAGGCCGGGCCCTCAGGTATACTGCCATGTATATGAGGTATGCCGGCGACCAATTGGCCCAGGTACGTGGTGGCTTATGACGACGGGACAGCTCCTTGTCTCTGCCATCCCGTCCCTCCCTCTCCTCCTTGGTGGGCTCACGATTTGAGAGGGAGAAAATATCAACATACTCCCCTCGCCAAATCTTTTCCTTCGTGGCCTGTGACAAATGATCACCCAGGGGCAAAGAATAACCAGCCGTCGGCAAAGCCATCATTGGCACATTTCAAATGGAAGGTATGCGCAGCAGGCCCTGAACAGCCCCTGGAACGCTCGGCATACCCCCAGGGGCGGACACCCCTGCTCTAAACAAGGGACCATTTGGCAACCAGGGGTTAATGGGGCAGTGTGAAAGCAGCTGCCCGCCCACATTAACTTGACATGGACAGGCCACTGTACCCCCCCAGTGTAACTGGACAGTGTCGGTGGTGCACTAAATTGAACCTGATACTCACTAGTCGCACCCCCGTGAGCCGCCCCCACTGGGGGTTCCGGCCCATGGCGGGCGTCGGAGCTCGCGACTGGCATCGAGCTCTGTGCCCATACCTGACTGCTCCCCACTGGTAAATCAGGATGCACGGGGAGCTGCGAGGCGCCAGCTGGGGCTGGCCGGATGGCCTCAAGCAGCTCGACCCTGTTGGCAGCCCTCTGGAGAGTCACGGCCGACAAGTTGGCCGGGATTGACGAAGGGGCCGCAGTTGAAGCAGCGGCTGTGCCCCTAGCAGAAGGTGGCTGGGCAATGCCCAAAGATGCTTCCAGCATTGCTCTACGTGCAATGAGTGCATCAACTGCCTCGTAGCCCCCAGTGTGAGGTGGGCCGGGTGGGCTGGATGGCCCACTAGGCAGTTGATGAAATGAAACCCAAAAAGGGGATCCGGGGCCCAAATAGGGCCATGCCCAACACTCTGGCCCATGGGGGGGGCAGAGGAACAGTGGGGTGGAAACCCGCACCAGGCCCTCCTGGGCCATCTTGTCCTGGGCCCTGAAAAGGCCCTCCAAGGGCCGAGTTCCCTGAGGGGCCAGCCTGTGCCGGCCCAGCCTGGAAGCTGGTGCCCGGCTGCCAGGCAGGAGCCTGATTGGCCCCACTGGTAGCAGTGGGCAAGTCCCGCCCGCTGCCCTGCTGCGGGGGTGCAGCCTGAGTCCTCCAACCCGCAGGCTGCCCCCAATGGATGAGCCTCACCCTGGGAAAACCTCCTTCATGATCAAGGAGGATCGGAGTCCAAGCCCGGAGTACCATGGTAACGAAGAGCGAACGAGCACTAAACCAGGTACAAAGGGCAAAGCCGGGAGAAGATGCGACGGAGAAAACTTCTCTGCTCCATTGCGTTCTTAAAATGGCAGCTCGGCTGCCTCGTGGCCACTCCTTTTATAGAGGAGTGGCCATGCCCCCTAACTCACCCAGATGTCTGAGTCCGGGTGGGGGGGCCCTGCAAAGAGCGCGGCGGCCATTTTGGCGCCACGCTTTCATTTGTATTAATTTTAATATTCCTTGGTTAAATGTAATCTAATTCTCTTTCTTCTTCTTCACAGGATTATTCTCCAGACTTGATGTTGCATCTATATATAAAATGCTAGTGTTAATTTTCCAAAGAACCTACCCCCTGTAAATTTATGCAGACTAGTGCATTTGAACAAGGTGCACTTCGTGTGATATAATATTGTTGATCCATTTTATCAATATTTTATATAATTCTTCATGATTATATGATAAAGATTATTCATATTCCTTCATGCATTCCTGCATTCTAATCAGTTTTAAACACCCACTTAATTACATCTACCAAGAAAATCATCTTGGAAACTTTTGACCTTTTCTGTTTGATCTTTTGTATTTTGAAGAGTTCTTTGGTTGACAATCATATTCTAGATACTTTTCTGCATGGTTGTAAACTATAAGAAAAATAGAAGGGCAGGACAATGAACGTATGGAATACTGAAAAGGTTAAACCTATAAAGCTTCTCTTACTGAATATGAGACAATTTGTACTTTTTAAATATATATATATAGAACAACGCTTTGAAAAGAAAAAGAAAATGAGATTAAGGGATTCCAAATCTTTGAAAACAACTTTAGTATTACTTGTAAGATAGTAGACAATCCATCACTTTCATTATATTATCCAAAATTCTTTTTAAAGTAGGTAACTAGGGTCATTCCTGCATTAGCTGTCTGAGAGGAAATGGTATGGGTTTGTCACACACAGATAAAAAGGTTATGTCACACATTTCTGTGAAGCACAAGATTCTGACATGAAAGATGCAGTCAATGATGCAAGAGAAGGAAACACACCTTGCTAACACATTATGCACTCTCTTAGAGCAAACTGTCATTGTACTGAATTTTCCTCACAAACCCATAGGTTGCCAAGGCAGAAGTAAAAATGCTTCCTCACCATCATCCATCTTCCCTCAAGGAAATAAGTGGATAGTATTTGTCTAGCACTGATATATTTTACAGAATATTGTTGACATCCTATTATTTATATTGTAGTTTTTGATACATTTTAAGTCTTTCATTTCTATTTCTATGACCTTTGGTATTGATGCTATGTAAGCATCTCTGCTTGCATCATTAATTGCTAAGGAGCTGACAATGGATGTGGTCCACTCCCCCCCCCCAAATATATATATATATATATATATATATATATATATATATATATATATATATATATATATATATATATATATATATATATATATATATATATATATATATATATATATATATATATATATATATATATATATATATATATATATATATATATATATATATATATATATATATATATATATATATATATATATATATATATATATATATATATATATATATATATATATATATATATATATATATATATATATATATATATATATATATATATTAGTGCATTTATTTCTTTTAAAGAAACAGAAAAAAATGTCATGGTTGTATGTTACTAGATCAATTATTTGGCTGTAATATTGTTAATTTTACAAAATAGGGCCTTTGAAAGCCTAAACTTTAAAACAGGCACCTTCCTTCATTCTCCACTTCCTCCTTGCTCTCTGCCCCTTTTATCTCCTCATCTTTCTCCTGCTCTTTTTCCTCTAATCCTAACTCTTCTAGCTTCTTTTCCACATCTTTTAATTCTTTCCTCCCTTTTACTCTAACTACAACTGGCACTCTGCTCTCCTCTATCCATTCCTCTTTAACCACAACAAACCCTTCAGCCCTTTTTGATTTCTCTCAACTCCAGACCACTGAGAAGCTAGAAATCTCAAATTCCAGACTCTTGTCTGCAGGAGCAATGTGGCACTTTCACTTCTAGGGTTTTCTCCACTCTAAGTTTATCTCTATCTTTATCATTCTGTATTTGTGTATGTGTCTTCTTACATGCATACACAATATACACATGTACTGTATTTTCTGGCGTATAAGACTACTTTTTAACCCCGAAAAATCTGTGCCAAAGTTGGGGGTCGTCTTATAGGACAGGTACTTAACTGCAGCTGACAAGTATATTCCAAACTCTATATTTTAACTGGAAAAGTTGGGGGTCGTCTTATACGCCCAGTTGTTTTATACGCCGGAAAATATGGTACATGTTAGGTAGATTGGAGCATGGGATTTTCTTGGCTGGCCTCACTTCTTCAATATGCTATTGTCCTTGATGCCTCTCTGTAATTTTATAGGAGCTGGTATGAACTAAGACTCACAGATCTTAACCCAAAGGCAAAGACTATACTGTCTATGTGATCTGTTTTTATAAGGTGTTTTGTTTATGCTAAAGAATGGCCAGGAATATAAGTGTCAACTCACAATGACAATGAGACATCCAGTGTTTGCATTTCAGATTCCTAAGAAGGCATACAAATGTCTGGCTGGGTTACCTGCTATGGTAATAGAGTAGACCATACTGCCAGCAACTCAACGCCAAATTGTTAGGTGGCAGTTAACTAACCTGAACACCCTCAGGACTAGCAAAATTCAGCAGCAAAGTCCACATGGAAGGGTGAAGGTCCAAAAGTGGCTTAAATCCCACTTGAATCCATCTTGATGGAGGGCAGCAGCTTCAGCATCTGTGTGCCAAAAGGGCTCAGGACATGAAAGTGACTCACAGAACTGGATCAGTGGTATGGATGTATTGCTACGATGTGGAAGGCAGATTAAAGGCCACTGCATTATATTATCAGGACAGTCTTCATGTCTGATCACCATGAGGATCATCAATATTTGGATTCAGATATGGCAAAACAAGAAGAAAGGAAATGAACAGGCTGGATGTTGATATAATGGGAATTAGTGAGACATGGTGGCCAGGAGTGAGCCAATGCAGTATGAAAGAGTACATGGTCCATTACTCAGGAAACAATGAAAAACATCACTGGAATGGAGTTTGGGTGATCCTGAGCAAAGCGATAAAGAACACAGTGCTTAGTTTGATACCATTTTCAGATTGGGTCATTATGATCAAACTTAAAAGCAAACCTTTAAGTCATACAAGTCTATGCACCAACTGAAGGCATGTTGGATGAAGAGATTGAGAAGTTTTATGATCAGATCAATGCTGTGCTGAAGTATGCAAAAAGAAATGAAGTTACTGTGATTATGGGAGACTTTAATGTTAAAGTCATCCAGGGTAAAGAAGATGACATAGTTGGACTATATGACCTTGGAAAAAGGAATGAGAGAGGAAATTGCCTTGTACAGTGCTGTAGATCACCAACACATGGTTTAAGTTGCCACCCAGATGACTTTACACTTGGGATCCCAAATAATATTTACACTTGTAGCCCAAATAATATAGTCAGACATTGGTTGTCTGGCCAGACATCTTGCTATGGTAATGGAATAGACTATACAGCCAGCAACTCAACACAGAGTGTTGGGAGGTGGTAAATAACCTGACTCCCCAAAGGGGTGGATGAGCCCCTTTTGGTGGGGTGATGGCCCTCTCAGTGGAGGAAATGCCATTGGAAACCATCATATAAGGCAGAACGGCAAAATGAGTGGAAGAGAAGCCACTTCATCCTGATTCCCAACGGTCATGGATGCAGAAGAGGCCATGCCAGATGGATTGGCTGTAAAGGTGCACCTTGTTAATATCCTCAAGTTTGCAGCAGTCCATTTCAGTCCCAGTGTTAAATCCTGAATTCATTCATATTTGATACATATTGAAAGGTTTTTTTTTAACCCTAGCCTATTTAAATAAACACACTACAGTAATACTGCTGTAAATATTAATATTTATAAGTATACTATATAACAATTTCCTATAGTTGTTTTGATTCAGATACACTAATTATAATTAAATTAGTGGCAGGTTCACACTGATTTTTGGGAACACATTGATTAGCTTCACTTAGCTACACTTCACCATCCTCCCAACACCTATAATGAATATAATACAACCTATGATTTAATGATAAGGTATTATCTAATATAAACATTAGACTCTAATTCTTTTCAATTAAAGTATTTGTTTACATGGACATGTTTGGCTTTCTCTGTGTAATCTATAATTTTCACCACCTGCTCCAAATCAGTAAATGATACATGCTATCTTGGTTTATTAGTTTTGATTAAATGGAAAAATGTTTTTTCTTTCATCAACTATTGACTCATATCTAAAGTTTTGTTTTGAACAGATTTCACTGTGACAAGACTTTGAAAGAAATGTTCCTAACGCCTGGTAACTTCAGAATTTGGTATAGCACTCTTTTATGGGGGTTTATATGTTCAAATTTTAGTGAGAGGTAGTATATGTGGCGCTGGACAAATATAAAAATATTAGTGGTCAAGATGGTCTATGAAAACCCTCTTCCTTCACTACTATTCAAAAGAGACACCAAGCATGGGAAAATCTGAGAAGCTGACTACTTTTTAACCAATTAATCACTTCTCCCCATGCCAAAAATAAATAAATAATAATGGCTATTTTTAAAGAGGTTATCTAGATATTTAGTGCTTGGCATCATAAAATAATCAAAATGTCTTTTAAAATGTCTTTCAGATTAAATATGTGGTCTCAAGCATTTTTGAATAACTAAATTCTATGACTTTTTTAAAATGGAAATTCATATAAATTACATACAAATTTTAACTGCAGTTTCTCTCGTGCTAGAAGACCCCAAAGATGATGATATGATCTGTAATATGGTTGTTGAAGGAGGAAAGAACCACAACCAGATGGGATTTGGCTGCAGTTCCGCTTTGCCGAGATATTTAACGGGATGTGTTGTACATAAGGAAATACTGAACCAAACATTGGAGTAAGTGCAATACATTCAATAGAGGAAATATATGTATCCTTTAACCTCTAAGGCAATGTTTCCATGTCCACTCCACAGAACACAGACTAGAAAGCTATGTGCAATTTCCAAACTCTTCTGCTAGAAACATTTTGCCTGAATGTTTTCTAAAACATTTTGCATCGTCTTTTGAAATAAAAAGATGAATGGCTGGGAATTAGTAAAGGTTTTGACTGGAAACCAAGGTAAAACTAATCTATGATATATGTAAGACAAACAGTGAAAAAAAGTCAGAAGGAATAAATCAATTCATTTGAAATGTGGTGTTGGAGATGAGCCTTAATGAACACCACAGATCCCCAGAAAAAAATAAGTAAGTGTTCTCAATAGAGAGAAAAATGAATAAATTGAGTTTTACCTCTGACATAAAATGAAAATACACCAAAAATAATCGGCAACTTACATATGGGGTTGGAAAGCTGCCTGAAACCTTGGGCAGCCAAAGCTGTCAATATGGCCTGAATGGATCAGTATAAGACAGTGATGGTGATACTTTTAGAGAACAAGTGCCCAAAGGAGGCATATGCAGGCAGGTACTGCATATGCCCACACATGCATGTGATGTCACCAGTGAGCCTCCGGTGACATCATGTGGGTGCATGTGCCTCTGTAATTCCCTCATCTCCATGCAGTTCCCCGTTCCCCCCATGGGTGCACAAACCCCTTGTGAGTTCCCTCCATGGGTGTGGGCATCTCCATGGGTTCCTGGACCCCACAGGTGTGCATGCCCCATGGATGTGATGCCTCCACTGCCTTCTAGGGTGAGGTGGGGGTGTCAGGTCATCTTACCTCTTCCCCACCATCGCTTCCAGAGCAGGACTTCAGCCTGCCCTCTCACCTCCCCATTGGCAGAGGGAGAGGACTGGGTGAGAAAGCATCACTGCCATTGGCACCAGCCAGGCTGGGCTGGGCAGGGCATGCCTGGGATGGCATGTGTGCCCACAGAAAGGCTTCTGCATGCCTCCTCAGACATGCATGCCATAGGTTTGCCACCAATTGTATAACAGATGTTCTCAAATCTTCTGTGTTCCTAACATGATGATGTGGGATTCAAGACTTCTTCTAAATCTTGCAAAGCTTAGTGTTTCTGTCAGATTGCAATAAAAGGCTATTCTAGGCATTCTGATTAGCAATAACTCCTCTGTAGTTAAATCCTGCTCACAATCTCTTTTAAGTTGCACAACATATCCATTTAGCTTGTAACATTCTAACATTAGTTTCTTTGCCAATAGCACTATAACTCCTTTTCATTGCCTATTAGAGAAAAGAATTACACCAAGCTGCAGCCAAAGATCACATAAGAAACAAGAAAGTACTTTCTGTAAATTATTTCTGTATGCCTTAGGAGTTGAGACAAATGAAGAAAGCAACCTTTAGGGGAAGTCTTTTGTTAACGCTTGTCATGTTCTGGATTTAGCTGCAATCACTCCAATTGGAAGTCTAAAGAAATATTTATTTATTTATTATTTTTATTATAATATATTTATATACCACCTGTCTGGAATATTCTCCCACTCTGGGTGGTGTAAAATAGTTACAAATTTTACAAATTACTATAACAACCAATATACAATAATTTAAATAATACATTAAACAATGGCCACAATGAGGTATAAGATATCATACATTAATTAAATTAATAATCAGCTATTGGAAGGATATCTCTAAAAGCCTCTTTAAAGAGGAAAGTTATTAATTGCTTTTTACATACAATGAGCAACAGAGCTTAGTGCAGTTCCACAGGTAGTGAGTTCTAAAGTGTTCGTGCCACTACTGAAAAGGATAAACAACAACAACAACAACAACAACAACAACAACAACAACAACAACAACAACAACAACAACAACAACAACAACAACAACAACAACAACAACAACAACAACAACAACAACAACAACAACAATAATAATAATAATAATAATAATAATAATAATAATAATAATAATAATAATAATAATAATAATAATAATATTTTTAAAATTTGTATCCTGCCCTACTCAGCACAGGCCGACTCAGGGTGGCTTACAACACAAATACAGTAAGAAATACAATACAGTTACAAATCAAAATGCAAAATACAATAATCATCCCACTAATACAAAGTACAACATACACAGTAACTCACCCCGCCCCACCAAAAAGTCCCAAAATGGGAAATGATGGTCCTACTGCCACTATGGCATTTAGGTCCTGGCCAGCAGTGTGGGGGTGGGGGTCCCAGGATGTAGGTGGAGATGGTCGGTGGCAGCTCCCACCTGCCTCCCCTCCCTGGGCCAATGGCGTGGGCTCTGGGTGGAGGCAGGGAGCAGTCAAAGCTTTTCTCACCAGCCTCAGATTCAGCTCCTCGAACTGCACTGCTTGAGAGGAATGGGTGATTTGGGCTTATGTTCTGTGGAAGAGATGCTCTGACAGGTAAGAAAATACTAAACCATATAGAGCTTTGAATGTCAAAAATAACACCTTGTGCCTGATATGGAAGGAAATATGTAACCAATGCAGGCCTGCCAAGACTGTAGAAAAGCACTCATTTTTTATTTCTGTAATCAACCAAATATGTCCTTTGTCATAAAATAGATTTTATATGGATGCTAGTCCTGTTTCATACTTCTCTATGTTACCATTAACACTGTACCCATTTGCAGTGCAAAAGGATGTTAAGATAACAAAGAGGGCAGCTGAGTTGCAGGTTTTTATTATGCTGGAGGGAGCATTTGCTGTGCACGTTTCATACATTACTCATCATGCCAATTTAATCACTAAATATAAAGGCAAGTTCTACTAGCTGTCCAAATAACACAGACTACTCCAGATTACTAACAAGAGACAGGCAAATAAAGACAGAATATACAAAAGAAGACATACTGGATTGAAAATATTGGTCTTCCAGCAGTTTCCACAAATCTCTATTAATTGATTCATTACATATTCATGTTGCATTGTATTGCACCAAGTAGCATAATTTAGAAAAGTATATTGCTAGTAGCGCTACTGAAAACTCACACAGCACATCTGTTGAATCCAAACTGGTCTGCCTTCAGTTTCCTTGTACAGTATAAACAAAATAAGACATGCTGAGACATGTTGCTAGTACTGAATTCTTGTGTCCTTATACTATGATTTTTATCTGAAGGGAAAAAAGAATGAACAAACAGTATGAGAGGAGTTGTAGTGTTTATTCATGGTTCCCAAAGTTTACTCAAGTGTATGGGAAATAAACAGGACAAACCAAAATTTTACATAAGGATGTAAATCCCTACAAAAAAATCTGATTTTGTTTTGTTTTAATCTGCAAGAATGTGAAATATTTGCATGGTCTTGTTAAGAGAATCCTACATTTCTAAGAAGAGACTTTCTGATAAATTTGTGAATTGTGCAAGTTGGATAAATGTTAGACCTAGAAATAATGCTCACTGAATTTCTCAACAATTTATGTTGTCCTGTAATAACAAGACACCTTAGAGAGGCATTATAAAGCCCTGTCTCCAGATAAGAGTCACACAATAGGCATTTTCATTCTCTGTAATTTTGATAAATTATCTCTAGTGATTTTTCCCTTCCAGACACAAAGTGTATACATTCACTTGCATGCACACTCATCTGCACACCCACACAGGCAACAAGCCCAGAATGGCTGGCTGTGTTTTTTTTTTTAATGACTACAGACTCTATAATGGTTCAGATTGGTAAAGGGAGCAGGAATCTTCTTAATTTTGGGCAATTTGAAAACATGAAGCAATTTTGTGAAAGGGAGTTTTTCTGTTGAACTCACATTTTTATACCTTATTCTCCCTATCAGTTTAATCAGCAAAGAGTGCATGCTGTAATTCCCTATCCTTGCCTATAAAGAGAAAACAAATGAGGAACTGCAAAATTACAGTATCATCACTGGAAATGAAAGGAAAAAAACCAAATAGAAAATAATAATCCATTTTTCACTTTTTTCTCAAATGATATCACTATACATTATTGTGGATATACAAGAAAAAGGAAGCTGTTGAAAACAAACAAGTGTGGAAGGAATATGAAGCTGGGACTACTGTTTCATTGAGGAAGATATTTATTAGAAATGTTATAAGAATAGCCAGTTCTACTTTGATGAAAAATTATTGGGGTTACAGAAAAGTTTTGGGCAAAAACAAAATAAGGACAAAAAATAAATAAGATAAAAAAATTGTGGTATCTTAAAAAATAACTGCTTGTTTTTATATATGTTTTTATTGATCAATTCTGGTTCCTCAGAATAAAAGAAAAGGCAACATGACAGTCATTTATCCACGGCCCTAAAATAAAGAGATACAGGTTGCAACTTGTGGAGTTAGTTTTGCATTTCACACTTAATAATGAGTTAACATAATCATTGTGGCTTTACACAGTTAGTAAGGGGTTAATAATCCTTGAATTTACTCTTGAAGTTTGTTCCATAAAAGTGGCAGTGGTTAGTTGAGAAGGAAAATATGCTATGGAAAATGATAGTGGTTAATGTCAAGATTTGACCTGGATAGAAGGTACCACACAGGCCACTGAGCCACGTTACCCACAAATATTCCTTGTGCGGGTATAAATGCTGTTACTGGGGAATTCTTCCTGTCACGCCCTGATCAATCTCTCAAAGTCCTCAAACTGTTTATTGTTCCAGAATGATTTAGCAAAACCCCAAAGCCACATACTTTGTATGCTTCTGTCTTGCAAACCAACTTTCCAGAGCAGTTTCTGACATACATCCACAAAATAAATGACTTTTAGCATGACCAAAAAACAACTAGAAAAAGTACCATACCTGCCACATGACCACAGAAACATCTGTAGATGCAGACAGCTGGTCTCTGGCTGTAAATTGAGATGACCCCTCCCCCTAGAGTTGGACATGATTGGATTTTGAGCAAGGGAGGCCTTTTTCTTAATATATGAGTAAAATGGTGTAACTGTTTCAAAAATAAGTTGTTATTGTTGTTCAGTCACACAGTCAAATCCAACCCTTTGCGACCCCATTGACCACCACTGACCAGGTAAGTAAGACTTTTTGTTAGATGCTTTACCAATACAACTTAAAGATAAAGAGATAAAATATTTTCAAAAATTTTTGAATTATTATTGTAATGGGGGAAGAGACCAAGAATATCAAAAAAGTTGTGGTATTTAGCACAGAAAAAGGGTGGATTGGAAATACCAAATATAGATACCTATTATAAGGCGTTTCAATTAAAAAATGTGGTGAAAATATTAATGAAAGAAGAGATGATATGGGAGAAAATGGAGATGAAGGAAGTGAAGCAGGTTGGGAAAGCAATTTTTTTGGATAAAATATTAATAAAAATTGAATTTAAAAATAGATTGATAAAAACAACATTGAATCTATGGAAGAAATTGAAAAGGAAGTTAGCTCCAGATGTGTCCCCAATTACAGAAATGGAAGATTTGAGGAATTTTCCGTTGACGTTGGATAGGAAGGTGAGGGATGTGTTTCTGAAAAACGATGTATTCTTGCTAAAAGATTGGATTCAGATATGTAAAAATAAAGAAAAAAGACTGAGAATTTATGAACAATTGAATTTGAACTGGTTTCAAGTCATTTTATTGAATAAATGGAATAATAAATTTTTTTGGAGACCAGCTTCATAAGAGAAAGGACAGATTTTGAAGAGTTAGTATTTAAAATGAGAAAAGGAGAGGTAGGAATCAAGGGCCTTGTTAATAAATTGTATAAAATGTTAAATGGTGATGATGGATCACAGAAAACATTAAGAAAAAAATGGGGAAAAGATTTGAATATTAGAATTTCGGAGGAAAGCTGGAGGTATAAATGGAAAAGAAGAATTATGAGATCTATGTCTGTGAGAGTTATGGAGAATAACTACAAAATGTTGTGGAGGTGGTACCTGACACTGGTTAGGTTAAATCAGATGGATTGTACTAAAACGAAAATGTGCTGGAGATGTAAGACTCTCACGGGGACTTATAAACATATGTGGTGGAGTTGTGATGTGGTTAAAGCTTTTTGGCTTAAAATAGAAAATGAAATATCACAAATAATGGGTAGTAACTTTAAGCTGGAGTCAGGTACCGCCTTATTGATGGAATTTGATAATATGAATATGGAAGAACACAATATAGAACTGTTAACAATAATATTGACAATTGCAAGACAATGTATAGCTAGAAATTGGAAGAATGATTCTACAGTGGATATAGAGGAATGGAATTGAGAAATGTGGCATCTTGCACTTAATGATAAGCTAACATGGGAATTGAAAATAAAAAGAGGTATGACAGATAAAAACAAATTTGGAATCATCTGGAAACCATTTCTGGTTTATACACTGTCTGAAGGTAAATGTAGCAGACCAGCCCCAAGTCACATGAGTTTTTGGTTATAATATGTGATGCTGGGCAGCTCTGCAACTCCCAAGGCAATGTACATAGCACTGGGGTATTATCTTATGTTTAGATTTGTTTTTCTTTTTAAGATAGTGTATTTTTTACATTAAAATATTATATGTCTAAGCAAGAGGGTTTAAATAAGGTAAAATGAATATACACTATCTGTTATTATAGTATTTTTGAGTATGTGATTTTATTTTTAATTTTTACTTGTAATTTGTATTTTTATGTTATCCTTTATTATGTATTGATGTCTTTTTTCTTTGTGTACTACTTTTTCTTTTTTTAAAAATAATAAAAATTAAATTAAAAAATTAAGATTTTATTATAAATGACAAGTAACTATAGGAGAAAGCACATATTGCTTACATTGGCTACTGACAGAGTTAATACGGCACTTAACACTTGTATGGATATAGCATGGATATAGGGATCTAATTATTAAGTTTGGATATGTGTAACTCAATGGTTTAACATACTTGTGACATTAACAAGATACAATTTAACAAAGTGAGTCTATCTTATTTCAAAGCATTATAATTTATTCAGTGCATTGAGGCAAAGCTTATAGTTGCAAAGTTAACAAAATTAACCAAAAGGAAAATTAAAATAATCTTTCACAAATAGCCAGGAATAATACTTAAGCATTTATTACTTATATTAATAACACACAATGAGAAATAGGAAAATAGTATGACATTTTGAATACATCACTACTAAAACCAGTATTCTTAGTTATATGGTCAAGAAAGAATTAACACAAAGTTTTAGTCACGGTAAGATAATGATGTGCTTAAAATTAAAAGTGAAACCAGGAGAAATATCTCTCTTAGAATAAGAGACTTAATATTTTCAATACTTAAACTATAAAGAAATCATTTTGACTCATTAAGATAAAATGCATTAAAATTGTAAAATACACGGAAAAACTGGATAAAAGAACAAGTAGGTGAATTATTTTAACTGCAGTCTCTTTTCAGTAACATCTCCTTATCTATTGTTTAAAGGACATTGAATTGGCAAGCATAAACATATCCTTTCTTGGTACAGTGCCCAGGTGACCTGTGTGATGTCTGTAAACACCAGGCCAGGTATTCATGCAGGGTGGCATAAGCCAGTTACTTTTTTCAGTCCATGAGAAGACATATTTATATTTTGAGGGAGGTGATGTAAATCATGTCCCCTCCTTATCTTGTCCTTGCCCTTTTAAGCTAGGAGAAGCTCTTGTGGCCAAGTTTTACTTGTCAGGGCTAACTCTTGTCATTGTTATTCTTTAAGATACCAACCTCCTTCTTTCCCTAACTGCCTGGTTAAACAACACACTTCTACTTTTAGCTGCCACATGTAGATTTACAAACAAAGCCTCATACATTACTTTTGAAAGATAAATGATTTCATGCCACCTTTCATTTATTTATTAACTCAGACAATGTCCAAGCTACTTATATACTGTACTTAAAAGATTTACAGTATATGCTATGTTTACATGCCATTTTCACTAGTCACTGACAAAAAAACATAAGATGCATTCATCTCTCAAGCATAAGGTTTTAAAGGTGTAAGACTAGGTCTGAACTTGATTTTCAACCATTTTTTTCTTAATTAAGTTTGCTACATATTTTTCCTCACCCTTCAGAAGTTTGATTCCTCATCTTTAACATCTGTTTTGGAGTTAGCCAAAACATGGGCTTCTCCATGCCATGAAATTTAATCTGGCCAATACAAATGGGAAATTAACTGGACAAGTGCAAGTTGTTTTAAAGAAAAACTTATCAAAAAATCAAATGCCTTTCTATAGAATATTTTAAATTGAATGACAATTTAGATCAGGGGGTGCCCAAACCTTTTGGGCTGTGGGCGAGTCACGTGGTTCAGGCTGGTCATGTGGTTCACTTTGGCCTGTGGGCTGGATCTGGCCCCTGACACCATTTCATCCATATGGGCATGTATTACTTCTGCTTCCAGAAGTGATGAGGGCTTCGCAGGCTGGATGAATTGGCATTGGGGGCCAGATCTGGACCATGGGCCATAGTTTGGGCACCCCCCAGTGGTGGGCATCAGTAGGTTTGCACCAGTTCACCAGAACCATTAGCAGAAATTCTGACTGTCCCCACCCAGGTGCAACACAAGGCTTCCCCCCTTGCCACACCCACCATACCATGCCAACAGTGTGGTAGTAATTTTTTTGGGAGCCCACCACTGGGTACCCCTGATTTAAATTGAAGGATAATTTGACAAATTCTCCAATCCTTAAAGTAGCTTGGGCTAATAGAGAAAGAACAATTTATGCAATTGACTTGATACAACTGCAGCAATTAGAAGCACTAGTTCTACTAATGTACATATTTTTGAATTCCAATATCCTCTCATTTATTCTTGTACAACTTTTAATACAAAGCTGCATCATAAAATAGGCAGATGTACAGAAATGAAATGCTACTTGCATTTTGATTCATGTATTTATTCACAGTGTGAATAAATGTGTAAAGGCTCAGGGTAAAGCCATGTCATGAATTTCAAAGAGGTCTTCTGAGGAGAATCTAAGTTAGGAGACACAAAGGACTTCCTGTGTTTCTTTTCCTGTTCTGAAAATGCTAGTAAGCAAAACATATTTTGTTTTCCCCCTAAGTTTTCCTAAACTGAACAATTATTAATTATTTTCATACATTTCTAATGCTGAAGTTTGAGTTGTGAAACATGCAAGCAGTAGAGGAAAAGCAATAGGTTTTGAAAACCCTCATTAAAAAAAAACTCAGCAGGGTTTCATATCAAATTCAGTGACTTACTCCCTGTCAAAAAAGCAAAGTCTTCAGGAAAACAATCAACCTTAGCCTAATCATATACCAATTGATATAATGTATATACACGAGTATAAGTCGGGGGTTTTAGCCCCCAAAATGAGGTCTAAAAATGGGACTCAGCTTATACTCAGGTCAACATAAACACTCAAAAACATACCCACACAAATGTCTAAATTAATTAATTTTACCATATTTTCTTGTATTTTAATTATTGAAACTCACTAGCAGCAGCTGCATTTTCCACCTCCGACTTATACTTGGGTCAATCTATTTTCCTAGTTTCAGAGGTACAAATTAGGTACCTCGACTTATATTTGGGATGCCTTCTACTTGAGTATATACAGTAGCAAGAGGAACTGCAGTAGCTCAAATGGTTAACATGCTGAAGTCAATGGCTAGAAGGTCAGAGTTCAATTTCTGAGTGCTGCACAATGGAGTGAGCTCCCATCTCTGTCTCAATGTCTGCAAACCTAGCAGTTTGAAAGCAAGAAATTGCAAGTAGATAAATAGTTATCACATCGGTGGGAAGGTAAACAGTGTTCTGTGCACTCCGGTGTTGAGGCATGCCTGCCATGTGCCCACGGAAATGTCTCCAGACACAGATAGCACTATCTCTTTGGCTATAAACAGAGATGAGCGCTGACGTCCCCTCTTTACCTTTATACCAATTGATTCCTGGGGTATAGAAAATATAGGAAACTGGAATGGCAATTCATGACCTTCAGATCACACTTTAAGCAGAATATCTTATCAAGGTACAATCTGGTCTTAGAGTCACTAAAAGTATTCTACTTTGTAGCCTAACCATACTATTCTACTGTCCTTCAGCTAAGCCAGAACCTTGTTGACACAGCAATCATGTATCTGTCTTTTATTTTGCTCATTCCATTAAATCCAGGCTGAGATAAATCTTCAGCCTCTTTTGCCAGTAGGAAACAATCAATCATGGTGCTGATGAAACAAAGCAAAAAAGTATTTGAAGACTTTCCATAGGTAGGCCATGCCACAGATCACTAAACCTAGTCCATAGGCAATTATGTGTAGGCGAGCTCAGTCCATCCACAGACCTTCTCCCTGTACACTGATTAAAAGAATCCAAAAGTATGTCAAAATTATAGCAGGCCCATTGAATCATTGGGTATTTGTAGTGTCAACTCCTCCATAGGTTCTACTGGAATTCAGGGGCAGAAAATGACATTAATAAATGCAGGAATTAATGTCACAGGAATCAGGTGGCTTTTATCAGGGTGAAGTGCATTAGGTAGCTTTATGAATGAAGAAGCTTTATGTTACCAGCAAGACATTTGCAATTTTCTTGCATTTTGTTAACAAAGAAGACTGCCATTTGAGAAACTAACAGGGAGTCAATCCATATATTCAAATAGTATAATAGGAATAATTGATTACATTAAAATCTCATATCTTTCAGAAAGGAATAGCAGAGCTAAATCCTTCTCAACAGAAGGAAATTGTTTCTCTCTGTTGGAAAGTATCTTATCAGAATACACTCTTATTTGAAGAACCCTTTTTCTTACAGATAAAATGCTTCTTTTCAATCATCCTAGGTTTTCTGAATTAATGCATGGTAGACCTTAATGTATTATGATAAAAGTTTATTAGCAGGTTCTCTTGCTTCCTTTGAAATAATACCTCTTCTATAGCCTTATGTCAGAATACCTAATATAGCCATCAGAAACTGAGATATCTCACCTACATGGAGATGTCTTCTGGCACTCTTACATAGCTTCTTGCTTCATAAATAAACAATAAGCAATCAGCCTGATTGATCAGGCAGTTCCTGGAACTAACTGTTTACAAGTCATGAAGTTCCTTACCTCTGCTTTTTTTTAGTAATGAACAATGTATTCAGTAGTTTCAAAGTTATTTTTTAGTTCTAACAGCAACCATACTTAAGTGCAATAAGTAACATCCTGTTGCTTTCAAAATGTTATTTGTAAATGACATTTTAAGGTAATCAGAACTGTTTTGACAGGAATTTTCAGACTACAATGCATTTGTATTAAACATAATTTTTACTTTTCCCCACAGGCTTGCAAAATCTATCTCTTTAAAATATTAACACGAGATAACTCCTTCAGAACAATGGAAAACTGAAACATGAATATTCATTAAATTGAGTCATTGCAATGTAAAATTAATTTAAACATGTTAAACATGTTAAAAATACTTTATATTCCAAATATAATTCCAAATAGTACAAAGTTGTTAATAATGGTTCAAAGTTTTTGATATTGCATAATTTAGCAAAAGGGGGAAAAACACAAAAGTTATTAAAGTTTCAAAATGTATTACACCATATTCAGATAGAATAATTCACTGTATTAATAACAGATTTTATTTCAGCTTACTGTTGTTAATAGTGATTTTGTTCCAGTTTACTGTTGATAATAATTTACTTAATGTTCAGAAATTTCTTCATGTACAGACAGAAAGAGTGTGAAACTTTAAGAAGTATGCAAAAAAAAAACCCCGTCAGCATAGGACATTCAGAAAATCTCTGAAAAGTACAGATTTTATCCTACCACATGAAGTGATAATATACCTTTAAGGTCTGATCTTCAGAGAACACCCCCGCCCCTCAAGAAAAAAATCTAGATAATTATTTCCCCCATTTTATTACTTCCTGTTATGAACTCCCAGATATTTAGTACTTCCTGTTTGAAGTGGTTCTTTCCTATTTCAAGCTTTCAATGGTCAATTAAAAGGCAAATAGGAGTATTCACGACCATTTCACATACATGTAGCACATTCAAACAAACAGCTGAGAAGTAAAGAAGGCCCTAACTACATTGATCATTTTGATGTGGACTGACCTGTTGTAAACAGGGCCACAACAGTGGTGGTGGGAGGAGAAATATGCCATTTGACGTGATCCTGTCATGCAGATGATACATTGGCCTCAAGCAATTCTCATCTATTTCCCCTGTTAATTAAACACTTTCCTTATACATTCAAGGATTGTAAGGGAAGAAAATAGGTGTAGATTCCAACCTTTATTGGAATCAGACAGCTCAAGTCAGAGTTGAAGTGCAGCTGACAGAGCAGGTTCAAATTTGCGGGGGTGTAGGACAAGGTTGTATGTTGTCCCCGACACTGTTTAATATATATTTAGGGAGTATTTTTTTCAGAAGCACTATTAGATTTAAACATCGCCATTAAAGTAAATGGGGAATACCTGGATAACATCTGATATACTGATGACACTGTTGTTTATGTTTATTTGATTTATACCCCGCCCTACTCGGCAACAAGCCGACTCAGGGCGGCTTACAACACATCAGTACAAGTAAAAAAGGCAATACAGTAGTACAAAAAATAAGTATCTAGTACAATATAAACAGTACATATCAAAATGTATCAGCAATATATCTGCAAAACAATGTTATCTCAGAACATAATATCAAAAGGCAGTGTTGGCCACAAAGAACACTGCAGATCTTCAGTTGATGATGGATCAAGTTAGAGTTCCAAGTACAGAATATGGTTTGGATCTCAACACCAAGAAGAATAAATATCTTGTTATAAACCTAGCACCAACTCATGGCAAGCTAATGGCAGGAACACAAAAAATCAAGAGTGGATAAAATAGTTTATTTGGGGAATACGTTACATTAAAATTGGGAGACCAAGGTAGAGATTAAAATACAAATAGAAAAGGCAAGATCCACATTCATAAAAATGTGACATTTGTTATGCAGTAGAGATCTAACTCTCACTACAAAGATCCAAAAAGTGAGATGTTACATATTCCCAGTGTTGCTATATGGAGTCGAAGCTTATACATTGACTAAAGCATTTGAAAAAAAGGATCAAAGCCTTTGAAATGTGGATCTACAGATGGCTGCTAAGGATGACCATGTGACTAACGTATAAGTATAGCACCGAATAAATAAAGAACAAGAACTCTTTAAGACAATTAAGCAAAGAAACCTCCAATACCTTGGCCATGTCATGAGAATGACATAAAATATAGAATATTCCAACTCACTCTTCAAAGAATGCAAGCGTGGCACCAAAATGGCCGCCGCACTCTTTGCACCCCCCCCCACCGGGACTCATACATCCGGATTAGTTAGGGGGCGTGGCCACCCCTGTATAAAAGGGGTGGCCACGAGGTAGCCTTGCTGCCATTTTAAAGAACAGCGACGGAGCGGAGAAGTTTGCTCTGACACTGCTTTCTTGGATTTTCCTTCTTATTCTGATTGGAGGATATCTCTCCTCCGATCAGTGCTGCAGTGCTTGTGTGGCCATGGCACCCAAGCAAAAGGCTCATGTGGCCCCAAGGCCGCATCCAAGGGGCAGGGCTCGGCCTACCCCCTCGACCTCCTCTTTGGGGCTGCCACCAGGCCGGAGGGCTCAGGCGGGTGCCCCACGGGGGGGTGGCAGCATTACCTTATCACTGCTACTAATGAGGGTGACCAGGCCTCTGCTTACCCGCCCAGTCACAGGACTCGGGTGGGGGCTGCGTGGGCCTGCTCCCCTGGGGTTTCTACCCCTATTGAACCTTTGCACGGCATGGGGCATAGCGGCCCATTTGGGCGTGGCACAGGATCACGCCCCGCCGTTCCACCGGCCCCCCATGGGCCAGATTATTGGGCCTGGCCCTATTCTGGGCAGGGATTGCCACATGGCTTTCCCCCTCTGCCCGGCGGGCAGTCTGGCCCACCCGGCCCACCTTGTTCTGGTGGGTCTGACACTGTGGATGCTCTCCTTGCCCGCATATCGGCACTCGAGGCATCCATGGGAATTGCTCCACCACCTACGGAGGGTGGGCTTGGCAGCTCCTCGGCTGCGGCCCACATGCCTGCCACTGCAGCGCAGCGGGGCATCAACAGGGTTGAGCTGCTGGAGGCCATCAGGCCAGCGCAGGCTGGCGCTTCACAGCTCCCCCATCCGGCCATTCCGGCAGGGCATTCCACCGGGGACCGGTCCTGCTTGGCATGGACGCATGGAGACACAGAGTTCGATGACCATTGCGAGCTCCGACGTCCACCACGGGCTGGAACACCCAGTGGGGGTGGCCCGTGGGGGTGCACCGAGTGAGTATCCTGGTCAAGTCAGCACACCGGTGACACTGGCTCATAACACTGGGGGGGGGTACAGTGGCCATGGCCGCAACAGGCTACTGCGGGAGGGCAGTTCAATGCACACTACCCTGTTACCTCCTGGGCTCCTAATTACCCCCAGGTTCTTACAGGGGTGACCACCCCAATGCTTCCGCCTAACTTCTCGGGGGTCTGACAGGGCCCATTATGTGTTCCCCCACTCCAATCCGTGTCAACGGCGGCCCTGCCGACGGCAGGTTACTCCCTACCCCTGGGTGACCATTTATCCCAGGCTACTAGGGAGAAGATATGGCATGGGGAATATATCGACATTTTCACCCTCCTGAAACGTGAACCCACTAGGAGGAGAGGGAGAGGCAGGACGACAGGGACAAGGAGTTGTCCCATCGTCGTAAGCCGCCTCATACATGGGCCAATTGGTTGCCGGCCTATTTGATATACATGGCAGTATATCTACGGGCCCATCCTGATTTGGCCATCCTGATGGTCCATACCTGGACAATATTTACCGGGCCGTGGTTGATTTCCCTGGCCCGTCGTGGTTGGCCTATTACGAAGAATTTAGGATGAGGGCGGCCCTTCACCCTGAGATGCAGTGGGACAAACCCTGCCAGCAGTTGTGGCTACTGTATATGACCCCTACACGGCCAGCGCCTATGCTCCATACGAAGAGTCTATTTTCACGCAACTACCTCCGTGGCTTTCTTTGGGGCTCTGAGAAGCAGTGAGCTGGTCCAACTTTCAACAGGGGACATGTTCTGCAGGGCACTGGAACTGGAAGATGTGTCGCGCAACCTCTGTGGAGGATTTGCTCCTCAAGGGCTGGTCAGAGAAGAAAGAGTAGTAGCATGATGCTGCCATCTGTCCGGTTGGTGCCCTACATGCGTTTGTGGCAGAGCGTGGTTCACGCCCTGGCCTGTTGTTCTGCCACCAAGAAGGGTCTCCCCTTACCAAATTACAATTCTGGAGGGTTACTGGGATGGCGCTTCACAGTGCGGGTGTCCCTGGGGCTCGTTACAGTACTCATTCATTTCGGATAGCCGCTGCATCAACTGTGGCTGCATTTGGGTACTCTGAGGCTGACATACGTCGCATGGGCAGGTGGGAATTTGCGCCTTTTTTCTCCGTCTGTTCGTCCCCTCACTGCATGAGTGCCTTGTTATGCCCTCAATTCTCTCTCCTTCTCTTACAGACCCTGTGTGTTTCCGCAAACCGGTGGCAGTGTGGCTGGTGGGCCACAATTTATGTGCACTGGGCGGCACAGTATGCTGCTTCGTCAGAGTAGGGACCCCATCTCGGGCTACATGTAGCCACGCGTATGCAGTGGTATGGTGTGCACGGCATGAGGTGGCAGGAACTGTTGCCATTCCTGATGTCCATTGGGGATGACGGACCGCCAGATGTTTTAATTCTGCACCTCGGAGGCAATGATCTTGCACAAATCACTGGCCTGGCATTAAAAACTTCTGAGTGCAGTGACCTGGCATTTCTTCACCATTTATGGCCGTACACACGGTTGCTGTGGTCAGACATTGTGCCGAGACACTGTTATACGGGAGGCATTGAGCCCGTGGTTTGGACCGTGCCCGGCGGTCAGTGAACAGGGCTGTTGCCTGGTTCCTTATCGAGAATGGCTTGGGGGACAGCCATTCATCATCCAGGGATAGGGTTACAGGATTTTAGCCTGTATTCTGGAGATGGGGTTCACCTGTCAGCAAGAGATATGCACCTCTTTTTGAATGACGTGCAAGCGGGCCTGGTGACTGAATTGTCGTTCAGGGGGGGCGGATCTCTGATGCGATTTTGGCAATGCTTGCCAAGAGCAAGGTGTCTCTCCGGGAGTTTCAGGTGCTTCACGGCCACCTCAACTTCACCTGCAGGGTGGTGACACCAGGCAGAGCCTTCGCCAGGCGTCTATGTGATGCTATGGTGGGCCTTTCTAAACGACACCACAGGGTACGGCTGACCAGGGGTTTACGAGCAGACCGGTCGGTTTGGCTCACATTCCTACAGGACTTTAATGGCATCTACTTTTGGAGATCTGAGCTTATGGTCAGCCCCCAGTTCCAAGTACCGTCGGATGCCTCCGGCTCCCTGGGGTATAGGATTTATTTTGAAGGAAAGTGGGCCTATGGTCAATGGCCCCAGGGATGGCAGTTTTGGGTGCCCTTATGCTCTGGGGGGACAGGTGGGCTAATTCTGTGGTTCACTTTTGGTGTGACAATGCTGCTGTTGTGCACATTGTCAATGCCCAAATGTCTCAGTCCCCCAGAGTCATGGCCTTAGTTCGCCAGTTTGTTCTTATGTCCTTGTGCCTTAATGTGCTCTTCAGGGCCAGACATGTGCCAGGCATTAATAACGATATTGCCGACACTTTATCCCACCTGCAGATCTCCCAGTTCCGTGCCTTGGCTCCAGATGCAGAGGAACTTCCCTCTCCACTCCCGGCCGAGATATGGACATTTGGCGAGGAGAGGTGAACCGGACGATTGGCATGTCTATGGCACCTCGCACGTGTAAGGCGTATCAGCATACACTCCTTCAATTTAGGACCTTTTTTAGGCAAAGGCAGTTGCCTGAAATGTGGCTGATGCCGGTCGACCAGGTTTTACAGTATATGGTACACCTTCAAGATCAGGGATTGGCCCCACGCACCATCACCACCAGACTTTTGGCCTTGGCATTCATGGCCTAGGCACGGGGCTTTACTAACTGTGTGAGTGACTTCCGTATACGCCATGTATTGGAAGGGTGGATACGTGAACGTGGCCGCCGCCTGGACACACGTCACCCTGTCTCACCATGTATTCTGTCCCACCTCGCTCGAGGTTGGCATAGACTGTGTTATGACAGGTATGAGGAGTCTCTTTTTCATCCAGCTACCACCGTAGCTTTCTTTGGAGCTCTGAGAATCAGCGAGCTGGTCCCATTGTCAAAAGGGGGACGTGTCTCATAGGGCACTGGAACTCGAAGATGTGTCTATCAACCAGGAGTGGGCTCAGTTGAGAATTCGTTCCTCAAAGGCCGATCAGCATGGAGAAGGCAGTGGTGTTAGACTGCTACGATGTACATTTGCTGACATCTGTCCGGTTGGTGCCCTACATGTATTTTTGGCAGTGCGTGGTACGTGCCCTGGCCGTTGTTCTGCCACCAGGATGGGTCTCCCCTTACCAAATTTCAATTCTGGAGGGTGACCGGGACGGCACTTCAAAGTGTGGGCCTCCCTGGGGCTCTTTATGGCACCCATTCATTCAGGATAGGCGCCGCGTCAACTCTGAGGCTGATATATGTTGGATGGGCAGGTGAAGATCCACACGTTTTTCGTTATATGTACGTCCCCTCACTGCATGAGTACCTAGTTATGTCCCTAATTCCTTCTCCTTCTTTTACAGACCCTGTGTGTCTACGCACACCGGTGGCAGTGTGGCTGGTGGGCCACAGTTATGTGTACTGGGCGGCACAGTATGCTGCATCGTCGGAGTGGGGACCCCAGCTCGGGCTGCGTGCATCCGCACGTATGCGGTGGTATGGTGTGCGCGGCATGAGATGGCGGGAACTGTTGCCATTCCTGATGTCGATTAGGGATGCTGGACCGCCTGATGTTTTTATTCTGCACCTCGGTGGCAATGATCTCGCACAGATCACTGGCCTTTCCTTAAAAATGTCGGTGTGCAGTGACCTGGCGTTTCTACATCATTTATGGCCGTACACACGGTTGCTATGGTCTGACATCGTGCCGAGACACTGTTATAGAGGAGGCATTGATCTCCGTGGTTTGGACCATGCCCGGCGGTCAGTGAACAGGGCTGTTGCCTGGTTTCTTGTTGAGAATGGCTTGGGGGACAGCCATTCGACACCCGGGGATAGGGTTGCAGGATTTTAGCCTGTATGCAGGAGATGGGGTCCACCTGTCGGCCAGAGGTATGCACCTCTCTCTGGAGGATGTGCAAGCGGGCCTGGTGACCGAGCAGTCGGTCGGGGGGGGGGGGCGGTGAGTCATCATGGATGCCTCCCCATGTGGCGGGTAGCACTGGTAAGGTAAAGATTTATGACCCATAGGTATCCAGCAGGTTCGCAATTGACTGGCCAACACGTAGATAGGTACAGGGGAAACAGGATTGGCCGGTCAAGGGCGAACCATGAACGGGGTGATGCTTGGAGCTTCACAGCCTGCATCACCTTGATATTTGGACGGATACACGTCAAAGGGTGGTGTCAGTAGATAGTATATTGACTTCGGTCAACAATTTTTGTGTGTCAACAAACAAATTGATACAAATTGATACATGTAGCCAATAGCCATTGGCATTTTGGGTGGAACCTTACCAGTGCTGCTGCGGCCTGCTTGCCTTAAAGAATTACAATTGGATGATACACCAATTGAAAGTTATAATTCGGACTAGGGCATTTTTCAATAAAAGTGGCCCAATGCCTTTAATCCAATACCGGTGTCTGAGTCTTTATTTGGGTGGGTGCGCCTGCAAAGATCCCTGGTAAAAGAGGCCCTGAATGTAGACAGACTTCATGGCTGAAGAACATGAGAGACTGGTGTGGCATGTCCTCGGAAGAACTGTTCCAAAGAGTTAAGAACAGGAAGACTATCACCATGATAATAGCCAATATCCGGAATGTACACAGGACCTCCAGAAGAAGAAGGGAAAGTGAAATTATTTTGTACTACATATAATAAATTGTTGCTAATGCTTTGAGTCAATTAGATTGAAGGGGATCTTTTTTCCCTTTTTTGTGTATTGCTGATAGAAACTGTGGCTTCAGTAGTTATTCCTTTTCATGATATTTCCATGGTTCCTTGGTGAAATACAAAGATAGAGGTTGCATGTGAGCAATACTTAGCTAGGAAGAAAAATGTTTGTTTTGCTGTTGCTTTTTAAAATGCATATGCCGTTTACAATTTGAGATCTCTGTGTTTTTCAATATGTTTGTGTGTGTGTACAATCCTGTTAATTTTTTGATGAAAGCAGCAGCAGCAGCAGCAGCAACAGCAATAGCAACAGCAGCAGCAACAACAACAACAACAACAACAACAACAACAATGAGAAAATCCCAGAATGCAAGCGCGGTGCCAAAATGGCCGCCACGCTCTTTGCGCCCCCCCCCCATCGGACGAAGGCATCCGGGTAGTTAGGGGGCGTGGCCAGCTCCTCTATAAAAGGGGTGGCCACGAGGCAGCCGAGCTGCCATTTTGCGAAGCGACGGAGCGGAGAAGTTTTTCCCTCTTACCTCCGTCGCTTTTACCTTCACCGGGAAGCCTCTTGGCTGCTGAATTTTCTCCTTTTCGGCTTCCCATTGGTTAGCTGCGATACCCTCTAAGAAGAAGGCGGCTGCAAACGCGGCTCGTTCTGCGCGGAGGCGCCAGCCGGGTCGGAGGACCGCGGCCGCGCCTACCCAGCAGCCTCCTTTGCCCAAGCTCACCGGGACCGGTGGTATGGGGTTGATTCCCCCTTAGCCTGGGGCTGGAGGTCTGCGTACCGGCCCTGTAGGGGCTGTGGCCCTCGGCCTGCAAGCAGTGGCCACTGCCTCTGGCGTGGCCCATTCTGCGGGGCCTTCCCCCGTTGGTGCGCAGCTGCCTGCGGGGGGTTTCAGCTCTCTCCCCTGGCAGGGTTCTCCCCGGCCCTGGGGCCGGGATCATGGCCCTATATGGGCCCCGGGGTCCAGGGACCTGGACCCACGCCTGCAGTTAGAGGGCCGGCCGGCCCTCTGCCCCCTCTTGGCTCCCCCGGTGGCTTAGTGGTTAAGGCACTAGGCTTGGAAACTGGAAAGATGGGTTCAATTCCCGAGGGGTGCATGTTGGGAGACATAAAAGAAGCCTCATTTGGGCATCCCTTGCAAAAATCTTTTGGGGGGCTACATCAGTGTGGAGGCCCTTCTGGCCCGCGTTGCGGCCCTCGAGGCTTCACTGGCCAGGGTAACCACCCAGGGGACCCCTTTTGGGGTGCAGATTCGTCCATCGTCTGCTGGGCAGCGGCAGGCGGCGGGACGGGTCGAGCTGACTGAGGCGCGTGGCCCGGCATCGGCCACTGCCTCGCAGCTCCCCGATTGACAGGCCGGTGCTGGTCAGGCCCCGTCGGCGAGCTCAGATGCGGTCGTGAGCTCCGACGCCTCCAGTGGGTCGGAACCCCCGGTGGGGGCGGCCCATGGGGGTGCAGCATGTGAGTATGTGGTTCAATCTAGCGCACCCACACACATGGCAATGTTGGGGGGGTTTCAATGGCCTTGGCCTCGCACGGGTGGTGCAGCGGTTCGGCCGCCGACGGCCCACCCGGTGACTCCAGCTCTCACCCAGGGCCCCGGTGTGGGGGGTACTACTTGCGCAGTTGGGAAGGTTTTAGGGGTGACCGGGTTGGTCCAGGCTCCTTTTCAGATGCCCGCAGTTCCCGCTGTTCCTGTGTCGGCATTGCCGACTGCGGGGTACTCGTTGCCCCTGGGGGACCATTTGGCCCAGGCCACCAAGGAAAAAATCTGGCGTGGGAAGTATGTGGACATCTTCTCCCTCCTTACCAGAGAACCCACCATAGAGGAGAGGGAGGGGCAAGATGAGAAGGATAGGGAGCAGGCACGTCGTCGCAAGCAGCCACGTACGTGGGCCAACCGGTTGCCGGCCTACCTCATACGTGGCGGTCTACCTCAGGGCCCGGCCGGATTTGGCGATTCCGATGGTCCAGTATTTGGACCATGTTTACCGGGCGATGGTCGACTTCCCGGGCCTGTCGTGGTTGGCTTGTGATGTGGAATTCCGTATGCGGATTCCCCTGCACCCCGAGATGAGGTGGGATGAGCCCTGCCAGACGCTGTGGCTTCTGTACATGACTCCCACACGCCCTGCGCCTGGGGAGAGATACCATTATGGACATGCTGTCCAGCGAGCGGCCCCAGCGCAGGCACCCCGCCAGGTGGCGGGGCAGGGGGTTCCAGCCCGCCTGCTGTGCTGGAATTTCTTGTCCACTGGTTCCTGCAATGGGAAGAATTGCCGGTACAGGCATGAGTGGCCCTCTTGTGCCGGCCCCCATGCTGCCTCCGCCTGTCCCAGGCCTGGAGGGATGCGGGGCAGAGGGAGGGGCGGACAAGGGGTTGGCAAGACTGCCGCAGGGGAGCTGGTTCACCGAATGGCCCCCTCCCCAATTAACGTGGACATGTTGGAGCGTTGGCTCGCATTGTACCCGAAGGAGGAGGAGGCGATTTACCTGCTTCAGGGTTTTCGACTGGGGTTCCGTATTCATTTTGTGGGTGATAGGTCCCTTCAGGATGCTCCCAACCTTTTGTCCCTTAAGGGGAGGGAGGAGGTGGCTGCTGCCAGCATTAACAAGGAGGTTCATGCGGGCAGGGTCGCTGGCCCTTTCACTGCACCCCCGTTCCCTGACCTTAAGGTGTCACCCTTGGGCTTGGTGCCCAAGGAGTTACCGGGCGAGTTTCGCCTGATCCATCACTTGTCCTACCCCATATCATGCTCGGCCTTTGAGTGTTTCAGCACATTCCTGCAGTGGGCTTTCGTCCGCAGGTCAGGGTCCCGGTCTGTAGCCCATTACCTGGATGAATTTTGTTCGGCGTGAACGGGGCTGGGACACGTACACACGTCTCCTCAACACATTTCAGACGCTAATGGAGGAACTCGGTGTCCCTTTAGCGCCCGAAAAGACCGAGGGCCCATCTACTAAGCTAGTATTCCTGGGGGTGGAGATTGACTCGGTAGCGTAGGCTTCTAGGTTACCGGGGGATAAGGGGTCAAGGGTAGTGGCCCTTATCTCTGATTTGCTTGCTAAACGTAAGGCATCCCTGAGGGACCTGCAGGTGCTACATGGTCACATCAATTTCGCTTGCAGGGTGGTCGCACCAGGCAGGGCATTTGCTCGGCGCTTGTGCGACGCCATGACTGGCTTATCTAGGCCCCACCATAGGGTTAGACTCACCCGGGGTATCAGGGCAGATATGCTTATCTGGCTCCGGTTCCTGAGGGAGTTCAATGGAGTATCATTTTGGAGGTCTGACCTCCTGGCTTCCCCTCGCTTTCAGATACAGTCTGATGCCTCGGGGTCCCTGGGTTATGGGATGTACTTCAATGGGAAGTGGGCCTATGGTGGGTGGCCACCAGCCTGGGCAGGCACGGGTCGCCTGCGTGATCTCACGTATTGGGAATTTTTCCCTATCCTGGGGGCTTTGATGCTAGGGGGCGAGGAGTGGGCCGACTCGGTCGTCCATTTCTGGTGTGACAATGCGGCTGTTGTCCACATTGTCAACTCACAGACTTCCAAATCGCCCAGGGTCATGGACCTAATGCGCCAGTTTGTGTTGTGCAGCCTGCGCTTCTACGTCCTCTTCGGGGCCAGGCATGTCCCGGGGGTCAATAATGATATCGCTGACGCTTTGTCCCACCTGCAGATCTCCTGGTTCCATGCCTTGGCCCCGGATGCGGAGGGATTTCCCTCGCCACCCTCGGACGAGATATGGACCATTGGCAAGGAGAGGTGAACCGGGCGATTGGCTTGTCACTGGTGCCACGCACGCGTAAGGCGTATCACCATGCATTCAATTCTTTCAGAGCCTTCTGTACCCAATTCCGGCTGCCAGAATCCTGGCCGATCCCAGTGACCCATGTACTTCGTTTCATGGTTTAACTGCATGCCCAAGGCATTGCACCTCGCACCATTGCATCTAGGCTGTCAGCGTTGGCTTTTATGGCCAAAGTGGGAGGTCATGTGGATAGTACCGCTGACTTCCGTGTGAGACATTTTTTGGAGGGGTGGGTGCGGTAGCGTGGGCGTTGCCCGGACGACCGCCACCCGATTTCTCCAGGGGTTCTTACCCAATTGGCCCGGGGCTGGCCTGGCCTCTGTTTGATAGATATGAGGCAGCCCATTTCATGCAGCCACAACGGTGGCCTTTTTTGGAGCGCTCCGCATCAGCGAGCTTGTGATGCTGTCTAAGGCGGATGCAAGTCGTAGGGCACTGGAACTCGAGAATGTCTATGTTGCCAAAGACTGGGCTCAGTGGAGGATACGCTCCTCTAAGACAGATCAGCATGGCGTAGGCAGTGATGAAGACTGCTACGGTGTTCTTTGGCAGACATCTGTCCGGTTGGTGCCCTACAGGATTTCCTTGCACTGCGTGACACGCACCATGGCCCGTTTTTCTATCACCAAGGTGGGTCTTCCCTTACTAAATTTCAATTTTGGAGGGTGCCGCGAAGGCACTAGACAGTGTTGGCCTCTCTGGGGCTCGTTGCGGCACCCATTCGTTCAGAAGGGGGGCGGCTTCTACTGCAGCTGTTTTGGGTGCTCCGGGGCTGAAATACGCCACATGGGAGGGTGGGATCACAATGTTTTCAATTTGTGTTCGCCCTCTTCAACCTGAGTACCAGTTTAGTCACTGCACTGTTTCTCCCCCCCTCCTTTTTTCCTTGACAGACCCTGGGTGTCGTATTACACCGGTGACAGTATGGCTGGTGGGCCATAGCCTCATGCACAGGGCAGCGCGTTACGCTGCACAGGGCAGCGCGTTACGCTGCACAGGGCAGCGCGTTACGCTGCGGCGACAGAGTGGGACCCCGACTGGGACTGGGTGCACCCGCACGTCTCAGGTGGTGTGGTAAGCGCGGCATGTTATGGCGGGAACTGTTGCCATTCCTTTTCTACATCAGGGATGCTGACTCGCCTGATGTCCTGGTTATGTACCTTGGGGGCGATGGCTTGGGGCGGGTCACTGGCCTATCGCGGAAGCTTGCGATTTGCAGTGACCTGCCCTACTCACATTATGTGTGGCCTGCCACAACCCTCAAGTGGTCGGACATGATGTCGCGGTACGCTTACTGGGGAGCGTTCGGCCTCGGGGCTCTTGACTGAGCCGACGCTCCGTGAACAGGGCTATTGCCCGGTTCCTTTTTGAATAGGGTGGGGGACGCGTCATTCGCCTCCCCAACATCAGTCTGCAAAATTAAGAGCTTGACTCAGGGGATGGGGCCCATCTGTCGCAGGGAGGTATGGACCTCTGGTTAGCGGACTGGCGAGCAGGCCTGTTGACCGAGCTGACGGTCTTGGGGGGGCGGTGAGCCTTTTTGGGAAGCCTCCCCGTGTGGCGGGTAGCACTGGTAAGGTAAACATTTATGACCCACAGGTATCCGGCAGGTTCGCAATTGACTGGACAACACTAGACAGGCATAAGTTGGTTAAACGTTGTCCGGTCAACGACGAACCAGGCGACGGGGTGATGGCTACAGCTAGACAGCATGCATCACCCCGTGATTTCACGGATACGCGTCAGAGGGTGGGGTCATTAGTTAGATATTGACTACGGTCAACAATTTGTTTGTTGTCAACAAACAAATGGATACAAATAGATACATTGTAACAATTGCCGTCGGCAATTTTGGGTGGTACCTTACCAGTGTTACTTCGGCCTGCTTGCCTTAAGAATTATAATTGGTCAATTACCAATAGAAATTTATAATTTGGACTAGGGCATGAATCAATAAATGTGGCCCAATGCCGTTATCCACTTTTACCAGTGTCTGAGTCCTTTATTGGGGGGTGCGCCTGCAAACTGATTCCTTGTTTCATCAGTTAACCAATCCTCAGCCAATTACAAATCAATTTCTATAGCTGTTTTTCGACAAATGCAAATGGCATTGCAAACAAGAGGGTATAGTATCTGCAAACTATCTTGACTACTGTAATTTGTATTGCCAACATTGAAGCTGGCCTTTGCTATGCAAAGCTTGACATCCTTTTTCTTGCTAGCAATGCACAATATTGTACAGCAATAGCAAGACATTTTCTGGCACCTGAATTGTGAAGCACACGTTCATGAAGTGGAAGGTTAAAAAAAATGGATAATATTTACTGTGGCAAAATAGATGCTTCTGTCCTACTGTTGATAATAATATGTATCTCCGTCTTCACTTGGAAAAGAGGACATTTTACAACCCTGTCAACTGAGGCACTTATTTGGTTCTTTTGGCAAAAGAGATAGTTAATTTTGAATGATAAGACAATCACTCTCAATTAGCTGCAATTAACCGAATGATCTGAGAAGAGGAAAGTCTGTATACTCATGGTTGAGTTGAATTTCTGTTGTTTAAGCCAGCAGTATAACAAGTGATTCGGAGGAGATTATCCACACAGAAAGCCTAAAGACAATTGGATTTGTAGACAGAATGCAAAGATGCTCACACCTTCCCATCTTTCTGAAACCTTTCTCTGTATACATACATGAAACCCAAGGTATGTGGGCTTCTGCTTCATAACAGGATGGAAGGGACTGCGGTGGTTCAGAAGCTCTCCTTGTTAGCTGAAAGGTCAGCAAGTTGGCAGTTCAAGACCTGAGTATTGCATGACTGAATGAGCATCCATCTGTGTCCCAAACTAGCAGTTCAAAAGCAAGAAATTGCAAATAGATAAATAGGGACCACTTTGCTGGGGGGGGGGGGAGGAATCTTGAATGGAGCTTCATTCGTTTTGCAGAGTTTTTCCAGCAAAAATCCTTTCAACCCAGAAAGCAACTTTGTGTGCTTCTGACATGAAAACAAACAAACAAACAGGATGGAAAAGAAACTAAATATCAAGTCTATGTGATATTCTCATAATAGCCAAAATAGTCAAAACACACATACAATTTTGCATTTCAAAATGCAGAATATTATTTTTCGTAGTTACCAATTTCACTTGGGATATTGTATTGTATGAGGAGCTATATTTGGAGTTGGTTGGTTCAAAATACCATACTCAGACTCTGGCTGGGGCCATTTATAAGGACCATATATGTTTCTAGCTACAAAGTCTTTGTTAGTCACCAGTTTGTTTCTGGGACCAATTCAAAGTGCTATTTTTATTTTATTTATTTATATTTATTTTTCACACTTATATACCGCCCACTCAGGTACAACCCAACTCAGGACGGTTTACATAGCGGACAGTAAATACATAAAAGACACATGATAAAACAAAGTTAAAAGTTAAAAAACCCACCCCTAAAAGGTGCACAAGAACTGAAGGGACCTTTGGGGAAGGCACACTTCCAACGGTACCCCCATCCCCACCTGCACCCCAAACTTGGCCCGCCAGCCAGGTCTTTAGTTCCTTCCTAAAGGGCAACAACTCTGTCTGGAGACGCAGTTCCACAGGCAGGAGGTTCCAAAGGGCCGGTGAGGACACGGAGAAGGCCCTCCTCCTTGTGCCAGAGAGGTGAGCTCCCCTGGCTGATGGCACAATTAGAGAGCCCCTCCGGTACGCTCTGTTGGACGGACAGACGACCTTAGGGCGATGCGGTCTCTAAGATGCCCTGGCCCACTACCATGTAGGGCTTTAAAGGTCAAAACCAGCACCTTGAATTGCACCCGGAGACAAACTGGTAACCAGTGCAGCCCCCGAAGCAGTGGTGAGGCATGGGCATAACGTCCACACCCCATCACCACCCGGGCCGTGGCATTCTGGACCAGCTGCAGCCTCCGAATGGTCATCAAGGGCAGCCCCATGTAGAGCGCATTACAGTAGTCTTGTCTGGAGGTCACCAGAGCATGAGTGACCATGAGCAAAGAGTCCCGGTCCAGGAGTGGGCACAACTGGCGAATCACCTGAAATTGGGCGAAGGCCCACCTGGCCACAGCCGCCACCTGTTCTTCTAGCAGCAGCCGCAAATCCAGGAGGACCCACAAGTTGCGCACCGGGTTGGTCTGGGGTAAAACAGCCCCATCCAAAACCAAAGATGGTAGCTCCCAGGATAACGCAAGACCCCCTATCCATAGCCACTCAGTCTTGCTAGGATTCAGCTGTAGCCCATTTGCCCCCATCCAGACCCCAACAGCCTCCAGACAGCTGGAAAGGACTTTGACTGCATCACTGGGGTCCCCACGGGCCGAGATGTACAACTGTGTGTCATCCGCGTACTGGTGGTACCGCACTCCGTGGGAACGGATGATCTCACCCAACGGCTTCATGTAGATGTTAAATAGGAGAGGAGAGAGTACCGAGCCCTGAGGCGCCCCATATTTTAGGGGCCTAGGACTCGACCTCTCACTCTCCAACCATACCGACTGGGTCCGGCCCCTCAGAAATGAGGAAAACCAGGACCACACCGTGCCCTGGATCTCCAATCCTCGGAGCTGTTCCAGAAGGATACCATGGTCAATGGTATCGAAGGCCGCTTTAATGGCTTATACGTCTGTTATGGCTTGGCTGCAGAACTGTATCCTCCTATATAAGCTTTGTCCTTTGATACATTGTAGAAGGGCCTTTTCTTGGCCCATTTGCAATTAAATAAACATTTAATGAGACATGAGACAGGGCCTTCTTATTAAAGCTTTTAAGTGTTATTATATATTTAATTATTACTTCTAATGCTGTCATTTATTGTGTTTTTATTCTAACTTATTTTAATCATTATTAGCTGTCTTGTGATACTGCACTAGAAGAAAGGCAGACTAGAAATAAAATGAAATTGAATTAGCTAGCAAGTAAGTAAGTAAATAAATAAACAACTACTTAAATATAGATACTATCAGAGGCTATGAATGATAAATTAGAAGTCAGAAGCCATGAATTCCCTATATGTGCTTTTCCAAGTAAAAAAGAGAGCTGAAGAAAATTTTAGCAAGCGTAACATTTTAAAGGTTGGTGATAGGTAAATGGTGGTGTACTGGGTGCTGAGTTCAAATCTAGCAGCATGTAGTAGTTAGCTATGAGCGACAGCGGAGGTGCCCGTTTAATTTTCTCCTTTACACCCAGTCAATAATAGCAGAGACTCAGTTGAACGGTGCAAAACAGAAAGAGCTTTTACTCAGCAGAGGTGGTGATGAAAAGAACATAAACAGTAGTATCTTATCTGTGAACAACTATGCAAACAAACTTAGTCTTTCAGTTTCACAGTAAGTACTTGCACACAGCAAAAACTCCTGCTGCAGCCTAGCTCTTCCCTGGCTCGGCTTGCAGAGTGTGGCAAACAAATTCAGTCCCGGTTTGCTCAAGTATTTACAGTCTTTAACAAAGCACTCTCTCTGTCCTGGAGAGTAAACATATAGCAATCAGTAAGGCTATGCTAGCACACTTTCTCTGTCCTGGAAAGCCAACATATAGCCAGCAGCTTCTCCCCTTTCAGGTATGCAAAAACAGTACCCTAGGAAGATTACCTGGAAGACAGTCCTTCTTTCTGTAATCCAATACACAAGCTATTTGCATAAGAGCTTCAGGTAACACAGTTCAGCAGAACTTCAGTACAGCTTCATGGCATAAGTCCAAGAGCATTAGTCCATGTGCAGCAGCATGGCAACTAGGTTAATTCCTGAGCATTTGGGCAGCATGGCTACAAGATTACAAATCAAGAGCCTTCAGGCAGCATGGCTACAAGATCAAGAGCATTCAGGCAGCGTGGCTACCAGATCAAATCCAGAGCAAAGAAACAAACTACTGGGCTCTATTTTATGCAGTGACAAATGCTGATTCATTCCATCATTACCATCACCTGTCCACAGTTCAGTAAGTTACTCTTAAAGCTGTAGTACCACATATCATGTATTATTTACAATACCAGGGTGTTCCCCATGACATCCCTAACAGTTGGTTCTTACATGCAGTCATGAAGATAGTACAGTTGCTTTTTAGTCAGAGGGAAAGCAAAATGTAAGATTATGTTTTGCGTGCCACATACTGTGAACTACATTATAGCTGTTGCTCTATAGTTTTCAAAGACTTAACCTCTCTGTACATAGATGTACAAAACAGAACCAAACAGAAATGTTTCCTATCTTATTCTGAAATATAGAATGAATTGTTTAGAGAAAAGAGATATGGTAGCATTTATTTGCAAAATTGATTGTTCTGACCTGTGAAATTGGTCAATTATGCTAATCTTGTTTTGCTCCTGGAGATGGTTGTGGTTGTGTTTGTGGTGGTTGTACTGAACTGTCACATGAGGAAGTGTTTCTGATAGCTTTGAAGAAACATGCTTTGATTTTCTTTTCAGGTTTCTTCCAGGAGGATTCTGTTGCATGGCTTCCTCTCCATGAGCCTCTTTGTATTACACTGGTAGATTATGAATCAAATCATGTACTTCTCTTTCTTATACTTTTCAATGATTTTACCAGTAGCTGCTCCAAGGATTACCCTCTAAAGGGATGGTACCATGGGTTTAACTATCTTAATTCAGGCATAACTCAGCTTTCTGGTTGACCATTGGGTTCTAGCAATTCTGGCCAGGTTATCCTGCAATGATAATAGAGTAGATCATACTGCCAGTGACTCAATGCCAAGTGTCAGGCAGCAGTCAACTAACCTGACAACCCTGAGGACTAATGGCCTGAGGAAGGGTGATGGTCCCCAAGTGGATTAAATCCCACTTGAATCCATCTTGATGGAGGGTAGTAGTTTCATCAATACTGGTCTGGGACTGATGAGGACTTTACATGCCAAAAGGGCTCAGATCCAGAAAGTGACTCACATTACTGGATCGGTGGTACGGGTGTCATGCTGTGATGTGGAAAGGCCACTGCATTATATTCTCAGGAAAGTCTTCATGGCTATTCGCCATGATGATAGCCATTGCAGGCGCACCCCCCAAAGAAAGACTCAGACACCGGTATATGGATAACGGCATTGGGCCACATTTATTGAATAATGCCCTAGTCCGAATTATAAATTTCAATTGGTACTCAGCCAATTATAATTCTTAAGGCAAGCAGGCCGCAGTAACACTGGTAAGGTTCTCCCAAAATTGCCAATGGCAATTGGCTACAATGTATCCATTTGTATTAATTTGTTTGTTACGACAAACAAATTGTTGACCGTAGTCAATAAACTATCTACCGACCCCACCCTCTGACGTGTATCCGTCAAATCACGGGGTGATGCATGCTGAAGAGCTCCTGCCATCACCCCATTGCCTGGTTCGTCGTTGACCGGTCAACGTTATTAAACTTGTACCTGTCTAAGTGTTGGCCAGTCAATTGCGAACCTGCCGGATACCTGTGGGTCATAAATATTTACCTTACCAGTGCTACCCGCCCATGTGACCAAAGTCAAGAGCAAAAACCCCTGTATCAAACCTTAGCAACAGTGTGGAATGGGCAAAAAAGCCAGAACCAGGAAGCCAATTGTAGGTTCCAGCCAAAAATTCCAACCCGGCCCCGAAGCGACCAAAATATCACACTGTTCACTAGGGAGGGGGTGGAGGGAAAAACTTCTCCTCTCCGTCGCTTTTTCTAAAATGGCAGCTCGGCTGCCTCGTGGCCACCCCTTTTATAGAGGGGTGGCCACGCCCCCTAACTCACCCGGATTTCTGTGTCCGGGTGGGGGTGGGGGCCCGCAAAGAGCGGGGTGGCCATTTTGGCGCCGCGCTTTCATTGCAGGCGAACCCCCCAAAGAAAGACTCAGACACCGGTATATGGATAACGGCATTGGGCCACATTTATTGAATAATGCCCTAGTCCGAATTATAAATTTCAATTGGTACTCAGCCAATTATAATTCTTAAGGCAAGCAGGCCGCAGTAACACTGGTAAGGTTCCTCCCAAAATTGCCAACGGCAATTGGCTACAATGTATCCATTTGTATCAATTTGTTTGTTGCGACAAACAAATTGTTGACCATAGTCAATAAACTATCTACTGACCCCACCCTCTGACATGTATCCATCAAATCACAGGGTGATGCATGCTGAAGAGCTCCTGCCATCACCCCATTGCCTGGTTCGTCGTTGACCAGTCAACGTTATTAAACTTGTACCTGTCTAAGTGTTGGCCAGTCAATTGCGAACCTGCCGGATACCTGTGGGTCATAAATATTTACCTTACCAGTGCTACCCGCCACATTGGGAGGCTTCAATAAAGACTCACCCCCCCCCCCAGACTGTCAGCTCCGTCAACAGGCCTGCTTGCAAATCTTCCAAAAAGAGGTCCATACCTCTAGGCGACAGATGGACCCCATCCCCTGTATAAAGATCATAATTTTGTAAACTAATGGTGGGGTGTTGGATGACCCGCCCCAAACCCTTGTCTGCAAAGAACCGGGCAACTGCCCTGTTCACCGAGTGGCGAGCGCGGTCAAGGGCATGGAGGTTAATACCCCCCCTGTAAGCGTGACGCAGTATGATGTCCGACCATAGCAGCGTTGTGTAAGGCCACACATAATGCAAATAAGCTAGGTCGCTGCAAATCGCAGATTTTAAAGAAAGGCCAGTGACCTGGCCTAGGTCATTGCCCCCGAGGTGCAGCACCAGGACATCAGGCGGTTCAGCATCCCTGATGGAGAACAGGAATGGCAACAGTTCCCGCCATAACATTCCGTGCTTACCATACCACCTGATACATGCGGAGGCACGTAGTCCAAGCTGGGGTCCCCACTCTGTCGCCGCAACGTACTGTGCTGCCCAGCGCACATAGCTATGGCCCACCAGCCATACTGCCACCGGTGTGCGGGGACACACAGGGTCTGTAAGATAAAATGGAGTGAACGGTGACTTATCTGGTACTCATACCTGGATAGGGCGAACATATAATGCAAAACACTTAGATCCCCATCTCCCCATATGGCGTATATCAGCCTCAGAGTACCCAAATGCAGCCGCAGTAGAAGCCGCCCCTATTCTAAAAGAATGGGTGCCGTAACGAGCCCCGGGGAGGCCAACACTGGATAGTGCCTTACCGGTCACCTTCCAAAATTGAAATTTAGTCAGGGGAGACCCATCTTGGTGGCAGAAAAATGGGCCAGGGTGCGTGCCACACACTGCCATGAACTCCTGTAGGGCACCAACCGGACAGATGTCTGCAATGGAACATCGTAGCAGTCTAACACCACTGCCTACACCGTGCTGATCGACTTTTGAGGACCGTATCCTCAACTAAGCCCACTCATTAGAGACATAGACATCTTCGAGTTCCAGTGCCCTACGAGCCGCATCCGCCTTAGACAGTAGCACCAACTCACTGATGCAGAGCGCTCCAAAAAAGGCCACCGTGGTAGCCGCATGAAAAAGAGCTGCCTCATACCTGTCAAAACACAGGTCATGCCAGCCTCGTGCAAGGTGGGTAAGGACCCCTGGAGAAATTGGGTGGCGAGTGTCCGGGCGGCGTCCACGTTCCCGCGTCCACCCCTCCAAAACATGTCGTATACGGAAATCATTTATGTTGTCAGCAAAACCCCTCACCTTGGCCATGAATGCCAGTGCTGACAGCCTGGATGCTATGGTGCGGGGAGCTAGGCCCTGACTGTGTAGGTAAACCATAAATTGTAGAACTTGTTCAACTGGAATGGGCCACACTTCGGGCAACCAGAGTTGCACACAAAATTTTTTAAATTGACTAAATGCATGGTGATACGCCTTACACATGCGGGGCGCAAGTGACATGCCGATCGCCTGGTTCACCTCTCCTTGCCAAATGTCCAAATCTCGTCCGGGAGTGGCGAGGGGAATTCCTCTGTGTCCGGAGCCAAGGCGTGGAACCGGGGGATCTGCAGGCGGGATAAAGCATCAGCAATATCATTATTAAGACCTGGTACATGTCTGGCCCTAAAGAGCACATTGAGGCGTAGGCTGCGTAACACAAACTGGCGAACTAACTCCATGACCCTGGGTGATTTAGATGTCTGAGAATTGACGATGTGCACTACTGCAGCAATGTCGCACCAAAAATGAACTACTGAATTGGCCCACTCCTCACCCCATAGCATCAAAGCTCCCAGTATCGGGAAGAACTCGAGGAATGTAAGATCGCGTAGACGATCCGTGCCCCGCCATGCTGGAGGCCATTGGCCGTAGGCCCACCTCCCCTCAAAATAAATCCCATATCCCAGGGACCCAGAGGCATCCGACTGAACCTGAAACCTAGGGGAAACCAAAAGGTCAGATCTCCAAAATGATACCCCATTGAATTCCCGCAGGAACTTAAGCCAAACCAACAGGTCAGCCCTCATGCCCTTGGTCTGTTGGACCCTGTGGTGGCACCTCGATAGCCCAATCATGGCGTCACATAGGCGTCGAGCAAAAGCTCTGCCCGGCGTGACCACCCTGCAGGCAAAGTTAAGATGACCATGTAGAACTTGGAGCTCACGAAGTGACACTTTACGTTTGGCCAGCAAGGCCAAAATCATCGCAGAGATCCGTGTGACCTTATCCATAGGTAACCTGGATGTCTGCGCGACCGTGTCGATTTCAATACCCAGAAATGTGAGCGTAGTTGATGGGCCCTCGGTCTTTTCGGGCGCTAAAGGGACACCCAGTTCCTGCATTAGCGTCTGAAATGTTGTGAGGAGACGCGTGCATGTGTTCAAGCCCCGTTCACCCCCAAACAAAAAATCATCGAGGTAATGGGCTACAGACCGGGACCCAGACCTGCGAACAAAGGCCCACTGAAGGAAAGTGCTAAAACGTTCAAATGCTGAACAGGAAATAGAGCAGCCAAAAGGCATGGCTTTATCTACATAAAATTTCCCTTGGAATTTAAAACCCAATAACTCAAAGTCACCCGGGTGCACTGGCAACAACCGGAATGCCGATTTAATGTCACATTTCGCCAGAAGTGCCCCCGGGCCACAAGAGCGCACCATGCGCAGGGCCTGGTCAAATGACATATACCTGACTGAACAAAGGTCATCAGGAATGGCGTCATTGACCAAATGACCCGCCGGGTATGATAAATGGTGAATTAGTCGAAATTCACCAGGGGCCTTTTTGGGAACCAAACCTAAAGGGGAAACCTTAAGATTGGGAAAGGGAGGCCTAGAAAAGGTACCCGCTACCCTCCCTGCCTTTACCTCCTTGGTAATACTTAGGGCAGCCACCTCCTCCCTACCTTTCAGGGAAAGCAAATTAGGAGCATCTTGGGGTCCCCGCACCCCCTCGAATGGGATATGAAAACCACACTGGAAACCCTCGAGGAGGTACCTCGCATCCTCCCTCCTCAGGTAAGTCGAGAGCCACCTCTCTAACATAAATATGTTAACCGGGGAGGGGGCCTTTTGACTGACCAGCTCCTTCAGCGGCAGTTCTGCCTGCTCCCTGTCCACCTCTACCTCTGCCCCGTGACCCACCGGCTCGCGGACATGCAGAGGCGGCGTGGGGGCCAGCGCAAGAGGGACACTCGTGTTTGTATCGGCACTGCAGTCTATTGCATACACCATTGGCTGATAAACCCCAAAACAGCAAGCGGGCTGGAACCCCCTGCCCCGCCAACTGGCGGGGAGCCTACGTTGGAGTAGCTCACTGGACGGCATGGCCGCAATGGTACCTTTCCCCAGGCGCCAGGCACGTGGGGGTCATGTATAAAAACCACAACTTCTGGCATGGCTCATCCCATCTCATCTCCGGGTGTAATGGCACCCTCATCCTGAATTCCTCATCGTAAGCCAACCACGATGGGCCAGGAAAATCCACCATCGCCCTGTAAATATTGTCCAAATATTGGACCATAGGAATGGCCAAATCGAGCCGGGCCCTGAGGTACACCGCCATATAAATGAGATATGCGGGTAACCAGTTGGCCCAAGTGCGCGGTGGCTTATGACGACGAGACAGCTCTTTGTCTCTGTCATCCTGCCCCTCTTTCTCTTCTTTGGTGGGCTCACGGTTCAATAGGGAGAAAATATCAACATACTCCCCCCGCCAAATCTTTTCCCTCGTGGCCTGGGACAAATGATCCCCGAGGGGCAAGGAATACCCTGCCGTCGGCAATGCCGACACCGGCACAGTATTCACACGGGGCATCAGCAGCGGTGCCTGGACAGTCCCTGCGATGCCCGGTACAGCCCTGGGGGCGGAACCCCCCCCCCGCCCAATGTTGTGCCAGTATGGGACCCAGTGGCACCAGGGTAAGCTGGGAACTGATACCCACCCGCCTCGACATGACGAGGCCATGGCCACTGAAAACTAACACCAAAAGTGGACTGTGATGTGGGGACATTAGCTTGAACCTGATACTCACTGGGTGCACCCCCGTGAGCTGCCCCCACTGGGGGTTCCGGCCCACAGTGGGCGTCGGAGCTCGCGACCATAATCGAGCTCTGGGGCCACATCTGACCACTCCCCGGCTGTAGTTCAGGACGAACGGGGAGCTGCGAGATAGCGGAGGGCACAGGCCGGCGCGTCTCCAGCAGCTCAACCCGACTGGCCGCCTGCTGCAGAGTGGCGGCCGTCGAGGTGGCAGGCAGGCAAAATGGGGCCCCAGTCGGCAGTGATCCCCAGGGATGCTTCCAGCACGGCTAAATGTGCCAACAATGCATCCACTGTCGCAGAACCCCCGGTATAAGGCGGGCAAGGTGGGCTGCACAGCCCACACCGGGGACCCCAATTTGGGAGCCAGGTCCTGAATAGGGCCATGCCCAAAACTCCGGCCCATGAGGGGCCAGAGGCAAGCCCTGCTGTGTGACCGCACTAGGCCCTCCCCCGTTGACTTGACCCGTGGCCGGCATGTGCGGGCTGGGGGCCAAAGCCCCAGTAGGGCCAGCCTGAGGCTGGAGAGCCGAGGGCCATGCCCTAATCTGCCCCATCCGACCGGTAACAGTGGGTGAAGGTGATGCGGTGCCCTGTTGCGGGGGCGCAGTTGCGGTCCTCAGACCCGAATGCTGTCCCCTTCCAAGCGCAGGGCCAGGCAAGTTCCTCCCTCTTGGCCGCGGCTTGGTCGCCGTGGCCTTCCTCTTGGGAGGCATCGCAGAGAGAAGATGATCCCTTTCCGGGGATCGCAAGCGCCGAAATGGCTAAACAGCCAAAGACTGAAGAAACGAAGAGCGATGGAGAAAACTTCTCCTCTCCGTCTCTTTTTCTAAAATGGCAGCTCGTCTGCCTCGTGGCCACCCCTTTTATAGAGGGGTGGCCACGCCCCCTAACTCACCCGGATGTCTGCGTCCGGGTGGGGGGCCCCCGCAAAGAGCGCGGCGGCCATTTTGGCGCCGCGCTTTCAATATTTGGATTCGGATACAGCATAAGAAGAAGAATTGGGCTCCAGCTCTGTCCAGGTCTATTTACAGTTAGGTTTACTACATCCTGCTGTTTTCTGCTTGGAAAACTTTGAACCTTTTCTCCAGCAAGGTACTGAAATATTATGATTAAAATACAATACTAATTATTTTAATGGAAAGAATAGTTCTCTTGTTCACTGCTATTTCATATGCTTCAAAGTGGTTGCACCTCTACATTAACAGTTTGAAATTTATAACAGGAGAAAAATGCACTCAATTTAAAATTCAATTTTGCTCTGACTTGTTATTTGAAAAAATATTGCTTGCCTGCTCTTTGCAGGCGCACCCCCCAATAAAGGACTCAGACACTGGTAAAAGTGGATAACGGCCCCTAAGCGACCAAAATATCACACTGTTAACTAGAGAGGGGGTGGAGGGGAAAAACTTCTCCGCTCCATCGCTTCGCAAAATGGCAGCTCGGCTGCCTCGTGGCCACCCCTTTTATAGAGGAGCTGGCCACGCCCCCTAACTACCCGGATGCCTTCGCCCGATGGGGGGCCCCCCCGCAAAGAGCGCGATGGCCATTTTGGCGCCGCGCTTGCATTGCAGGCGCACCCTCCAATAAAGGACTCAGACACTGGTAAAAGTGGATAACGGCATTGGGCCACATTTATTGATTCATGCCCTAGTCCGAATTATAAATTTCTATTGGTAATTGACCAATTATAATTCTTAAGGCAAGCAGGCCGAAGTAACACTGGTAAGGTACCACCCAAATTGTCGACGGCAATTGTTACAATGTATCTATTTGTATCCATTTGTTTGTTGACAACAAACAAATTGTTGACCGTAGTCAATATCTAACTAATGACCCCACCCTCTGACGCATATTCGTGAAATCACGGGGTGATGTATGCTGTCTAGCTGTAGCCATCACCCCGTCGCCTGGTTCGTCGTTGACTGGACAACGTTTAACCAACTTATACCAGTCTAGTGTTGTCCAGTCAATTGTGAACCTGCCGGATACCTGTGGGTCATAAATGTTTACCTTACCAGTGCTACCCGCCACACGGGGAGGCTTCTCAAAAAGGCTCACCGCCCCCCCCAAGACCGTCAGCTCGGTCGACAGGCCTGCTCGCCAGTCTGCTAACCAGAGGTCCATACCTCCCTGCGACAGATGGGCCCCATCCCCTGAGTAAAGCTCTTAATTTTGCAGACTGATGGTGGGGAGGCGAATGACGCGTCCCCCACCCTATTCAAAAAGGAACCGGGCAATAGCCCCGTTCACGGAGCGTCGGCTCAGTCAAGAGCCTCGAGGCCGAACGCTCCCCAGTAAGCGTACCGCGACATCACGTCCGACCACTTGAGGGTTGTGGCCGGCCACACATAATGTGAGTAAGGGAGGCCACTGCAAATCACAAGCATCCGCGATAGGCCAGTGACCCGCCCCAAGCCATCGCCCCTAAGGTACATAACCAGGACATCAGGCGAGTCAGCATCGCTGATGTAGAAAAGGAATGGCAACAGTTCCCGCCATAACATGCCGCGCTTACCACACCACCTGAGACGTGCGGGTGCACCCAGTCCCAGTTGGGGTCCCACTCTGTTGCCGCAGCGTAACGCGCTGCCCTGTGCAGCGTAACGCGCTGCCCCATGCAGCGTAACGCGCTGCCCTGTGCAGCGTAACACGCTGCCCTGTGCACGCGGCTATGGCCCACTAGCCATACTGTCACCGGTGTAATACGACACCCAGGGTCTGTCAAGGAAAAAAAAAGGGGGGGGAACAGTGCAGTGACTAAACTGGTACTCAGGTTGAAGAGGGCGAACACAAATTGAAAACATTGTGAACCCCACCCTCCCATGCGGCATATTTCAGCCCCGGAGCACCCAAAACAGCTGCAGTAGAAGCCGCCCCCCTTCTGAACGAATGGGTGCCGCAACGAGCCCCTGAGAGGCCAACACTGTCTAGTGCCTTCGCGGCACCCTCCAAAATTGAAATTTAGTAAGGGAAGACCCACCTTGGTGACAGAAAAACGGGCCATGGTGCGTGCCACACAGTGCAAGGAAATCCTGTAGGGCACCAACCGGACAGATGTCTGCCAAAGAACACCGTGGCAGTCTTACATCACTGCCTACGCCATGCTGATCTGTCTCAGAGGAGCGTATCCTCGACTGAGCCCAGTCTTTGGCAACATAGACATCCTCGAGTTCCAGTGCCCTATGACTTGCATCCGCCTTAGACAGCATCTCAAGCTCGCTGATGCGGAGCGCTCCAAAAAAGGCCACCGTTGTGGCTGCATGAAATGGGCTGCCTCATATCTATCAAACAGAGGCCAGGCCAGCCCCGGGCCAATTGGGTAAGAACCCCCGGGAAAATTGGGTGGCGGTCGTCCGGGCAACGCCCGCGCTCGTGCACCCACCCCTCCAAAACATGTCTTACACGGAAGTCAGAGGTGCTGTCCACATGACCTCCCACTTTGGCCATAAAAGCCAACACTGAAAGCTTAGATGCTATGGTGCGAGGTGCTAGGCCCTGAGCATGCAGGTAAACCATGAACCGCAGAACATGGGTTAGCGGGATCGGCCAGGTCCCTGGCAGTTGAAATTGGGTACAGAATGCCCTGAAAGAATTAATTGCGTGGTGATACGCCTTACACGTGCGTGGCGCTATCGACAGGTCAATCGCCCGGTTCACCTCTCCTTGCCAATGGTCCATATCCCCTCCGGGAGTGACGAGGGAAATTCCTCCGCATCCGGGGCCAAGGCACGGAACCGGGAGATCTGTAGGCGGGACAAAGCGTCAGCAATATCATTATTAACCCCTGGGACATGCCTGGCCCTGAACAGGACGTTGAGGCGCAGGCTGCGCAACACAAACTGGCGCACTAGGTCCATAACCCTGGGCGATTTAGAAGTCTGTGCATTGACAATGTGGACCACAGCCGTGTTGTCACACCAGAAATGCACGACCGAGTTGGCCCACTCCTCGCCCCAAGCATCAAAGCACCCAGGATAGGGAAAAACTCCAGATATGTGAGATCACGCAGGCGACCGGTGCCTGCCCAGGCCGGTGGCCACCCACCATAGGCCCACTTCCCATTGAAGTACATCCCATAACCCAGGGATCCCGAGGCATCAGACTGAATCTGAAAATGATGGGAAGCCAGGAGGTCATACCTCCAAAATGAGACCCCATTGCACTCCCTCAGGAACTGTAACCAGACAAGCATGTCTGCCCTGATACCCCGGGTAAGCCGAACCCTATGGTGAGGCCTGGATAATCCTGCCATGGCGTCGCACAAGCGCCGGGCAAAAGCCCTGCCCGGTGCGACCACCCTGCAAGCGAAATTAAGGTGACCATGTAGCACCTGCAGTTCTCTCAGTGATGCCTTGCGCTTGGCCAGCAAGTCCGAGATAAGGGCCACTATCCTTGACACCTTATCCCGCGGTAACCTAAACGCCTGCACTATCGTGTCCATCTCCACCCCCAGGAAGACTAGCTGTGTAGATGGGCCCTCGGTCTTTTCGGGTGCTAAAGGGACACCGAGTTCCTCCATTAGCGTCTGAAATGTGTTGAGGAGACGTGTACACGTGTCCCAGCCCCGTTCACCCCCGAATAAAAAGTCATCCAGGTAATGGGCTACAGACCGGGACCCTGACCTGCGTACGAAAGCCCACTCTAGGAAGGTACTGAAACGCTCGAAAGCCGAGCATGATATGGAACAGCCAAAAGGCATGGCCTTATCAAAGTAATATTCGCCCCGAAATTTGAAACCCAGCAATTCAAAGTCGCACGGGTGCACCGGCAAGAGGCGAAAAGCCGACTTAATGTCGCACTTAGCCAGCAGCGCACCCGGGCCACATGAGCGCACCATGCACAGTGCGTGGTCAAAAGATGTATACCTGACTGAGCAAAGGTCATCAGGGATAGCATCATTGACCGATCGGCCGGCTGGGTAGGACAATTGATGGACAACGCGAAACTCGCCCGGAGACTTTTTGGGAACCAAGCCCAGGGGCGATACCTTAAGGTTGGGGAACAGAGGTGCAGGGAAAGGGCCAGCGACCCTGCCCGCATCGACCTCCTTATTAATGCTGGCAGCAGCCACCTCCTCCCTCCCCCTAAGGGCCAAAAGGTTGGGGGCATCCTGAGGGGACCTATCACCCATGAAAGGGATACGGAACCCCTGCCTAAAGCCCTGAAGGAGATAATCCGCATCCTCCCCTTTCAGGTACAATGTGAGCCAACGCTCCAACATGTCCACATTAATTGGGGAGGGAGCCTTTCGGTGAACCAGCTCCATCTGCGGCAGTCTTGCCAGCCCACTGTCCGCCCCTCCCTCTGCCCCGCGTCCCTCCAGGCCTGGGACAGGCAGAGGCTGCGTGGGGGCCCGCACAGGTGGGACACCCATGTCTGTACTTGCAATTCTTCCTATTGCAGGAACCATAGGACGAGAAAGTCCAGCACAGCAGACGGGCTGGAACCCCCTGCCCCGCCACCTGGCGGGGAACCTGTGCCGGAGCCGCTCGCTGGACCGCATGTCCACAATGGTACCTTTCCCCTGGCGCGGGGCGCGTGGGTGTCATGTACAGAAGCCAAAGCCTCTGGCATGGCTCATCCCACCTCATCTCAGGGTGCAGGGGAATCCGCATACGGAATTCCTCGTCATAAGCCAACCACGACGGGCCCGGAAAGTCAACCATCGCCCGATAGATGTTGTCCAAATACTGGACCATCGGAATTGCCAAATCCGGCCGGGCCCCCAGGTACACCGCCATGTAGATGAGGTAAGCCGGCAGCCAGTTGGCCCACGTACGTGGTGGCTTGCGACCACGTGCCTGCTCCTTATCCTTCTCATCCTGCCCCTCCCTCTCTTCCTTGGTGGGCTCCCTGTTTAGGAGTGAGAAGATGTCTACATACTCCCCCCGCCATATTTTCTCTTTGGTGGCCTGTGCCAAGTGGTCACCCAGTGGTAAGGAATACCCCGCTGTCGGCAAGGCCGAGACAGGCACCGCAGAAACTGCGGGCATCTGGAAAGGGGCTTGGACTAGCCCAGCCACCCCCAAAACATTCCCCACAGGGTAGGAAACACCCCCCACCCTGGGGCCCTGGGTGGTAGTTGTCGTCGCCGGGTGGGGCGTCAGCGGCTGTACCGCCGCACCACCCACGCGAGGCCAAGGCCATTGGAAAGCCCCCCCCCAACGTGGCCACGTGTGTAGGTGCACTACTTTGGACCACATACTCACATGCTGCACCCCCGCGGGCCGCCCCCACCGGGGGTTCCGGCCCACTGGGGGCGTCGGAGCTCATGACCGCCGTAGAGCTCGTCGCTGGGGCCTGACCCGCACTGGCCTGTTGGTTGGGGAGCTGCGAGGCAGTGGCCGAAGTCGCGCCACGCGCCTCAAGCAGCTCAACCCGTCCCGTCGCCTGCCACTGCCCAGCAGACGACGCGTCAAAATGAACCCCAAAGGGAGCCCCAGCGTGGCTGGCCCGAGCCAGGGATGCCTCAAGGGCCGCAACGCGGGCCAGTAAGGCCTCCACACTGACGTTGGGACAAGGGGCACCACCCCACAAGGCTGGAAGGCCCCGGAGTGAGCTGCACCCCTATAGAGGAAGGACCAGTAGAATGGGAAGCACCAGGAGCGGTGTTCACCGCTTGCGGGCCGCGGGCCGCAGCCCTTGCTGGACCCATGCTTGGGTCCCCAGCCTCCGGCCAAGGGGGAATAGACCCCATCCCACCGGTCCCGGTGGGTGCAGGCAAAGGCGCCTGCTGGGGAGGCGCAGCCGCGGTCCTCCGACCCGGATTGTGCCTCCGAGCCGCGCGAGCCACGCTCGCAGCCGCCTTCTTCTTTGAAGGCATCTCAGTCCAACCTATGGGAAGCCGAAAGAAGAAAATCAGCAGCCAAAAGGCTTCCCAGTCAAGGCAAAAGCGACGGAGGTAAGAGGGGAAAAACTTCTCCGCTCCGTCGCTTCGCAAAATGGCAGCTCGGCTGCCTCGTGGCCACCCCTTTTATAGAGGAGCTGGCCACGCCCCCTAACTACCCGGATGCCTTCGTCCGATGGGGGGGCCCGCAAAGAGCGCGGCGGCCATTTTGGCGCCGTGCTTGCATTCTCTTGTGACTTTACCATGCACAGTCCCTTGAATCACAGAAACCCCAGTCTTTTTGATAGGACTGATCTAGTTTGATCTAAAATTGTATCAAGTCCCTTGCTCATCAGGATAGTATATAGCGGTCTTAGGATAATAAATAATGCAGTGAGATTCACATCTCAACTACTCATCTCTCTATTTTCAGCATTTTAATCTTTTATATGAGAAATTGATAATTAGACTGTTTAAATTCAATTCAAAAATGGAAATGGTTGAACATGCTTACCATTGAAGTGTGTGCTACAAAATTAATTGAACATCATTAATCTAGTGAAATAATTTGGATTGTATGCCCAAGAGATAAATAGACACAGAGGATAAATAGGTTTTGTATTGCTGTTTTAATGAACATTATTTACAGAATCTCAGAGCTACTCTGGACTGCTGTTTGCCCCACATTGTTTCCCCTCTTTTTAATACCTGATGACAATTGCTGTTTTCCAGACCTGCATCCAAATACAGCCAACATGTATCCTCAATTGATTCTCCAGTTTGCAAAGAGCTGCACATGAGTGAATTGTGGAAGGCAACTTTTTTTTTAAAAAAAAACAAAAACAAGAAGCAGGTTACCAGTAAGGCTGTGCATCTACTGCCCATGATATATATCTATGTGTGAATGTCTTATTAATTGATTGATGTTAATTGTCAAGTCACAGTTGGCGATGCTCCACAACTGTTTCAAACATAATTTGAAACTTAGGACATTGCTTCCTTCCTTCCTTCCTTGTAACTCTATACCACCTTTCTTCCAGAAATGAGAATCAAACTGGCTCATGTAGGGCAATGGAAGAATGAATGATTTTTGTTTTCCTTTCTTTGTATATTCTGTGTGGGGGATAGTGTGTGTGTGGCTATATGCATACAAAAGAGCAGATAGTATTCTCTTTAATAAATTTTTAACCTGCATAAGAAATGTGGCATTTAATCATAATGAAAAAATAAGGGGGTTGAGTAAAGGAAAGAGGTGATATCAAACTACAGGTATGTGTCAGCACTGTGCAACATGAAAAATAAATTGTAGTTTTAGGAAGAACTAAAAGGAGTGAGAAGTCACAGGAGAAAGGTTGTCCTATGTGAGATTAGAATAACATTATGTGGATGAAGATGAAATGCTAGTTCAGGATGCAATCAGTGTAGAACTTAATACTTAAAGGGGAACAAATACAGGTATATCAACTGGAATAGCACTTGGACTAACCCAGGGAGTGCCCCTTGTCTATCTTCCCAGTAGTAAATTAGCTAAAAGCTTGGTGTTAAAGGATTCTTTCTCTGTATGTGTGTGGCTAAAAATTGCATAATATGAACAAGAAAGATGAGATTAAATTTATACACAGATGAAGCACACAAACATACACAAACATACACAGTCCTGATAGTGAAAACAAACACCTACCCCATATTTTAAAAACTGTTTTGAAACATAGTTGAGTGAATATCAGATTGAAAGAATTTAACTTGCATCATTACAAGGTGATCAGGAGTGGACATTTAGCATAGTATAATATTTTTCTACAACTTTTTGGCTGTTATTAATCAATTCCAAGAACAGATACACAAGCATGTGCAGAGACCAGCAGTACTGTCATGATTTTATCCAGGCAATATACCTGGAACTGGAAGTTGGCATATCAATAATTTATTTACCCACTCAGGACCTCCAATTGCATATGGAGGATGCAATTCCAAATGTACTGGCTAGTGCCCTGCTGGCTAAACTCGACACTCCAGCTGTTCTTGGACTTCAATTACCAGAAGCCCAAGTCAGCACTCCTGGTGATCAGGGCTTCTAGGAATTGAAGTCCAATGGTCCAAGAACAGTTGGAGTGCCGAGGTTAGCCATCACTGGCCTAGTAAATAAGTCTCACTGCACTCAGCTAAAATTGTCTGAGGGAACAGGCTTAGCATTGCACTGTTGATCTCCTTAAACTTGTGCCATAATAGGAGAAATCCACCCATATTTGCTGTGAGGAAAGAAATGAAAATTGGTAAGCTAAAAGTTACAGTCAGAGATGATTCTACTAGCATTCTTGGTTTCATACAGGAATGTGATAACTTTAATACCTTGCTCCTCAGAAATTCTTGAATATTTTTCTGCTTGGATCCCTCTTCCTAAACATACATGTTCTGTATACATTTTTGAAGTGTAATTTTTTTTGTACATATTTGCACATCACAACTAAATACATATATTTTTTCAGTTGGGTATGCATCTAAAATATATGCACGGTTTCACACACACTTTCCCTTTAAATGCATCTGATGCTTGATAATTTATGAATTTTCAGCACACAATCTAGCCACTCCTGTTGGAGTGGAAGGAAATTGATATTTCATTGAGAAATGTGAACCTAGCAAGTTTATTGTCTAGCTTCAGTGATAGAATAAGGGAGGAATATTTCACCACCTCCATTGCTATCTCATACTTGGCTGCACATTATGTAATTTTCTCCGAAATTGATCTTGCTTCCTGTTTACCTAGCTGGAATGGATGATATTAATTGGGATGGATATTTACAGCAAACAGGATGTAAATGTACATGGGGCTGCCCTTGTCGACCATTCGGAGGCTTCATCTGCCCCAGAACGCGGCTGCCCAGGTGGTGATGGGGTGGGGACATTATGCTCATGCTTCACTGCTGCTCCAGGAGCTGCACTGGTTGCCAGTGTGCCTCCGCTCCAGGTGCAGTTCAAGGTGCTAGTTTTGACCTTTGAAGCCCTACATGGCAGTGGACCGGGTTACCTACAGGACCACATTTACCCAAGGCATTCTACCCATTCTCCGAGGGCAGACTGGAGAGGCTCTGTGGTGGCCCCCTCAACAAGAGAGGCTCACTTGACAGGGGCCAGGAGAAGAGCCTTCTCAGTGTCTGCCCCAACCCTGTGAAACCTCTTACCATCGGAACTGCGCCTCCAGATGGAGCTGCTCCCCTTTCAGAAGGCACTCAAGACCTGGCTGTGCCAGCGGGTCAGGGATCCATCTTGTGGTACGGCCCAGGTCTGCTGGCTAGTCTAGTTGCCTAAGATTACAGGTCATTGCTGGGAGTTGTCAGATGTTTTATGTAGCTGTTTCTATACACTTTTTGTATGTTTTAGCTTGTTAGTTTTTTTTTACTGTTTTTATTTTTTTCTTAAGGGGTTGGGGAGGGTCTGGGCTGGGTTTTTAGATGTTTTTATGACTGTATGTATTTTTATGTATATGTTGCTAGCTGATCTGGGTGGCACCAGTGCCAGAAGAGCAGTGCCAGAAGACACTGCCAAATTCAGGGAAAGGTAAACAAAGGGTTTTGAGTTATGACATTTGAAAAAGTAAAACTGTTTGATAATTCACACTGTGTGGAAGCAAATGGCCTTATAAGTCACATCAAATAAACTGAGAAGGCCAACCTTGTTTATCAGTAAAAAGAACATTTTTGCAAGTTTCCCACTCCAGTTTGATCTGAACTTTTGACTTTGGATGACCAGATAAGCTAGTTAGCACCTTCCTAACCAAACAAGCATAAAATGGAATTCTGTTTCTGGTTATGAAAGTAATTTAAAAGATATTTTAAAATGTGTTAAGGACAAATATTTAGAAACTCAGTTGTTTAAATTGTGAAATCCCAGTTTTTTGCTTTGTTGCTGGGAATGATATTACTTGATGTTCATAAAGCTTTAATGCCTATTCCACTTGCTTTGTCAATGTATAATTGTAGTTAAGAAAGAAAAAACACCAAAAAGTATTATGCACCACCAAGCCTCTTCTAATGTGTGGTGACTACATGAGTAAATGTTCTCCAGAATGTTCTATCAGTAATAGTTCTGCTCTAATCGTGCTACCAACAGCATCTCATGTTTGGTTGTTCTTCCTTTCATAGGCCCATCTCCTCTTCCTATCAAATTTGTATTTTCCAGTAATTTCTGCTCAGATTTTGCAAACTAACAGATGTGGCTTTATTTATTGAAGCAATATCTCATATTAGATCTTGTCAGCCCAACATTGGATTGCCTGCATTGGTTACCTATAGGCTTCTATGTCCAATTTTAGGATTTGATATTAACTTGTAAAGCCCTTAACATTATAGGACTCCATTACCTGCTCAGGGCCATAGTCAGGATATGCCTACCCTGGCCACCCCCTGGCTATGGCCCTGTACCTCCTAGAGTGCCTCTCCTTGACAAATCATGCTGAGACTACATTGCTTTCCAGATCATGGGGACTTAGGGTCACATGGCCAGGGGAAGTGCAAAAATGTGTACAAGGAATTGGTCCTTTGTCCCAATCCTGTAAAATGGGCTTCCAGCCCATGTCTATTGAGACCCTTCACTGCTCACTTTCCAAAATGTAGCTAAGGCAGAACTATTTAAGGAAGCATTCAGAAATTTGTTGCCCTATATAATTTGTTATTTTACTGTCATTATTAGGATTCTTATTCACTTAACTGGATGTAATTGATTTATTTAATGTATAGGAATTTTTGTTAAATATTGTTTTGGTTGTTATGCATTGTGAGTTATTATTTGGATTTAATTTTCATATTGTTGCTACAAGAGTGATTATTTGGTTAGATGAATGGGAGATAAACTGAAATAATAAATAATAATAAATACATTTTCCTCTTTTCGTACTCTCTCCCCTCCACTTTTCAAAGCAATACTGTAATGTCTGGACAGTTCTGTATTTTAATTATATGCACATTGTAGGGTAGCCTCAGTTTACTTAAATGCAAGCACGGCGCCAAAATGGCCACCACGCTCTTTGCGGGGCCCCCACCCACCCAGACTCAGACATCTGGGTTAGTTAGGGGGCGTGGCCACCCTCTTTAAAAGGGGTGGCCACGAGGCAGCCTGGCTGCCATTTTAGAAGCGCCGGAGCGGAGAAGTTTGCTCCGTCGCTTCCCTGCTCGCCTCTGCAAGAGGCTCGATTCTTTCCCCTTTTCTTAAGGATTTCCATGGAGAGAGACATTTATGGGTCTCTCCTTTGATTCCTTCCTCCCAGCACCGGACTGCAGTGGCTCAGGTGGCTAAGAGGCTGACTGGGAGGCAGAAAGTCAGCGGTTCGATCCCAGAGCACTGCAGGATGGAATGCTTGATTGGTTGTGAGTTCGGGTCTTACCTGGAGCTCAATTGACCCCCTTGGTTGCACCTGGGGGGGGCTCAGCCCACCCCCTCTTATTTTCGGGAGTGCCACCGGGCCGGAGGGCTCGGACGGCACCCACACAGGTGGGTGGTTGGGTTGTGGGACACACTGCCACCAATGAGTCCAGGCTGAGGGCTCGGGCTGGGGGCGGCACAGGCCTGCTCCCCTGTTGTTCTTACCCCTGCTGCTTCTTGGCCTGGCTTGGGGCATAGTGGCCCACGTGGGCACAGTGCGGGTTTCCGCCCCACCGTCATTACGGCCCCTCATGGGCCGGATTACTAGGCATGCCCCTATTATGGCCGTGGATTACCACATGGGTTATCCCGTATCGATTACCCAGTGGGGCCATCTGGCCCATCCGGCCCACCTTTCCTGGTGGGTTAGATGCTGTGGATGCTCCCCTGCCCGCAGTTCAGCACTGGAAGCATCAATGGTCATTGATCCACCACCTCGGCTGGTGGATGTGCCAACTTGGCAGTTCCGGCCCACATGCCAACCATGGCTGTACAGTGGGCCACCAACAGGGTTGAGCTGCCGGAGGCTACCAGGCCAGCGTAGGCTGGTGCCTCACAGCTCCCCATCCAGCCTGGACGCACGGGAACACGGAGCTAGATTGACATCGCGAACTCCGACGCCCACCACGGGCCGGAACCCCCAGTGGGGGCGGCTCGTGGGGGTGCACCAAGTGAGTATCCTGGTCAAATCAGCACACCTGTGACACTAGCTCATCACGCTGGGGGGGGGCGGGTATAGTGGCCATGGTCACAACAGGCCAATTACACTCTGGTTCTTACTGGGGTGACCGCCCCTATGTTTTTCCTTAATTTCTCTGGGCCCATAGGGCCGGATATGTGTTTATCCACTCCAATCCATGCCAACGGTGGTTCTGCCGACGGCGGGTGCTCTATGCCCCTGAGTGACCATTTGTCCTGGCTATTTGCTGGACTCTGTGGTTTGGGGAATATATTCACAATTTCCCCCTCCTGCAATGTGAGCACACTGATTAGGGCATTGAGGGGCAGGATGACAAGGAGTTGCCCCGTCGCCGCAACCTGCCTCCCTACGGGGCCAATTGTTACTGGCCTATTGGACATCCATGGCAGGATATTTGAGGGCCCGTCCTGATTTGGCCATTCCAATGGTCCAGTGCTTGGACACTGATTGCCGGGTCGTGGTTGTTTTCCCTGGCCCCGTCGTGGTTAGTCAAGACCTTAGGCTTAGGGCGGCCCTTCACCCTGAGATGCCAGCGATGAGCCCTGCTAGCACTTGTAGTTACTATATGAGACTCTTACGTGGCAGTGCTTATGCTCCATGCGGAGAATCCACTTTCGGGCAATCACCTTTGTGCCCTGATCGGGAGCTCTCAGATTGAGTTAGCTGCTACCATCTTCAACAGGGGACATGTTTTCCAGGGCACTGGCGCTAGATTATGGGTTGCTCGGTCAGGAGTGGGCTCTGGTGAGGCTTTGCTCCTCAAGGGCCGGTCAGCCGGAAGAGGGTACTAGCCTGGCGCTGCCATATGTCCGGTTGCTCCCCCACAGGTGTTTGTGCCAGCACGTGGTTCATGCCCTGGCCTGTCATCTGCTACCAAGCCGGGTCTACCCTGACTGATCTAGAATAGGTACCCATTCCTTCCGGTTGGGTGCTGCATCAGCTGCGGCGGTGTTTGGGTGCCCAGAGCCTGACATATGTTGCATGGGCAGGTGTGGATTTGCCCAATTTCTCTGTCTGTTCGTCCTTTCACTGAATGAGTGCCTTGTTCTGCCCTCTATTCTCCCTCCTTATTTTAGTGACCCTGTGTGTCCCCGCACACTGGTAGGAGTGTGGCTTGTGGGCCACAACTCTGTGCACTGGGGTGGCGCAGTATGCTGCTTCGTCAGAATGGGGACCCCATCTCGGGCTACGCGTAACCCCGCGTATGCAGTGGTATGGTGTGCATGGCATAGAGATGGCGAAAACTGTTGGCATTCCTGATGTCCATTGGGGATGCTGGGCCGCCACATGTTTTAATTTGCACCTCGGAGGTGGTGATCTTGCATGGATTGCTGGCCCGGACTTATAGACTTCCAAGTGCAGTGACCTGGCGTTTCTTTGCCATTTATGGCCGTCTACACGATTGCTATGGTCACACATCATGCCGATGCAATATCATAGGCCAGACTTTGACCCAGCGATTGGACCGTGCCCGACAGTCAGTGAACAGGGCTGTTGCCTGGTTCCTTGTTTAGAATGGCTCGGAGACAGCCATTGGTCTTCTGGGGATAGGGTTACAGGAATCTGGCCTGTATTCTGGAGATGGGGTTCACCTGTCCAGAAGTGGAAGCACCTCTCTTTGAATAACGTGCAAGACGGCCAGGTGACCGAATTGTTGGTCAAGGAGAGCGGCCCCTACTGCAATGCGGCAATGTTGCCAAGTGGAAGGTGCCTCTCCGAGAGTCACAGGTGATGCATGGCCGCATCAACTTCGCCTGCATGGTGGTAATACCAGGCAGCGCTCCTGCTGCAATGTGGCAATGTTGCCAAGCTGGAGGGTGCCTCTCCAAGAGTCACAGGTGATGTATGGCCACATCAACATCTCCTGCAGAGTGGTAATATCAGGCAGTGCTTTCACCTAGTGTATGGGTAACACTATGGCGGGTCTCGCTAAACGACACCGCAGGGTACGGCTGATTAGGGGTTTATGAGCAAACCTGTTGGTTTGGCTCACATTCCTGCAGGACTTCCATGGTGTTTCCTTGGGAGGTCTGAGCTTCTGGTCAGCCCCAGTTCCGAGTACAGTCAGATGCCTCCGGCTCCCTGGGGTGGGGGGATTTATTTAAGGACAGTGGGCCTATGGTCATTGGCCCCAGGGATGGCAGGGCACGGATCGCTTACGCGATCTTACGTTTCTAAAGAATTTTTTTCTCAATTGTGGGTACCCTTATGCTCTGGGGGGACAGGTGGCCTGATTCTGTGCTTCGCTTTTGGTGTGGCAATACTGCGGTGGTGCACATTGTCAATGCCCAAACGTCTAAATCCCCCGGAGTCATGGCCTCAGCTCGCCTATTGTTCTTGGGTCCAGGTGCTTTAAGGCGCTCCTTAGGGCTAATCATGTGCCAGGTATTTATAACGATATTGCTGATGCTTTATCCTGCCTGCAGATCTCCCGGTTCCGTGACTGGGCTCCAGACGCTTGGGAACTACCCTCTCCACTCCTGGCTGAGATATGGTCATTTGGCAAGGAGACGTGAACCGGGCGAGTAGCATGTCTTGGCAACTCGCACGTGCACGGTGCATCAGCATCCACTCCTTCACTTCAGAGCCTTTTTGTGGGCAAAGGCAATTGCCCAATATGTGGCCGATATTGGTCAACTAGGTTTTATAATGTATAGTCCGCCCTTATGATCTGGGGTTGGCTCCATGCACCATAGCCACCAGGATTTACGCCTTGATATTCCTGGCCAAGGCACGGGGCTTTCCTGACTATGCGAGGGTCTTCTGCATACGCTATTCTCACAGATATTCTGACCCACCTTGCACGAGGTTGGCATAGATGATGTTGCAGTAGGTAGGAGGAGTCTCTTTTCATGCAGCTACCACTGTAGCTTTGTTCTGGAGCTCAACGACTCAGCAAGCTGGTCCCATGGTCAAAAGGGGACGTGTTTTGTAGGGCACTGGAACTCGAAGATGTTTCTATTAACCAAGAGTGGGCTCAGTTGGGGATTCATCCCTCGAAGGCCGATCAGCATGGAGTGAGCAGTGGTATATACTGCTATGACGTACATTTGCTGACATCGTTCCGGTTGGTGCCCTACATGCAATTGGCAGTGCCCTGGCCTGTTTTTCTGCCACCAAGATGGATCTCCCCTTACCAAATTTAAGTTCTGGAGGGTGACCGGTACCGCGCTTCACAGTGTGGGGCCCGTTATGGCACCCATTCATTCAGGATAGGCATTGCATTGACCGCGGCTGCGTTTGGGTGCTCGAAGGTGGATATATGTGCGCACGTGGGGGTGTGCACGTTTTTTCCTTATATGTACGTCCCCTCACTGTATGAGTACCTAGTTATGTCCTTAACCCCTTTTCCTCTTTTACAGATCCTGTGTGTCTCCGCACACCGGTGGCAGTGGGGCTGGTGGGCCACAGCAATGTACACTGGGTGGCACTATATGCTGCGGCAACAGAGTGTGGACCCCGACTCGGGCTGCGTTCACCCACACGTATGCGGTGGTATGGTATGCGCTGCATGAGAGGGTGGGAACTGTTGCCATTCCTGATGTCCATCAAGGATGCTGGACCACCTGATGTTCTTATTCTGCACCTCGGCAGTGATGATCTCATACGGATCACTGACCTTTCCTTAAAATGTCAAGGTGCAGTGACCTGGTGTTTTTACATCATTTCTGGCCGTACATGCGGTCGCTATGGTCTGACATCGTGCTGAGACATCATTTTAGGGGAGACATGGCTCTCCATGGTTTGGACCATCCCCGGCGGTCAGTGGACAGGGCTGTTGCCCGATTCCTTGTTGGGATTGGCTTGGGGACAGCTAGTAGACATCTGAAGATAGGCTTGTAAAAATTTTGTCCTATAGGCAGGATATGGGGTTCACCTGTCGGCTAGAGGTATGTACCTCTTTCTGGAGTAGGTACAAGCAGGCCTGGTGACCGAGCTGATGGTCTGGGGGGGCGGTGAGTCATCATGAACGCCTCCCCGTGTGGCGGGTAGCACTGGGTAAGGTAAAGATTTATGACACATAGGTATCCGGCAGGTTCACAATTGACTGGCCAACACGTAGATAGGTACAGGGGAAACAGGTTTGGCTGCTCAAGGGTGAACTATGAAAGGGGTGATGTCAGGAGCTTCACAGCCTGCATCACCTTGATATTTGAACGGATACACGTCATAGGGTGGGGTCAGTAGATAGTGTATTGACTCCGGTCAACAATTTGTTTGTGTCAACAAACAAATTGATACAAATTGATACATGTAGCCAATTTCCATTGGCATTTAGGGTGGAACCTTACCAGTGCTACTGCAGCCTGCTTGCCTTAAAGAATTACAATTGGATGATATACCAATTGAAAGTGATAATTCGGACTAGGGCATTATTCAATAAAAGTGGCCCAATGCCTTTAATCCAATACCGGTGTCTGAGTCTTTCTTTGGGTGGGTGCGCCTACAATGCAAGTGTGGTGCCAAAATTGCCACTACGCTCTTTGCGGGGCCCCCACCCACCCGGACTCAGACATCCGGGTTAGTTAGGGGGCATGGCTACCCTCTTTAAAAGGGGTGGCCACGAGGCAGCCTGGCTGCCATTTTAGAAGCGATGGAGCGGAGAAGTTTTTCCCTCCACCCCCTCCCTTTTGGACAGTGTGATTTTCTGGTCGCTTCGGGGCCGGGTGGGAATTTTTGCTTGGACCTGCATTGGCTCTTTGGTTCTTGGCTTTTTCGCCCATCCCACACTGTCGCTAGTGTTTGAGATTCGGGGTAAGTTGCCTTTGGTCACTTTTGGCGGGTAGCACTGGGTAAGGTAAAGATTTATGACACATAGGTATCCGGCAGGTTCGCAATTGACTGGCCAACACGTAGATAGGTACAGGGGAAACAGGTTTGGCCGGTCAAGGGTGAACTATGAAAGGGGTGTTGTCAGGAGCTTCACAGCCTGCATCACCTTGATATTTGAACGGATACACGTCATAGGGTGGGGTCAGTAGATAGTATATTGACTCCGGTCAACAATTTGTTTGTGTCAACAAACAAATTGATACATATAGCCAATTTCCATTGGCATTTAGGATGGAACCTTACCAGTGTTACTGCGGCCTGCTTGCCTTAAAGAATTACAATTGGATGATACACCAATTGAAAGTGATAATTAGGACTAGGGCATTATTCAATAAAATTGGCCCGATGCCTTTAATCCAATACCGGTGTCTGAGTCTTTCTTTGGGTGGATGCGCCTGCAATGACTGCAGTCATTGTTGTTGTCAACATTCAAGCTGTCCTTTGCTATGTAAAGCTTACCATCCTTTTTCCTGCTAACAATGTGGGAATGATGTTTAGCAGTAATATTAGGCCATTTCTTGGTACATACTCCTCAGTTCCTGAGTGTACAGGTGTTATTTCATGCTATTTTATTTCCACAATGTGTCCCTTCCTTCTAGTTATTCTAGTTGTGCATTCATCAGATGAACAAAGCCAGGCATTCTCTTACATGTTGAATTGCATAAATGTTCTTCATACAACCATTGTTTAATCACTGCAAGTAATGTAATCATACAAGCTGATTTAATGTCTGTGATATTTTACTTAATCAAAATTAGAACAGTGTGGGAGAACTGCCCTACAAATCAGTCCAAATCAGTCCATCCTGAAGGAAATCAACCCTGACTGCTCATTGGAAGGACAAATACTGAAGCTGAAGCTCAACTACTTTAGCCACCAAATGAGAAGAAAGAACTCACTGGAGAAGACCCTGGTGCTAGGAGAGATCAAAGGAGAAGGGGGCTGCAGAGGATGAGATGGTTAAATAGGATTGTTGACACAGTGAAAGTAGATCTGGACAGACTCTGGAGAATGGAGGATGACAGAGGAGCCTGGCATGCTGTGGTCCATGGGTTCACAAAGGGTCGGACTCGATTGTGCAACTGAGCAACAACAGAAGGAGAACTGCAAATATTTCAGATTCCTAGCTACTGGCAGAAACATTTTAGAAACTCAAATACAATTATCAAATTAATTCTATACAGGATAATAAAGACTCCTATACCTATGAACATGTGTTCTGAAATCTGCTTAAGCCATCTCAAGGGAAGCACAAGACTTTGCAGTTTGTTAGTCACCAGGTGCTCAAAATCCAACTAGTGGCAGTTTTCAGAAATCAAAGATTCTCTTACACTCCATCAGTATTCCCATGATGAAACTGAGCCCAAGGGAGTTTCCAGACCTTTGATGGGGGGTGGGGGGTGGGAATCACAAATTTTAAATTGCCATAACCCCACCATAACTAGTGATGTAATCAGCTTTACATGGCTCAAGTGCCACACCCTTTCCTTTCTTTTCTTACCATATTATTTCCTTTTACATACAGCAATTAAAGAACTAGGGAAAGCAGCAGATAGGAAGTGGGAAAGGTAGGCAATTTAAGGGGGAAATTAAAAAGGAAATAAGATCAGATGAGCAAAATATGACAATGATGGCAATTTAGCAATTAGGCAGCTAATGACAAAAAAAGGAGAGAGAGGGTGCTTAGGCAAGTAATGAGTAATTAATCAGATATGTAATTAAGCAAAATGAGCTAGTCTTATGGTTCTCTAACATTCCTTCTAACTTTAGCTTTGGAAAAATGAATTATTCTATGCATTATGAAAATCCCTGCTACTGGTTAATTCCGTGATATTGAATACTGTTGGTGTTATTATCAATGGACCATTTGAAGCTAATTTTTTCATAAGATAAACAATGCTATTCTGATTATACCTATTTTGATTATACATACATTTTAACAGGTTTTCCTACTCCATCCTGTGCTTGCCATGAAAATTGACAAAAGTAGAGAAAGGCAAGAAAATACATCAAAATATTCAGCAGGAAGTGGGCAACACAGAAATAGACATATGGGCTACTGTGGTATTTTTCAAGTAACATAATCCTACCGTTGTACAGTGGAATGGTGCTTACACAGCACACAGACATCAGGACATCCTTAAAACCATCTGGAACAAGTACCCATATTATCTCCCTAAAGTGCACAGCAATCACTTAAGCTGATAATTGGCCTGCAGGCTACAGTTGAGAAATAATATGCTCTGGATCTGGTCACCTCCTTTCTTGCTTATTTTCTTCTTTATGGATGGACTTAGTTCCCAAAGAAGATGTGCTCCCTCAAATAGCATGGTCCCAAACAGTTAAGGGCTTTATAGATAACCAGCACTTTGAATTTGGCATGGAACATCACTGGTAGCCAATAAAGACTAGTCAGTGTTGGAGTAATATGATTGAACCAAACAATACCAACAACCAGCCTGGCTGCCACATTGAAGATTCTGTGTTTGCCTCAAGGGTAGTCCCACATAGAGGGCATTATAATAGTCGATTCTGGAATGAGCAAAACTGGGCAATGCACTGCAAGTGGAAATATGTGGACTTGGCCATTGCCAACACTTGTCCCATAGCTAGTGACTGGTAAAACTGAAAATCAAGATTGCAAATACCCTCCCTCAAAGGGAAGGAAACACCCCTTAGATTAAGGGAAGTGAACACAAACTGCGATTCATTGCCCCCCAATTGACATGGCCTCTGTTTTGTCAGGATTCAGTTTCAGCCTGATATCCTCCATCTACAGCAGGTCTACCTCCAGTTTCCGGACAGAATCAACTGCTGAGGAGGAAAATCTGCATATCATCAGCATATTGATTAAAGCAGACCCCAAATCTCCTGATGATCTCCCCCAGCAGCTTCATATAGATGTTAGACAGAATCAAAGGAGATCATCAAGCCCTGAGGTACTCCATATTGTAGTACTCAGGACTCAGACAGATTCTCCCTGAACTGTACCCTTTGGAAATGCTCCTCCAGGAAGGACCAGAGCCACACAAAACCTTGGTCCCTTATTTATTTATTTATTTATTAGTTCAAGTTCTATACCGCCCACTCGGCCTAGGCCAACTCAGGGCAGTTTACAGTCATAAATAAAAACAACATGGTTAAAACTGATTAAAACTACCCACCCCCTAATACTACCCACCCCCTAAAAATAGGGTGCAGGGACCGAGGTGACTGAGGGAGAAGGAGTTTCTACTACACTAGCCACCCAACGGAGGTCACCCTTCCACCTACACCCCATACGACTTGCCAGCCAGGTTTTGAGTTCTTTTCTGAAGGGCAGCAATTCCATCTGGAGACGTAACTCTGTTGGCAGAAGGTTCCAGAGGGTGGGTGCAGACATGGAGAAGGCCCTCCTCCTTGTGCCAGAGAGGTGAGCCCCTATGGCTGATGGAACACTAAGAGAGCCCCTCCGGTCCACTCTGGTTGGACGGACCAATGTCCTTAGGGCAATGTGGTCTCTTAGGTATCCTGGCCCACTACCATGTAGGGCTTTAAAGGTCAAAACCAGCACCTTGAATTGCACCCGGAGGCACACTGGTAACCAGTGCAGCTCCCGAAGTAGTGGTGAGCCATGGGCATAATGTCCACACCCCATCACCACTCGGACAGCCGCATTCTGGACCAACTGCAGCCTCTGACTAGTCATCATGGGCAGCCCCATGTAGAGCGCATTACAATAGTCTAGTCTGGAGGTGACCAGAGCATGAGTGATCATGAGCAAGAGTCCCTGTCCAGGAACGGATTCTTATCCGTCCTTATCTGTTCTTATCCTAGTAAGCCTATCCAGGGGGATAATGTGGTAGATGGTATCAAAGGCCACTGAGAGAGCTAAGAGGACCAGCAGAGAGGATTCCCCACTGTTGGCTGCCCTCAGAAGAATTGTCTAGTCATGCATAGTGGATTCCATGTTTCATTTGTTTGAAGCAGTAAACAATGTGGTTATCCCTCAACTTCCTGGAGATTAATGAGTGTGGTACATGGGAGGTATTGCATATGCCATCATGGAGGACAATATGTACAAGCAAATGAAAGGAGAATCAACATTTCAACAGCCAAGTCCATGGCCCAATTGTATTATATACACCAAAACAACCAGATGGAGAGGGAATGGGGTTGCAGTTTGACTTTGTTGATTTCAATAACAGGGAAATATGAGGATGGGACCTCCCAAAAATCTAAATGAATACTGTTCACTACAATTCAAGAAAATTACTCTATTGAGAGATATTTTTAAAACTTGTGTCAATGAAGTCAATAGAGTAATTTTCTTGAATTGTAGTGAACAGTATTCATTTATGGCAATAAATTACAAATAATGATATAAGGTGCTAAATATAAGTTAAACACGAAACCTTATTTTTCATTCCTAGAATTCAATCCAAGATAAAGTAGAAGCCCAAACACATATTTCTATGTTTGCCAGCATGCTGACAACCCACACAGAGACACTCTTGTAAGTGATCTACCACTGCAGATGGAAAACAAAGAACACTCTTTTTTCCTGAGTGTGGAAAAGTGACCAAAGGATAACAAAGAACCACGTGTCTATCTGTCAATCTATCATCCCACCCCATTGCCTGTAATGACAATGCAATTAGTGTACATAATTTTTAATAGGTTTGTCCATTTGCCAACTTCCAGGTGAATGGCAGAAATGGATGCAATTTATTGTCAGAAATCTGTACATTTTTACTCTTTCAGTTTGATTTCTTAAATATAAAAATGTGTTTGTGAGTTTATGTTGTGTCCAAACGTTATATTGCTTTAATTCTCAAGAAGCCATTAAGTCTTTGCAGCAAAAGTGTGCCCTTTCTTTAAGGTGCTTAATTCATATCATTATCATTGTTATCTGATTGGTTCTAACACAGGTTCCCGCGTTTTCGGTAGCCCGGGCAAATGAATCTCTGTAACTGCCATTTTGCCTGTATATAAGTAGCCAGCTCGTCCCCTTATTCCCCAGTCCGAACTGAGATGTAACAAATCACTGTTGGTTAAACCCTAAACTGCTGTTGCGTTGCATGTTATTCTTCGGACTCAACAGTTTATGTCCATCCATTAAAAAAAATGTAAAAACAAAAGGCTGTCTATATTTTTACTACAGTATCTGCAAATTGGTCGACAAAACATTTAACCTCTCAAAATATGCACAGAAAAACATACATCAATATTTCTTCTGTAAAACATTTTATTCAATTCCACTGAATTTTGCCATCTTGCCCTATGTTCTGCAGAAATGGCAGTTTCATATATTTAAAAACCTACAATTAATGTATAATCAACTAGTTACCTAGATTATTTTTTTTAAAAAAACCTGGAATTTCAGCTGAATGCAAAATAAAAAGAATGTCTTCTTGATTAAACCTTTTTGCAGTATAGGAATTGAATTAGTAACTACTTTTTTATTCTAATAGATTTGTGAACTTTTCAGTCAAATTATTATATTGATTAAAGGAACAATAGTAAAGGTAAAGGTCACTCTTGCTCAAAAGCCAGTCATATCCAACTCTAGGGTTCAGTGTTCATCTCTGTTTAATAGCCGAAGAGCCGGTGCTGTCTGCTTCTGCAGACATTTCCGTAGTCATCTGGCAGGCATGACTAGACACCGGAGTGCACGGAACACTGTTTACCTTCCCACCAATGTGGTCCCTATTAATCTACTTGCAATTTCTTGCTTCTGAACTCCTAGGTTGGCAGGAGCTGGGACAAAGATGGGAGCTCATTCCGTCCTGCAGTACTCTGGAGTCGATCTGCTGACCTTTCACCTTCCAGCACTTGAGCCACTGCAGTCCATTTAAAAAGGTAAAAAGTAAAAAATGCACTGCATTTTAAAAAGTAAAAATGAAAATAATAATAGGAAAAAAGTCTACTTGTCTCTGCATATATAATACAGAACCTTTTTCCATACTGTTTTTTTCCCTACCTAGTTATAACTAAACAATTGTGTTTTTTTTCCTTCTGGCTCAAAAGGAATAGTCTAATTTGTATACTGTATGTTGTTTTTTTTTACAAAACTGGAATAACTAACTTCAGTGATGCATTGTAAAAAGATTTACTACCCACTCGGTGGGTGTGGCTATCTGAGGGCATGGCCTCAAACCCCCCAAGAAAGGGAAAGAAGAGAAAGAAAGAAACCTACCTTGCTCTCTTGCTTCGCGGAGATGAGGAGGAGGAGTCCCAGAGCAGTGGCGCTGCTGGGAGGTGAGCAGGGCAAGTTGGAGGGCTGGTGCTGGCTGGCCTCCCCACCCAGCGCCATGGGAAATGCATCCCATTTGCCTCACTCAGGGCCAAAGGCACAAGGGAAGCACGGAGATGAAAGCATGCCTTTGGTCCTGGGCGAGGCAAATGGGATGCATTTCCGGTGGCGCTGTGAGGTGAAAGCCAAGAGGTGGGTGTGGCCGGCCAGGTGGGCATGGCCTGGAATTTCTACTACCGGTTCGCTACCACAATACAACACTGACTCACTTACAAAGGAAACAAAGCAGATTTTTAGATTTCTTCAGCTACCAGACTATTTCTATGCTTTCTGATCTATTCAGTGAAAAGAAAATGAAACTCTAGATACATTGTAAAATCTTCCAGACACCCAAATTCTTGTTTTTTAAATTCCTTTTATCAAATAGCAATTGTTGCATATGAACACTGAGTTTGCCAAGGTAACTGTATAATCTGAATATCCCAGTATATTGAATCTAAGCTTTGTTTTACTTGCATTGATTCTTCATGTGCTTTAGTTGTTCAGTCACACAGTCGAGTCTGACCATGTGTTAGATTTCCAATAATTTGTGTGACAGCCATCACAGCAAAAAAGACTAATTAAATAAATAAGGACAATTAAAACATTCTGACTAGATGAAATATAGAGCATATAAATTGTTGTTGGGACTGGCAGGGCACAGTAGAGATTGATAAGAAAAATAGAAGATGAAAGAATCATCATATCAATAACACAAGCAGCAGGGAATATTCATCAAAGTTTTCTCTACAGAAAGGTTTTGAGTTGTTTACAATCTCTGATTGTTCATCCCTAAATTTTATTTCAACATGCAGAACAAGAATTTTTTTAAGTGTAAGAGCTATTACTGATGCACAATGGCATAGCATGCTAACTCACACTAGAATAGGCTCATTTAATCAATGGGAATTTAGCAAGTGAATGACTATACATTCCATTCATTTAAATGGGCCTACTCTAACTGTGAATTAGTATGCTAAAGTAGATCACTGCTACAGTAGGTCTATTTGACTCAATATAATTTAAAGAGGAGTTTACTTACATATCCTTTTTGATTCAACAGAGTACTGTAGTGTGAACAATTACACTAAGCAAAGATGGAAGATGGCAGATGACAGAGGAGCCTGGCGTGCAGTGGTCCATGGGGTTGCAAAGGGTCGGACTTGACTGTGCAACTGAACAACAACAACAAATAAGATAAGATTTTACCCTAAATGTCTGAGGAATATAAATTGTGAATGGGAAATGTGGGTTTCCTCAAGGAACACACATCTCTTATTTAATGTTAAATGCCTCACTACTGTAATCTAAAAAGCAGAGCTTAAGTAAGTGAATTAATTAACATTACAACACAAACCACATGTGGAATGAGTAAAATAATACAATCTGTCCTATATGTAAATACTGACAGATTACTGCAAGTGACAATACATTCCATCTTTAATGAACAAAACATCAGGGTTTCTTGCTTAGTGCCTCAATATGAGTTGTTCATGTTAATTGCCTTATGTATTAAATAGATCTTCATGCCCTGATTTTGCTATTTTGCATTTACTGAGCTTGTGAAAGATTTGGCATTTTGGCACTTAACATGATTAAACCAGAATACATTTTTTTCTTATGTGACAACCCTTTTGCCTTACATGACCACCTGCTGCTTTTGAATTATTAAACTCTGAAACACATTGCACAGATCATGCTTTGCCCACCTCACCCCATTCCCATAATAAAGACATAGACACAGGTGTTGGATTTTCAACAAGAGCCACAACCTTATTACTTATCTTTACCTATAAGAAGGGGTGTGGGCCATTGGTGTCCACCATGCACACCTACACCCGCCCCTACTATTCCATACCGAGCTGCCCACACTTACCTTAAGACCCTGCGAGCATCACTGCAAGGGTCCGACCGCCGGGAGTGGGGCAACGAATTGGAACAAAAATAAAACTATGCTTCCCAGCATCCTCCACGCCGCACAACCCCTCAGCCAATCAGGCTGAAGGGCGCGAGCAAGGAGAATGCTGAGAAGCTGGCGTGCGCACGCTAAAAAAAACCGATGTGCCGGCTAACATAGCGGGGAGAAGAGGGGGAGAGCCCATCTTCTCCCCACATGCCTTCCACTTCACTCAGGGAGACAAAGGCTGAGAACAGTGCTCTGTTCTTGGCCTTCGCCTCCCAGAGTGAAGCCATTGCTTTCTGCGGGGGCGGGGGGCAGGGGTGGGAGGCAGGAGGTGGGGGTGAAAGCACTGGTGCCTTCAGCCCCCACCCACTGAGGGAAGTGAACAACTTGCCCGGGAAGCAAAGGCAGTGAACGGGGCTCTGTTCGCTGCCTTTACTTCCTGAGGAAGTATTTCGCTTTCAAGGGTGGGGGTCGAAGGCACTGGTGCCTTCGCCACCCTCCCACCGAGGAAAACGAACAACTTCCCCGGGAAGAAAAGGCAGCAAACGGGGCTTTGTCTGCTGCCTTTACTTCCTGAGGAAGTGTTTCACTTTCAACAGGGGGGGGGGCAAGGCGCTGGTGCCTTTGCCTCCCTCCCACCAAGGAAAGCAAACAACTTCCCCAGGAAGAAAAGGCAGCAAACGGGGCTCTGTTCGCTACCTTTACTTCCCAAGAAAGTGTTTTGCTTTCAGGGGGCAAAGGCACTGGTGCCTTCGCCACCCTTCCACCAAGGAAAGCGGAAAACTTCCCCGGAGGTACTCACCTGGTCTGTCTGTCTGTCTGTCTGTCTGTCTGTCTGTCTGTTTGTCTCACTCACTCACTCACTCACTCACTCACTCATTCACTCTCTCTCTCTCTCACACACACACACACACACACCTACTGGGCTGCATATTTCAAACCTGCCCTGTGTGTATGTGTGTGTAAACACACAAAAAACACCCCTAACCACCAACACAAACAAGAAACATGCCCGGCTGGCTGAGCAAAAAATGTTAGTTTAAACTATGAAACTGCCCCATCATGCAGTGGAGCCTAACCTAGTGCAGATGGCTGAGCCAAGGGCCCCAGGGGATGATAGCTACCTCTGATCTTGCCTGTAGGGTGAGTTCCTGTTGCCTCTTTTTGGCATTATCGTACAATGTACCAAATATGTAAGGCCGCTGTCTGGCACCCCTGTACAGGGGTGTGCTGGGCACCTTGGGAGGGCAGTGGACAGAAGTGATGGGGGTGCCTATGGGGGGCATTGGGTGAAGAAATCCCATACATTCTCATTGCCTCTGGGGGGCACCTGTCGCTGTGGTGCACCGGGATGAGTCCCTGTATTCCAGTGGGCCAGCACACCACTGCCCCTGTGCCCTTGCCATCCCCATCACCAAATCATAGGATCTGGATCAAAGAGACCTAGGAAATAAATAACCACCCAATTTTCAGGGGAATTCACCTTCACTAAATCCCCCATCTGCACTATTTGCCACAGTAAGGGGTTAATCTAGTTATGCACCATGCCATGACATACAGCATTAGGCCCATAGGGCCTAATGTTGTGTGTCATGGCATGGTGCATAACTAGAAATTACTGAGTCCAACCCACAATATCCCTATTAATAGTTATGAATTCAAGAAGAATGGACTATTTGTCAAAGTAGCTTTAAATTAGAGAGAAATGCATACTACTTAGTAAACTTATTGTACAAGTCACTTTTTCAGAAAGGAAAATTAGAAGTTACACCAAATGAGCCATGGTGGTGTGATGGTTATAATGTAAGACTAGGAGCTGGAATCCCTGGGCATAAATCCTAACCTTGTCGTACAGATCAATAATGATCCCAAACCAGAAACAGTCAATTAGCCCAATCTGTCTTGTAATGGGATAATTAAAGATAATATTGGGAAGTAGAGGAAGAAGTATATGTGCTTTGTACTTTACCCTTTTTCCTTATAGAAAAGCACAAATGTAAAATAATGTTTTATTCATCATTGAGAGCAGTAGTGCTAGATTGGAGTAGAAGATTTATAAGATCTGATGTGAGCCAGACCAGAAGGCTGTAGCCATTTAGGGGACATGGAAGGAAAAGGAGGTATCTCTTAAGCAGCAACTACTGAGAGCCAACACTTTTGATTCTTTGAGGTATGTACTTATTGAACAAGAAAATAGTTCAATAATGTGTGGCAAGCAGTAGTAATGTAAATCTAGCAAGCCTGATTATAGCCTTTGGGAGTCTTTTATGTCAGTGTTACAGTGTAGCTTGCTTGGTTTCCAAAATAGAGGATTCAATTACTTTGCAACACCATTTTGCTTCCTATCTTGTTTCCATTATGTTAGCTGGTGTCCAGGAGCTGATGGGAACAGGCCTACCATTAGGAGAGACAATTCTTAAAATACTTATTACCAGGGGAAAAACTGAACACATTATCAGTATTGAAAACTGGTGGATACCCTATTGAAATAAAAAACAAGTTTACTTAACTCTGAAATGTACACATTGTTGTGAACCTAATACCAGTGAGGAAGAGATCTACTTAGTTCCTAAACTAACAATTCTGCAATGATGTTTCATATTTACACAATTCTACTCACGTTTCAAAGATTTGCCATCTGTTTCTCTATCAAAAGAACTCCTTTTGAATTCACCTCTTACAAGTCGAGACACCATTAAATTTACTTGGGAAAATGAATTAAATATATATATTGCTCCAAAATACAGCACACTGGGAAGGCAGAATGTATGCTTAAGTTATAGAATTAAGGGAAGGAATGGAGAAGGGGGGGGGGAATCAGCTTCAAAGTGATGGAGCATGTGGATCATGCTTTGATTCCAAGCCCAGCTAATATAAAAAACTAAAGAAAGAAGAGGTTTACACTAGTCATTATTTCTCATTCTAAGGTCTTGCATTAGTTGGCTAACACCAAACTATTGCAGACTTTGCCAATTCTCAATTGAGAGGGTTTAGAAAATTTCAGGAGTTTAAGGTACACTAAAATGGGGAAGGTCCTTGTTACAAATTCTGGGGGAAAAAGAAAGAAAAATAATTTCACATGTGAGTACACTGGATGCTGCACCTGCAATTAGCAGGTCACATTGTACAGTTCAGCACATTTTTATAACTGACCTTATTTTCTGCTCAATGATATGAATACATTAGCACTCCAAGCTAAGAATGTCATTTGCATAAAATCTCATTTTTAGTTACCAGAAAAGAAATTGCCTGGCCTGATTATTTTTATGCATAACAGAGGACAATGATCCTTGCATGAGTTCAGGGAAGTACTTTTATTGCTCTTGTTTTTCATGGATAATGTTTGACAGAATTATGTTGACAATTTTATATGACCATGAGTTAGACCGCAATACTGACTGTGGTGAATTGTCACTAACTAATGAGGTGCCAGTAATTAAATAGGCATGCATCGGTTATGTAAGTGGCTAAGCATGTTGTGATATTAATTAGTGGCAAAATGCTGTCATGACTGATGTAATTTTACTTAATAATAATTGCATGCCATAAAGTCAGTTCTTTCCAGGATTTTCCAGATACAGAATACACACAAATGGTTTTCCATTCCCTTTGTCTAAGAGTGCTCTGGGATTGCACTACACAGGCTGTCTCTTCCCTCTGAAATCACAGTGGGGAATTGAACTCCCAATGCCTGGCTCTGAGTTATCCAGCCAGCTGGAACTCTTTCACACACATAAATCACCAACAGAATTTGGGCCATTGCTTTTTAAAAAGCAATATTACATTGAATTTACCTTATTTAGTAAAACTTGGCAATTTGTTTGAATCCAAACCTAGATATACACCAAGTAGATTTAACGTGTGGGTGGAGTAGGATGATTTTAATAGAAAATAAGTAGCAATAAGTATAAAAATTTAAGTATTTGAGCAATTTAAGTAATAATTTTGTGAGAACTCTGCTAATAAAAGTGATGCATGCATTTATTGACTAAGTAGGAGCAGGAAATAACAACATACTTCTCTTCATTTAAGAGACAGAAGCAAATTCTGATAGGTATTTCTCTCTTGTAAAACTTACCTGTTAATCAGTCTACATTTGACATCAAATGATAGAATGCTGCTTTCCAATTCAGATTGTGTGCTCCTTGTATAGACATTTAATCATATCCTCCTTTTAAGTCTAATAGTACACTGGACAAAAGATATGTGGATATGCAGATTGGTCTGGTCTACAGATATATAACCTAGGTAAGGACTTGGTTATCAACCTGTAAAACATACTGCCTATTGGATGGTATTAAAAAAGTCTTTTCTTTGTTTCATGAATAACATGCTCAACTGTTTCCTATTGGCAAAAAGAAGCTTCAGATTTCTCCCAGCCTTGAATTTTGAATTATAGAAAGAGCAAAAAGATACAGGATTGCTGTGGCAACAAGGCCTCAGCTAAGCTGGACGCCAAAGGAACAGTATGGACAGGCTACAAATCTGGATACTTTCAATGGCTCCAGAGCATACCCTGATAGGTGCTATGTGTCATGATCGTCACATTCGAACCTGCCTAGATTTATAGATGATGTTTGATTCATGCAGCTTTCTTAGATTTAGAAAGCCAGATTCCATTTTAAAGTACAACGATGTAATGCCAATTAGCAGATGTTAGAATGTCCAGGTGTTAGTTAAGAATTCTGTCACACACTCACCGGACATGCTGACGCCAAAGATAAGATAAAGGAATTTGTTTACCAGTCCTGGACAAATTCCTTGAACACCTGCTATCCCAAGGGAGGGAACCCCCCTCCTGTCAATCAAATTAATCACCTCCTGACACCTGCAGACTGACTCATTTCAGGAATGTACAGGTGGGGGCTTAATGTCACACTGCATGTACACTTGCCTCATTTCTCATGGGAACACAGGTGCAGCCCCCATTAAGTCATCACATTCCTAAGCTCTCTTTTTATTATAAAAAGAGCCCAGTTTGAGCAGTGAAGCAAGCACACTCCGGAACAAGGGCGAAGCCCTTGGCTCTCAGCCACTTTATTGGCAAGATGTCTCTTCGGGACTAGAAGCAATGCAGGGCTCTTCAGCCCCTACCAATTAAGAAGGTACCTGCTAGAAAGTTAGCAAGATATATTTTTATGTTTATTTCTTTGTTTTATGTTTTATGTAATTAAGATCTGTAATTGTGTTTTCAACAATAAAACTACAAAAGCCTGTAGTTTGAGTGCCTGCCTTTTATATGAGAAAGCAGCTTGGAAACCAATCAGAGCAACCAGAAGAAACTTCAACGGTCCTCGTCGCCCAGCCAGAAGGAAGAGGTGAGAGGGGCTTGCTCTGTCTAAGGGAAGGGAAGAGTAAGCAGTATTTAGAAGCTTAGCTTCAGCCATGGAATATTATTACCTGCCATATGCAGACGGCTTCTCTTACCCTGTTCCCCAGAGAATCGGGCTAGGGGGAAGAATGCTCATAGAGGCAGCAGGTCGCAGGATCTCTGGTCCGCCCTACCGGGTGTTCCCAAGAAGTTCTGGGTGCCCAACGAAACCCCTGTGAGGCATTTTCCTCCCCCTACATCCCTGATACTATGATCATATAGATTTCCAAAGGGACAAAAGGAGGTGCATTCACATATATAGTACATGAAAAGTTATGTCTAGCCAGAATTAATCTGACCCATTTTTCAAGTTTCTCTTCTATATGTGAAAGTAAATGACTTTAAATTGAAAAGTTTTTGTGATACTAAAGCACGGCACCAGCAGAGCTCTATAGCTGGTTAGAGCTACAATGGGGGAAGGGGAGCTTCCCCTTACTTCAGTTTTAAGGAGCAGAGCAGAATCTTTGTTGCCAGCCTGGAGGTCAGGAGTCAGTGGAGTTGTACTAGAGGTGCAGGGGTCATCCAAGAGGGAGGTCAAGGTCACAGTCCGATGTACATGAACCAAGAAGCAACAGTTAGGACAGAACACGGAATGACCGAGTGGTTTGGAATAGGAAAAGGAGTAAGACAAGGCTGCATTTTGTCACCCTGCTTATTCAACTTATACACAGAGCACATAATGCGCAATGCAGGGATGGAGGAATCACAATATGGGATCAAAATTGCTGGGAGAAACATCAACAATCTGAGATATGCAGACGACACCACCCTAATGGCAGAAAGTGAGGAAGACCTAAAGAATCTCTTGATCGGTTTGAAGGAAGAGAGTGCAAAAGCTGGCTTGAGACTCAATATCAAGAAAACCAAGATAATGGCAACAGGCCCGATCAGTTCCTGGAAAATAGACGGGGAAGAAGTAGAAGCAGTGACAGATTTTACTTTCTTAGGATCTAAGATCACTGCAGATGGAGATTGCAGCCATGAAATAAAGAGGCGGCTGATTCTAGGGAGACAAGCCATGAGAAACCTGGGGAACATAGTGAAAAGCAGAGACATCACCTTGAAAACAAAAATTAGAATAGTCAAAGCAATGGTATTCCCAGTGGTAATGTACGGATGTGAGAGCTGGACAATTAGGAAAGCTGAACGCAGAAGAATAGATGCCTTTGAAATGTGGTGTTGGAGGAGAGTTTTGAGGGTACCTTGGACAGCGAGGAGAACAAATAGGTCAATCTTAGAAGAAATCAACACTGACTGCTCATTGGAAGGTCAAATAGTAAAGATGAGGCTAAAGTACTTTGGGCATCAAATGAGAAGGGAGGATTCACTTGAGAAGGCCGTGATGTTGGGAAAGGTGGAGGGCAAAAGAAGAAGGGGGAGGCCAAGGATGAGATGGATAGATGGTATTGTAGACACAATGGGCACAAAACTGGGAGGACTGAGGGGGATGGTGGAGGACAGAGGCGCCTGGAGAACGATGGTCCATAGGGTCGCAAAGGGTCGGAATCGACTGTGCGACTGAACAACAACAAAAAGGTCAGGAAGCCAAGAGCACAGTGTCGGGTTCACCAAACTGAAAAATTGGCCCGACAAGGGCCAGTCAGTACGTCTCTCTTTTAAGGAGAGTCTGACCCCACAGTTGAGGGTCTGTTCAGGAGGTTGCCTGGGCTCTCCTCCTTCTCAGCTGCATCTGATGTCTCAATGAAACCCTGTAACAAGCATGTGTGCCAGCCTGCTCCTTAGTAGCCTGCTTTTTGGCACCTGGACTAGCTGTCAAACTCAGATCCTCTGGCCCTGCTTGGCCCTGCTGGGCAGGCTCAGGAGTGACAGGTAGCTGCGAGGCCAGTGCCATGTCCATATCCTCCGACTCGGTATCCTGATCTGAGCTGGCTGTGGCCTGGGAGACTGGCAAGGGGTCCTCTTCAGGCTCAGATTCCAAGTCTGAGCCATCAGAAGGCAGCTGGGCCGGCTGAAAGTCCTCCTACTCCTTGCACCCAGGACCCCAGGCCACAATAAATACATAGGATATACATGGTTGTTGTTGTTGTTTTAGAAAAAATTGCCATCAGTTTGATTCTGACTTGTGGCAGCCTTGCCAGGATTTCCTAGGTATGAGGTCTTCAGAAGTAATCTACTAGTTCTTCTGGAGTCACTCCAAAGCTGTATAGCTTGCCAGAAGCTAAAGAGAGTAAGCTGCTTTCTTGGGGGGCACAGTGGAGACTCAAATAATCAGATAACCTAATGTACTGAGCCATGTCAGTCTGTTGGACCAAAAGAGAACCCAGATGTTTTGTAGTCATAACTACCAGTTTTCTTCTTGCCGTGTCTCACATATTTGGTGACCTGTGTAGCATGTTTGTCTGTCATTAATTAACTCTATTCCTCTCTGTCTTAGTGCTGCTATCTGGAATTAAACTCAGGGCCACTTTATTAACATGAACTTCAAACTAAACTGTTTGCCTGTGGCAGGGGCTGAGTAGCACAATTCTAAGTGATGGAGCCAAGGTGATCACTTCACCTTCTCTGCTCACATCAAGGTGAACACCAGCTTACCGGGATTGTCCTGTTCTTCAACAGTCCCCATCCTGGTTCACCATTCGGGTATAATGGCGGGTGGGTGGGCTTTCACTCGCCTACAAAGCTCCGGACTGGGTCAGGGTCAGGGAAGATAAGCCACAAAATCAGCCTTGGCTCCTCCCCTTCCCTGGCCCGGCACGGCACACCCCCGGGTGTGCCCAACTTCTGCCTCTCCCGAGGGTGGGAGGCAAAGCCACGCCACTGTCCAGCTGTCCAGTCGTGTGTTACCTCTTCTGTACAAAGATGCCTGGACTTTATGGAAAACTACATAATTTGTGAATTGTGCAAATTACTCAAAATTAGGACAAATATAAGAGTCTAAGACACTGAATGGATTGTTGGGAAATTTTTTGAAGAATGAGCCAATCTCACTTTGCTTTCTCTGTGCGTAGTTTGCTTTTCATTTGAAATACAGTGCTGGAGGAGATCTCTACAGATACGCTGAACTGCCAGAAAGATGACAATTGGGTCCTAGAGCAAGTCAAGCCTGAACTGTCTCTGGAGGCAAAAATCATGAAATTGAAGAGGAGACAAGACTCTTTGGAAAAACTAATGATGCTGGGAAGGTGGAAGGCTGCTCAAAAAGAAGATTGAACTTTAGATAGATTGACTTCATGAGGGAAGCCACAGGCGTGAGTCTGCAAGAGTTGCAAGTGCTGAACAGAGTTGTTGAGGAATGGATATTTTAGAAGTTGTCTCATTCATAGGGTCACCATAAACTGGAGACAATTTGACAGCACATTGAAACAGCTTTGCTTTTCAGTGAGAAAGGGGTCCAGAGGCAAACTACAGAGCGGAAGGGGGCAATGGGTTCTTTTTTCATATAGGATTAATCTCTCTATATATGACTATTTAAGTTTTAAGAGCACTGGGGAGATCTTTCTCTGGGCCCACCGTCTTCATCACAGGCATATCACATTGTGATAGGGACCCAACATAAGATCTTCTGTGTTGTTGCTCCCATGCTGTGGAATCCTGCCCCACAGAAGGTCAGAGTGGGGCCCTGTTTGTCATCCTTCTGCAGGCAAGAAAATGTATTTTTCCCCCAGGCAGGCCTTTTTCCAGTAACTGACTACATATGGAGTTTTTAAAGTGGTTGTATGTCTTTATCTTTTCAACAACAACAACAACAACAACAACAACAACAACAACAACAACAACAACAACAACAACAACAACAACAACAACAACAACAACAACAACAACAACAACAACAACAACAACAACAACAACAACAACAACAACAACAACAACAACAACAACAACAACAACAACAACAACAACAACAACAACAACAACAACAACAACAACAACAACAACAACAACAACAACAACAACAACAACAACAACAACAACAACAACAACAACAACAACAACAACAACAACAACAACAACAACAACAACAACAACAACAACAACAACAACAACAACAACAGTAGTAGCAGCAGCAGCAGCAGCAGCAGTAGTAGTAGGGGCTGCAGTGGCTCAGTGGTTAAGAAGCTCACCTTGTTACCTGGAAAGCTGGCAAGTTGGCAGTTCGAGACCCGGGAACTGCATGATGGATTGAGCGTCCATCTCAATCCCAGCTCTTGGGGACATGTAAGGAGCCTCATTTGGGTGTTACTGAGTGGTGTTACTTCCACAAAAATCCTTTCAACCCAGAATAATTTCTGACACAAAATTATTACCATCCTTTTAAAAGCCTTTTAAAATTGTTTAAGTTGCTTTTACCATGAAACCAGTCTATTTTTTTAATATTGTAATAATGTGTTATATTTTAGCTGTTAATATTGCTTGTTTCAATATTATAACCTGCCTTGGCTCCTCTTTTGAGAAAGGCAGGGTATAAATAATGAAAGAAATGAACATCATTTTATGCATAATAAAAAAAGAGTGAATGACTGATCCATACCTGTCAAGTTTTATATTTGAAAATAAAGGAAATTTTCTGGCAAATAAGGGATACTTGACAGCTATGCTTATCCTGTGCTGCCTTCCAATGGCAGCAATAGGGCATTGCAGTCTAATTAATAAGGGATGACAGCGGGAAAGAGGGTAAAATAAGCGGTTTTCCCGGCCAATAAGGGATACTTGACAGCTCTGGACTGATCACAGGGAATTTGTGCAAGCATCACATTACTAGTTGTGTTTTAATGACTGATTTCCTATGGATTCATACCGGAATATCTTCAAAACATGAAACTGAAGAGACAGGATGAGATTTGATTATAGGTGTTTAGTATTAACTGCAGTGGCTCAAGTGGCTCAGATGCTGACAATGTTCCATGCACTTTGGTGTCTAGTCATGCCTGCCACATGGCCACAGAAATGTCTGCAGAAGCAGACAGCACTGGCTCTTCAGCTTTGAAACAGAGATGAACACTGAATCCTAGAGTCGGATGTGACTGGCTTTCGAGCAAGGGAAACCTTTACCTTTAATGTTAACATTACATGCTCATAATGTTAGTTGCCATGCCACAGATTTCTATGCATTCTATATATTAGATGATTTCTCATTTTAAGTAAGAATGAAGCAATCTGTTACTGCACCCCTATAATTCTATCAGAATGCTTATTTCTTGTGTTGTATTGTGTGTTGCTCCTTCCATGTTTTGTTCCCAATCTTTCATGCATAAAATGACAATTGCTGTTTTCAGTGAGAAATCTGTTGAGAGCAATAGCTGAATAGGTCATGCACATCTTTCATTAAATATTAACATAGGCACCAACTGTACATAATTTAAATTATAGTGCCCTTTTAAAGATTTGAGAATACTGAAAAACAACTTGCATTTTAATGTGCTGTTACACGTGGCATATGTACTGTATTACTTTTTTGCAGGGAGGTTCTTTTAAAAACACATCCCACATTATTTTTATCATTCTTTATGTATTCCATTTCCTTTAATTTGTGTCAAAGTTCTGATAATAAATATGCAGTCCAAATATCTTTCTAATTTTTATCTTCTAACCATTGATTTTGGTTTCTATGGTTTTCAAGGTGGCTACTGATTAACTGATCCATATGGTGTTTGAACATTATACTGTCTTTGGCTAAACCAGTCCAGGTAATGTAAACCAATTCCCTAATCACTTATAGCTCCAACAAAGCTTACCCACAACCAACCAAAAATTGGTAATGTCATATTTAGAACATAGAGAGCAATTGTCACATGCCTCAGGGATGACAGTTGATAATATAACTATTGAAGGTGAGATGATTCCCTAGTAAGAACATAGGATGCCTATTTTTGTAGCCAAAATTATTTAGCAGCTCATGTAATTCTCCACTTTATCGGCAGCTGTCAGAAAGTATTTTAGATTAAAATGGCCTGAACACATTTATTCTTCAAAAGCACTTATTGAGATTTTCTAAATAATAATAAAAAAATCAGCTTAGCCACAGCTGACTGATGGGTGAGATAGCTAAAACAGCTCAGCAAGGCAGCAGGAAGGAAGGAACTGCCAAATATGGAATTAGGGCTGGTAATGGCAACTTTTCACTTTCTCACTTCAGGTGGCAATGAGAACTTGCCCAAGGCTCAATCATATATAACTTTTCCAGTTAAAATATAGAGTTTGGAATATACTTGCCGTAGAAGACTACCTCTCTTCCAATGCACACCAAATAAAAATTAACCCACACTCAACCCGAAGACGCGCAGCCCTTCAAGTTGAATGTGCAGGTTCTGGTGGAGAGCCAATCCACGCTCATGTTCTCCTCCTCAAGGTACAGGAAGATGTGTGTAGCTTGCTTCCCCTTGCTTCATACTCCCCGCACAGAGCAGGGACTTGCGACCTGGAAAGTACAACCGCATCATCAGCATAAAGAAGTATTGGGATATGCTTCGTACCCAGCTTTGGTGCATGGAAGTCCCTGCAGTTAAGACACTCTACGATATCATATATATGGTGTTTGCCACAAAACCTAAAATACACCAGTGGTTTCTAAACCAACAAGTAATCGAACAGACCCACTATTATAAGTACCTGGGGGTAATCTTTCAATCTAACGGTAGCAAAAATTCCCATATAATGCACCTAGCCTCTAAGACAAGGAGTAGTGCCGGCGCCATCCAAAACGTTTTCTGGAAGAAAGGCAGTTATAATGTTGTAGTTGCTCTAAGGCTGTATTCAGCCAAACCCCTTGCTCAAATGTCTTATGGAGCCCCATTTAGTGCTGCATCGAGTGCCCATCCCTTAGAAATTGTCCAATCTAAGTTCTTGAGGTTCATTATGCAGAATCCATCTTGCATTTCTAATGCTGCCCTAAGGTTAGAAACGGGCATGCTAACCGTGAAGGCCAGATTATTAACATGCGCCACTATGTATTGGGTGAAACTTCTGTTTTCTCCAGTGGGTCTACTTACTTTAATGATGGCAGATAATGTAACTTCCCCTTGGATTTCTCATATAGAAGCAGTTTTGACATCATATGGACTTTTTAAAACTCACCTTGTTTCCCTGGGACCAAATGGAGCCAGGGAGGAAATTAAACAAAGGGTAACTGATATATACTGCCAAATAGATCTAACCAAAGTTACCTCTTCCTTGTTTGAGTGGCCGCATTTTAACGTGCTTAAACCATTGTCCTATCTTTCCTCTTTAAATAACCAAGACCACAGACGCTCTTTTTGTCTCATTTGACACAATATGCTTCCCTCGGCATTTAGGGAGGGGCTTTTTAAGAAAATCCCAGTTTGTGAATGTATATGTGCTTGTCACACCAACAAGATAGAAAATTCCAAGCACATTCTTTTAGAGTGTCCCTTTTATGAAGATCTCAGAAAAGATCTCTTTTTAGCAGTTCCGTACTTGGCCTCCAGCGATAATAGAAACTTGAGTGTATTACTATCTGACAGTTCCAAGGCAACAACGGCCACTGTCGCCAGGTTTGCATGGAAATCATCCTGCATTCGCAAAAGTATGGCGATTCATGTCTTCTGACCCCAATAGTGCTCAGTAAATAGTGAGCCTCCAGTGTTAAAATTCGTGAACGTGAACTTGGGATAGTCAGACTAAAGTAAAATACTATGGTGTGTATTATAGGATTCTCAAACAAATCTTTATTTTTAAATATTTTACTGTATATGCTCGGTGTGTCGGAAATCCTTTTATTCTATATGTGATGCCAGAATGGTTGTGTTATCTGGTGCACTCTGTCTGGCCTTTGGCTGTAATAATAAAGATTTGATTTGATTTGATTTGACCTTCCGCCTCCCCTCCCAGTCAGCATCTTAGTCACTTGAGCCACCACTGCAGTCCTATTTATTATATATTTATTTATTATATATTAGGTAAAGGTAAAGGTTTCCCTTGCTCGAAAGCCAGTCGTATCCGACTCTAGGGTGCAGTGCTCATCTCTGTTTCTAAGCCGAAGAGCCAGCGCTGTCTGCTTCTGCAGACGTTTCCGTGGTCATGTGGCAGGCATGACTAGACACCGGAGCGCACGGAACGCTGTTACCTTCCCACCGAAGTGGTTCCTATTTATCTACTTGCAATTTCTTGCTTTCGAACTGCTAGGTTGGCAGGAGCTGGGATGAAGACGGGAGCTCATTTCCGTCCTGCAGTACTCTGGAATCGAACTGCTGACCTTCCACTTCCCAGTCAGCGTCTTAGTGACTTGAGCCACTGCAGTACCCTGTAATAGTACAGTAATATAATTTACTAGCATAGTTTGCCCGGCGTTGCTGGGCTTTTCCCCCCCTGTGCTTTATTTAAAACGATGCAGGTTTTTTTGTTTTAATAAATTTTTTTTATTTTGTAATTATTTAACCATTTTTGAACAAAAGTTTTTTCAAGTCAAAATTCACTTTTTGGGTATATAATTGTACCCCTTGTCCTTCATGTCACAACATTTTTTTCAATAAATTTTTTTACAATGTTTAAACAAAGAACTTTGCCACTGTAATTTAAGTTTAACAGTATTTAACCTTTTCTTTTAACTTTTTAAAAATATTTCAAAGTAATTGTTATCTATATTTTGGTTTTTTAAGGCTGTCCTTTCAGTTGTGCTGAAGCGTCTTCTGTATCTGTAAAACATAATATGCAAAGATTGTTATTGATATTTTTTATTTGTGATGTTTCTTTTATTTGATAAGTTACATTTAAGATTAATTATTAATTTTTTTGTAATATTTTATTTTAGTTGTTCTATTTCTATGTTTTAAACTATGTTTCTCTTCTTTATCATATTTATTTACCTTCATTGTTAGATGTATTCCTCTTGGTGTTTTGGACTGATGTTTTCGTATCTGTTGATTTACCTGTGTAAGGATATAATTGACAAAGTTATATATATATATTTGTTAGGAAATGAGATAGTGTAATTGTCTGTAAAGCTTACCTTTGTTTTCCTGGTTCTGTTGTATTTTAAGATTCAAGAAATGCTGCAGCATTAATTCCGCAAGATGTTGATTGTAGTAAGTTGGTGGATGTTTCATAATATGAAGATGTCTTTGTATGATTTTGTCTATATCCATGACATTTTTGTTTTCTTCTATTGATTTTGTTTGTTGTTGCTGTTGTTGTTGGGTGTTTTCATGTTTGCTCTTATTAGTTGGATTTCGTAATTCTTGTTGTATTGTTTGTTTGCTGTTTATTTCTGTAACGATTTCCTCTAAAGTTTTTTTCTGTTTGTTATTTATTTCTTTTATGATCTCTTCTAATGTTTTTGTTTGTGGGTTCTGTGTTATTTGTTTGCTCCTCACATGTAAATTAGCATTATAAGTTTTTTCTGGTTCTAATTGCATTATTGATTTTTTTCTGGTGAATGTTTGTATTTCTTTTCTTCTGACGATTTGGATTTCTGTTTCTTTTTCTATGTTGTCTGCCATTTGTAAATTTGTTTTGTGTTCGGTTTGTGACACATTAGTTATTTTAGTTTCTTCGTTTAGAACTTTCCATGGCAGTACAGTTTTTAGGTTATCTTTTTGTGGACTAAAATTTGTTTTTTGTACTTGCATTTCTGTTTGTTGATTTTGTGGGTCCTTTGTTTTGATAATTTGCATTTCCTGTTTTGGTTTTTTGATGTTGTTTTCGGAGATACTGTATGATGTATCTGTTGTCTGCTGTTTCCATGGCAGTATTATTTTTGTTGCTGTATTTGTCTGTAGCGCCTTATTTCTGGTTGTTAATTGGCTTATTTGTGATTCATTTTGTTTATTATTTTCAAAATCATTTTTGGTATTTTCATTCACCTGTTCCTTCCATGGTAATGTCTTATTTTTGTAATATTCCATTGGTGGATTCATTTTGTGTTTGTCTTCGCTAATTTTTCCTTGCAGGATTATGTTTGCGGATGTGGTCTGTTTTTGCTGTGGGTCTGATTGTATTTCTTTTGTGGGATAAGAGTTCTTGTCTTCCTTTTCCATCTTTATGTCTTAAATTTATTCCGGACGATGCCTATTTATCCCTCTCTCTTTTTTGATATCGCTGCTTTGCGCTGCATTCTAGAATGTAAGGTGCCTCTTGCCATTATTATTTTTTGGGGGGGGAAATCTCGTGATCGCGTTGTTTTCCTCCGCTGCTGTTGGCTTTGGGAAGTGCTTTGCGATTGAAGCTTATTTGCATATTTGGAGGTGTGTTTGTTTCACGCTTTACTTTTTTGCCGCGCGGAAGGCATGTATGTAAGTGACTGCTTTCTATTCTCTATATTTTCGGCTTCAAATTTGTATAATTTTTGGAGTCGCGATGTTAGCGATGTTTGAGTAAGAATTTTTCATGTAGTCGTGTTTCGTTTATTTATTAATGTGTCCTGAAATTTTTCTCAATGCAGCCCCAGTGATTTCATTATGTATTTTTGCCGTTGTTGGTATTTGAGTGAATCATTATGTTTGTTTCTTTTTGTTATTGATCGTTTTTCTGCAGCACTTGCTGATATACAATGTTTTTGGTTTGATCGTGGTCTGCTAGTATGAAGAGGTTTTGGCCAGCAACAACGCGTGAGCACGCAACATATAGTTGTCCGTGTGCAAAAAATGGTTTTGCGAGGTATACTCCGCAATGTTTAAGGGTCTGTCCTTGTGATTTATTTATTGTTATTGCGAAGGCAAGTTTTACTGGAAATTGCAGTCTTCGGAATGGAATAGTTTGATCTGTTGGTATAAGTGGTATTCTTGGAATGCATACTGATTCTCCTGCACCTTTCCCTGTTATAATTATTGCCTCTATGACATTTGGCATGAGGTTTTTTACACATAGTCTTGTGCCATTGCATAAGTTTGGAGGATTCATATTTCTAAGTAAAATAATTGGTGCTCCTTTTTTAAGTAATAGATGGTGTGATGGCATGCCAGACAATTCTAATGAGTTTAAAAATTCTGTTGGGAAATTTACTGCATCATCCTTGTCAACCACTGTATCAATTGATTTATATACAGTTGGCTGGTCCGGTAACATTTCAAGTATTTCAAAATTAATATTGTTGACATCATCATTTCTTGCTGCTAAGATTGCTCTCTCAGTGAGCCATTCATGTTGATGTATATGTGATGTAATGTCAGTGTAAATTGCATTGATTAATTCAGCTTCTGAATGTACCATTGTGCAGAAGTAGTTTGGGAATGTTATGTGGTTATTCTCATTTTTTGGAACTTTTCCTTCTCCAATATTTAGTAGGAAATCAGTGAAGTTTTTGGTGTTTCTGTCATGTCTTACTCTCATATTTTCATTCAATGTTATGCATTGCACATGTTTCCATAGGAATGATTGATTTATGCATGCGTTTATTTGATCTGATGGTGTTGATTTTGGGATGACAGGCAGTGTTTGCCTGAAATCACCACAAAGAAGTAGTAGTATTCCTCCCATTAATTTCTGATTGTCATTTAAATCCTGAAGTGTTCTGTGCAGTGCTTCAATTGATTTTTTATGTGCCATTGTACATTCATCCCATATTATTATTTTTGCTTCTTTTAGGACCTTAGCACGTGCACTGTCCTTTGTTATGTTGGACGTTGGTGTTTCTTGTTTCGCTATGTCTAGTGGTATTTGGAGAGCAGAATGTGCTGTTCTTCCACCTTCCATTAAAGTGGCTGCTATGCCTGATGATGCTATTGTTAATGCCACATGGCTTTGTGATCTTATTTCTGCCAAAATTAAATTTGTTAAAAATGTCTTTCCTGTTCCTCCTGCTGCTTGTAAGAATATTATACCTCCTTTTTCTTCCTGTATTTGATTCATTATATTTTCATATGCAGCTTTCTGTTCATTATTAAGTTTTGGTTTGTTTTGAGTTATGTATTGTTTCAGCTCATCTATGTTGTATGTGGTCTCTCTTATGTAGTCAGCATTTAATGCATCTCCTTTGTCTCTGTTTGGTTTTGGTAGACCAACTTGTTTAAGTGTTTTGTTTGCCATGCATATGCATAGGTCTTCTATTTGTATTAATGTCAAATTGTAGATGTGTGGTGTGTATTCAACTTGTAAATTTGGATTTTCTTTTTTTGCTTTCAGTAGGTGGTCTTCACTTAGTTGGTCTTTGAACTTATCCCACAATTGTAGTGGATTTGATGGACTGCATGATGTTAATATTATAGCAATTAATGTTCTCATTTGCTGTGGCATTGAAAATATGTTTGCTTCTTCCATAGTTGTCTCCCAATGTTGGTCTGCTTCCAATAATCCCATTAGCTGACATACCTCTCTTTATGTTTCTTGAATGTTACCATTGAAAGTTTTAAGTTCCTGGAATGATTTTGGCCCAGGAATAGTGTGAAGCAACATTCTCAAATAGAAACACTCGCTATTGTTAGGGTGGACAGTATATAGTCTTCCAATAGCATCTGATTGGTACATGTCTAGTTCTGGTATATAAGTGCCAGTCTTTCTCCGAGAGAATTTTCTCTTTGTTTTATCCCATGTGTAATATGTTGCCACATCATTATATAGGATTGTTTGTGCAAATTCATCAATGTTGCATAATTGAAAAAATGCTGTTAAAGTAGTTTCTTTTGGGTTTTCTGCCACACTGGTTGCTGTTTCTGGCGTGAAATATACTCTTTGGCCATTTTCTAGATGAACACTTAAATGCAGGACTGTGGGATGTCTTTCATGAATGTGGAATCCTAGAATACGCCAGAAACCCTCATTTGTACTAATGTACCTGCCACATTGGTACTGTAGTATCTCATCATTCTTGTTTTGGTTTCTGACATCATATACTGCCATGTCACTTCCTTTGTTTATGTATTTGCAGACATATTTTATGGATTTGACACTATTACAGTATTCCACATTTATATGTGCATTGAATATTTTGGACAGTAAAGGACTGTATGGGACTATCCATGTGTTGTCAATTTCTACTTCCCCTTGTTTTTTCATGTTTATTTTTGTGGTTCTTCCATCATCCTCTTTGGATCGTCTTCTTTATTGTGGGTATCCATCTTCTGATGTTTCTGTTTCTTTCAATAATGGCCTGGGATATCTTTTGGTGCAACATTTGTCTTTCTTTGGTGTATGCAAACCAAGACACAGGACACCGCCTCGGGCTGGGTTAACTCAGGTTTATTGCATCGTGGACAGAGGGAACATGAGGTAATGGCGGATCAATAGCTCTTTATATACAGCAGTAATACATTTGAACGTGGTGCCATGGTAGCCCATTGGCTACTGTCTGCGTGACGTCATTGCAGGTCACGCCCTTCTTGTCCAGGTGTAGGTAGTGGCGGGAAAACTTCCCGCGCTGTTGCCTTTGATGAATTCGGACCAAGAGAGCTTGGACGCTCGCTGCTGCCAGCTGGTGGTCATTAGCTCGCGTCCTATTACAGGGCTTATATGATACAGCTGAAGGTTACATTGTTGCTATAGGCAAGGTTACATTGACTCAGATACATTGTAATCCATGTGTACAGTAAAACCATCAGAACACAACATCCCTCCCCCCTAGGACGAGACAAAGTCTCGAGCCCACCTTAACACACTCCCCCCCCCTTAGGAGACAAAGTCTCTCAGCCAAGATGGCTTATTTCGAACACGCTGGGGTCTCGGTGCGGGCTGCCTCTCCCCGGGTTTGCTACCTTCTCTTTGTCCCCTGGTCTCCTGTCCTGCAATATGAGAGGGAGACTCGTTAGTGACTTTCCGCGGCTCCGCGGCGCTGTTGGGAGGTGTGCTCCTTCTTGGGGAGGAACCGGGGGCACTGGGGGCTAACGAAAAACCCCTCTTCTCGCTTGGATGGGTGGGGGAACACTCCTGAAAACCCCCCCGGCTCGCCAAATCAAAATCAAAATCACTATCGGGGGCAGCGGTCGCGAACTCCTCTCCCCCTTCCCCGGCCCCTGCTAGAGCTGGCGTATCAAAAGGATATGAGTCGGGGCCGCTGCTTCTGCTTCCTTCCCCCCATGCTTGGGACTGTTGTCCACTGCTGTCTCCCCCTTGGGTTAAGCGGGTGGGGGAGAACCCTAACGCTGAATCCTGTTGCTGAGCTCCACTGACTGGCCCAATCACTCGGTGCCTCAGTTGATCTGCGTGCCTCCTCCAGAGGAGGCCGGTGTTCGTCTCGACCCGGTACGACACTGGTCCCGTCTGTTCTACAACCGTCCCTGGTACCCAGGCTGGCCCTGCGCTGGAATAGTTCCTGCAGTGAACAGGGTCACCGGCAGCGAAACCTTTCGAGACTGCCAACCCCACGTTTTTCCCTTTATCCTCGACTCTCGTTGGGTCTAGCCTGGACAGGAGCGTGGTCAGTTTTCGCCGCATCAAGAGCTCTGCCGGCGAGTAGCCGGACGCCAAAGGGGTCACCCTATACGCTAAGAGGAATTGGCACACTTGGTGATTCAGGTCCCCCGGGCCCATGCGCCGCAGCGCCTCCTTCGTTGTACGCACCAACCGTTCCACTTGGCCATTCGTGGCCGGGTGAAACGGTGCGGATGTGATATGCCGAATGGCGTTTACCTCCATGAATGCCCCGAACTCAGCGGAGGTGAAACAACTAGCGTTATCGCTGACTAAAGTGTCGGGTAAACCGAACGTGGAAAAGACTCTCCGTAGCCGGCTAATTGTCGTGGCGGAGGACGTGCTTTTTACCGGGATAACCTCCAGCCACTTGGAGAACGCATCCACGACTAGGAGAAACATGGTTCCTCGGAATGGGCCAGCGAAATCTACGTGCACCCTGGACCATGGTCCCCGTGCTGTGTCCCATTCCCTATGTGGAAGACGGGCCGCCTCAGGGCGGGACCCCTGGCAAGCCTCGCAAGTGCCAACCATGTGCTCAATGTCCGTGTCCAGCTGCGGCCACCAGAAGTAACTCCGGGCCAGCGCCTTTGAACGAACTATGCCCGGGTGGCTGACGTGCAGCAGTTCGAGCACCCTCGTCCGCAGGGGCGCAGGGACCACCACCCGTTGGCCCCACAGAAGGCACCCCCTCTCTAGGGACAACTCTAGCTTTTTCCTAAAGAATGGGTCGAACTCCGTACTCGGGGACGAAACCGGCCACCCCTTCTGCACCCATGAACTAACCTTCGCCAGTGTCCTGTCCTTGCCTGTCGCCCTAGCAATGTCGGCTGGTACTATTGGGGGTGCGTCTAAAACCTCAATTAGCAACACCTGGCGGTCCTTTTCTGCTCTCGCCTTTTGGGCGTCCGACAAGGGCAAAGGGGATCTCGACAGCGCATCAGCATGGCTGATCTCCTTTCCGGGCCTGTACTCCAACTCATGTTGGTACGCGTTGAGGAAAATAGCCCATCGCAGCATTCTCGGGGACAGGATCTGCGGCGTGGGCTTGTTCGCCGTGAAAATTCCTTATGTGTAACTATCGTTTGTGCCGCGGCCGTGGCGGGGGTCACTGGAAGTTGCTGATAGGCTTGTGCCAAATCGAGCTTGGCGAAACACTTTCCCCCATTTAGCCTGGCCAAAAGGTGGCTTATCACTGGCACCGGGTATGCATTAGGGCGGATCGCCTTGTTAATTGTACACTTATAATCTGCGCAAATGCGCACCTCCCCGTTAGCCTTTAGAGCCGTTACAATTGGAGTTTCCCACTCCGCGGAATCAACAGGAATAAGAATCCCCTGGCCCACCAGTTTGTCCAATTCCGCCTCTATCTTGTCCTTGAGTGCAAACGGCACCCTGCGTGGTTTGAGTCTTATCGGGCGGACCTCCGGGTCTATGTCGAACGCTACAGGGGGTCCCTTGAACTTTCCGAGTCCTTTCTCAAAAACGGCGGGATGCGCATCGCAAACCGCTTGTATTGGGTCCCCCCCCACGGTATGCACCCCCCCTATGAACAACCCTAAGGGCTGAAACCACTGTGTTCCTAGGAGGCTACAGCTTCCCCCTTTTAGGACAACTAGGGGCAGTTCCGCAGAATGTCTCTTAAAATTGACCCGAAACTTCCCAACCCCCAATACCGGAATGTTGTTTCCCTGTACGTCCCGTAGTGTGGACCTCAACGCTTTAAGCTTTGGCCGCACGTGGGGGTCGATTTTCAGGAACTCTTTCTGGGGGATTATGGAAAAGGAGGACCCCGAGTCGATTTCCATCTTAATAGGGGCCCCTTGTACTAATACCTCAACGAAGTAATGGGACTGTCCCGCGGACACGCTGAACACTGAGGCGTCGTCCTCGCTGCTGTCCGAGACGCGGCCCACGCCGTCCTGCTTCCTCGTGGTCTGGGCGCCATCTTTGGGCCTCGCTGGACGGTCCGGCCTGGCCGCGCGGTCTTGTGATTGCCTCCGGCCCTCTTTCCGCTTTCTGCACGCCTTGGCGATGTGCCCCCGACGGCCGCAGGTGTAACACTCGGCCTTCCTGAACGGGCATCTCGCGCGCTCGTGGGCCGCTCCGCAGCCCTCGCAGCGTCGACCGCCCTTCCGGACCTTCTGGACCTCCTCGCCGTCGCTGCCTTCCGTAGACGACTTTGAGGCCCGCCGAGTCGCGTGCACCGACTGTCCGGCCTTCCCGTGCACCGAATTTTCCGCCTTGCCGGCTTTAGGACGCCACTCACGCCACTGATGCATCTCGTCCACTCCGGCATTCGTGGACTCTGCGGCTTCCGCGGCCTCTATGACCTCGGCCAGCGTGGGTGGCGGCTCCTTATTCATCAAGCTGCGCTGCACCTCCTTGTCTTTCAGGCCACACAACACGCCGTCCCTGAGGACCATCTCCAGGATGTCGCCCCATTTACAGGGGGCGGCGGCTATCCTCATGGCGGCCACGAATGCCTCAACCGACTCGTCCGGCGCTTGGACTCGCCTCCAAAACGCGCTCCGAGCGGGAAACATTGCCCTCGAGGGGCAGAACCGCTCTCGCAGCAGCTTCATGATGTCGCTCGCCTTAAAGTCGCTCACCTTCTTCGGAGCGATTATGCCCACCAGCGCCCGCTTGGTTTCCATCCCGAGCATTCTGGTGAGGATGGCCCTCTTCCTCTCCTCGTCGTCTTGTTTGACTCTGAGTTCCACCAGTGCCGCCTGGAAGTCCATCTCAAGCAGCTCCCAGTCTTGCGGTTTGGTGATGTTGAACCCGCTCTGTGCCCTGGCTGTTCCGTGGGGATCCATGATCCCACCCTCGTCGCCAATTTGGTGTATGCAAACCAAGACACAGGACACCGCCTCGGGCTGGGTTAACTCAGGTTTATTGCATCGTGGACAGAGGGAACATGAGGTAATGGCGGATCAATAGCTCTTTATATACAGCAGTAATACATTTGAACGTGGTGCCATGGTAGCCCATTGGCTACTGTCTGCGTGACGTCATTGCAGGTCACGCCCTTCTTGTCCAGGTGTAGGTAGTGGCGGGAAAACTTCCCGCGCTGTTGCCTTTGATGAATTCGGACCAAGAGAGCTTGGACGCTCGCTGCTGCCAGCTGGTGGTCATTAGCTCGCGTCCTATTACAGGGCTTATATGATACAGCTGAAGGTTACATTGTTGCTATAGGCAAGGTTACATTGACTCAGATACATTGTAATCCATGTGTACAGTAAAACCATCAGAACACAACACTTTCATACATGTTGATTGTGGGTTAAGTAGTCCACATGGACCATGTATCATGTGTTTTTTTAACTATAGCATGTAATTCAGAGTCTTGTGTTTCGTCTGGAATTTCTGCAGAAATTATCTTATCAATGTCTGTTGGATGTAGTTTGTTTTTCAGCCATATTAGATTATGTGAATGTGGAAGCCCACGTTTTTGCCATTCAATCGTGAACATATGACAAACAGTTTTCCCAAACAAATCATTCTTGGTGATGAGATTTATTAATTGTGTTTGTTTTTGTCTGAATACTCTTGCAATTAAATTGTGCCTGTCATTAGATGTTTCATTGCTGTTTAGGTTATTTTTTATTTCAAGCCATGTTGGGTTGCATGTAAAAGTAATGAATAAATCAGGTCTTCCATGCTTTCTAACATAAGTCATGGCATCCTGAGTGTATTCATGCATATGTCTTGGGCTTCCAGTGTATGTTGCGGGCAGTATGAGTAGTGCTCCAACATTAGATGGGTTCCCATCTTTTGCAATGGCATCTTTTAAGTGTGTATTGTTCTGCTCTTAGTGTTTTTTGATTTTTTCTTATGAAAAGTAGTCTTTCTGATTCTATTTTAGCATACATATCCACGACAAACTGGTTTAGCAATTTTTTGCAATGCAAAATGTGATTTTGTTCGTCATTTCTAATCATTAAAATGTATGAGTAGTAGTCCATTGCAGTAATTTTTTTGCATGTTTCTGTCCCTGTTTTTGGATCTATCTGTTTCAAATTGAAGTGATACCCATCTTCCCCATATGGAAATAGGATTGGATATTGAAGTGCGTCATATGATCGATGTGTTTCTGAAATCCGTTGCAGTTTTTCATCATGTCTTTGCAGTATAATATCTCTTGGATGGAATGTGTCTCCTGAAATGATGGCTGCCACCTCATTTGTTTCGGGAGCATTATATCTCCTTATATGCTCCCCTGTAGGTGTTTTGTCTGCAGCTATAATTATTTTGTATTGTTCTTGTGGCATATTTTCCATTGCATTTTTGAAAGTGCGGATAAGGTTATTGTGTTCATGAAGCATTCTCTGAATGTTTAGTACTATATGTTTTTTGGTTCCATCTATGTATGTGCATCGTTGAGTGGTTTCTTTGTCTTCATCTCCCATGAAATATATTTGAAGGAATTTTGGTTCCTTATCTGGTAGTGGTAGTAGTGACCCAATTTGATGGTACACCTGACCTTGTATGGTGAATGTTGGATTAAATCCTTTGTGCTGAATTATATTGGTGGCTCCAAATGAGGTCATTTGAAAGCATGAGTTGTACTTTCTAATGTTTTTTAAGAAATATTTAGAATCTTGTGTTTCTCCACTGGTGTATTCTATAAGTTGTTGTGGTGGTAATTGTTGATGAATTTTGACTTTCCCCAACTTACAACATAATGTTTTTGTTTCATTTTTAAATTTTCTTGCATTACAGAATGTACAGATGTTGTCTAGATTCCCAATGTTTAAATTAAATTGCAAGCAATAATTTGTTTCTGGATCATAGGCAAATGCAGCCATTTGTAATGTTTTTTTGTCTTCTTTTCTTTTCTCCTTCCTTTTTTCCCTTGTAACCTTATTCTGTTGTAATCTCTCTTCATGTTTTCTATTACTTTCTTTTGCCCTCGCTGCACTATCTATTTCTCTGCGTTCTGCTAACAGTATTTCATGTTCTTCTGCATTTGTTTGTTGTGTCTTTTGAATGTAAGATTTTCTTCTTTTATTTAGGTTAATTTCCCTTTCTTGTGGTGTCTGGTCAGTTATTTGCATTTTCCTTTTTAACCTTTCACTTGTTCTTTGAGCTATATTTACTCTTTTCTTTGGTGGCATTGTGAAATGTAATTTAGTTGATGTATTCTATGTGTATCTTGCTGTTTGTTTGTAAATATTATTGTTGTTATTGTTCAGTTTTTGCTGAGAAAATGTATTTTGCTTATTCTTGAAATTTTTTGGAATATTTTTATGGGCTTTTAAGGATAATTAGCAATGTTATTTTAAATTGTAGTTTTTCTTTATTTAGAAAACCAAATTTTGTGTTTGTGCCAGGCTTCTATTTTCTTGCTTTTAAACTTATTATCACAGTAGATTATATTTTCAGCTGAGAAAATGGCCGACACACATTATTGTTTTTAAATTCAATATTGTCAATCTTCTGTTTTTTTTTCATTTTAAATAATAATGTTGGTTGTTTTTAAGTGTTTCAGCTAAGAAGTTTAAAGTGTGTAAATTATGATAATTTTTTCTTTTAGCATTAATTGCGTTGTTGTATTTTTAATATTCTATTATATTTCTTTGCTGGTAACTCTTTGGTTAGGCAATGTCACTATGTTGCCTTTCCAACGGTTTTTCCCCCCCTGTTTGTGGTAACGTAAATATGATGTTTTCTATTCTTTTTTAAAAAGTACCTTCTGACAATTTTTCATTGTATGGGTAGATAACGGGTAGCTAATATTATGTAAGTGTATTTTTTTTAAATTATGTAAAGTTTTCGTAAATCTCTGTCCAAGTGAAGTTTTTATTTGTTAGAATACTTGCTCTGCGTTACGGTTTGCGTAACGGCTCAAATTTGATTTGAAAGCCACGCTTTGCGTTTTGTGCCTTATTTTTAAAATCCAATCTATTTTTTTGCGTTGAGTAACGTTTTGCGGTATATTTATTTGTTTTTCTGAAAAGCGATCCTTTCCGAAATGATTTCGTTGTTCGATAAGTGAGTGGTTTTTTTTTCAAAGATGAAAAATTATTTAGAAAGTTATTGAGTTATAATTTTCCAATAACGTCAATTGTGTATTATAGTAAGAATTAAAATGATATAATAATTTGTTTTTAAAATTGATATTTTTCTCCCTCTGTGTTCTCTCCCCTATACTCGCTAATGGTTTAGATTCGAACTGCCATGGTAAAGTTAAAGCACGTATCTAACCGGGATTGCATTAGCATGGTTTTTTTTTTAAAGCTTTCTGCATTTCGTCACTGATGACTCGTACATTACGGAGCTTTTCATTGGCTGTAGCACAACTCCTTATATGGTGTTACAGTGAAAAGGAGTTTGGGATATGTAGTTTTATTTTTTTTCCTTTCCTCGTTCCGCAAGGTTTTGAAACGCAACTTTGCACTCATCTTTTTCTTTTTCTATGGTCGCTTTGCAAAAATTGGCAAGGAGTAATGTACTCCATTATGCTAAAGTAAACGCACGCATGTAATTTGGATTTAATGGCAATAGACCTTTTTTTTAAAGCGTTGTGGTTTACGTAACTGATTACGCGTACATTCCGAAACATATCATTGGCTATAGTACAACTCCTTTTATGGTTTTACAGTGAAAAGGACGCTGGGATATGTATTTTGTGTTCAGATTTTCTCGTCCGTCGCTCGGCAAGGTTTTGTTACGCACGTTTTGATTGGTTGCGCGTCGTATCGGAAAGACTGAGCCCGTAGTTTTTTCCCTCGTGATTGGCTGACACTGGGAGAAGCTCGGCGAAACGCAATGCTTTTCGGGTAATGAAGTTGTTTCCCTTTATTGCCAATGGTGGGGCTGATGCCCCAAACTCGATTTTTTAAAAGTCTTCGTTGACCTGCGTAGCCACTAAGCCCGTGCTCTCGAAGGGAGGTTGCGGGTCAGTAGGGCGACGTATAGCAACCTATAGCCAATTCCAACGGTGAACACTTGGTTTTATAGGTTAAGATTATATTATAATAAATTATATTTATTATATATTCCAGCAGCAAATTCAGGTTCATGTTATACACTGAGTTTCATGATTGAGATTTCAAAGCATGTCTCCCAGTCCTGAACTATCATTCTAACCACTATACCAACATTGGTTCTCACTGAACTGGAAATCAGTTCACTGAACTCTGTAAGGCTTGATTCTAGGTAAAATATTCAAGATTGCACTATAACAATTCCAAGTCTATATTGTGGTATTTCTAAATTCTATTTTTATTATATTGATACAAATTTTGTGAAATATATTTACCTTTCATGCAGTTCTTCAATGTAGCTATTTGGCTACCAATTAAACATCTAGATAGTTTAATTAATAATTCTCGAAAATGGCCAATCCTATTGAACAAAGCTTGTATATTTCCCTATCATGATCCTATAGTATGAGTTGATCATTTTAAAAAGAAAAAGAAAACTTGAATTTTAATTAATTTCTCAACAAATATTACAACCTACACACAAAAGCCTGCCTATATGATTAGTCAAGAAAAGTCTCATGGTCAAGCTAAAACAAAAGCAATAATATTAATTCCTGAGGAAAGACGGCAGCATTTAAGAGTATCATGTCATGTTTCAGGCATTATGTTGGGTACACAGAAAGAGCCTCCTAGAAGAATGTGGTAATTTTGAACCACAATTGGGCATACCCTGGTAATGGCAACCTTTTGTTGTTGGCTAATCTTTCTCACACTAGGTCAGGTGAAAGGAAATGCAGAATTAACTCACCAAAAGGTGGAGTCATTTTGGCAGTTTCATGTCTAGCCAAGGAGAAGGAGAAGGAGAATAATTACATTTTATAGTAATCTTCTAAAAATACCTTTAAATATTTAGCAGCTGCTGCTGGTCATAAAATTTTGTTGTTGTTCAGTCTCCCATGGACCACAGCACACCAAGCTCCTCTGTCATCTTGTTAGTACTGTCCATGGGATTTTCTTGGCAAAGACACTGGAGTGGGTTGCCAGGTCCTTCCCCAGTGGATTGTATTTAGTCTGAGTTCTCTGCTATGGCCTGTCCATCTTTACATGGCCCTACACGGCATAGCCCACAGCCTCATCAAACCATGCAAGCCCACTCACCATGGCAACTGTATTCATATACAAATGAAGTTCATTCAAATATGAGCAGAATTTGCAGAATAAGTATTTTTTCCTATCTGTTCCACATTATGTTCCTTATATCTATTTTAATTGTCTGTTTCACAACTTATTTCAGTTGTGCTTTGTCTTTTCATATTAAGGATAAGAGTAGGTACTCCCTTTATGCTGACTGATATTCTTATACATAAACTTGAACAAATCAGTCTGCTTCTAGCCTCTGACAGTTTTATATCTGTCATGGGTCCCTGTCACACACTCTCTTCTCCAGCCATTCAACCATGCTACCCTCTTTATTTTGGGGTGGGTGACACCTAGAAAGTATCAATTGTAATGATGATTAAAAGCCCTCATCTGGCAACATATTCTCTGTGCACTCCAATTCACCTGCGTCTTACAAATATTCCAGGGAACTTGAAGTAAAACAACAAAGGCTAAGCACTGGGAAGCAATACGCCTATCTTGCCAATATAAGGCTGCCACCTCTTTAAAATGTCAAAATCCTCAATAGCTGGTCAAGGCAAGACCTGTATTTAAGTAACACAGGTTTTTGAGGAAAACACCCCAACAATTTCTTGAAAGGCTTTAATTTTAATTAAAGGAAGCTACCTTTTGGTGAATTCATTTCATAATGCCTTTTGCCTGGCCTACTGTGAGAAAGATTAGCCAGTACAAGGTTACTGTTGCCTGGGATACATCTGTTTGTGGCTCAAAAGTACCACAATCTTTGGGAGGCTTTTTTTGTGTACCCCATGAAAGTTAATAAAGAAGGCCTTTTGAAAACAGTGAAGAAGAAAGCTGAATATAGAAAGGAAATGATTGAAAATTGAGCTGCAATCTCAGAAAACAAGCCTATCCATGGTAAGTACTTGAAAAATATAGCAATAAGGTCTGACCAAAAGCTGAAATGGGACTGGTTGAAAGCAGGAGTGCTGAAGAAGGAAACTGATGCACTTATCTTGACAGTTGAAGAACAAGTTTTGCCAACATATTGCATGAAGGCTAAAATTCAGCAAGTATCCAACAACAGCAGATGTTGACTTTGCACTGAAAGGATGGAACAGTAGATCACAAATTATTTGGAACGCCATTGCACGGTTGCAAAAATTATTAATTAGAAACTTTGATAAAAGTTTGAATGTAGTAAATGTTATTGGGAATATCAGGTTGAAAAAGTATTAGAAAATGAGTCAAGAAACCTGTGGGATTTTAAAATTCAAACAGATAGACATCTGACTCACAACACACCTGATATACAGGTAACTATTGTGAAAAAGGAGGCCTAATTTATTGACATTGCTATTCCAGGAGATGCACAAATTGAGGATGAATGTCTGGGAAAAAAGTTAAAAAGTAATGATTTGCAAATTGAAGTTGAGTGTTTATTGGGGGGGCATGGTCTTGTCTCCATAGTAATCAGAGCCCTTGGAGCAATACCTAAAGGTCTCCCTAGATATTTGGAAATTTTATATTTATTGCACATGAAAATCCTAACTAAAACCAACTTTACTAGGAACTATCTATCATATATACTTAGATTTTACCTTATGAGTTCTTAGGCCTCGATTAGGTCTTGAACTGTTCATTTTATACCAGCCTTTGATGGTGAATCTGATGGTGGATGTTTATAATAATTATGATAGTTGTGGTGGTGGGGCAATCCCCCAAAATGTCAAGAAGAGAGAAGGTAAAATGGATATTTTGATTGGCTGCTGACAGCCTTTGATTGTCACACTGCTAGGTATTTACTATAGTCCTTGAGATGGTATTGGATGGGGGTAGGGACCAGGTGATTCAACAAAGACTGAAAGAAATGTTAATCAAAAGTGGGTAACATGAAAAAAATGAAATTTTTATTTCCCTCTCTTTTGTATTGTAGTTGTTTTCTTTAATCAATGAAAAAGTACAAAAACAAAAAGAGAGGGTTTTTATATTTTTCTTCCTTCATCTGTACAGACAAGTCTCATCCCTAATTGTGTTATTAAATAATACTATGTACAGTAAAATAGGCACCTGGAGGTAAATTACATTTGTAGTGGTAATCTTTGCAACATGAAAAGAGTGTTAATTTTTCTTACTTTCCTTAGACAAGCAGGCTAATGTATGCTTTGCAGGCGCACCCACCCAAATAAGGACACAGACACCGGTATTGGATTTAAGGCATTGGGCCACTTTTATTGAATAATGCCCTAGTCCGAATTATAACTTTCAATTGGTGTTTCATCCAATTGTAATTCTTTAAGGCAAGCAGGCTGCAGTAGCACTGGTAAGGTTCCACCCAAAATGCCAGTGGCTATTGGCTACATGTATCAATTTGTATCAATTTTTTGTTGTCACAAACAAATTGTTGACCGAAGTCAATATACTGTCTATTGACCCCACCATCTGAAGTGTATCCGTTAAAATATCAAGGTGATGCAGGATGTGAAGCTCCTAGCATCACCCCATTCATGGATCGCCCTTGACCGGCCAAGCCTGTTTCCCCTGTACCTATCTACGTGTTGGCCAATCAATTGCGAACCTGCCGGATACCTATGGGTCATAAATTTTACCTTACCAGTGCTACCCGCCACACGGGAAGGTGTCCATGATGACTCACCGCCCCCCCCCCGACCGACAATTCGGTCACCAGGCCTGCTTGCACGTCATCCAAAAAGAGGTCCATACCTCTTGCTGACAGGTGAACCCCATCTCCAGAATACAGGCAAAAAATCCTGTAACCCTTTCCCCGGAGGACGAATGGCTGTCCCCAAGCCATTCTTGATAAGGAACCGGGCAACAGCCCTGTTCATTGACCGCCGGGCATGGTCCAAACCATGGGGGTCAATGCCTCCCGTATAATAGTGTCTCGGCATGATGTCTGACCATAGCAACCGTGTGTACGGCCATAAATGGTGAAGAAACGCCAGGTCACTGCACACGGAAGTCTTTAATGCCAGGCTAGTGATCTGTGCAAGATCATTGCCTCCGAGGTGCAGAATTAAAACATCTGGTGGTCCGGCATCCCCAATGGACATCAGGAATGGCAACAGTTCCCACCACCTCGTGCCACACACACCATACCACTGCATACGCGCGGTTGCACATAGCCCGAGATGGGGTCCCCACTCTGACGAAGCCGCATACTGTGCCCCCCAGTGCACGTAACTGTGGCCCACCAGCCACACTGCCACCGGTGTGCGGAAACACACAGGGTCTGTAAGAGAAGGAGACAGAATTGAGGGCATAACAAGGCACTCATGCAGTGACGGGACGAACAGACGGAGAAAAAGGTGCAGATCCCTGCCTGCCCATGCGACGTATGTCAGCCTCCGAGTACCCAAATGCAGCCGCAGTTGATGCAGCGCCTATCTGAAATGAATGGGTACCGTAACGAGCCCCAGGGACCCCCGCACTGTGAAGCGCCGTCCCAGTAACCCTCCAGAATTGGAATTTGGTAAGGGGAGACCCATCCTGGTGGCAGAACAACAGGCCAGGGCATGAACCACGCGCTGCTACAAATGCATGTAGGGCACCAACCGGACAGATGGCAGCATCATAATAATAATAATAATAATAAAGTTTTATTTCTATCCCACTTTCCTGACACAAGTGCCACTCAAAGCGGCTTACAACATATATAGATACAATAAACAGAGCAAAATATACAATAGAATTCAAAAGGCAATACACAATTAATACAATCAAAACATCAAATTATGCAAAAAAATACAATACAGAATAAACAGTATACAATACTGTATAATAGGAATACAATACATATAAGCATAATATCATGAATAAAATGACAATGAGGGGGAAGGGGGAGGGAAAAGTCACATAGAAATAATAATAATAACACATACATTATAAAAACTACAGAATTAATCTCAACCACCCAGCAGTCACAAAAGTGCCCAATGGTTCAAAAGACCATAAGGGCAGCTGCGTCAACAGCAGTGGTTCCCACCTGTCACTCCCCTCGTGCAGAACGAGTCCCCCGAGCGATGGTGTGGCTGCGGGGTGAGCGCGGGCCTATCTGCGGCGGCGGCGGCGGCGGCGGCGGCGGCGGCTTTTCACCCCTCCAGCCAGGCGTGGCTCGGAGGGGGGGCGGCAGCGGCGGGCGCAGGTGGGCTCGATCCCCCGAGCGATGGTGTGGCTGCGGGGTGAGTGCGGGCCTCTCTGCGGCAGCGGCGGCGGTGGCAGCTTTTCACCCCTCCAGCCAGGCGTGGCTCGGAGGGGGGCGGCGGCAGCGGCGGGCACAGGTGGGCTCGATCCCCCGAGCGATGGTGTGGCTGCGGGGTGAGCGCGGGCCTCTCTGCGGCGGTGGCGGCGGCTTTTCACCCCTCCAGCCAGGCGTGGCTCGGAGGGGGGCGGCGGCAGCGGTGGGCGCAGGTGGGCTCGACCCCCCGAGCGATGGTGTGGCTGCGGGGTGAGCGCGGGCCTCTCTGCAGCGGCGGCGGCGGCTTTTCACCCCTCCAGCCAGGCGTGGCTCGGAGGGGGGCGGCGGCAGCGGCGGGCGCAGGTGGGCTCGATCCCCCGAGCGATGGTGTGGCTGCGGGGTGAGCGCGGGCCTCTCTGTGGCGGCGGCTTTTCACCCCTCCAGCAAGGCATGGCTCGGAGGGGGGCGGCGGCAGCGGTGGGCGCAGGTGGGCTCGATCCCCCGAGCGATGGTGTGGCTGCGGGGTGAGCGCGGGCCTCTCTGCGGTGGCGGCAGCGGCGGCGGCGGCGGCTTTTCACCCCTCCAGCCAGGCGTGGCTCGGAGGGGGGTGGCGGCAGCGGCGGGCGCAGGTGGGCTCAATCCCCCGAGCGATGGTGTGGCTGCGGGGTGAGCGCGGGCCTCTCTGCGGCGGCGGCAGCGGCGGCGGCGGCAGCGGCGGCGGCGGCTTTTCACCCCTCCAGCCAGGCGTGGCTCGGAGGGGGGCGGCGGCAGCGGCGGGCGCAGGTGGGCTCGATCCCCCGAGCGATGGTGTGGCTGCGGGGTGAGCGCGGGCTACTACTCTTTCCTCGCTGACCGGCCCTTGAGGAGCGAATCCTCCACAGAGCCCACTCCTGGTCGAGCGACACATCTTCCAGTTCCAGTGCCCTGTGGGACATATCCCCTGTTGAAAGTGGGACCAGCTGACTGATTCTCAGAGCCCCAAAGAAAGCCACGGAGGTAGCTGCCTGAAAATAGACTCTTTGTACGGATCATAGCGAAAGCTATGCTGACCTCTAGTGAGGCTTGCCATCAGAAAAAGGGAAACAGGGTGACGTTGTCCGGGCGGCACCTGCGTTCACGTGTCCACCCCTCCAACACCCGGCGTATTCGGAAGACACCCATGTAAGCAGCGTAACCCCGTGCCTAGCCATAAATGCCAAGGCAGAAAGCCTGGCGGCAATGGTGCGTGGGGCCAGACATTGGTCATGAAGGTGCACCATGTACTGCAAAGCATGTTCAACCGGGATCGGTGACATGTCAGGCAGTTGCACCTCCCTACAGAAAGCCCTAAATTGGGGGACATGTACAGATACGCCTTACGCGTGCACAGGGCCGATCGCCCGGTTTGCCTCTCCTCACCAAAGGCCTGCATCTCGCGCAGAAGTGGAGAGGGAAGTTCCTCTGTGTCTGGTGCCCAGGCTTGGAACTGGGGGATCTGCAGGCGGAATAAAGTGTCAGCAAATTTAAATGTGTAACATGATGTATAGATCATATCCGCACCTTGTTTCTTGGTCAACCCGAAAGTGGCCAGCCTGAGTCTCACTGTCCCTTGTCCAATCCGGTGGCCAATCAGCCATGTCCCTGCCAGATTCCTAGGGGGGGAGTGCAATGCCTCGGGCATATTGAGGGGGCGCACAACCCATGCTGCAATGAAGAGGATGATACCTCAGGTACTCTAATTCGGCGCACAGCCTCACACCGGAAGGAGGAGGACCATGTCACAGGCACACAGAGGAGGTGTGATGCCTCGTGCCAAATGGAAGAGGACCATGCTTCGGTTACCCCCATGAGGTGCCCGCCTCATGCCACAATAAGAGGACCATGCCTCAGGTACTCCCATGAGGTGCCCCGCCTCATGCCACAGTAAGAGGACCGAGCCTCGTGTATCCCCATGAGGTGCCCCGCCTCATGCCACAGTAAGAGAACCATGCCTCGGGTACTCGCCTGAGGTGTCCCGCCTCATGCTGTCTTAAGAGGACCATGCCTCGGGCACTCCCATGAGTTGGCCTGCCTCATGCCACTGTAAGAGAGCCATGCCTCCGGTACTCCCATGAGGTGCCCCGCCTCATGCCCCAGTAAGAGGACCATGCCTCGGTAACTCCCATGAGGTGCCCTGCCTCATGCCACCGTAAGAGGACCATGTCTCGAGTACCCACATGAGGTACCCTGCCTCAAGCCGCATGAAGAGTGCCATGCCTTGGGTGCTGCAGCAAGAGGACCATGCCTCGAGAACTCGCATGAGGTGCCCAGCCTCATGCAGTAATAGGACCATGCCATGGGTACTCCCATGAGGTGACCCGCCCCAAACCACAGTAAGATGACCATGCCTCAGGTACTCCCATGAGGTGCCCCATCTCCTGCCATATTCAGAGGACCATGCCTTGGGTGAACCCATGAGGCACCCCGCCTCGTGACCAAAGGAAGAGGGCCATGCCTCTAGTACTCCCATGAGGTGCCCTGCCGCATGCCGCAGGGAAGGCGACCATGCCGCAGGCACATGGAAAAAAAGGGGCAGTTCCCTCATGCCAAAATTAAAAAGGACCATGCCTCGGGCACCCGGAGGAGGTGCCCTGCATCATGCATAAGGTAAAAGGACGGCACCTTGATGACACTAATGAGGTGCCCAACCTGACATCGAAAAGAGTAGGGCCATGTCTCAGGTACACTGAGGTGGCTCACCATCCCATGCTAAAATAAAAAGAGGGGCATACCTCGGGTACCCCAAAGCGCAGGTGAGCCTCACGCCAAAGGGAAGAGGAGCATGCCTCGGGGTACCCACCCCCCCTTACAGAATAGGAACTGTGTGACAGCTCTGTTCACTGACCGCTCGGCATGGTCCAAACCACGAGGATCAAGCCCTCCTTTATAGTTTTGCCTGTATATGCTCTAGGACCATAGCAGCCACGGCTGCATCCACATACGGTGTAAAACCTCCAGGTCCCTGCGCCGCACGGATACCTTCAACCAAAGGCTGGTGATCCGTGCAAGATCAGTACCTGTCAGGTGAATTACTAGGATATCTGGAGGTGGTGCATCCCTAAAGAACATAAGGAATGGGATCAGTTCCGGCCAACTCGTGCCACGGAGATCAAGTTGGCCAGTAGCCAGGTAGGCCACTTACAAGGGGGCTTGCCATGACAGGACAAGTCCTTGCCCCATAGTCTCGCCCCTCCCTTCCGTCCTTGGTCTGTTCCCGGGTAAGTGGGGGGGGGAAGATGTCAACATACTCGCCCTACATATCTCCTCCCTGGTGGCTTGAGACAAGTGATCCCCAGGGGAAGCGAGTAGCCAGCTGTCGTCATGGCCCTAGTCGGCGTGGAGGTAAGCGAGGGAGTGGAGAACGGGCCATAGGCCCAATAGACAAAGGCATTGGTGCAGACTACACCCCCATAATTGTATGTGGCAGTGTAAATGGTGCACTAATTTGACCACAATACTCACAAGTTGCACCCCCTTGGCCGCCCCTACCGGGGGTTCCGGCCTCTGAGTGGCGTCAGAGCTCACAATGGAAGTCGAGCTCTGAGCCATCGAAGGTCCAGGCCAGGTCACACCGGGCACTAGCAGAAGATCCCACTGGGGAGGCCGCACGGGGAGCTGCAGAGCACCAACAGGCGTAGGTCTGATGGCCTCTGGCAGCTCGACCCCACTAAGGGCCTGCTGCAGAGCATGGGCAGGCAAAGGGGGAGCGGCCGGAGGGAGCCCTGCCCCGGGGTCCTGAGGTCGTGAAGCAATTGTCTTGGAGGCTTCCAAGGCAGCAACGTGGGCCATATGCGAATGACCAAATCCAGCCCATCGAAATAGTGTGGGCCAGATGCAACAAACAGCCCACATACAGTCTATGCCCTAGAATGGCCCACAAGCTTTGACCAAGCCCATGGGCACCCGCGGCTGCAGTAGGGCCAGGCCAAGTAATCTGGCCCTTGGGTGGAGGGGCAAGGGCGGTGCGCGACCCCATGCTGGGCTGCACTGGGCCACCCTGATTTAAAGCAATCATCACACTCATATACCACCCCATAGCACTTAGTGCACTCTATTGATGGCTACAGGTTAATTAGCATTTCACCTCCAACATACTGACATTGGATGAACGAATCAACCTTGAGCCTGGTCAGGATCACACCTACAACCCTTTGGCTGCAGAACAGCAGCCTAACCACTACACCACCTGGGCTCTTACCGTGATCCAAGGTCCATGGGGCTTAAAGCCCCTGGGGAGCCAGGCTGCCCTGCCCCCGCCCGAGTCTTCTGCCTGGACGGCAGTTAGGCAAGTGCCCAACCGACCTCACTGGTGGCAGTTGGGGGGGTGGGAATAGGCTAGTTTGTTCGTTTCCCTGTCAGAGATTACTCTGGGTTGAAATGATTTTTTACAGGGGACACCTGAATGAAAAAAACAGCGATCCAACCGTCATGCAGTATCCAGGTCTCGAGCTGCCAATTTGCCAGCCTGACAGCTAACGAGGCGGGCTCCTTAACCACTTAGCCACCTCAGTCCTGACTCCTTTATGTCCCCATGGTGCAGCTCCCAGGAACCAAACCCATCTGTCCAGTCCCCAAGCCCAAGGTGAACTGGGCGGGGGGGTCGGGTGAGCCCGTCCCCCGGCATGGGACTGTGCAGCCTTTTGGGTGGCTTGGCCATTCAGCGAAAGCGAGCCGGCGGAGCGGGTTCCCCTGCTCCGACGTTCGCAGCTAAACTGCTTGCAATTCCAAGCAAGCAGGGGAAAAAGCGGCGGAGCGAACTTCTCCGCTCTGTCGCTATTCTAAAATGGCGAAGGGCCACCTCGTGGCCACCCCTTTTATAAGGGGTTGGCCACACCCCCTAACTATCCAGATGTCTGAGTCCGGGGTGGGGCCCCCCGCAAAGAGTGTGGCGGCCATTTTGGTGCCGCGCTTGCCTTGTTGTATTATCATTCTATTTATTGTAATAGTATTTGGTACTTGATAAGAAATGTGACATAAACACCCTTCTGGAAGTTTTAAACCACATCATTTTAAATGAGCCATTTTATTTAATTTGCTTTGCTATTAGAAAGGTCACTCTAAATAAATGTATACACTACCAAAAGGGTTCTTTACACTCAGATAGGAGGTTTTATTGCTATAATTCTACAGATACCTTCAACATCTATTTAATTGGCATTAATAAACATGTAGAAGGTGCCTACTCGCAATGAATGGAAAACACATCAGGATTTCCTCTGAAGTAATGGACCTTGCTGGTCATGAGTAACAAATACAATTTCTGTGGATCTATTTAAAGAGAGTGACACTGGATTTAACTCTTGTTTTCCTTCTAATTAACAAAACACAAATATTTTTTCCAATTTAAAATAAAAAATAAAAAGGTATCATTGAAGCTCTGCCTCTCTTCTTACCTACAACTAAGCTCATTAAACAAATTAAAATTTCATTTTTCCAATTTTTGATAAATTAGATTTGAGTTGTAGCTTCTCTCCCATGGTTAAACAAACTGGGAAGCTTAGGATCATATCTAATGCAAATTGAATTTGATTCTGCCCATTTTATAATAACGTTTCCATTTCCTTCATTGTGCAAATAGCCCCAAATGTTGCTACAGCTGTTGAAATCTCCAACTTGAAAGTGGATGTTTTGGTTTTCAATATTAGATGGCCTCTTAATGCCACAGCTCATTAGGCAGATAAAAGGGCTAACTTTCCCTTGAGTAACCCTTATTCTCATCAGCCTCTTTCCCAATGTTCCCACCAATCAGCATACTAGGCTGCTAGAAGCTTCCAGATCTCAATTACTTCCAGAAAGTATCATTTTGTACAACACTCCCTCTCTAATCCATTTGGTAGAAGTTTCTCTAATTAACACAGAGAAGTTTTTGGCCTTCCAAATGTCCTTGAGAGAACAGTTCTCACTCTGATATGCAAGCAACTGCATTGAACTCATCTTTTCTCCATATCTCTCCTCCTCCAGTTCTTCCACAGAAAATCTGGCTTTTAGTTGGTTTGCAGGACAGCTTCACCAATGCCATTATAAGCAGTCTCATCATTTTCTTACATCATTTCATTCTCCTGTATTTTGTTTCATTTCAATCCACTATGTAGATTCCAAGGCAGTTTACAACATCTGTTTTAAATAGAGAAAATATTTTTTTTAAAAAAATGAAATTATAATGTTAAAACAGTATTAAACAGATTATCGGATTAGAACAAATACTTAATTAATACAATTTAAAATATTTTAGAGCAATATATGTAATTTTGTGTCAGAAATTATTCCGGGGACACCTGAATGAGGCTCTTTTCATGTATAACCACTACCAACATTTTTTAAAGCAATTGAAACCATTGAAGTTGAATCTACAGAAGATCTCTGTAAAATTGTCTGGTTTTTAAAAAACTATTAGCTTTGGATATCTTTTGGGGAGAACAAAAAAAGCAAAGTTTTGAAATTTTTATCACAAATTGTTGTTATGCGCCTTCAAGTTGAAACCAATGTATAGTAAGTTTAATAGGGCTTTCAAAGTAAGTGCAATATTTAAGGAGTGGCTTTACCTAATTACACACCCACAGTGAATTTCCATTGCCTGAACAGGGATTTGAACCAAATTCTCCTGAATCCTAATCTGTCACTTTCTTTCTTTATTCGTGTCAGATGCACTACCAGCATATAATAACATACAAAGCTAAAAGTAACACATAAACAAAATATAATTAAAAATCGCTAGATGACATCTGCCCAATGATTTTAATCCGTTCCACAGAGCTTGTTGTTGTATGAATTTCCAATTTCCATTTCCAATATAATTTATTTCCCGCCTTTCTCAAGCCAAAGCTGACTCAAGGTGGCAAACAATATATTAAATCATACAATAATACATAATAACAATCAATAAGCATAGAATACAACATACGAATTTCAATACAATCAAGATAATTTAGTAAATAATAACATAGCATAATTAATTAATTACTGCCCCCACAACAGGGGGTGGGGGGCGGGAAAGCCAACAGGTGCACAATCCTAATGCTCCTGGTTGTTGGACCTCCTCAACCTCACCGATGCTAAGTCCACAGGCGGTGGTGAGTCCAGCCATCCTCCACAGCATCAGCCCCACCATGTTGGCCCAGGCAAGGGTGAGGCCCAGGAACACAAGGAAAAAGGAAGGGCGGCTCCCTGCAGCTGCAGCAACAGTCCTCGGGTGGTGGGGTGGCAGTCTTAGGCCTGGCCCGGCAGCACATGGCCCTTTTATTCCTCCCCGTGAGGAATAGGACAGGAAGAGCAGGGCCCCTTGCAGCCATGGCAACATTCCTCAGGTGGTGGGGCAGTGCTCTTTGGCCCGGCCTGGTGGCCCATGGCCCTTTTATTCCTCCCCATTAGGGACAGGAAGGGCGGGGGTCCCTGCAGCTGCGGCAGCAGTCCTTAGGTGGTGGGGTGGCGGTCTTTGGCCCGACCCGGTAGCCCATGGCCCTTTTATCCCTCCCCTTGAGGGATGGGATGGGAAGGGCGCCCCCCCCCAAGTCACAGCAACAGTCCTCAGGTGGCGGGGGCAGCGGTCTTCCAATGACATAGTCAGGCAAAGGAGAATCCGAAGGCTGTAGTCCATAGATTCCAAAAGTCCCATGTCTACTGGCTCCTCCCAGGTAAAAGAATGCCTTCCTACTTGTCTCCCTCCTGACCCATATTTAGGTGATAAGCAGAAACCTTACCTTTTTGGCAGGCAAAAAGGGGAAACAATTGTTATACGATGCATGCATGCATCATATAGTGATTTTCCCTATGGGATGCATTGTACAACAATTTTTTTTACTAACTGGTTTTTCCCATTGAAAAATTGTTCTACGGTTTTTCCCATAGGGAAAATTGTTATGCAGGACACCATTTCCCCCAAAAAAACTAATTGTTATGCGATTTCATTGTTATACGGGGCGATTGTTGTATGTGGTTCCACTGTATATATATTTCTCTGGCAGGGGATAGAATGAGACTGATGAAGATAAGGATAAAGAGAAAAAAGGAAGATTGCAAAAGAATAAAACTAAATGTAGGAGAGAAAATACAAAGAACTATGAGGCAAATAAACAACCCCATAACACATAGCCTTTATGTCATGAGAAATTGCTACCACAGGGCAGAACCAGAAACGAAATAGTTCTGCCCAGAACAAAGGAAGGAGCAGGCTTATATGCATTGAGATTTACAAAGGGGGGCAGAAGGGGGCTTGCACAAGCATCATTGGTCCAAGGGATCACATGGAAGGGTAGTGGGCCTGCCTCTCACACTTGATTTGCTTAGGAGTGTCCTCATGGAAGGGGAGAAGCTCACCCCCACACTTGGTTGGTCCAGGGTGTTACATGGAGAGGTAGGTGGAACTTTGCCATTTGCTCAACATGGAGGTCTGCCAGAAGGCAGAGCTGGAAAAAGCTAGTCCATATATGGTCTTCCTAGTAGGATGTGTGATGTCATATTCAGAAAGGTATTTCCTTTTTTTTTTGTGATCCCTGGATTTTGATACTGTCCTTAACACAAGTAAATCTGGATGTTCCAGCAATGGTCTCCTTTCAGGTGATTAGACTAACTTCAAGAGCTGAACTCACTCCATTTAAATCCCTCCCCTGGATGGCTTCTATTGTTGTCTGCCAGGTGTGATAGCCTGCATTCCATCCAGGTGTGATAGCCTGCATTCTTTCTTAATGGCTCCTATTTTTCTCTTCCTGGTCTCTCCAATCAGCCAGGTCTGCCTTGCATTGTTTATTCTTGTGAGACAAGGAGATATACATTAATGTTCATACACAGAGTGGAAAAGTCTTCTTTCTTTATTATCAACTAGCATATTTTGCCCGGTGGTGCCGGGCTTTTTAAAATTGTGTTGGATAGTAAAGGGTTTCATTTTTTTTCTTGAACTAATGGTGCTTGGCTGTTTTAAATGGTGTTGTAAGGTTTTGTGATTTTTTGGCTTCAAGGCGCTGTGTCCGCCTGTGGCGGACTTGCGCTCCCAGTGGGGGTTTTTTGGCTTTTTTTTTTTTGCATGCCGGCTTCCTCAGTGCTGGGCTGTTTAAAGTGGTTTTTGAAGGTTTTTGTTTTTTGCTTATGGAAATGAGGCTAGTCTGTTATTTGTGTTTATTTATACACACGGACTGTTTTAAACTGTGTTGTTATGTTGGGTTTTTTTGGATTTTAAAAAGAGGACAGGTTGTTTTTTTTAAAAAAATTGTATTTTAAAAAAGAATGTGTTACTTTGTGAATTTTTGTAAATAGTTTTACTTTGGATAATAATTTTTAAAATGTGTAAATATATGTTTTATTAAATTGAAGGTATTTTACAGTGTTTTTTATTTTTTATTGAATTTTTTTATTTATCTGTGAATTATTTTTGATTTTTTTTGGATATTTTTGAATGTTTTTAGAATTCATTACCCTAATTTTTGGGATTTATTGAATTTTTGGAAATATTTTGGATGTTTTTTCTCCTTTGGCCACTGGGTGGTGGTGTTGAGCAATTTTTTTGTATTGCTTCTTCTGGTGAGTCTCTTCCTCTCTTCATTTCAGTTCCGGTTTTCATTGAGGCAAGACATCTAATGGTAAGCTCTCTCCGTTTTTTTTAGGGGGGTTCTTTTGGGTTGGTGGGGCATTCTGTGTGTGTTTAGGGTTTTGGGTGGGGGTTTCTGTGTGTGTCTTTTTGAATGTTTTTGGTTTTTAGGGTTTTGGGTGGGGGTTTTTGTGTTTTTTTTTTTGAATGTTTTTGTTTTTTAGGGTTTGAGGTGGGGGTTTCTGTGTGTGTGTGTTTTTGAATATTTTTGGTTTTTTTAATGTTTTTGATTTGTGTTTTGGGTATTTTCGTGGGCCAGTCTTGATGGCTGGCCCGCGGAAATACCATCGCTGCTTCATGCGGCTTTTGGGGGAGGGTATTGCCATGGCCAGGCTGGGTGGGGGTTTGCTTGCTGGCGTTTTTTTGTTATGTTTTTGGTTGCTGCCGCCACGGCGATTTTTGCAACGGTTGGGGCAGGTGTCTGGATTTTTTTCCAGCAAGTTTGTCTCGCTGGGCTCGCCGTGTCTTCGGCGGGGCAGCATGGGAGACAGGGTGTCCCTCTCTTCCCCATTGCTCCGTGCAAGATGTCCGGCGGGTTTGCATGGTATAGTGATTTCGGGGTTTGCGTGTTTTCTGGGTGCTGCGTCCACCTGCGGCAGACTTGCACTCACGGTGTGGGTTTGTTTTTATTTTTTGTGCGCCGGCTTCTTCAGCGTTCTGCACGCTCATGGCGCACAGGACGCTGGAGATTGTAGTTTGTCGTTTGTGTTTTCGGTTTGTGCGGTGGTTTTTTCCCCTGCGGCTTCATTTTGATTGGCTGCGCCGCATTTTCAAACATTTCATTTGCTCGCGCCGCTCAGCTTGATTGGCTCTGGCGTGGTGCGGTGAAAGGAACGTTGGGGATTGAAGTTCCCTTTTTTTGTTTGCGACTGGGGGCTCCTGGCCCCGGGTCGAAAATTTCAACCCGACAGTTACCTGCGAACCCCGTTCGGGCGAGTGAATGGAGGCTCCGACGGGGCTAGTGGGGCCTGGTGCAACATCCTTTGTCACATTCCAAACTCCTCAGTGCACATTGAGGGGCATTGTGTGCATTGTATCTTATGGGGGATAGCTTGTACTTCTCTGCATTCACACAGGCTATCATATAGAGGGAAATCCCAATTTCTCAGATTAGGCCTTGATCTTCCTATCCCTGCACACAGTCTATTTAAAGCTTTCCACACAGGCCATGGTTGTTCTTGGCCAGGTGGTAGAGAGTCATGTGTTTCTGACCAGTTGCCTGGTAGCTCTTCCTTGCCTTTCATAGTTCTAAGGCAGTCTGTGGGGGCTGGTTGTTCAGAGAGGCAGACATTGTGAGGAAGCTGTGTCTTGATTTCAGTCTCTGCTTTAGTAGTTGGTGATCAAATAGCAGGAGTGTTTCCGAGGAACTTACTTTGACATACTCTATCTGATCAGCACTTTCTTGACGGAATTTTGGTGGAGGGATGCCAGATAAGTAATATACTTTTTTGTATTGGGGTTGGTTTTAGGCATCCTGTGACCAATCTTGTTGTTTCATTTAGGGCCACAGCCACCTGCCCTGCATGCCTTGATCTGCACCACATTAGATTAGCATACTTTCCTGCAGAGTAGCATAAAGCTAGCACAGAAGTTCTTAATGTGTGGCTGGACATCCCAAATTGTGCCTGTTATTTTCCACAGCATATTGTTCCTGGCAAAATCCTTCTGTTTGACATTAAAGCAGTGGGTCTTGAAAGTGAGAGTTGGATCTAGGGTAACTCCCTTGTATTTGAGGGTGATGCAATGTTCAAGCTTGGTGCTATTCCAAGTCACCTGCAAACTTCTTGACCTGTCACTGTATTTACTACACCATATTGAATTATACTGTATTGTTATTGTACTGAATTTACTTTTCGTGCTTCTTATTATTGTATTATTGTATTGTTTGTATTTACATGTTGTAATGGCCACTTTGAGTCGGCTTTGGCTGAGAAAGTGCGGGATACAAATTAAATTTTATTATTATTATTATTATTATTATTATTATTATTATTATTATTATTATTATTATTATTATTATTATTATTATTATTATTATTATTATTATTATTATTATTATTATTATTATTATTATTATTATTATTATTATTATACTGAGTGTTGCTTTTATCACATATAATGGATCTTAAATTTGACCATAGTAAGACAATTTTTAAAAATAACAACACTCAAGCTACTTTTTAAGTCTCTGGAGCATATGTGTTGGTGCACAGAGGTATATCATGGCACAAATTGTATATTCAAGGTATTTGGCAGACAATATATTTCTATGCTTTGACTTGGTTTCTTTAATTTTCAGATATAGTCTAAGCAGCTTCAAGGTTCATTTAGAAAGTTTTTCCTTTCCATATAATCTTCCTAACTGTAGTTGTCATATGCCATGTACAGTACCACATTCATTTAATTGCACCTGTTTCCAAAACATATATATTAACTTTCAAGTACAAAAATGGACAATGATAATTTTCCTTGCATAAGTCCTCAGGGAACAGGGCTGTACTATTTAGACCTAAATACATAATCCTCTTCTTGTTTGAACTGCATGAATAGAAGTATTAACTAAAAATGGGAGCCAACTCAAGCCTCAACGCTTTTAACTCTTATAAAGAAACAGGGAAGCTGATTGTGTTAAGATGAATAACTGGAGCATCTGCAGATTATGTTATCATAAGTAGTATACCCAGCACATTTAGTGCTCTAAGCTTTCTTTTGACAGCAATGATATATGTTCTATAAAGTCACTGCAACTTTGGTAATGAGGATAAAAAGTATGTACTGGGTCAACAACAGATTTAAATGACAAACTCATCTAGATTAATGTGACAAACAACATGGAAACTGCAATGAGATCTCTTTATATAATCTTAAAGACATCCCATTTAGCCCTACAGGACTAGCCCAAGTTTTGTGGAAGGTCTTAGAAAAATGCCAACTGGTGAGGTCCTTTGTCAGCAGGGGCAGCAAGCTACAGGGTTCCAATGAGCTTTTAATTTAAATTCCCCCATTGTTCCCCACTGTGATAGAAGATAGAAGGCATCATAGGAAATTGGAATGATTAGCTTAGAGACAGCTGTTTTCGCTGATGTTCTTAAATGCTGCTTAGTCACTTGTGATATGAGACAAAACTATGAATTAATGACCTCCAGTAAATTCTATCATTAACAGCTCATATATTGCAAAGATAATGCATGTTTTTTTTTATCAAGACAATTAATCTTCTGTTTGGTCTTCTTTTCTTACTGCTTTCCACTTGTCCAAGCAAAATCCCCCCCCCCCCCCCCAGTCAGTCCTATTTTCTGGTGGTAGACCTTATGTTTAATAGCATCAGATTTGTCCTCTCACAGTAGCTACTTGGTAAAAATTAAAAGTGGGCTCCAGGGCATGTATCAGTAGTGAGGTCTGCAGGTCCATATGGTCTAGGTTTCATGTGGTAACATTAGTTCTCAAATATTTTTGTCACATTTTAGATTACTTCTGAATATAAACCGGTTATGAATTGCAGCTTAGTGATACCTTTAAAAAGAAGAGTAATTTGAATTACAACAGCTATACAGTTGTACTTTAGAGGACTTGTTGTGTGTGTGTGTGTGTGTGTGTGTACATGTGTGCATGTGCGTGTGCGTGTGTGCATGTGTTCCAATGGGATGTTGGTCACAGGTTTAGCCATTTCTAATTTCTTGTGTGTGTGTGTGTGTGTGTGTGTGTGTGTGTGTGTGTGTGTGTGTGTGTGTGTACACCTTTTGATTCTGCATGTGCTCTTAAGCAGAGCTGCTGCTGAGGAGAGCCAAATAAAGGAAGTGAGCACTGGTAAGTTTTGCAGTTGGAGTAGAGCTGCTTTAGAGGCCCGCGCGCCTAACGGCGCGCAAGATTTCGAATTAGTAACAAAGGAAGAATATAGTCTTACTAGGTAGAAAGGTAGTAACCGTGTACATTTTTGAGGCCCAGAATACTGCACTTGGTAAAATGGATTCTGAGGGAACAGCTGTAGTTACCTGCAATACTTGTGCCATGTTTGTGTTCTTGCCAAAGCATATGGAGAACTACACTTGCAGCAAGTGCAAGCTGGTTGCACTACTAGAAGAGAAGGTCCAGCAGCTAGAGGCCCGCATATCTAATCATCAACAAATTAAGGAGCTTGAGCTGTTCTTGGACAGAGCGGAGCAGACTATGCTGGACAAAGAAGAGACAGGCACAGTTCTGAGGGAGAAGGCCCTTCACTAACTCAGGAGGGAGATGTTTGGAGGAATGTGACTCAAAGGAGGAGAAGAGTAGGGGATCACTCTGAGAGTCTGAAATTACAGAATAAATTTGAGGCTCTTTCCCTTATCACACGTGACGAGGAACACACAGAGGAACAACTGGTTCCACCTGATGATCTCTCCTTCATCACACTTGATGAGACCCAGGAAGATAAACAACAGGAACAAACTGAGGTTCTCTCCCTTAATATGGTTGATGAGGTGCATGTAGATGAACAGATTGCAGGAGAGAGGCTCCTTGTACTAGGTGATTCAATAATTAGAAATACAGAGAAATGGATTTGTGATGCACATGATAACCGTATGGTGACTTGCCTGCAAGGTGCAAAAGTTGCAGACATCACAAGAAATCTAGATAGATTGTTAGAGAGAACTGGGAACGAGCCAGTTGTCATGGTACACGTTGGTACCAATGATGTTGGGAAGGCCAAGCGATCTGTCCTGGAAGCCAAATTCAGGTTGTTAGGAAGAAGATTGAAGTCCCGGACTTCCAAGGTAGCATTTTCAGAAGTGCTGCCTGTCCCTCGCTCAGGACATACCAGGCAGGCAGAGCTCAGAAGCCTCAATGCGTGGATGAGGCGGTGATGTCGAGAGGAGGGCTTCAGATTTGTCAGGAACTGGAGAACATTTTGGGACAAGCCAAATCTGTTCAGGAGGGATGGGTTGCATTTGAACCATGATGGGACCAGATTGCTGGCACTCAACAACAAAAAGGCTGCAGAGCAGCTTTTAAACTGATAACTGGTGGAAAGCCGACAGGAGCTGGGCAGCATCCAGTTCGGGAAAGTGTGTACTTGAGTAGTGAGGAGGATGCAAAAATTACTGAACAGAGCAAGGAGCTAGTCACCAGCACTCTAGCAGAAGGATGCAAGAGGCAGTCTAACAATGCAACTGGACTCAAAAGACTGTATCAGGAAAGCATATATAAATGCTTGTATACAAATGCCAGAAGCCTCCGGAACAAAATAGGGGAGCTGGAATACTTAGCAATAGATAAGAATATTGATATTATTGGTATCACTGATGGATGGACTGATGATAACCAATGGGATACAGTTATCCCAGGCTACAAACTGTACAGGAAAGATAGGAAGGGGCAAATGGGAGGGGGTGTAGCCTTGTATGTCAAAGAAGTGATAAAATCGTATGAATTGGAATATCAAGGTGATTTGGAGTCACCATTAGAAGCTCTGTGGGTAAGAGTACCAGGCCACAAGGATGGTCTAACAGTAGGCATATACTATCGGACTCCGACCCAAACTCTTGAGGGAGACTGGCAGTTGGAGAATGTTGTAAAGGAGGCATCCAAGAAGGGAAGCCTGGTTATAATGGGTGACTTCAATTACCCTCACATAGACTGGGTGAACTGTTGTTCAGCACATGATAAAGATATAAAGTTCCTAGATATGCTAAATGATTGTTCCCTGGGACAAATGGTTGAAGACCCAACTAGAGGTACAAGAATCCTTGACTTGATCCTGAGTAATATTCAGGATCTGGTGCAAGATGTTAATGTGACTGATCCAATAGGGAACAGTGACGACAACTCAATTATGTTTAACTTGATCATAGACCACAAGTCACTGATAAAATCTAACACAGAGACTTTAAATTTTCAAAAAGGAAATTTCCCAAAGATGAGGAAACTAGTAAAAAAGAAGCTGAAAGGGAAAATTGAGAGAGTCCAAACACTCCAAGAGGCATGGAGGCTGTCTACAAAAACAATAAAAGAGGCCCAATTGGAATGCATACCCAAAAGGAAAAAGGGCACTGCCAGGTCCAAGAGGACTCCGATGTGGCGTACAGGAGCTGTTCAGGAAGTGATCAAAAGCAAGAAAAGCTCATTTAGAAGATGGAAGGCTTGTCCGAATGAGGACAGCAGGCAGAAACATAAATTCTGGCAGAACAAATGCAAGGCAACAATCAGGAAAGCAGAGCAAGACTTTGAGGAGCGTATAGCTAAAAATACTCAGAGAAATAACAAAGACTTCTTTAAGTACATTAGAAGTAAGAACCCAACTGACAATGGAAGGCAAGGGGTTATTGTAGAGGAACCAGAGATTCCAGAGAGACTCAATGAATTCTTTGCTTCAGTATTCACTGAAGAAGACAGAGACCACATGCCCAAAACAGAGCCTATCTTCGTAGGGAGGGATACCGAAGAATTAAGCCAGATATAAATAACTAGGGAGGAGGTCCTTGCATGTCTTGTTAAACTAAACACTAACAAATCACCAGGACCAGATGGCATCCATCCACAAGTTCTCAGGGAACTTAAAGATGAAATTGCTGATCTCCAAGCCAAAATATATAATATTTCCCTCAAATCAGGCTTTGTGCCTGATGACTGGAAGGTAGCGAATGTAACACCAATTTTCAAAAAAGGATCCAGGGGTGATCCAGGAAATTACCGACTTGTCAGTTTGACATGTGTCCCAGGTAAAGTGATGGAAACCATCTTAAAAGATAGAATTAATAGGCACATAGAAGAGAAGGTGCTGCTAAAGGAGAGCCAACATGGCTTTTACTATGGCAAATCATGCCTCACTAATCTGTTGGAATTTTTTGAGAGTGTCAACAAGCATGTGGATAAGGGGGATCCAGTTGACATTGTTTATCTGGACTTTCAGAAGGCTTTTGACAAGGTCCCACACCAAAGGCTCTTGAATAAACTTACCAGTCATGGAATAAAGGGACAGGTCTTGTCCTGGATCAGCAACTGGCTAAGGGACAGGAAACAGAGGGTAGCACTAAATGGCCACTTCTCCAAGTGGAGGGAATTCAAGAGTGGGGTCCCCCAAGGTTCAGTACTGGGACCCCTGCTTTTCAACCTCTGCATAAATGATCTAGAGGTAGGAGTAAAAAGCAAGGTAGCCAAATTTTCTGACGACACAAAATTATACAGGGTAGTGAAAACTGTGAGAGATTGTGAGGAGCTCCAGAGGGATCTCTTGACACTGGGGGAGTGGGCAAAACAGTGGCAAATGAGCTTCAACATTAGTAAGTGCAGAGTGATGCATGTTGGGGCAAAGAACCCTAATTACATTTATAAACAGATGGGGTCTGAACTCTCTGCGACAAACCAGGAAAGGGACCTTGGTGTCCTGGTGGACAACTCAATGAAGGTGTCAACCCAGTGTGCCTCAGCAGTGAAAAAAGCAAACTCAATGCTAGGGATCATTAGGAAGGGTATAGAAAATAAGTCAGCAAGTGTCATTTTGCCTCTTTATAAATCTATGGTGAGGCCCCATCTGGAACACTGTGTACAGTTCTGGTTGCCATACCTCCAGAAGGATATTATGGAGCTGGAAAAAGTGCAGAGGAGGGCAACCAGAATGATTAGGGGACTGGAACACCTTCCTTACCATCTGAGGCTGCAACGGTTGGGCCTTTTCACTCTTGAATGACGACATCTAAGAGGTGACCTGATTGAAGTTTATAAAATCATGCACGGTGTGGACAAAGTAGATAAGGAACAACTGTTTTCCCTATCGCATAACACTAGAACTAGGGGACACTCCATGAAACTTTTGGGTACTAGTTCTCAAACAAATAAGAGAAAGTACTTTTAACCCAGAGGATCACTGGTCTATGGAACTCCCTGCCAGAAGAAGTGGTGACAGCTGTCAGTCTTGACAGCTTTAAGAAAGGATTAGACAAGTTCATGGAGGACAAGGGTATCAATGGCTATAATTATGGATACTTAAGGACAACCTCCGGGTTGGAGAGATAGGCAGGATATCTCTCAATGCCATTTCCAGAGAATCCTAAGCAGGTGAAGGCATCTGCTTGGGAATACCCTGAAGGAAATGGTGAGCCACTGTGTGAGACAGAATGCTGGACTGGATGGGCTGTGGCCTGTTCCAGCAAGGCTGTTTTTATGTTCTTATGTTTATGTTTATGTTTATGTTTATATATATATTGCCTATTTTAACTGTATTAATTTTCTGTTACTTGGCCTTTACTTTTTTTGGAGTAACTTTAAAGGGTAATCTAGGGCTTTTTTGTTCCATTGCTGTAAAACATAAATGGTAGGAAATGAAATGAAATCACTCAAAAGAGGCACTCCACCTATATGTAACATTAACATATCACACAAAAACACAAAAACAAAAGAGGCACTCCATGGATAAATTCAAATAAAACATATATGACTGCTTTGCCATGTACACCCCTAGATTTCACATCTTGTGAATGTTGTTTAGTTCGATAATGAAATGTTTACACTTCTATTTAAAATTGTCAAAAGCAACACTACAATTCAAATCAAAAGTCCTAAATGGGGCTTGTGCATGTTTTTTAATGTAGAACATCTCATATATTTTAGATGTCTTTTGAAAACAATGGATGGTGATGACAGCATGACCTGTCAAGTACTAAAATACTTCAGGAAAATTACATTAGCAAACATCAATTAAACATAATGGCTCTCCAATGCCATGTTTATTGATTTTAGATATAAAATGCTTTATAGCTCACCATATATTTATTACCTACTGATCTTTTAATCAAAGATGAAAAAGGAGGAGGAAATGAATATAAGGAGAGGTGTTATTTAGTTTAAACAGCTCCAGAAATACATCTTATTTAAAACCAACAACTTTCAAATAAAGAAAACAGCTATTGAAAGGAATATGACAGTGATCTTTAAGTCTTTTGCCCTCATTTTAGAGATTTAAATGCTCTGAGTTTCAAAGTGAATATCTTTATTCATATAATTTTTGCATTTTTGTATACAAGTACTGTCTGTGTGCATATTCATAGTAATGGCAGAAGCTGATGTATAAATGTACTGTACTGGGCAAAAGGCTTAAATCACAATTGGATCGTTGTTTTAGCAATGGTATAATGACCATATATCATTATTATTTTTAGTCTCTTCATTAGAATACAACCAAAAATATAGGGAATTTGTATGCTGTATTAAAAAAAATGAGAAGAGAGGATTCACTAGAGAAGGCCCTGATGCTAGGAAAGACTGAAGGCAAAAGGAGAAGTGGACGGAAGAGGATGAGATGGTTAAATGGCATTGTTGATGCAGTTGGAGTAGGATGGCAGATGACAGAAAAGCTTGGTGTTCTGTGGTCTATGGGGTCACAAAGGGTCAGACTCGACTGTGCAACTGAACAGCGCCGATGACGGTGATGGCAATGGTGGTGACGGTGGCAATGGCAACAGCAGCAACGGCAACAATGACGATGACAACAATGAAAACTACTACTACTACTACTACTACTACTACTACTACTACTACTACTACTACTAATAATAATAATAATAATAATAATAATAATAATAATAATAATAATAATAATAATAATAATAATAATAATAATAATGTCCATAGGATGAAGTGGCAAGTATTTAGTGTGACCTCCTTTGGCTCTAAGCACATCTCGAACTCTTTTGAGGAGATTGTCCTGATGTTTTCTGAAGTAATCTGGTATATTATAATAGGCTTTGTTCAGCACTTCCCAAAATTCTTTAGATTTAGGTTGTCTTTTTTTATTATTTCTCTGCACAGGTGATCTCATACTGCCTCTATAATATTCAGCTTTGGACTCTGTGAAGACCAGTCCATGCCTGTCAGTATTTTATCAGCTGTTTTTTCTCACTAAATATGATTTCACTGCATTAGCAGTGAAAAATGAAACCAATCCCAATCACGTGCTTTCCAGAAGGGACGGCATGTAAAATTAAAACCTCTCTGTACATTTCAGCATTCATGATCCCATCAATGTGGACAATATTACCAACACTACTGACAGAAAACCAACCACAAACCAGGACAGACACTCCACCATGTTTCACTGAAGGCTGCAACCACTTATTCATCCATCTTTCTACAAATTTTCTTTTTGTATATTGTCAACAATTGGACCCAAAAAAATTAAACTTTGATTCATCACTCAATAACACTCTTTTCCACTGATCCCCATTTCAAACTTTGTGAGCGTTAGCATATATTATCCTATTCACCCCTTTCCTTTCCATAAAAGTGTTTTCTTGGTTGCTACCCTTCCATAAAAATCATTCCTGATCAAGCTTGATTATGTAGGGAATTCCTTTGAACTGGGTGCATAGCAGGAAATGGTACCTTTGGCAGATCTGGGGACCAAATCTGCCAAAAGTACTACTGGGATTCTCTAAATGTGACGTGAGCTCCCAGAAATATCCCCACCACCTGAAGTGGAAATGTAAGTGTGTAGAAGTCTAGTTCCAGATTTAATTATCCATATTGCTGGGCAATATGATAGGGCAAAAGAAGAAGGGGGCAGCCAAAAATGAGATGGCTAGATGGTATTGTAGACACAGTAGGCACAGAGCTGGGTGGGTTGAGGATGCTGGAGGACAGTCACAAAGGGTTGGAATCGGCTGTGCAACTGAACAACAACAACAAATTCCAGGGGGGGAGTCTGCAATCTATCTAAAGTGCAAACAGATCCTCTAGAGCAACATTTTTCTCTTTATTTACAGAGAAAAAATGTGGGGGATGTGGGTGAACAATCGAGATGGTAGGATAGGAGCCACACAGGCTTCATTGGGAGACATATATTACCCCAGACAATTACTTTGCCCACAGTTGGTGTACAGAAAAGTTATTTGCATGATAATGCTTGCTTCCTAATGCTGACCAGCTATGGCATAAGGTAAATTAACCTGAAGAGGACACATCTCTGGATATTTTTATATTTTGCTACTTGTATGAGCACTGCCCAGAGTGGGAAATATCCCAGATGTGTGGCATAAAAATGCAATGAATGAATGAATGAATGAATGAATATTAAAATTTTTAAATTTAAACATTTTTTTTATTGTTTCAGACTTAATAATTTGTGACCTGACTTGGGTCCCATGATTGGAAGAAAGGTGGCATAAAAATAAAATGAAATTTGTCAACCATGTTTTAGTTAAATCTAAAGGAGTTAGACCAGAAAAGTAATATACAACTTTTTGGAAATAGGGGATAACTATTTAAAGGAAATGTTATGCTTGGATCATGGGTTAAAGGGATATGATGTCCCACTGGTGGTGAGCACACATATTTGTTGATGTTATTTTTTAAAAAATATTTTTTTTATTTTTCAACTTCCTTTAGATTTCTTTTTATTATAGTTGATATTATGGTTAGTCTTATTATTGTTAGTCTTTATGATTAATAGGTATGTTTATATTATGCATTTTTTTGGAAAAATAAATAAATAAATTGAAATTAGAAAATAATAATCATGAACAGAGCACAGAAATACTCAGAAATTCTCATCCCTCTTAGCTCTGTGTGATGTAAAAGTACCATAGCTGTGGCAGACAGAAATAAGATGTTCCATTTTAAAAAAAAGCCTTCTGATGTCTGCAACTTTATTTGTCCCATAGGAAATGAATAGCATATTTTTGAAAAAGAAAATGTAGCTGCCTAATCAGTTGTAATTTGTGCCACAGCACGAGTTAGGAATAAACACTGGTACAAAAACCATTTATTGGGATTTGCAATTTTACAGTGCTTGCAAAAAAGAAACAACATTCAGTATATCATTAGAGATAAGTGTGCCACTGTATTTTTTTTTAAAAAAGATATAAAACTAAGGCAGTATAGATTTTTACATGCAATTTAATTGCAAAACATTGATGATTAGTGTAAGAAGAGGGAAGTAAGGGTTTTTTTTTAAAAGAAAAAAATAGTGCATAAGTGGCATCCATGAAATTTTGCAACTGCCTGACGTTTACTCAAGGGTCTTTATATAGAGATCAACTTAAAAACATTCACATCCAATACACACAAAATTTATATGAATTATTATTGCTTATACATTGGTTATCTCCCTGTGTCCCTTTCTCAATAAAATATCTGCACCACTTGAGGCTTATGGGTTTGGCTTGATATGTGTAGGAGTTTTGACAAGAATAGCTTGAGGGGAAATCAGTGTTCAAAAGGAAATCTTTTCTAAAAGACGTTTCATGAAACCATAAACAGTAGGAAGGAAGCCATCAGTGGCTTGTCATCTAGCTGCATGTAACATGTTGCCAGGACATCAAATGATGCAATTTCTTGTGGAAAATTCTTCTTCAAATATTTTGCTAGCATAATTAGGCTATGCTCTTTGGAGCAGGATGGAGTCAATGTAAACATATAGCTTACAGCAGGAGTGCTGTAACTACCACATGCTAGGGATGCAAAAGAAAGCTTTGCCGGTTTGTGTACACTAGGGGTAAGCAAAATGTTATCACTAACTTGGGGCTCTGTATTACCTGTGATATGTGCAATTGTGGAATTTGAGGAGCTAAGGTGAAATTACCCATTTTCCTTCTCTATAGCTCCTCTTAAGGAGGAAGCATAAATTAACAGATCCCAGATGGCTGTGGAAATCTTCCAAACAAAGGATGGTGATGCAGCATCATTAGCTCCAGGATATAAAGGAGAGAGGTTTAGATCCCAGATTTTGAGCTCTATAACCATCAGAAGCATCCCTTGCTACCTACCTGGGCTTCCAGTTAGCTGAAGAGAACAGACAGTGTTAATGCATTGCAGGCGCACCCCCCAAAGAAAGACTCAGACACCAGTATATGGATAAAGGCATTGGGCCACTTTTATTGAATAATGCCCTAGTCTGAATTATAACTTTCAATTGGTGTATTCATACAATTGTAATTCTTAAGGCAAGCAGGTCGCAGTAACACTGGTAAGGTTCCTCCCAAAAATGCCAATGATAATTGGCTACAATGTATCCATTTGTATCAATTTGTTTGTTGACACAAACAAATTGTTGACCGGAGTCAATAAACTATCTACTGACCCCACCCTATGACGTGTATCCGTTAAATCACGAGGTGATGCATGCTGTAAAGTTCCTGCCATCACCCCTTGCCTGGTTCGTCATTGACCGGCCAAAGCTATTACACCTGTACCTGTCTAAGTGTTGGCCAGTCAATTGTGAACCTGCCGGATACCTATGGGTCATAAATATTTACATTACCAGTGCTACCCGCCACACGGGGAGGCGTCTATGAAGACTCACTGCCCCCCCCCAGACCGTCAGCTCGGTCACCAGGCCTGCTTGCAAATCTTCAAGAAAGAGGTTCATACCTCTAGCCGACAGGTGGACCCCATCCCCTGCATAGAGATCATAATTTTGCAAACTAATCATGGGGTGCCGGATGACCATCCCCAAACCCTTGTCTGCCAAGAACCGGGAAACAGCCCTGTTCACCGAGCAGCGAGCGCGGTCAAGGGCACGGAGGTCAATACCTCCCCTGTATGAATGACGCGGTACGATGTCCGACCATAGCAGCCTTGTGTACAGCCACACATAATGCAAATAAGCTAGGTCACTGCAAATCGTGAATTTTAAAGAAAGGCCAGTGACCTGGGCAAGGTTATTGCCCCCAAGGTGCAGTACAAGGACATCAGGCGGTTCAGCATCCCTGATGGAGAAAAGGAATGGCAACAGTTCCCGCCATCTCATTCCGCGCTTACCGTACCAACGTATACGTGCAGTTGCACGTAGTCCAAGCTGGGGTCCCCACTCTGTCGCCGCAGCATACTGCGCTGCCCAGTGCACGTAACTGTGGCCCACCAGCCATACTGCCACCAGTGTGCGGGGACACACAGGGTCTGTAAAGAAGAAAAGAGAATAATGACTTAACTGGTACTCATGCCTGAATTGGGCGAACATACAATGCAAAACGCATGGATCCCCATCTCCCCATTCGGCGTATATCAGCCTCAGAGTACCCAAATGCAGCCGCAGTGGATGCAGCACCTATCCTAAATGAATGGGTGCCGTAACAAGCCCCGGGGCGGCCAACACTGGATAGTGCCATACCGGTCACCTTCCAAAATTGAAATTTAGTAAGGGGAGACCCATCCTGGTGGCAGAAAAATGGGCCAGGGTGCGTGCCACGCACTGCTAAGAACTCCTGTAGGGCACTAACCGGACAGATGTCTGCAATGGAACATCGTAGCAGTCTAACTCCACTGCCTACGCCGTGCTGATCAACTTTTGAGGACCGTATCCTCAACTGAGCCCACTCATTAGTGACATAGACATCGTCGAGTTCCAGTGCCCTACGAGTCGCATCCGCCTTAGACAGTAGTACCAACTCACTGATGCGGAGCGCTCCAAAGAAGGCCACCATGGTAGCCGAATGAAAAAGAGCCACCTCATACCTATCATAACACAAGTTATGCCAGCCTCATGCAAGGTGGGTCAGGACCTCGGGTGAAATTGGGTGGCGAGTGTCCGGGCGGCGGCCACGTTCCCGTGTCCACCCCCTCCAAAACATGACGTATGCGGAAATCATTCACACAGTCAGTAAAACCTCTCACTTTAGCCATGATTGCCAGCGCCGACAGCCTGGATGCTATAGTATGAGGAGCCAAACCCTGATTGTGTAGATAAACCATAAATTGTAAAAACCTGTTCCACTGGAATGGGCCACACTTCGGGCAACTGTAGTTGCACGCAAAAGGTTCTAAATTGTGCAAAAGCATGTTGATACGCCTTACGCGTGCGAGGTGCCAAGGACATGCCGATCGCCCGGTTCACCTCTCCTCGCCAAATGTCCAAATCTCGGCCGGGAGTGGCGAGGGGAATTCCTCTGCTTCCGGAGCCAAGGCACGGAACCGGGGGATCTGTAGGTGGGATAAAGCATCAGCAATATCATTATTAATGCCTGGGACATGTCTGGCCTTAAACAGCACATTTAGGCATAGGCTTCGTAACACAAACTGGCGAACCAACGCCATCACCCTGGGTGATTTAGACGTCTGAGCGTTGACAATGTGCACCACTGCCACATTATCGCACCAAAAATGGACCACTGAGTCGGCCCACTCCTCGCCCCATAGCATCAAAGCCCCAGGATTGGAAGGAACTCAAGAAAGGTAAGATCGCGGAGGCAATCCGTGCCCCGCCATGCTGGAGGCCATTGGCCATAAGCCCACTTCCTTCAAAATAAATCCCATATCCCAGGGAGCTGGAGGCATCCGACTGTACTTGGAATCTAGGGGAAACCAAAAGGTCCGATCTCCAAAAAGAGACCCCGTTAAATTCGCGTAAAAATGTGAGCCAAACCGAAAGGTCAGCCCGCATGCCCCTGGTCAGTCGGACCCTGTGGTGGCGCTTTAATAGGCCCGACATGGCGTCACATAGGCGCTGAGAAAATGCTCTGCCGGGTGTCACCACCCTGCAGGCAAAGTTAAGATGGCCATGAAGTACCTGAAGCTCACAGAGTGACACTTTACGTTTTGCCAGCAATGCCAAAATCATTGCGGAAATCCGGGTGACCTTCTCAATGGGTAACCGGGGTGCCTGTGCGACCGTGTCAATTTCAATACCCAGAAATGTGAGCATAGTAGATAGGCCCTCGGTCTTTTCGGGCGCTAAAGGGACACCCACTTCCAACATTAGCGTCTGAAATGTAGTGAGGAGACGCGTGCATGTGTCCGAGCCCCGTTCACCCCCGAACAAAAAAACATCGAGGTAATGGGCTACAGACCGAGACCCGGACCTGCGAACAAAGGCGCACTGAAGAAATGTGCTAAAACGTTCGAATGCCGAACATGAAATAGAGCAGCCAAAAGGCATGGCCTTGTCTACATAGAACTTCCCTTGGAATCTAAAACCCAATAGCTCAAAGTCCCCTGGGTGCACTGGCAGCAATCGGAATGCCGATTTAATGTCACATTTCACCAGGAGGGCACCAGGAGCACAAGAGTGGACCATCCATAGGGCTTGGTCAAATGACGTATATCTGACCGAACAAAGGTCATCAGGAATAGCATCATTGACAGAGGAACCCGCCAGGTATGATAAGTGGTGGATTAAACGGAATTCACCCGGGGTCTTCTTAGGTACTAGCCCCAGAGGGGAGACCTTCAGGTTAGGGAAAGGTGGTGCGGAAAAGGGGCCCACTACCCTCTTGGCCTCTACCTCTTTGGCAATACTCAGGGCAGCCACCCCCTCCTTACCCTTCAGGGAAACCAAATTGGGGAAATCTTGGGGTCCTCGCACCCCTTTGAATGGGATTCGAAAGCCCCACTGGAAACCCTCCAGGAGGTACCTCGCATCCTCCCTCCTTGGATAAGTTGAGAGCCATCGCTCCAACATATACACGTTAACTGGGGAGGGGACCTTTTGACTGGCCAGCTCCATCAGCGGAAGCCCTGCCCGCTCCCGGACCACTTCTATCTCTGCCCCGTGACCCACCAGCCCATGGGCACGCGGAGACGGCGTGGGGGCCAGCGCAAGAGGGACACTCATGTTTGTATTGACACTGTCGCTTATTGCACACGCCATTAGCTGAGAAGCTCCAACACAGCAAGCGGGCTGGAACCCCCTGCCCCGCCGGCTGGCGGGGAGCCTGTGTTGGAGCAGCTGGCTGCACAGCATGGCCACAATGGTACCTATCCCCAGGCGCCGGACGCGTGGGGGTCATGTACAAGAGCCACAATTTTTGGCAGGGCTCATCCCATCTCATCTCCGGGTGTAGGGCCACCCTCATTCTAAATTCCTCATCGTAAGCCAACCACGATGGGCCAGGGAAATCAACCATTGCCCTGTAAATATTGTCCAAGTATTGGACCATAGGAATGGCCAGATCAGGCCGGGCCCTAAGGTATACTGCCATATAAATAAGATATACCGGTAACCAGTTGGCCCAGGTGTGCGGTGCCTTACAATGATGAGACAGCTCCTTGTCTCTGTCATCCTGTCCTTCTCTCTCTTCCTTAGTGGGCTCATGGTTCAATAGGGAGAATATATCCACGTACTCCCTTCGCCAAATCTTCTCCCTCGTGACCTGTGACAAGTGATCACCAAGGGGCAAGGAATAACCAGCCGTCGGCAAAGCCGTCACTGGCACATTATGTATAGAGGGCATATGCAGCGGGACCTGGACAGCCCCTGCGATGCTCGGCACTGCCCCAGGGGCGGAAACCCCCGCCCTCAACGAGGTGCCATTTTGAAACCATGGGGCACTGGGATAGGCTGGTAACTGATGCCCACTCGCCTCAACTTGACGAGGCCAGGGCCACTGAACCCCACCACTGGAAGTGGGCTGTGATGTAGGTGCACTAATTTGAACCTGATACTCACTAGGTGCACCCCCGTGAGCCGCCCCCACCGGGGGTTCCGGCCCATGGCGGGCGTCGGAGCTCGCGACAGGAATCGAGCTCTGGGGCCACACCTGACTACCCCCAGTCTGCAGATCTGGACGAACGGGGAGCTGCGAGACACCAGCTGGCGCCAGCCGAAGCATCTCAAGCAGCTCAACCCTGCTGGCCGCCCGTTGCAGCGTTGTGGCCGTCAAGGAAAGAGAAGCGCCCCCCTCCCCAGGAGGCTATGCAATGCCCAAGGATGCTTCCAGCACTGCTAAATGTGCTAACAGAGCATCGACTGCCACCGAGCCCCCAGCATAAGGTGGGCCGGGTGGGCCGGACGGCCCACTAGGCAGCTGGAAAGGCAACCCGAAGGGCGAGCCAGGGCCAGAATAGGGCCATGCCCAAAACTCCGGCCCATAAGGGGCCGGAGAAGGAACGGGTTGCATACCTGCAGCAGGCCCTCCCATGCCGCCCTGACCCATGGCCGGTAACGGTGGGCCGAGGGCCGAAGCCCCTGAGGGGCCAGCCTTTAGCTGGCCAGCCACCGAGCTAGAGCCTGGCTGCCAAGTGCCAGCCTGAGTAACCCCACCGGTATCAGGGGGCAAGGCTGGCACATTGCCCTGCCGTGGGGGCGCAGCCCTGGTCCTCCGACCCGATGGCTGTCCCCCGTCCGGTACAGGGCTGGTGAAAGTTCTCCCCCTTTGCCGCGGCTACATCGCCGGGGCCTTCCTCTTGGGAGCCATGTCTCCCGGGAGAAGAAAAAGCAGGTCCCTATCCAGGGATCGAAAACCTAATGCCTAAGCACGCAGTAGCCAAGCAAACCAAGGCTCTGTATGCGCTCATCCTCCTTCCCCAGCCGGGAAAGAACCACAAGGGCTAGACAGCCGAAGACTGAAAGAACAAACAGCGACGGAGAAAACTTCTCCACTCCGTCGGTATTTCTAAAATGGCAGCTCGGCTGCCTCGTGGCCACCCCTTTTATAGAGGGGTGCCCACGGCCCCTAATTCACCCGGATGCCTGAGTCCGGGTGGGGGGCCCCCGCAAAGAGTGTGGCGGCCATTTTGGCGCCGCGCTTTCATTGTTGTTGTTGTTCAGTCACACAGTCGATTCTGACCCTTTGCGACCCTATGGACCATTGATCTCCAGGCACCCCTGCCCTCCACCATCCTCCTCAGCCTGCTCAGCTCCACAATGCCATCTAGCCATCTCATCCTTGGCCGTCCCCTTTTTCTTTTGCCCTCCACCTTTCCCAGCATCAAGGCTTTCTCAAGTGAATCCTCTCTTCTCATTTGGTGTCCAAAGTACTTCAGCTTCATCTTTACTATTTGACCTTCTGAGAAGCAGTCAGGACTGATTTCTTTCAAGATTGACCTATTTGTTCTCCTCGCTGTCCAGGGTACTCTCAAAACTCTCCTCCAACACCACATCTCAAAGGCGTCTACTCTTCTGCACACAGCCTTCCTAATGGTCCAGCTCTCGCAACCATACATTACCACCGGGAATACCATTGCTTTGACAATACGGATTTTTGTTTGCAAGGTGATGTCACTACTTTTCACGATTTTCCCCAGGTTTCTCATGGCTTGTCTTCCCTAGAATCAGTCGCCTCTTTATTTCATGGCTGCAGTCACCATCTGCAGTGATCCTAGATCCCAAGAAAGTAAAATCCGTCACTGCTTCTACTTCTTCCCCATCTACTTTCCAGGTACTGATAGGGCCTGTTGCCATTATCTTGGTTTTCTTGATGTTAAGTCTCAGGCCAGCTTTTGCACTCTCTTCTTTCAACCTAATCAGGAGCTTCTTTAAATCTTCCTCACTTTCTGCCATTAGGGTTGTATCGTCTGCATATCTCAAATTGTTGATGTTTCTCCCAGCAATTTTTATCCCATACTGTGATACCTCCATCCCTGCATTGCACATTATGTGTTCTGTGTATATGTTGAAAAGGTAGGGTGATAAAATTCAGCCTTGTCTTACTCCTTTTCCTATTCCAAACCACTCTGTCATTCCGTGTTCTGTCCTAACAGTTGCTTCTTGACTCTTGTACAGATTTCTTATGAGGCATATGAGGTGTTCTGGTATTCCCATTTCTTTAAGTACTTGCCACATTGTATTGTGGTCCACACGGTCAAAGGCCTTGGTGTAGTCAATAAAGCAGAGGTATACTTGTTTCTGATATTCCTTTGTTTTCTCCATGATCCACCGTATATTAGCAATGTGATCTCTAGTCCCCCTGCCTCTTCTGAACCTCGCCTGCACCTCTGGCAATTCTCTCTCCACGTGCTGCTGAAGTCTATCCTGTATTATCTTGAGCATCAACTTGCTAGCGTGTGGGATGAGCGCAATTGTTCGATAATTAAAACTCTCTTTGGCACTACCCTTCTTTCGGATTGGAATGTATACTGATCTATTCCAATCCTGTGGCCACTGTTTTGATTTCCACATCTGCTGGCATATCGAATGCAGTAATTTGATTCCGTCATCTTTTAGAGCTTTGAAAAATTCAACTGGGATACCGCCATCTCCACTAGCTTTGTTGTTTGCAGTGCTTTTTAGGGCCCTTCTGACTTCAGTCTCTAGGATGTCTGGCTCAAGTTCACTGTTCTCATCATTGTGATTATCAGTGGTGTTGAGGTCCTTTTAGTAAAGTTCCTCTGTATATTCTTTCCATCTTTTTTTAATCTTTTCTGCATCAGCTAACTCCTTGCCGTCTTTGTCTCTTATCATGGTCATTTTTGCTTTAAATGTTCCATTGATTTCCCCAATTTTTTGGAAAAGATCTCTAGTCCAGCCTCTTGTGTTGTTTTCCTCTATTTCTTTGCACTGTTCATTTAAATAGATTTCCTTGTCTCTCCTTGCTTTTCTTTGAAATTCTGTATTCAAGTGATTGTATTTTTTCTTTTCTCCTTTGCCTTTTGCATTCTTTCTTTCTTCTGCTATTTTAAAAGTCTCATCAGACAACCACTTTGCTTTCTTATGCTTCTTTTCTTTTGGTATAGTTTTCCTTGCTGCCTCCTGCATGATGTCCCGCACATCTGTCCATAATTCTTCGGGTACTCTGTCTATCAATTCCAAACCATTAAATCTGTTCCTCACCTCCACCGTGTATTCCTTAGGGATGTTGTCTAGGTCATATCTGTCTGGCCTGATTGTTTCCCCTATTTTCTTTAGCCTAAGTATGAATTTTGCTATTAGTAGGTTGTGATCTGAGCCACAGTCTGCTCCAGGTCTTGTTTTTGCTGACTGTATGGAGGTTCTCCATCTTTGGCTGCAGAGTATGTAATCAATCTGGTTTCGATGTTGGACATCTGGTGATGTCCTGTGTAAAAAGTCACCTCTTGTGTTGCTGGAATAGAGTGTTTGTTATGACCAGTGCATTCTCTTGGCAGAACTCTATCAATCTTTGCCCTGCTTCATTCTGTACTCCAAGACCGAACTTGCCTGCTATTCCCTCCACTTTTTGATTTCCTACTTTGGCATGCCAATCTCCTAAGATAATGTGGACATCATTTTTTGGTGTTTGTTCTATGGGGTCTTGTAGGTCCTCATAGAACTAGTCCACTGTGGCTTCATCTGCGCCCATGGATTACAGTGATATTAAAAGGTTTGCCTTGTATTCTGACTGACATCAATCTATCATTTTTGAGATTGTATCCCATTACTGCTTTTCTTACTCTTTTGTTGACAATTATGGCTACTCCATTTTTTCTGAAGTTTTCTTGACCCCAGTAGTAGATGTGATGGTTTCCCAAGTTGAATTCACCCATCCCTGACCATTTTAGCTCGCTGATTCCCAAGATGTCAATGTTTATTCTTTCCATCTCATTTTTCACCACTTCCAGTTTTCCTTGGTTCATTGACCTCACATTCCATGTTCCTATGCAGTATTGTTCTTTGCAACACTGTATATCTCCTACCCCCTCCCGTCCCTCCCCTTCTTTTGATCTGTGCTAAGCATCCTGTTTCATCTAACTTGCCTCTTTTGTTTTGCCTTTTGTTCTCGTCCACAGGGTTCTCTTGGCAAAATTTCTGGCGTGGTTTGCTGGTTTCTACACCAGTATCCTCACAGTTCAAAACAAAGTATTATCATGCATATTATCAGTTTAAAATAAAAAGCACAGTTAAGGAAAGTTCAGTATATCAAGTCTCTACTTGTAGGTTCACTTTCTACATCAGTTGCTATGTGAGTTACTATATTAGTTCAAATTAGTTCATTTGTTGTGAAAGTAAAAGTAAAATCTTAGTATGAAAGAAAAGTCCACTATATCAAGTCTCTACATTGATATAGTTGCAGACTACATTGTTTTAGTTAAGTTACTTGCATGCTTCTTTGATTGTGGCTGGTGGTGGGTGGCCTGTCGGGTCCTCCCTTCTCTGCCTCCGTCACCTCCGCTGCCCAGCATGCGAGCAGAGGTGGTGGTGGGCAATGGTGGCTCTGTTGCCGTGGTCAACAGACCTCCAGCTCAGAGGGGTGGTCACGCAGGGTGATGGCGGGCCGAGGTCTTCCTCCTCCTTCTTCCCCCTCCTCACATCCAGTGCAGAGGAGTGGTTGCACAGGGTGATGTTGGGTAAATATGAACAGCTTGCTAATATTCAGATTCTTGCCTTTACAGGTATTTTCTGGTATGTTCTTATGCTCCCTGCCTCTGATATGCTTTTACTAAATAATTTGTCTAATAAAACTTTGTTTCTTCACCCACTGAGTACTCATTCTCTCTGATATTCTAAAAAGTACCTAAAATTCATCAGACTTGGCCATTCTCAGTTGGCAACACATAATGAATAGGATTCTTCCATGTAAGATTTCATTTAAATATAGCAATAACCAATGTGCAATTCTGCTCTTATATTCGGTTTTGTTTTTCTCTGGCTAAGATTTAATTAGAGTTGCAAGGAGATGGACAACCTCCTTGATATATCTTGGATAGCTTGGAGTCATTATTCAGTGAGGAGTCTGAACATTGGTGGATGACGACATTCCGCACATGCAAATGGACATGAGAAATCATGTCTTAGGCTTCTTTTTGCAAGAAGAAAACCTAGAACACATTTTTAAATTGAAAAATACCCTCACTTTTTTTATTATTATTATTATTATTATTATTATTATTATTATTATTATTATTATTATTATTATTATTATTATTATTATTATTATTATTATTATTATTATTATTATTATTATTATTACTACTACTACTACTACTACTACTACTACTACTACTACTACTACTACTACTACTACTACTACTACATTTGTATGCCACCCACTCGACAATGTGACTCAGGGCGGCTTACAATAGCCATATAATACAATAATTAAAAAGTCAATCATCTAAAACATTCAAAGTTGACCACAGAGGAGTCCAAGGCCTAGACTGGCCAGGGTACAATGTCCTCCCCCTGCCCCAATGGCCAAGTCCCTGTCACCCAACAGTCTCACCCCTGGCTGTGGGTGGAGCCCGGAGTTGGCCACCTATGGCCACAGCGGCTCTTCAACCCCAGCTATGGGTGGGGCCCGGGGTTGGCATCCTGTGCTACCTGTGGCCACAGCAGCTCTTCAACCCTGGCCATGGGTGGGTCCCAGGGTTGGTGGTGGTGTCCAGTGCCGCCTGCAGCTGCAGCAGCCCTTCAACCCCAGCCATGGGTGAGGTCCAGTGTCAGCATTGTCATCCTGTGCCACCCACGGCCTCATCGGCTCTTCAACCCCTTTTGTAATATGTTACTATTCAAACTACGGGAGTGACAAAAATGCAATGTATCCACAAAATAATTTTTTGGAAAACTGCATGAATTGTCAATTTGCCTCTCTCTGTTATGACTTTTCCTTTTCTTTGGCTTTTTGTAATAGGTGTGTATTGCATTATTCCCCTGAGCCAGTCCACCAGAAATTATACCTTAGTCTATAGGTTATTTATCATAAATCACAAGGGTTAGGATTTCAAACAAGGAAAGAATAAATTAGAACCACCCAAATAATCATAGAAGCCATTATCAGGCACAAGTTATATGGACAGCGATAATCTGTTTGGAGAGATTTTTTTTTTACCTTACTCTGATAACAGCTCTCTTTTCTGATCAGATTGAAAAACTGATTTATGGCAGGCACTTCTACCTAGACAATCCTGGAACTAAAACGTGTGCTTGCAGTCATCTAACTGTGCAACCAAAACAATTCTATAGAGCTTTCACAATCTATGGGTTATTAGCTGTTCTTCTTTGCTGGCTCAAAACATGATTTATGTGTGCACTTTTGTACCTACACATCTATGGAAAAAACACACACAAAACCCCCTTCCAGCAAAGTTCTAAACTGCATTGCTTCACAGACAGTTGGTGCAGTCACACAGCATGGAGAAATACAATTTTTCCATTGATGGAATTGTCTTCTTGTTAAACCTTCATTGGGAGAATAATCCATGTGCGTTGTTTGTAATTATTGATGCAAAATAATGCAGGGATGATGTTCTGCTGGCATAGCAAATGAACATTCTATAAGGCTGGGGTGCCCAAACTTTATGGGCTGTGGGCCAGTCATGTGGTTGAGTGTGCTGGTCATGTGGTTCCTCCCACTGGAAGTGGAAGTAAAACATGCAAGTAAGGGGGCAGAACGCACCTGTGCATGCACAGAATGCTCCTGTAAATGACCTATGGCTGTTGTAAATGTGTTTATGACAGACGTAGGTTGTTTACGGCAGCATTCTGTGAATGCATATTTTACTTCCACTTCTGGAAGCAGCAAGGGCTGCATAGGCTAGATAAATTGGTGTTGGTGGCTGGATCCAGCCTGCAGGCTGTAGTTTGGGCACCCCTGTTATAAATTGATTCCAAAAAGCGGTTTCAGCATAAACAAAAACCTATAACATTTAAACTGAACTTCAATTAAGAACCAATTCTGGGATACTTATAACAGCCAGCATGATATTGCTCCATGCCATATTTGGGGGGAAATCTGGGGAAATAATAATAATAATAATAATAATAATAATAATAATAATAATAATAATAATAATAATAATAATAATAATAATAATAATAATAATAATAATAATAATAATAATAATAATAATAATAATAATAATAATAATAATAATAATAATAATAATAATAATAATAATAATAATAATATTTTAATTTATATCCCGCTTTTTTCAGCCCAATGGGAGACTGGAAATAATTTTCAAGTTATGAGTTTTTAAAAGTACAGTAAAACACCGACTTGCAAATGCCTTGAGTTACATAAAATTTGACTTACATAATGATTTTGTGCTAAAACCATGTCCCGATTTACACAATTTCCTATGGGTTTGCTTCGAGTTACATTAAGATTCTTTTTCCTATGGCTTTGCTTCGAGTTACATAAAAATTCATTTCCTTATGGGTTTGCTTTGAGTTACATAAAAATTTCATTTTCCCCATGGGCTTGCTTCGAGTTACGTAAAATATTAATTTTTCCAATGAGTTTGTTCGAGTTACAAAAAAAAATCGATTTAAGCAAAAGCCTATGGAACAGACTTTTTCGTAAGTAGGGGTTTTACTGTAAAACTCTGTTATCCCCATTCAGCATTAGGTAGAAACAAGTCTACTTCTGTTTCATTGACTACAACAAGGCCTTTGACTGCGTGGACCATAACAAAATGTGGCAAGTAATTAACGAGGTGGGAATACCAGAGCACCTTACATGCCTCATGAAAAATCTGTACATGAGTCAAGGGGTTTTGTGAGCTGGGAAGAGAGATGTTTGGAGGGCAATGTAAGGTCTGAGAAACTGAATCAAAAGAAAGGTTTTCTTTAAAGAGTTAAAGAAAACACACATACTGTACTTGGTTTTTTAAAATGATGGAACGACAGTTCTGCATAAAATGGGACATTTTGTCATTTGTGCAAAGCAGGAAAAGAGACCCAGTCAGGGTAGTGCAGACCTTTAAAGCAAGCCTCTCTTCCCACCCCTGGAACGCCAAGCTGGAATACCAGAGCATCTCAGGTAACTTCTTTTCTGTTAAGTTGGAAAGGAGCTAAAGTCCCTCCATCATCCTGGCTGAATGCAGATGAACGTACAGAGGGAACATTTTCTCCTTTTTATTCATTCACATTTCTCTGTACTTTTGTCTGTATGAAACATGCATTCTTGCATATAATTTGTATTCACAAACCATATTTTTACACATTATTCACCATGGCCAATGGGTTACATGATATTCAAATGGCTAAAAAAAGCATGCAAATGGACTAAATTTCTCAAGTCCATTTGCATGTGTGGAATGTTGTCACAGAGATGTCTACCAATGCACGGACTCCTCACTGAATAACAACTCCAAGGTATCCAAGGTATTCCCCATAGTCAATTTTATTGAGAATGACATGATACTACCAGTGGTGGGCTCCCATTTTTTTTTACTATCACACTGTGGGCATGGTATGGTGGGCATGGCCAGGGGGGAAAGCCCTTCATTGCATCTGAATTAGGACTACTTTATTTCAAAACATGGATGGATGGGGCCAACCAGAATTTCTGCTACCGGTTCTGGTGAACTGGTACGAACCTGCTGATGCCCACCACTGGATACTACAGAGTCAAGCAAAACAAATGGTTTCTTTTTAATGACCCACTTGTTTAAACATTTTAGGCTATTTGCAATCATAATCTATGCTTGTATATCGAAGTTCCTGAACTGAGATATTAGTGAAGCCATAAAACTATAATTCAGTCTTCAAATCAATTACCCATTGTCCTGCACAACTTTTCCCCTCTCATCTCTTCTTCTTGTTTTACCATTCGTTCGTTCATTCATTCATTCGTTCAACCGGCGGGTGCTTGGTAGTCTGCCATCTATTTTAGGATCACAGGACAGATTAAATGAAGCAATTTTGTAACAATTTTAAAACAACATATTTAAACAGTTTAAAATCAAACAACACCAGAAATGTCCGAGCCAGAAGTGTCTGAGAACCAGGGGCGTGTCAAGATGGAGAGCTGAGAGGAGTGAACTTTCTTCCACTCAGAAAGGAGGGAAACGAAAGTGACTGTTAAAAGTGAGAATAGTTCCTGAGACTTGTAAAAAAATGGATTAGAATATTTATAAGAAAAAATAGTTGTGGAAATTACCTTGGTTGGTCCGAAGTTGTGCTGAGAAAGGAAGAAAACTGTGAGTTTCGATCTTGGAGAGAGTGGGGGATGGGCGGCCCTTAATGGCGCCGACTCAACAAAGCTTTTAGCTGAAGAATGGACGGTTTGGAGAACTGTGTGGAGATCGGTGCGCTGGCAAAGTTCGATAGAAACGCAGGCAAACAGATAAGCGGATGAGCGGATCGAAAAGGGTAAGCCCGGTGGGGATCCGAAAGGGGGAAGCTGAAGCGAGCCTCGCTCGGCCTCGCCAGCCCTTTCGATGGAGCCGCATGGAGCCTAGCGGAGCTGGAAAATCGCTTAAGTGGAGAAGTGGAGAAGCCCTGACGGTGAGCAAATTTGTAAAAATAGGCGGGGAAGGAGAAAAGGAGAAGAAAAGTGAAGTAATTGGGACTGGACCTTTTATTTTTTCACGTCAGTGGAGCGCAGGTAAGCCAAGGGCCAAGCAATGGTGATAATACCGGGATTTCTTGTTTTCTTTTTTTTCCTTTCCCTTCTTCATTACTATTTGAGTTTTGGACTTTGAAATTTGGGTACTAAAGAGGAAAGAGGAGGAGGAAGAAGAAGTTGAACTTCTGGAGAATTGGAACTGGCTTTGTCCTGTATATTTTTTCCGAGGCTTAAAAAAGAATAAGATGGCGCTGGGGCCCTGAAATGTGCTGTGAGAGACAAAGTGTTGTTTTCTTTGAGTCTTGGAGAGCAGACGCCTGATCTTGTTTTTGCTTTTTATTTTCCCTTCCTGGCCTGGAATAATATAAGAGTTATTTTTCTTTCTCCGTTCTTTAAGTTGGACAGTGTTTGTAAGCTGCAACAGTAACACAAAGCAAGTTGCTGGAAGAGAAATAAAATATCAGTTTTTTTCTGTGGGACAAATATTGAAGATTTTTTCTCTTTACCTTGCTGCTGTTTGTTTTTGGACTCCTTTTTCTCTTTTTCCTTATCTCCCTTTCCATTGGGAGATGAAGAGTGAGGACTAAATAGGGAATAAAGTAGAAGAACAGTGATAAAAAAAAAATTCTTTCCGACAAGGATTTTTGTTTCTTTTTCCCCCTTCTTTCTTTCTTTCTCCCTCTCTTTTTTTGTTCACCTGGGGGTAAAATATTAAAATTTAAGAGGAAAATTAATTTGGACTGAAATGGGATTTTTTTCTCTTTTTTTCTTTCCCATCTCTATATTTGTTTGAATTTTGGTGGATGTATATACATATATTCATATATGTGTTTGTACACGTGTACGTAGGTACATATACATATATTTGATAGAGGGGGAGGGGAAGGGGAAGATAAAGCTCTAATACTATATCTGGATATAAGTACATTAAAATTTGTTAGAGTTAATACATAAGGTAGAGGCAAACAGTAAATTGTTTATGTAAATTGTTAATGTCACGTAATTGGAAATACATTTGGATGAAACGGCAGGGGAGAGGGAGAGAGAAGGAGAAGAAATTGGCCTGGACAAGAGTGGAAAGACCGACATCTTCGGACAGGAGTTTTAGAAGGCTTACAAGGTTGGAGGAGGAAGAGGACGAGATGAAGAAAACAACGCAACAAGAGATGAAGGATTTGGAGGAGCAAGAGACGGTGAAGAAGATAGCACAACAACTACAACAGCAACAGCAGCAGAAGACAATAACATCCCCAACTATGATTGCACCAACTGCGGTAAAAACAATTGTTATAACAACGGCAAAGGTAACAACAGCAACAACTGCTACAACAACTGTAACAACTACAGCGGTGACAGCAGGGACAACACTGACAACGATTGCAACCACAGCTACAGTAACAACACCAACAACATTGGCAATGAAGGGGGGGGCAAGGACTTAAATCTGACTTTGAAAGATTTAATGAGAAGGTGGACAATCTGGAATATAAAATTGGGAATATGTTGACTCAAGATAAACAAGAACGAAAACAAGATATGCAAGATATGCTGGCGGACATCTTGAAGGGAATTGATGGTTTAAAAAAAGGACAAGATAAGCTTTAAAAAGAACAAGAAGTTATTAAAAAAGAACAGGCAACGATTAAGGTGGAGGTCATAGAATTGAGAGAGAGAGAGAGAAAGAAAGAGAAAATAAGGTTGGAGACCATGAAAAGAGATTGGAAACCGTAGAAGAACATTTAAGATGAGAAAATGTCATAATCAGAAAATTAACAGAGAACTCCCCAGATAAATTAAAAGAAAGAATAGTGAAATGGTTGGATGAAATCATGGAAGATGGTTTTACACCGCAGGATGTTGTAAGTGTATTTAGGCTGGGTTCAAGAAGGGGTAAAACTGGGTCAAGGAATGTGTTGTTAAAATTTGCTAATGTGTCAGACAAGCTGCGTTTAATGGCTCTTATATGGGAAAAAGGTGCAGAAGTGTTAAAAATGGAAGGTTTTGATATTGAAGTTTACAACGATATTCCAATTGAGGACCGCTTATGGAGACAATCGATGAAACCAATCACAAAGCGATTCCAGGATAAAGGAATAAGGTATAATTGGAAATTTCCACGACAATTAAGTTTTTTTCTACCTGGGAAGACGTTATTTGATAAGTGAAGGTCCTACTCATTGACGAGAGACGGAACGAATAAACTGCCACCAGACCAAATGAGATTTTGGGCACAATAGAAATTAATGGGAAATTCCACATCCTCCAGGGCAATGTACATAGCACAGGGTGATGATGTATGTAATGTGATGAGGTTGATATTGTATTTTGGAAAATACTTCGTAAATGTTAAAATGGAAGTATAATGGTTCTTAGTAAGGTTGAAGAGTTGAATAAAAGTAAAGTATGGATATAAAAGTAGAGTCGACATATGTGGATTAGACTTGGAAGATAATGGTTAATAATAAGATAAAAGTATAGTGTGTAAGCAAGAAATTTTTATACTGTGATAGAATCCAAGGTCATGACAGATTTTTTGTTCTTTTTTATTTTTGATGTATATGTATTTTCATGTTTTTTTATATATATAGTTATTTTTTATTGTGTTAGATTATTTGTTTTCTTTATTATGTCTTGAATGTTGTTATATATTTTGAAAAATCAATAAAAATTTATATTAAAAAAAAAGAAGTGTCTGAGAACCAGGTGCTGGAACACTAGCAAATTAACAGTGACTGGTGGCTAAGATGCTGAACTTGATGACTGGAAGGTTGGCAAGTCAGTAGTTCAAGACCCGAGTACTGCATGACAGAATGAGCTCCCATCTTTGTTCCAGCTCCTGCCAACTTAGCAGTTTGAAAGCAAGAAATTGCAAGTATATAAATATGTACCCCTTCGGTGGGAAGGTAAATTGTGTTTCGTGCACTCCATTGTTGAGGCATGCCTGCCACATGTCCATTGAGCAAGGGTGACCTTTACCTTTACCTATACATAAAACTGAACACATCCTTCATATGAACAATTGATTTTTTTCTTTGTAACTACCCTCTCTAATCACAAACATGTAATCTTGTATGGTGCAAGAGATACAGAAATCATTAATAACACCAAGATATCAGTGTGGGCTATGGAGGATGGCAGATGACAGAGGAGCCTGGCATACGGTGGTCCATGCGGTCTCAAAGGGTTGGACTCAACTGTGTGACTGAAAAATAACAGCAACCAGTGCTTGGGGTCTCACTACCAGCACCCTGTTTCTTCCCAGGTTGAAACTAGACTACATACAGCAAGTAGACTATCCAGACAAGAAGCATTCAGAAGCAGATTCAGAAAGAAAAGCAGAGGTCACAGTGGCAGATTTCTGCTAGTGAGTCAGATTAAAGCAAGGGCAAAGAAACCAGTGCCAGAACTAAGCTGTTGACCATAGTCTAAAACCAATTAATTTCAAAGAGCAGTGAGACATGATTATTCCAAATTGAAAACAATCAAGTACCAACAGGTCAATCAGATGAAGAGCCAGATACTGCAGAGACATCTAATAAAGTTTAGTGCTCAACATAGATTTTGTTTCTGGCAACCTTTGGGTTTTTAGGACTTATGATTAGATATCAAAACATACTGGGCTCAACCCAAAGCTCATTTTTAAGCAATTTAGCAGCTGGTATCTCTGGAAGGAGACCCTTTGCTTCAGGAGACCTCATTTATTTAATACCATTTTTACTGACTTTCTGAAAAAGAAGGAGAAATTGTCTAAACAGTTATAGCACATTCTCTTCAAGAGAATATGAAGGGAACAGATTGGAGAAGCAGCTGAGCAGCTAGAATTTGAAGCCCAAACCTGACTATGCTTTGTGTTTAGTATATTTCTCCTCCTTATCAAATTAATGGCTCAATAGAATAATTACATTCTATAGACTAAGAATAAGCCAATTAGAAAGATTTCCTCCAACAAGACACAAAAATGAAGCAATCAATTAAGGGGAACACATCAGCAGATAGAACTGTGCCATTTGTGCTTTGGACTACATCTCCCAGAATTATCTGGACAGAGAGGCCATTGGCCATGCCACCAAAGGAATTCTGGGAGTTGTGTTTTAAAAATACACTAATCTACACAGCTCTAAAAAGCAATAATTCTAGAGAAATTTAATCCTTTTGGGATTGATGAAGTCAGAGAACTCACAGCTACATACGTCTCACATAGCACTCGACACACTGTGCAACAATATTGTTCACAATTATATTACTGCTAATGGGAGAAAATAATATTTTTATAGCGGAAAATGATAGGACTTGGTTGCCTAAAGGGAAGGCTGAAGCACCACCTTGATGATAGCTGTCTTTGTAAGCAAAAATCCATGATGAATAGTGTAGGCAGTATATAAAAAAGGCCAGTCAAAGATAAATGGCATCAGTACTTTGAGAACTCGTCACCCATGGATTAATCAGGGAACAGAGCTGTCAAACCCATAGAAGCCTCTGTCTTGAGCCAATGAAAGTTTTGCCACAGACTTCACTGGAGCCAGCAGTTTATCCAAGTGACTTGCTTTTCTGCTGCTGTTTCATTATTGAGTTGACTGACTTCCTCAGCTATATTTAGAGGAGAAGAAACAAGACTATAAGATGAAAACTAATTTTACTTCATGCCTTCTGCCTAAATCCATGACCCTTTAGAATTTGAGAGCATATCTTTTTGACCTATCAAAGTGACAAACTCCCTGAATGATTTTGCAAGGGTTGCTAAACCACAGATGGTTCTAAGACATTCTCCAGTTCACTGATCCAATATTTTCCTGAAGTTTGGAGTACTGAATTCCTTATTACTGAAATAAAACCCATAAATCAGGAATTTTCTAGTGCCTTGTTTTGATTTGGCCAAAGCACTACACACACATAGTTTCCCTAAAGTTTTGCTCAAGAAGATGGACAACTTACATTTTTAGCTGGAAAAATTATTAAAACAATGGAATGTCAATATGTGGCTTTTCTCTTGATTACAGAATTTCATCTCATTTTAGAAAATAGACTGTACTATGTGAATATTTTTTAAAAGCATTGACATATTTGGGACTAGAAAGTTCAGTGATGTAGATATTTTCTCCATACCATGGACACCCAACCACCCAGTTTTTCTTTAAGGTTCAAAGTTCTATTGATGTTTACATCTTAGGGTGAAATAAGTCTATCTTTTTTGTGACTCTGTGTGTTTTGTTTTGTGCACAGCCCATCAGGGATAAAGTTGCTTCTGCAGCTTATTTTTGTACTTAAACTGCCCACAGTTCAACTTGGCCTTCATAATTCTTCTCCTGGTATTCCATGACATTCCTTTTCCCCCTCTATATTAGTTTCTGCCTTTGTGTTTCCTCGATTACATCTTCAGTTGTTTCTCTCTCATTCACTTTGTCCTAAATCTTGGAGCCATTGACTCCACCAAACTTTTCTTTTTCAATTTAACTATTTTATGGATATTTTTACATCTCTGCTGGTGACCATAAAGGCCCCCTTGTTATAATTAGTTCTTATGCCCTTCTCTTAAGAATACCTATGTCAAATATCATGTCAATGCTCTATCTTCATCAGACCCTCTTCTCTATATGAGCTCCCTTTGCTATTCCTCTCAATTCTTGCTCAATTTTTATTGTTGTGAAGCCCATATGAATATGTCTGGCCTTCCAAAATTGATATTTTACCACTTTATAACAGATGTGTCTGATGCTCATTAGTGGTAGTGTTGGAAAATGTTCCCCAAGTCCTGAAAGGATCCCCCAGATCAAAGATTGAAAGACCTGAATAAGGTAAAAGAAAGAAAGACAGACAGACATAGTAACACTATCAAATGACCAATATCTAGATTCAGCCTTCATTATTTAATTTCTCTGAAATTATTATTTTAAAAATCTCAGTGTCCTATTATTTTTATACAGTAAACCCTCGGCATACTATTCAATTGGTTCCTTGAGGGTGTTTGTATGTTGAAAAATTCAAATGTTGATCCATGATTTCCCATAGGAATGTATTGAAAACAAACAAACAAAAACAGTTCCGGAGCTCAAAAAAAAGCCAAAAAAAGTTTAAACTGTTCAGAACTCTTTATAACACTGCCCACAGTGACCACCTGGGCACCTCTAGCACCACCCCACATCATTAAGAGTCAAAAAATGTAACTTACCATGCTGGGTGGCGGCGGTAATCATGCCAGTTTTGCAGCTTCTTGCACAGACTCCACTGTTCACAGGGTGGCGTGAGTCAGCTGTGCAGGCAGGAGACATGGTGGTGCCCATTGCTTACATTTTTGTCAACCACATCTAGAGCAGCTGTGGGCTACTTCCTGATTCCACACAGTCATCCCAGGTGCTGATGTAAGCTCCATCTGGCACCGGAGGGTGACTTCTGGTGCTGGGTGGAGCTTACATCAGCAAAGGAAACATCCCAAACCGAAGCGATTATGCTCTGAAAAAGCTCCCGCCACCCTGGGAAGCATCAGTGGCTGTGCAAAAACCCAGAAAAACAGCCAATTTCTGCCATACACTGCCGGCACCGAAAACATAAGCAGTGGGCACCACAGGGGCTAGCATGTATGTAAAAAAATAAGTATTAAAAATTGTATGTCAAATTGGTTTCCCCCCTGATATTTCCATTCGTATCTTGATTTTTCATAAGTAGAACCATCCACATCTCAAGGTTCCACTGTATTATGAAGAATGTTGTTGGGATTACTGGATTTTGAAGTTCTTCCCTAATTATACAGTTTGGTAATTTTGACATGGTAATTTAACTTAATCAAAGAGGGTCCTCCCTACAGAAAATAATAATAATTGAATTTCATTTTCCTTCCTATTTGATAGTTGCAGATATGACAGGAAGCAATCAAAGCTCCTTTTGTTTTGGATGAAATTAAACAAATTCCTTTACTGATGTTTGTGGAATTATTACAAGTATGGTAGAAGAAGGTTTAAAATTAACAGCACTGAATTGTAATGCCTGCTGGATATTCCTCCCCCATGCTTGAAATAAGGAGGCAGGACACAAACAAATTTGGAGTTAACGTGGGCCACAACCTTATTGAAATTTAAGCCCTGACCTGTGGAGGGGCTAGTAGTTTGCAACCTGGTAATAGAGCAGGTAAATTACTCTTCATCTCTCTAGTACAGCACTGTGAAGTGCTGATCCTTGCCAGCTACTGTGCAGGCTAGTAGAATTTGGGAGACATCAGTGCAATTGTTTCCAACTCAGCTCCATAAAGCATATATTGGTTGTATAGCAGTGTTGTCCCATGGTGTCCACTGCATGCCCCACTGATTCACCCAAATCATGTTGAACACATAGTCTCCACCTAATCCAATAATGCCCTCAGGGATTCACCTCTACCACCCTAACCCTGCACTACCTGTAAACTGAGAAGGCAATTACATGCTTGGCTCCCATTACCCCCAACTGTTGTTGGTTAATGGAGGGCTGTAAGTAAAGATAAAGGTAAAGGTTTCCCTTGCTCGAAAGCCAGTTGCATCTGACTCTAGGGTTTAGTGTTCATCTCTGTTGCAAAGCTGAAGAGCCAGCACTGTCGCTTCTGCAGACGTTTCCATGGTCTTGTAGCAGGCATGACTAGACACCAGAGCACACAGAATGCTGTTTACCTTCCCACCGAAGTGGATCCTATTTATCTACTTGCAATTTCTTGCTTTTGAACTGGTAAGTTGGCAGGAGCTGGGACAAAGACAGGAGCTCATTCCATCCTGCAGTACTCAGGAATTGAACTGCTGACCTCCCGCCTTCCAGTCAGTGTCTTAGCCACTTGAGCCACTACAGTCCCTATGAAGGGCTCCAGATCTGCTAAAAAGAGGTCAGCCCCTGCTTTGGCCAAATGTATCCCACCTCCCCTGAACAACTCTCGAATCCAAACTGGATATCCAAGTAGTCCAGATAAAAACCTCAGTTATTGCTAAACTAAACCTTGAGCTCATGGTTAACACAATGATGGGCTTGATTCAAACAGATGGGGTCAACATCGCCTGTCCATGCACATCTGGCCAGAATTGCTGAACATACCATGACTACACCAGACCACTACTCTTTCAGTGCTGTAAATCACTAATTGCCTGTACTGCAAGTGCGTGACTTTTCATTATATCCAGATCATTGCCCGCTAGGTATTAAACTCACCTCACCAAAAAAATACTGCAAAGAGATCACTCAATCTCATCCTTCATCTAGGCTTCCATTGTAGCATAACCTGGCCACCCAAACTCAGGTGTTTACCTAATCCCCTCTACTCAGCTCTTCTGGCTGTCCAGATGAGGATACTATCCTCATATAGGAGAACATTTATTTATTATTTATTTGTTTGTTAGCAGGGACTCGCAACACCTGGTCCCGGTGGATGGGACGCCAGGCGCCGCCGCTACGCCCCTGCCTTCCAAGCCCTGGAGGGCTTAAAGGATACTGCCCCGCGCCACCCGAGGACCTGTCCTGCCTTTCGTCGGAACTCGCAACACCTGGTCCTGGTGGATGGGATGCCAGGCGCCGCCGCTACGTCCCCGCCTTCCAAGCCCCGGAGGGCTCAAAGGATGCTGCCCCGCACCACCCAAGGACTTAGTCCTCTTTCCCGGCTTGGCATTTATCATGGGGAAGAGTGGAAGTGAACGCCTTCTTTTCTTTTCTTTCTTGCTTTTTATGTTGTATGCTTACTGATTTTGTATCTTTTCCCCCGCTGTTGCCTGCTTTAGGCAGCATGCCCCAATGTAAACCGCTTGGAGTCTTCTTCTGGAAGAGACAAGTGGTATATAAATAAAACTTTATTATTATTATTATTATTATCCCAACAGAAGAGCATTTCTCTTTCACAACACAAACGTCTTGTGGACATGGCAACAGCTGGCCATTTTGTGTCATTCCTCATATATCATTGGTTGTTCCTATCGGGGTTCCTTCTCCCTATGGTTCTGGTTGTCTGCACCTGGCAGGCTCCCCTCCATTAGAGGTTCCACAGACCATGGCACAGGCAGAAGTACCCCACTCAATGGCTAGCGGGCCGAAAGGGTAGCTCTCTCTAACCTCCAGGTAGGCAGACAGAGAAATGGCAATGCACAATTAATATTGCAGTAGAAATTTAGTTGCAAAGTCCCATGGGTTGGGACTCTCCACTTTTTCATGTGAAAATCACTCTTATCTATTTTGGGGAACTAAATGGCCTTGAAGTGTGAAAAGAAGAAAGTGTGTGTGGGGTGAGTCTGTTACCTCTCCTCCCTGCAGAGGCGAGCCAGTCTCGGCGGGAGAAAATCTTCTTTCTTCTTTCCGATAACAGACCCCACAAAATGGATTCAAAGTAACACTTTCCCTTTCAAAGAAGACCTTGGTGATTTTAGTCCCCTTCCCTCTCTTTTGTACCTTTGGCAATGGGAGCAAATGAGAGCGCTTCACAAGATAGTCCATTTTTGAAGATTTATTGCAGAAAAATAGCAAAGTCCAGAAAACAGAGAAAAATCCTAACTAACTAATATAAATCTAAAACATTACTTTCCCTAAGAAATAAAAACATAGTTAATTACCTATCACTTGCCTAGGGATACAGCTTCCTCGCCGCCCATCCAGCAATAGTTTTGCTGTTAGTCCATTTCGATGGAAGATCTGACAAGAGCTCTCATCCCTATCATATTAGGACTCTCACCCCAAGTTTGAGTGTGTGAGTGAGAGCCTGTTTGTGGTTTTTTATGTTAAAAAGCTCGGTGTTTATATCCTTTTCCATCAGAAAGTGTCATGAGAAAGGATACTAATTGACTTGTCAACATGACAGTTATTTGCATAGAGCAAAGTGGCAGATGTCCACTATCAGTGATTCACATCTTTTCTTGTGAGAGAAGTTCATCTTTTTGCTCGCTTCCCAGACAAAGGCCTTGAGAAGGGAACACAGGTGATTTCCCATTGTCTGGGAAATAGTGGAGTGTGCTTAACAAGATGGTTCCTGCCAGGCTAAGTGACAGGCTACAGAAAAGCTAATTTAAAAAAAGCAATTCCAACACTTCTAACATATCAACTAAATTTATATAATAATTAATATAAAAATGATGTCATCCCACATAGAATTCATGACAGTTCCTGTCATTTTTATTCAAAACTTTTGAGATATTCAGGCAAGACATGATGGAACTGAGCATATGATTTTCACACAAAAGCTCTCCTGTCAGTTTGTTCATCCTTTAAGATATGTTCTGTCAGTGGAGTTACCTTGATTTGCATCAATTAACTTTGTGGTCAATAAAGTGAGATAAAAATGGAAAATACAGCTAGCATTGGCTTCAGCAGGGATCTCAGGATCAGATGCCTGATATCTCCCTTAGAGTCCTGTATGCATTGTAGACTCCCAGAGGAAACTCAGGTGTCTGTGTTTGTCACAGCTGACACTTATCTAAATAAGGGTTAATCCCAAGAATGAAATCAAACCATAATCTCCAATCATGTCAACATTAATCTGAATTTTTTAAAAAAATAGTAACCGTGTTAGTCTGTTTCAAGCATATCAGAGAATAAACAAAACAAAACAAAAAACGTTATAGCACTTTGAAGATTAACTGTTAAATTTTAATGTTAGCTTTCTTGGATTCTTTCAATGTTCCAATAATTCAATTTAACATAAGATTAGTCTATTCATAAAAGGTTTGTTTCTTTCTAATGCTTCTATAAACACATAATTCTTCAGTTATGAAAAAATATAGCAAACAATAGATCTCTGGACAAGTCTCACTTTAAAGGAAATTACACAGCTTCAGGACTGATCCCCCACAATTTCATTTTAATACTCTGCCCATGCTCCAGAACATAGTTTGGCAGAGAAGGAGGTCACCTGCTCCTATATTGATCAACTGACGTTCATCCTTCTGCTGGTGCCTGTGATTTTCAATCCCATGCCAAGGACAAACAGATATCTATCAGCTATATTTGGATCAAGTGTAGTATGACTGTTTAGAACATGTGCTGATGTTTGGCTTTGCACAATAACACAACTTCAGTGATACTTATGAGATTAATTAACTAAAGTTTTAGTACTGTTGTCCTCTGTGTGTGAGATAGTAATCAGTCTCAAGAAAATAATTATATTGGGCAGCACATTAAAAAAAACAGGAGAAATTTCATTAAATAATAATGTGTGGAGAATGTAGCCTCCTCCATATATGAGGAATTCCCCATATGTAAGATTGTGGATAATGTCACCCTCTTCCCCTTTAAAATGTCCCAGGTTTTATGCATATATTAATTTTACTTCCTTATTCTGTGTTCTGGATTATGGTTTTTATTTAACCTTTCATCATGTGATGATAAAAATAATGCATCACAATATATGCTTAAATTGCTTCAAATTACATGTTGTTGGACCCCATGGCTAATTGGAACATAGAATTCTCGACTCCTCTCTTAGCATATCCATTTTGCTCATTGCAGCAATTGTTCTTGAAGTACAAGATTTATAGTTTGCTGAATATAGTCATTTTCTCAAGCTGATGCAAATATTTCTAGAAATCAGCAAACAACTGTGAGTGGTTAATTACTCTTCTGCTATAAATATACTTGGTGCAAATATGGAAGCAAGGATATGCAAGAAATCTATATTTATGCATGCTGCTGCTGTTGTTGCTTCTTCAGTGTCTAGGCCAGATTTGAAACTGTCAAAATTAAGTCACCTTTTGGTTAGTTCATTCTGCATTTCCTTTCACCTGACCTAGTATGAGAAAGATACAAGGTTGATGTTGTGTATGTAATATAATGTAATGCTTCAACAGTCTGTATTAATTGTTGAGATCAGGTGGTCCTCCATTTTGTGTTCTTCTTAGAACTAAGCTCTTGTGGGACTTGGGTTCCCACCCTTTCTAACGAGAAGTGCAAAAGGCTTCACAGTTTCTGTCACCCCACAATCACCCCACTGTTCTCCAAACCAATCCAGTTGCTTCCCGCCTGAATGTATCTTTCCTGTATTGTATATATAGGCGTTGCTGTGCCATTGCTTTCCATGTTTGCTGTGTTTTGGGATCAAGGAGACAGCGGAGGCTTGATGCATGAAGAGGCATAGGGCAAGATAGCCCGGACAGAATTTATTAGGAATAACAGGACAAAGAAATTCCAGAGAAGGGTATGCAATATATCCTTATTGGTTACCTGCGATAGCATAAGGTTACTTGATTGGCTAAATATCAGCATGCCTGCCTCGTGCACACCTTGCTGATTGGTCAGAAGCTGTGTGCTGGCTGAATGACTGCGTGCCATCCCTGGGCATGGTAGGGAGGACCAGAAGGCCTGGAGTAATGCTCAGAGGCCCAAGCTGGGGCCTCTAAGTTACGGTAAAAACAGATGAGGCTGGAGAACGATCACCCACGATTTATGACCATGGTGTGCCAATAGCCACAGCGATCGTGCTGTGAACCTCCTCACATATGTTCAGTTCCTGAAATAAAGTTGTGTTTGGCCCTGTTATGCTGGCTGCTGCATATCAGTTTCGGAACAGTTACCATTACCAGGATACACCTGATTGTGGTTCAAAAATACCACAGACTTCAAGGAGACTGTTTCTGTGTACTTCACACATTTTTCTGAAAACAGTAAATATCCCAATGTACTGTCAGGATCTGAGACAGCTATGTATTTCCAGGATAAGTTCCCCAGAGGTACCAGTGATGCTTGCAGGATTAGACCCCTACCAGGAAGCCAACTGTAGTACTTGAGTATTAGACCCTCACTCTGCTGCAGTTGCTAAGCCCACCTGAGAGGCCTAGGGAAGGTTCTGGACCATCTTATACTCCACCTCAAGGCATTGGGAGGCTCAACAGTATACAAACTGGCTCTTCCCCCTAGAATCTGCCTCAGTAATGAAAGTTACTTGACACCTGAATTATCACTCTTTCCAGAACTCTCTTGCCTTGTTTCTGCTTCCAGGAATCTTTGCCTCGCTCTTACCTTCTGCTCCTGAAGACTTCCTGTCTATCTCAGATTTGAACTTGATTCTGGAACATGATATGGTTACTGTTGTGTATGTAACTGAATATAATGCTTTAACAGTTTGTATTTAATTGTTGGGATCGGGTGATCTTCCATTTTGTGTTCTTCTTAGAACTAAGTTCTCGTGGGACTTGGGCTCCTGCCCTTTCTAACAAGATGCACGAAGTCTCCATAGTCTTGGGTCACTCCACCATCACCCCACTGTTTTCCCAACCAATCCAGTTGCTTCCTGCCCAAATGTATCTTTCCTGTATTGTATATATAGGCGCTGCTGTGCTATTGCTCTCCATGTTCAGTTTCCAAAATAAAGTTGTGTTTGGCCCTGTTATGCTGGCTGCTGCATATCAATTCCTGAACATCAAATTGGCGACAAAGGTGGGATAGCATCCCGCAGGGCTAGCCTGAGTTCCTTCGAGTGGGCCACCCCAAAGAAATGGAAACTGTACAAGCGACAGTTTTGACATGCCACGGCAGCCAAAAATATCATTGAAGAAGATCAGAAGAGATCCTGCTTCCTTTCTCGGTGCGGTCTGGCCACCATCAAACTCACCATCCACCTAGTACTACCGAGGGACATTGATGACATCCCCCTCACAGACATCCTTGTGCCTTTGCGGAACCATTTCCAGCCCAAGGGGTCTATCATCCCGGCCCGGGTGACGTTTCACAGTTGTGACCAATGCCCCAGGGAGTCTGTGGCTGACTACGCTGCGGCACTGAGGTTGGCAGCCACCCCATGTCAGTGGCCCAACTTGGAAGATGCCCTCTGTGATCGCCTGCTGGCTGTCCTACAGGACAAGGAAGCACAATGCTGGCTCATGACCAGAGATACTCTTACCTTCAAGTTGGTCTTGAGGAACCAAGGCAGCACAATCTGGTGTCAAATCATTCAAGCAGTGGCCTGCCACCTCCGGGGATCCAGAGTCCACTGTGCAGGCCCATCACTGCTCATCATCCAACTCTTCATCATCAGCTGCATCGCTGGCATCCACATCCACATCGGGGTCCTGCAACGAGGAGGGCGAGGTCCAGAAAGTCCACAGAAGAAAAGGGACAGGCACGTCATTGAGAAGGCCCAGCTGAGGTGCAATGGCTGCATAGGACAACACGGCCATCGCAAGTGTCCCTTCAGGAACGCCGACTGCCTCCATTGCGGCAAAGTGTGCCACCAGCGACAGAAGCAGGCTCCAGCACAGGATGTGCGACCGAGGTGTAAGGGAGTATCCATCTCAAAGATTTCATCATCGGAGCCACTCGTCAGCCACATTTCCAGTGTCTCCAACCGGTTCTTCACCGAGGTCCAGTTGCAGGGTGTCCCAGTCAAGATGGAGGTGAATTTGAATTGAATTGAATTGAAATTTATTCTTCTATACCGCTTTCCTCGTCCAGCAGACAACCCAAAGCAGTTCACAATGCATAACGTACAGAAATACAATATAGCACCAATACAAAGCAAAATACAATTTCACAAGCAAAATAACAATGCAAAATTACACAACAGTACATGGTATGACATCAACTACAATACAAAAATGCAATAAATACAAATCAGCTAAACCACCCACAAATTCCCATGCCTTCAGAGTCCCTTGAGGGGGGAGGACAGGGTCAGGAAGCCTCTTTGCCCCCAGCAGGGCCAGGTGTACGGCGATGGCATTCTGCTGAGCATCCCCCTCGCCTTTCAAGTCCTAGGGCAAGGGGGGGACAGGGCCCAGGGCTCCGGCCGGTGGCATGGCCGGGAAGCCTCTTCACCCCCAGAGGAGCCAGGTGTGCAGCAGTCATTTGGTACGTACTACTCTATCTTGCCCCAGAAAGAGTTCCTGAGGATTCCTTCCACCTCACATCCAAAATTGCGGGCGCTGAAGATGTCCCTTCGAGATGTTCTGGGTTACCAGATTCCAGTCCTGGGGGTGGGGGATTTTGCAGTTAAATTCCAAAACATTTCAGCAAAGTTGCCTCTCATAGTGGTAAAACAAGATACTAACTGCCTACTGGGGGTGCAGTGGTTTCAACCACTAGGGATTAGACTGTCCGGCATCAACGTCATCTGAGCTGACCTAGTGCAGGACGTTTGTAATGCGCACCCAGCAGTATTCAGAAAAGGACTTGGAACTTATGTGGGCCCCTCCGGTTTCCTTCGACCTTGATCCAGCCGTGCTGCCTATTCATCTCAAGCCTCGCCGTGTGCCCTTTGCATTGAAAGACAAAATCGAGGCCGAACTTGATAAACTTGTGGGTCAGGGGATACTGGTGCCAGTGGATTCCACAGAGTGGGAGACACCCATAGTCACTGCAATTAAGTCTAACAGGGAGGTTAGAATTTGTGCGGATTATAAATATACAATTAACAAGGCAATCAGGCCAAATGCTTACCTGGTGCCTGTGGTAAGCCATTTGCTAGCAACGTTGCATGGGGGAAAATGCTTTGCTAAATTGGACCTAGCCCAGGCCTATCAGCAGTTCTCTGTTACATCTGCTGCTGTCCAAACTATCGTTATTCATAAGGGGGCTTTTAATCTAACCTGTCTGCAATTTGGGGTTAATGCAGCCCCCGGCATTTTTCAATCTTTAGTCAAAAGCCTCCTGAGGGGTCTCTCCGGGGTTCTCCCCTATTTCAACGATGTACTGATAACTGCAGGAGATGCGTTTGAATGGGCAGAATGCTTAGATCGGGTTTTGCAGAGTTTCAAAAAGGCTGGGCTATGTCTTCGAAAGGACAAATGTGTTTTCTATGCAAGGGAAGTAGAATTTCAGGGGTTTAGGATTACTCCTGAGGGAGTCAAACCATCCGACTCCAAGGTTACTACTGTTCGCAATGCCCTCCAACCAACCACAAAATTAGAGTTGCAGTCTTTCCTGGGTTTGCTCAATTTTTATCACTCCTTCCTGCCTAGGAAGGCATCCGTAGCTGAACAGCTTCATTGGTTACTTTAAAAAGATGCAGTTTGGCATTGGGGGCACAGCCAGGAAAGAGCGTTTTGTGAGCTAAAAGAGCTTCTGTCTTCTGAAGCAGTCTTAACTCACTTCGATCCAAAAAAAGCCCATGGTTCTTGTGTGCAATGCTTCACCTGTGGGGGTGGGGGCTGTTCTCTGTCATTCTTTGGAAAATGGGAAAGAATCCCCGATTGCATTCTATTCAAGGTCCCTATCTAAAGCAGAATGCAACTATGCCCAGACTGACCGAGAAGCTCTGGCTATTGTTGCTGGAACAAAGAAGTTCCATGACTTCTTGTTTGGGAGGGAGTTCACAATTGTAACTGACCACAAACCATTGCTGGGGATTTTCGTTACATCTAAGTCCACTCCTCAAATACTCTTCCCCCGTATGTTGAGATGGGCAATATTTCTGAATGCCTATCAGTTCTCTCTGGTTCACTGCCCAGGAAAAGAGATCAGCCACGATGATGCTCTTTCGAGAACACCTTTGCCAGAATTGGGGGACCCAGACTGTGAAATTGAACAGGATCATCAGGTGCTGATGATTAAATCCCTTGATTCACCCCCCATTGTGCCTTCGGACATTGCCAACGTGACGGCAAAGGACAAACTCCTTTCACAAGTAGTTTCCTGGGTTAAGAAATCCCTCAGAGGATTTCAAAGCATTTTACAGAAAAAGGTTTGAACTGTTACTCGAGAGGGGTTGTTTACTGTGGGGCCAAAGGGTGGTTATTCCTGCTGTGTTACATTCTAGGTCCTTAGACACATGTTAGCCACCCAGGAAGTGTCCGCTCCAAAGCGTTGGCACAGAGCTACGTCTGGTAGCTAGCTGAGTGGTACATTCTGCACTTGATGCAGTTTCTGTACCACCTTCAAAGGGTACATTACAGTAATATCTGGTTATCAATGCATGATCTCTCAGCGACTTTTGATACCTTCAACCACAGTATCTTACTGGGATGACTGCTGGGGATTGTGGTTCAAGGCACTGTTTTACAGTGGTTTCTCTCTTTACTTGACACTTGCACCTAGAGAGTACAGCTTGGAGAGATTATGTCAGCTCCATGGACCCTTCACAGGGTGTTCCTCAGGGGTCGATTATCTCCCCATTGTTACTCAATATCTACACTAAGCCACTGGGAAGGGCCATCCAGAGATTTGGAGTGTGGTATCACCAATATGCAGATGACACCCAACTCTATCTCTCCTTTTCATCTTCTGCAGTGGATGTGATTGACAGGTGATTGTCTGGCACAGTGATGGAATGGACCAAAGCTAACAAGCTGAGACTGAACCCTAACAAGATGGAGGTTTTGGTGTTGGAGGGTCCATCAGCCTGACTAGGTGACCTGACCCTTGGCTGGATGGGATTGCTTTCTCCCCTAAGGATCAGGTACACAAATTAGGGGTCATATTAGATCCTCATTTGACCCTCAAAGCACAAATTGCAATGGCGAGCAAAGCCACTTTTCTCCAGCTGTACCAAGTAGTTCAGTTATGTCCCTACCTGGATAGGTGGTCCATCATAACATTAGAAATCTCACTGGTAATCCCATGTATTGATTACTGTAATGTTCTCTATGTGAAGTTTCCCTTGTTCCTGATATGGAGGCTTCAATGGGTGCAAAATGCAGCAGCCAGGCTGATTACTAGCATGAGAAAAATTGAACATATCTCCCCAAACTTGGCAAGGCTGCATTGGGTACTTGTTCTTTCTGTATCAGGTACAAGGTGTCAGTTCTAAATTTTAAGGCCCCAAACAGTTTGCGACCTTCCTACGCAGCATGGCTCCAGGTGGATCTCTCTTCCAGTTGAACTGTGCCAGGTTCCAGCCCTGCCTGTATTTTTTAAAAAACAACTGAAATCATTCCTTTTAAAGGAGACTTTTAAGTATATACTGCCAATTGCCAAGCATTAGGTTGTGATTAACTTTTCCATTGCCAATAGGTGGTTTTGTTGCTGGTGTTGTTTTAAATGTGGGGGTATTAGTTTTATTTTTCCTGATATTTATAGTTTATTCAATTTGTTTTTTTAATGTATTGCAATTTTTTTAAAATATGCTCTACACCACCCAGAATGGGAATATATCCCAGATGGGTGGGCTGTAAATGCAATAAATAATAATAATAAATAAATAAATGGAACAATTTCTGCCAAGAAAATTTAATTAGCAAAGATGGGTTAAGGTCCAGAAACTCTAAGGCTGCTTATACTTTTCCAAACATTCTCTCTCCATCCTCCAGAAACAGAGATAAAAACAGATCAGAATGAAAGCGCGGCGCCTAAATGGCTGCCGCGTTCTTTGCGGGAGCCCCCCACCCGGACTCAGACATCCGGGTGAGTTAGGGGGCGTGGCCACCCCTCTATAAAAGGGGTGGCCACGAGGCAGCCGAGCTGCCATTTTGGAAAAGCGACGGAGAGGAGAAGTTTTTTCCGTCGCTCTTCGTCTCTTTTAGAGAGCCATTCTTGGCTGCAGAGCTTTAGCGGGATCTTTGCTTCGCAATCTTCAGCTTCCCAGCCATCGGGTTTCTGATCCCTGGAAAGGGATCGTGCTTTCATTATGCCTCCTAAGAAGAAGGCTATGGCGACTCAGGCTCGGCCAAACAGGAGGCGGCAGTTGGGTCGGAGGACCGAGACTGCGCCCCCCCAACAGGACTCCGTACCGGAGGCACCCACCGGGACCGGTGGGATGGGGCAGCTTAGGCCATGGCCCGCGGCTCTCCAGCCTCAGACTGGCCCTACAGGGGCTTCGGCCCCCGGCCCACAATTGCCGGCCATGGGCTTTGAGCATGGGGGAGGGCCTGGTGCGGTTGCACAGCAGGGCTTACCCCCGGCCCCTCATGGGCCGGAGTTTTGGGCATGGCCCTATTTGGGGCCGGGCTCTCAAGTCGGGGGCCCTGGACCATTGCCCAGTGGGCTGTCCGGCCCACCTGGCCCCCTTTATGCAGGGGGATCTGCGACGGTGGATGCATTACTGGCCCGCGTACCGGCGCTAGAGGCATCCCTAGGGATCACCAATAACCCCATTGGGGGGGGCTTCATTGCCATCTGGGGGTCCCTTTTGCCAGCCTGCTACCATGACAGCCGCCACTCTCCAGCAGGCGGCCAGTCGGGTTGAGTTGCTTGAGGCGCGCAGGCCTGTGCCCGCCGTGGTCTCGCAGCTCCCCGTACATCAGGAACTGCAGACAGGTAGTGGTCGGATGTGTCCTCAGAGCTCGATTTCGGTCGCGAGCTCCGATGCCCGCCGTGGGCCGGAACCCCCAGTGGGGGCGGCCCACGGGGGTGCACCCAGTGAGTATCAGGTTCAAGCTAATGTGCCCACATCACATTCCACTTCCGGGGATAGGTTTCAGTGGCCATGGCCTCGTAATGTCGGGGCGGGTGGGCATCAGTTCCCGGCTTACCCGGGTGCAGCTTGGTCCCATACTGGCATAACATTGGGCGGGGGGGTTTCCGCCCCCGGGGCTGCACCGCGTGTCGCAGGGATGGTCCAGGCTCCTCTCCTGATACCCCGTGTCAATACTGTGCCGGTGTCGGCATTGCCGACGGCCGGGTATTCCTTGCCCCTTGGGGATCATTTGGCCCAGGCCACAAGGGAAAAGATTTGGCGGGGGGAGTATGTCGATATTTTCTCCCTATTGAACAGGGAACCCACCAAGGAAGAGAAAGAGGGGCAGGATGAGAAGGAAAAAGAGCTGTCTTGCCATTGCAAGCCACCACGCACCTGGGCCAACTGGTTACCCGCATATCTCATATATATGACGGTGTATCTCAGGGCTCGGCCTGACCTGGCCATTCCTATGGTCCAATATTTGGACAATATTTACAGGGCGATGGTGGATTTTCCTGGCCCATCGTGGTTGGCTTACGATGAGGAATTTAGAATGAGAGTGCCCTTACACCCGGAGATGAGGTGGGATGAGCCATGTCAAAAACTGTGGCTTTTATACATGACCCCCACACGCCCGGCGCCGGGGGAGAGGTACCATTGTGGCCATGCGGTCCAGCGAGCTGCTCCAACACAGGCTCCCCGCCAGCTTGGCGGGGCAGGGGGTTCCAGCCCGCTTGCTGTGTTGGAGTTTCTCGGCCAATGGTGTATGCAATAGAAAACAGTGCCGATACAAACATGAGTGTCCCTCTTGCTCTGGCCCCCATGCCGCCGCTGCGTGTCCACGAGCCGGTGGGCCACGGGGCAGAGGTAGAGGTCGACAGGGAGCGGGCAGACCTGCCGCTGATGGAACTGGTCACTCAAAAGGCCCCCTCACCGGTTAACGTGGCTATGTTGGAGCGGTGGCTCTCGACTTACCCGAGGAGGGAGGATGCTAAGTACTCCTCGAGGGTTTCCAGCGGGGCTTCCGCATCCCATTCAAAGGGGAGCGGTGCCCCCAAGATGCCCCTAATTTACTTTCCCTGATGGGTAGGGAGGAGGTGGCCGCCCTAAGTATTGCTAAGGAGGTTAATGCAGGTAGGGTTGCTGGCCCCTTTCCTATGCCACCCTTTCCCAATCTGAAGGTTTCCCCTTTCGGGTTGGTTCCCAAAAAGACCCCTGGGGAGTTTCATTTAATTCACCATCTATCATACCCGGCGGGCCATTCGGTCAATGATGCTATTCCTGATGACCTTTGTTCGGTATACATCATTTGACCAGGCCCTGCGCATGGTGCGCTCTTGTGGCCCGGGTGCACTTCTGGCAAAATGTGACATTAAGTCGGCATTCCGTTTGTTGCCTGTGCACCCGGGTGACTTTGAGTTATTGGGTTTTAAATTCCAAGGAAAATTTTATGTTGATAAAGCCATGCCTTTTGGCTGCTCTATTTCCTGTTCAGCATTTGAACGTTTTAGCACTTTCCTTCAGTGGGCCTTTATTCGCAGGTTTGGGTCCCGGTCTGCAGCCCACTACCTCGATGATTTCTTGTTCGGGGGTGAACGGGGCTGGGACACGTGTACGCGTCTCCTCAATACATTTCAGATGCTAATGCAGGAACTTGGTGTCCCTTTAGCACCCGAAAAGACCGAGGGCCCATCAACTAAGCTCACATTTCTGGGTATTGAAATTGACAGGGTCTCGCAGGCATCCAGGTTACCCATGGATAAGGTTACCCGGATCACTGCGTTGATTTTGGCCTTACTGGCCAAATGCAAGGTGTCACTTCGTGAGCTCCAGGTTCTCCATGGTCACCTTAACTTCGCCTGTAGGGTGGTCGCGCCTGGCAGAGCTTTTGCTCGACGCTTATGTGACGCCATGACTGGCCTATCCAGGTGCTATCATAGGGTCCGACTGGACAAGGGCATGAGGGCTGACATGTTGGTTTGGCTTAAGTTCCTGAGGGACTTCAACGGGGTATCATTTTGGAGATCTGACCTTTTGGTTTCCCCTAGGTTCCAGGTTCAGTCGGATGCCTCGGGGTCCCTGGGATATGGGATTTACTTTGAGGGGAGGTGGGCCTACGGCCGATGGCCTCCAGCCTGGAGGGGCACGGATCGTCTACGCGATCTTACATTCCTTGAGTTCTTCCCGATACTGGGAGCTTTGATGCTATGGGGTGAGGAGTGGGCCAATTCAGTGGTTCATTTCTGGTGTGACAATGCTGCGGTAGTGCATATTGTCAATTCCCAGACATCTAAATCACCCAAGGTCATGGAGTTAGTTCGCCAGTTTGTGTTGCGCAGCCTACGCCTCAATGTGCTCTTCAGGGCCAGACATGTACCAGGTATTAATAACGATATTGCTGATGCTTTATCCCGCTTGCAGATCCCCGGTTCCGCGCCTTGGCTCCGGACGCAGAGGAATTCCCCTCGCCGCTCCCGGACGAGATTTGGATGTTTGGCAAGAAGAGGTGAACCGGGCGATCGGCATGTCGCTGGCGCCCCGCACGCGTAAGGCGTATCACCATGCATTCAGTCAATTTAAAAAATTTTGTGCGCAACTCCGGTTGCCCGAGGTGTGGCCCATTCCAGTTACACACGTTCTCCGATTTATGGTCTACCTACACAGTCAGGGCCTAGCTCCCCACACCATAGCATCCAGGCTGTCAGCACTGGCATTCATGGCCAAAGTGAGGGGCTCTGCTGACAACACGAATGATTTCCGTATACGACATGTTTTGGAGGGGTGGACACGGGAACGTGGACGCCGCCCGGACAATCGCCACCCTATTTCTCTAGGGGTTCTTACCCACCTTGCACGAGACTGGCATGACCTGTGTTTTGACAGGTATGAGGCAGCTCTGTTTCATGTGGCTACCACGGTGGCCTTTTTTGGAGCGCTCCGCATCAGTGAGCTGGTGCTACTGTCTAAGGCGGATGCGGCTCGTAGGGCACTGGAACTCGAAGATGTCTATGTCTCCAATGAGTGGGCTCAGTTGAGGATACGTTCCTCAAAGGTTGATCAGCACGGTGTAGGCAGTGGTGTTAGACTGCTACGATGTTCCATTGAAGACATCTGTCCGGTTGGTGCCCTACAAGAGTTCCTTGCAATGCGTGGTATGCACCCTGGCCCGTTTTTCTGCCACCAAGATGGGTCTCCCCTTACTAAATTTCAATTTTGGAAGGTGACCGGTAAGGCACTATCCAGTGTTGGCCTCCCCGGGGCTCGTTACGGCACCCATTCTTTTAGAATAGGAGCTGCTTCTACTGCGGCTGCCTTTGGGTACTCTGAGGCTGATATATGCCATATGGGGAGGTGGGGATCGAAGTGTTTTGAATTATATGTTCGCCCTCTTCAAGTATGAGTACCAGATAAGTCACTGTCCTGTCTCGTTTTTATCTTACAGACCCTGTGTGTTCCCGCACACCGGTGGCAGTATGGCTGGTGGGCCACAGCTATGTGCACTGGGCAGCGCAGTACGCTGCGGCGACAGAGTGGGGACCCCAGCTTGGACTACGTGCATCCGCATGTATCAGGTGGTATGGTAAGCGTGGAATGTTATGGCGGGAACTGTTGCCATTCCTTTTCTCCATCAGGGATGCTGAACCGCCTGATGTCTTGGTGCTGCACCTCGGGGGCAATGACCTGGGCCAGGTCACTGGCCTTTCCTTAAAACATACGATCTGCAGTGACCTAGCTTATTTACATTATGTGTGGCCTGCCACAACGCTGCTATGGTTGGACATCATACCGTGTCACGCTTACAGGAGGGTATCAACCTCCAGGCCCTTGACCGCGCTCGCCGCTCGGTGAACAGGGCAGTGGCCCGGTTCTTTGCTGACAAGGGTTTGGGGCGGGTCATCCGACACCCCACCATTAGTCTACAAAATTATGATCTTTACACAGGGGATGGGGTCCATCTGTCGCCCAGAGGTATGAACCTCTTTTTGGAAGATTTGCAAGCAGGCCTGTTGGCAGAGCTGACGGTCTGGGGGGGGGGCAGTGAGTCTTTATTAAGCCTCCCCGTGTGGCGGGTAGCACTGGTAAGGTAAATATTTATGACCCACAGGTATCCGGCAGGTTCGCAATTGACTGGCCAACACTAGATAGGTACAAGTTTGTTAACGTTGACCGGTCAACGATGAACCAGGCAATGGGGTGATGGCAGGAGCTCTTCAGCATGCATCACCCCGTGATTTTACGGATACACGTCAGAGGGTGGGGTCAGTAGATAGTTTATTGACTATGGCCAACAATTTGTTTGTTCTAAACAAACAAATTGATACAAATGGATACATTGTAGCCAATTGCCATTGGCAATTTTGGGAGGAACCTTACCAGTGTTACTGCGGCCTGCTTGCCTTAAGAATTATAATTGGCTGAGTACCAATTGAAATTTATAATTTGGACTAGGGCATGAATCAATAAATGTGGCCCAATGCCGTTATCCACATATACCAGTGTCTGAGTCCTTTTTTGGGGGGTGCGCCTGCAATGAAAGCGCGGTGCCAAAATGACCACCACGCTCTTTGCGGGGCCCCCCACCCAGACTCAGACATCCGGGTGAGTTAGGGGGCGTGGCCACCCCTCTATAAAAGGGGTGGCCACGAGGCAGCCGAGCTGCCATTTTGGAAAAGCGACGAAGAGGAGAAGTTTTTCCCTCCACCCCCTCCCTAGTGAACAGTGTGATATTTTGGTCGCTTCGAGGCCGGGTGGGAATTTTTGGCTGGAACCTACAATTGGCTTCCTGGTTCTGGCTTTTTTGCCCATCCCACACTGTTGCTATGGTTTGATACAGGGGCTCTGCTATTGAGTTTGGTCACATGGGCGGGTAGCACTGGTAAGGTAATTATTTATGACCCACAGGTATCCGGCAGGTTCGCAATTGACTGGCCAAAACTAGATAGGTACAAGTTTGTTAACGTTGACCGGTCAATGACGAACCAGGCAATGGGGTGATGGCAGGAGCTCTTCAGCATGCATCACCCCGTGATTTTGCGGATACACGTCAGAGGGTGGGGTCAGTAGATAGTTTATTGACTACGGTCAACAATTTGTTTGTTGTACACAAACAAATTGATACAAATTGATACATTGTAGCCAATTGCCATTGGCAATATTGGGAGGAACCTTACCAGTGTTACTGCGGCCTGCTTGCCTTAAGAATTATAATTGGCTGAGTACCAACTGAAATTTATAATTCGGACTAGGGCATGAATCAATAAATGTGGCCCAATGCTGTTATCCACATATACCGGTGTCTGAGTCCTTTTTTGGGGGGTGGGCCTGCAAAGGATAACAGCATCTTGAAATAGCTGGCTGTCACCTACTCCAGGGATAGAGTTTTGATTATACAAGTGCTAATCCAATTTTTTTAGAAGCATTTGGCAGCCTTTTCATTTTAATTATACAAATGAAGTTGGATTATCTTTTAGCTGAGAGAAAATACCCAATTTTTATCACAGTCACAGGATTCAGGGAAGAGGAAAAGGGAGAAGATCAAAATATGCATCACAATTATGAGCAGTAACCACTAAGTTTATTTTGCTCCAACAGCATATTTTATTCAAAGTCCTCATAGAACATAGTACTGCATAATAGAATGAGCTCCCATCTCTGTCCCAGCTCCCGCCAACCTAGCAGTTTGAAAGCAAGAAAATGAAAGTAGATTAATAGGGACCACTTCGGTGGGAAAGTAAAGAGCATTCTGTGCACTCCTTTGTCTAGGCATGCCTGCCACATGTCCATGGAAACATCTGCAAATGCAGACAGTGCTGGCTCTTTGACTATAAATAGAGATGAGCACTGAACCCTAGAGTCAGAGATGACTGGCTTTTGAGCAAGGGCAACCTTTACCTTTATGAAGATAGATTGGCAGTAATAACCAGAAGACATTCAAACTGTTGAAAAATCATCTTTTAGAATGCTCAAATTGAACATCCATTGCTACCCAGAAGTCTTGGAAGCTTAGTTCCCAACCTTTCATAATCTCAGCCACAAAGATATTACTGGAATAGCCAATGAAGAAACAGAAATCAAGGAAGTCACTGTGGCACAGCTAGGACACTAATGGTCAACAGTTGATCCTCTTCCTCCTCTTCTTCAGTGGCATGAACAGGGGCACTGACATCTTTGCAACACTATATTTGCCATTGTGTTCTGTCACTGCCACCATTTCTGAAACCTCAGCCACCTCCTCTATCCACTTCCACAAGTAGCTTACATGGAGTGATGGCACTTTTCCTCCTGACTCCAGTGAAATACAGTAATAATACACAGCATCCTATCTTTGGTCTCAACAACCTCTGTATTAACTTCCAACAGTCAAGCATTGGGTGATTTCAGGAGCAGTACAAGAGGGAAAACTACAGGTACCTGGGGGTAATATGAAAGCTTAATGAAAGACAGAAGCATTCAGATTTCTGTGTTTTTCAGTTCAGCAGAGAGCCTCAAAATTATTTTACACAGCATCAGAAATATTTTAGCATTACAGTTATTTTAACACTCTCCCTTCTTTTTCACACAAATGCCACCTCTGAAAGTCAGACAAAGATCACAGGAGGATCTCTGGAAAAAGTTGTTTCTATACACCCCACAGACCCTACACTCTAGTAGTAATCATATACTGACTGAGCTTCTGTTATGCAGCAATGCAGATGGCAGAACGTTTAGAGACAAAATTGCTGTACATTAAGAAATCTCCATATTTCATATCTGTTGCACACCAAGACTCAAGCTCTGTATGTAACAGATTATGCCTGTGGAGGTTTCTTAATTTATGACAATTTACTTTGAACAGTTATGCTATTTTCATAACAGTGCAACAATATTTTGAGGCCATGAGCTCAAAAAAAGTGGTTGCATAGAGACTGGCTGTTAGGCAGCATGTTTAGGCCCAATAATTATTATTATTTGGTTCTTGGTGTCTTTATTCATACATACATGCATTATCTATATGTCTGTCTGTGCATTGTTATGAACAAAAGCTGGCTGAAACTGAACCAAACCATTGGGCCATCCAATCCAACATTAACAATTCTGATTGGCAGTGCCTGTCCAGGATTTCAGGAAGGATGTTTGGTAGAGAACCTTCCTAGGCAAAGCCTGGGAGCTAAGATCCCTGCCAAATACAACAGTTAGTATTCTCTCTCAATCTCATACCCAAACACTAATCAAATCCTACTTATCTTTCAAGATCAGATGAGAATATTATGTATCTTCAGGGTGTCATGGTGATGTGGTGTTTCATTCTTCCTTCCTTATGGTGTTATGGATATTTATCTTCAATCATCCCCACAACATACTTAGCTATTCAATTTGTAACTTCAAGGAGCAGGGGGTGCGACACTGACACATTTAAAAATAAATCACTATGTCACTTTAACAAAATCTCCACACTTTTACCTTTTAATATCTTTAGTAATACTAAGGGACTATTGATCAACAGTCTGGCATTTCTTTCACATAAATCACAACACTGTGTAACTTGCAAAGTTCAAAGCACAAGAGCCATAGACTCCAGTGTCTTTAAATGATCTCATTTAATGATCTTTTGCAAAACTGGTGCAAAGCAACATTGTGTTAGAAATGCTAATATGCACATCTCAATACAATACAGAGCGCTGGTGGCGAAGTGGTGACTGCTGTACTGCAGCCAAATCATTGGGAGTTCAATCCTGATGGGAATAAGGTTGACTTAGACTTACATTCTTCCAAGGTCAGTAAAATGAGTACCCAGCATGTTGGGAGCAAAATGCTATTTACCTGTAAACTGCCCAGAGAGTGCTCAAAGTGCAATTGCTATTGCTACAACAAGTGTTGCCAACCTCCAAAAACATTTTTTTTTACAGATATTAGCTCTGTTGAGAGAATACTCAAGAAGTTGTGCCCCTATGTATACAGACTACTGGCTGAAGAATAGAGATGAATTTAGGCAGTTCTATAATTGTTCCATTATTTAATTTTAATTTTAATTTAATTTAATTGTCACATTTATATACCGCTCACTCGGCCAAAGCCAACTCAGGGCGGTTCACAATAAAAATTAAAAAACACATGTTAAAAACAGTTAAAACTACCCACCCCCTAAAAACAAGGGCTGCAGGATCCAAAGGCACCATGGGGAAGAGTTCTTCTACACCAACCACCCAATGGAGGTTACCCTTCCACCTGCACCCCACACTTGACCCGCCAGCCAGGTTTTAAGTTCTTTTCTGAAAGGCAGCAATTCCATCCGGAGACGTAGCTCTGTTGGCAGGAGGTTCCAGAGGGCCGGTGCAGACACAGAGAAGGCTCTCCTCCTTGTGCCAGAGAGGCGAGCCCCTCTGGCTGATGGAACAATTAGAGAGCCTCTCCGGTCCGCTCTGGTTGGACGGACAGACGTCCTCAGGGCGATGCGGTCTCTTAGTAACCCGGCCCACTACCATATAGGGCTTTAAAGGTCAAAACCAGCACCTTGAATTGCACCTGGAGACAAACTGGCAACCAGTGCAGCTCCCGGAGCAGTGGCAAAGCACGGGCATAACGCCCACACCCCATCACCACCCTGGCTGCCGCATTCTGGACCAGCTGTAGCCTCCAAATGGTCATCAAGGGCAGCCCCATGTAGAGCGCATTGCAATAATCTAGTCTGGAGGTGACCAGAGCGTGAGTGACCATGAGCAAGGAGTCCTGGTCCAGGAGTGGGCGCAACTGGCGAATCACCCGAAGTTGGGCGAAAGCCCTCCTGGTCACAGCCGCCACCTGTTCTTTTAGCAGTAGCCGCGAATCCAGGAGGACCCCCAGGTTGCGCACCGGGTCTGTCTGGGGCAAAATAGCCCCATCCAGAACCAAAGATGGTAGCTCCCGGGTTAACGCAGGACCCCTTATCCATAGCCACTCAGTCTTGCTGGGATTCAGTTGTAGCCCGTTAGCCCCCATCCAGACCCCAACAGCTTCCAGGCACCTGGAAAGGACTTTGATGGCATCACTGGGATCCCCATGGGCCGAGATGTACAACTGAGTGTCATCCGCGTACTGATGGTACCGCACCCCATGGGAACGAATGATCTCACCCAGCGGCTTCATGTAGATGTTAAATAGGAAAGGAGCACCGAGCCCTGAGACACCCCCCCATTTGAGGGGCCTAGGACTGGACCTCTCACTCTCCAACCATACCGACTGGGTCCGACCCCTCAGAAATGAGGAAAACCAGGACCACACAGTGCCCTGGATTCCCAATCCTCGGAGCCATTCCAGAAGGATACCGTGGTCAACGGTATCGAAAGCCGCTGAGAGGTCAAGAAGAGCAAGGACGGATGGGTGACCACCGTCCCGCTCCCGCCAGAGATCATCCATCAGTGCGACCAATGCCGTCTTGGTACCATATCCAGGCCTGAATCCTGACTGAAAGGGGTCCAGGTAATCCGCTTCATCCAGTACCCCCTGCAGCCGACGCGCCACTGCCTTCTCCAACACCTTCCCTAAAAAGGGGAGGTTGGAGACAGGCCTATAGTTGGTTAGGACAGCTGGGTCGAGGGAAGGTTTCTTCAGGAGGGGGCGCACCAAGGCATGTTTTAAAGGTGCAGGAAACACCCCCTCCCGCAATGATGCATTGATCATAGCCCCAACCCAGCCACCTGTCACCGCCTTGGAGGCTTTCACCAACCAGGTGGGACAGGGGTCCAATGGGCAGGTAGTGGCGCGCACAGCTGCAAGGAGCCTGTCCACTTCATCAGGGGCAACTGGATCAAACTGGTCCCAGATGGTATGGCAAGACTGTGCTCCAGCTCCCTCCGGACTCTCCCCATCCACGCCAGGATTAAACTCCGAGTGAATCCGATCGATTTTCTCCACTAGATGGTCAGCAAAGTCCTCAGCCGACCCCTGCCAACCAGGCACCGGGGTCCCCCTACCAAGGAGAGACCTGGTAACCCGGAACAGGGTGGCTGGGCGATTATCAGCGGAGGCAATAAGGGTGGTGAAGTATTGCTGCCTCACCACCTCCATCACCACTAGATAGGCCCTAATAGCGGCTCTAGCTAGTGTCCAATCGGAGTCTCTCTGGGTCTTCACCCAGCGGCGCTCTAGGCGTCTCTTTGCCCATTTGAGCTCCCGCAGTTCATCTGTGAACCACGGAGATGACCTAGCTCCATGAGCTCTGAGAGTCCGTAGTGGTGCGATTTCATTCAAGGCTGCTGTTGTCATCCTGTTCCACAGGTCAACCAGCGCCTCGGGCGAATCGTGTTGCCGATCCAGAGGGAAATCCCCCAGTTCCCTCTGGAATCCATCAGGATCCATCAGTTGCCGGGGGCGGGCCATTCTAATAGGCCCTGCCTCCCTACGATGAAGCGTCGCACCCAGGAAGTCTAGAGCCACCAAATAATGATCTGAACATGGCACAGGTGTTATGTCTAATTTCCATAGTCTCAGATCACTCTGCCACCGCTCTGACAAAAAGATTAAATCTGGTGTAAATCTGACACTGCCCCTGGTCGGGCCCTGAATTACCTGGTCCATAGCTGCCATGGAAGCCATGAACTCCTGAGCCACCTCGGAGCCAGTCCCCACTGAAGGCAAATTGAAGTCCCCCAGAACCATCAGTCTAGGGAACTCCAACGCCAATGCTGAGATGGCCTCAAGGAGCTCAGGCAGGGAGTCCCTTACCCTGCAAGGGGGCAGGTACAGGAGTAAGACTCCCAACTGACCCTTAGAGCCCAGACGCAGAAGCAGGGCCTCACAACCCAGAATTTGTGGAGCGGTAGCTCTGGCGACTCGCAGTGACTCCCTGGCTATGATGGCAATGCCACCGCCCTTACCCTCATCCCTAGGCTGGTGCCAAATACTGAACCCAGCTGGACACATTTCTGACAGAGGAACCCCATCCTCTTGTCTCAGCCAGGTGTCAGTGATACATGCCAGGTCAGCCCGCTCCCCCATAATGGAATCTTGTATCAGGGGGGCCTTATTACATACCGACCTGGCATTCATCAGCAGCAGCCTAAGGGCAGGGTCACCCTGGGTCAGCTGCTCAGGACCTGGAGGTGTAACCGGGGGGCTGGAACGAGGGACAGATACTAAGCATCTGCCCCACATTCCCCGAGTGCGGCCCGCCCCTCGGTACCCACTATATAATATATATTATATTATAGCTCAGTCTGAAAAAAAATAACCTTGGTTAATAAAAAAGAAATTATTTCTGGGGTAAGGCTATACACATATAGCAGCAACACATAGATATAGCCTTCTTCACTCATTATATCTTTATAAGGACATAAACCAAAATATTTTAATATCTCTTCCCTGCCAAGGAAAACCGAATCACTAAATTATAATCCCATCAAAGCAGTGATTTACCTATTACAGTGTAACCCCGTATAACAAAAATATTGTTCTATGAGGCTGTTCACTATGTGATTTTTTTATTATATGAATTTTTTCACATGACAAAAATTCCTATGGAAAAACTCATATAACAAAAATTTATATGGAAAAATTCACATAACATTTTTTTTGTTATGTATGTTTTACCATGAAAATTTTCATTATTGTGCTGACTCACCTGGGCAGGCACGGTTGCCGCACGGTGGTGCTACACAGAGAGTCTTGTTCGAGGATAGTCCAGATACCAAAGTCCAAAAGGCAAGCCAAAGTCTGTTTACCAGTAGTCCAAGTCAGTAGTCTTATCCAAAAAGTGTTCAGGGGCATCATCAGGGTTGGCAGAGAAGTCAGGGTCATAGCAGACAGGTTAGGGTCTATCCAGGCAATCTGGAGTCAAGCAGGATGTGAGTCTTTACACAAGAGTTGTACCAATGCTGGCAGGCTGCAAGAAACCTGCTTATAAGCCTTCCAGCTAATCGGTATCAGCTGGGAGCCTTCTTTGGTGCTTTGCTGAAGCCTTCCTGCATCTCAGGTGTAGTTGTTTTCTGGACCTCTTCCTGACTGAGGGATGATCACTGTCAGAGCCAGACTCCTGATCTGACAGGTCAGCTACTGGGGAAAAACAGACTTGGGCCAAGCGCAGGCTGAGATCCCTGGCTCAGGGCATCCTCAGGCTTGGATTCAAGCAGAACTGGGCTGGGCATAGGGACTGCCCCCTGATCCAGGGATAATCCAAAGATGTTGTTGGGGTCACAGGCAGAAGTTCAAAGTTCCAATATCACAGTTTCTGGTCCCAGTGTCTCAGTGTTGGAGTCCAAGATGGATTGTTCCAACAAGAGCTTGCCAGCATGGCCCTCCTTTTAAGGAAACTCAGGGCTCACAGTTGAGGGCTGGTTCTGGAGGCATGCTCTAGCCCCCCTTTGCCTCAGCTGCAGGTCTTGTCTTAAAAGAGCCCTGGTCCTTTCGGACGTGCTGGGCTCTGCATGGTCTTCCAGATGCTGACACCTGGTCCTCCTGTCAAGCCTTGATCATCTTGCCTGGATTGGCCAAGAGGAGTAGCTCTGAACTGACAGCTGGCTGCAGGGCTGATGCCAGGTCCATCTCCTCATGCTCAATCCTGATTTGGGTCAGCAGTGGACTGAGGGACTGGCAATGGGTCATCTTTAGGCTCTAACTCCAGATCGGAGCAGGCAGCTGGGCTTGCCTCCTCCTTGCACTCAGAACTCTAGGCCACAACAGAAACATACATTTTGCTCTTTAAACTCTACATTTTAATGTAATCATTCAGTATCTAGTGCATTCCTTTTACTAGTAACTATGATTTTTGTTCAGCATGGGAAGGGGGGACTTTACTGTGACTAATTTTTAATGGAATGACTACAGCTAAATTGTTGAGCATTCCAGGTTCCAAAAGGTTCCAGTTTCTATTCACCTTTATTAATCTTTAACCACTTTAACTAAATATTCAGATGAAATTCATTTTTAGATAAAAACAGGAAACACCCCGATATGAAAACTTGGAAAGCTACTGCCAGAAACTGAGAGCTGCTTTAGGAGATTTTTCTGTCATTCAAAGGACAAAATGGTATGTATCATCTCATATAAGGCTCTAACAAGGAACTAACTATGAATGGTATAAATAGTTAAACTTACAACAACTAACTCTTAAACAACCTAAATGAACCCCCTTAATTAACAAAAGAAGTGTAAGTCGCTACTACTGTGTTAAGGAACTGAAACAAAATCGTGGGCATGGATGCAGGACAATGAAATGGCATCCACAACCACACTCCCCCTGCTTCCACCCTATCACAACACCATTGAAGGGGAGAGAAGTGGTTAAAAGCACTTGCAGCCTGAAAATAGCTTGTTGCAGTTCCAGTAAGCCCAGTAACAGAAGGAAGAACATTGGTGCTGAATAGGGAAACCTCAGTTTGGAGCTTCAGTTTGACACACAAACCCTTGCAGACTTCCAGAGCCAAGAGGCTGGAACAAAGGCAGGGTATGTCTTATAAATTGCATGGCTCTGTCCTTTAACCATTGAGCTGTGATACCAGAGTATGGACCACAGCTATGCTTCTTCTTCCCTAGGGAAGGGATCCCTTCTTCCCCCATGGCCGCAAAGGGGCCGATAATTTATAGGGGTGTAGACTGGTGTGAGAAGTAATCCATAAGATGTGCGAGTATCTCCTGACCTGAAATGTTCTTGGTCATGGATATGTATGTACATTTTCACATCAGCACCTTAAAAATGAAACGAAATAAAAGTAAGCACAAAACAAGAAGGAGTCATATGCAGTACCAGTAATGTGGGGTGTGTAGTAGGTTTAATATATCACATTTCAGACAGCCATGTACATTTCTAGGTGTGAGAGAACATTCTCTCTAAAATGGTATATTGTGCCAGCAAAGGAATAATCTGCCAGAGTACTCTAACTGGCAAAGCAACAACTGTGCTTGGCAGAGACGTCAAAAGTGGATATGCCAGGTGAGTGATTCTTCCAAACGGTGATGTAGCTTCATTCAGAGTTTTGTATGTGATCTTAACCATTCTATTCTAAAATACAAGATAATAAGCAGCTATCTATGTGTGTGATCTTAAGTTAAAACTATGCAAATTGTATTCAGCAGTGACTTTTGGGAGCTTTGAAAGGTCAAACAGTGCATTTTCAAGGAAAATTTTAAATTACATGCCCTCTCCTGAGCCTGCTGTTTTTTGATTAAGTAAATGGTTATGGAACCAACTCTGCACGCTATGGAAACAAACACTGTTTTGCTTCTTTGTAAAAGGATAAGACTCACTGCTTGTAGCAATTTACACTCTAGCAGCCTTGTATAAAGAAATGTAAAGCAATCTCCAACTGTTATACTGTGTAAACCATCAAAACAAATGCTTTCATGTTTAAGATTAAAGTAAACCATACCTCAGGTTAACCATGCTTAAAAACTCTCCTTCCCTTAACAGCCAACTTTCATTTCACAGGGAAATAAATCCCATCCTTTCTTTTCTTTCTTTGTTTTCTGCTGAAATTAACTGTAAAACTTTTCATGTAACAACTTGGAAACCATTTCAGTGACACTCAAGAATGCTTTGCACTTACTGCTTATTTTTGTTTTCTGCTTGGTGCTTGCAGTGCTGTATAAATCCAGGATATGGTTTTATGATAAAGAATTCGAGGCTTTTGTGGAACATTATATACAGATGGAAGGGGTTAAAACAGTGGTTTCCAAACTTTGATTTTTAGACTTCATTTCCCAGAAGCCTAAGTCACTGATCAGTGTTTTGGGGAATTGACTTAGACTTCTGCAAATTGAAGTACAAAAGCCAAAGGCTGAGAAATGCTGGGTTAAAATGATCTCATTCCTTCTGACTTTTGAGGGTAATAATGTCTTACTGATGAAATGTTCTTAGTCCTCAAGCAGTAGAAACTTGCTTTTATTAGCAGGAGGTAGTCTGATAAGTATGTCCACAGTATGCTCTTTTATGAATTGGAACTGGCATACTACAATTTAGCACTGCTTGGACTCCCAATATATGAAGAAACTGTCAAGGTGCCTGCTGGCCCAAGTGACAGAGTGGAAGGGGTTGGAGATTAAAAGAACAGTGATTTGTTTAAAATATTTAAGCTTGAATCTCTTAACTGAAGCAAGAGAACCTATCATAATTCCAGTGTACAAGATGAAAGAGCAACATTTACTAAACCATTGACTAAAAGTAGCAGAGTAATATGTTAATAAAAAAACTACAACAGACAAGCATCAATTTTTATATCTACAACAAAACAAATGAAAAAGTGCAAATTGCAATTCTTTATATGCAGATGAAAAGACAAATTTCCATTACCAAGTTGGAGGGTTAGCACAAACAATGTGCTACCACCAAAAAGGCCCATTCTCTAACCACCAAACAACTGACTGTTAAGACAGCAACGTATGGGAGAAAAGAATGGCTTAAGTAATGAGGTGGGGTTCAAGATAGGTTAACCCTTTTCTGAGTTTCTTCAGCATGTCCTCTATTCAAGCTAATACACATGGTTAAAAATATTGATCACAATCCAACTTAGTATGAGCTGATATAAGAGAGTGGTACTGCTCTAAATCCTTTCCTGTCTCATCAAATGCTCATAGATTTATGTTTTCCTTCTGTCCTTTTCTACACCCCAATATTCTGCTTTCAATGAATGGTTTCCAAAGACGTTCAATGTGAAATTGAGGGTTGGTGGAATCTGGGGAAGTATTTTCTTAGCTTTCCATCAGCACAAATAAACCAACTGAATCCTGACTTTTGTTAACAGTTTCATTTTGTTAAGTATTAATCAAAATTTACATTATCCTGCATTTAAAAAAAACTAATGTAAAGGAAAGCAAAACTGTCATTAATTCATCTAAGCAGAGAGCTTTGAGAATAAAGATCGTATGAGTCAAACTTTGAATGTATGCAGCTATGCCCAAATTGAGTTGACCCATCTTTTGTGCCTAAAAGTTGTTCACTCGCAATAGCAGCATGGTAGGCAGTACAGTTTGCTCCCCTTGCTAAGAATAGATTTAATAGTGCAAATGGTAAAAATGTGACAGGTTAATTTTTGATAAGAAATTACCAAGTTCAGACATCTCTTCATATTTAGAATGAAATGAAGATTTTTCTTAAATAAATATGAAACGGAGCAGTCCATGCAAGAGTACATAAGTGGCAGAATCATCTGCCAACTTTCACAAGGGAATGGTCAGCCTTTCTTCTACCTATACCATGATCTCAAGCAATTCAGGGCAGCATAATTGCTTTAAAAATGTATAAAAAGCCAGAAAAGTAGACATCAATTTCATGTCTTATCTAGTCTGTTCCTCTTATTCAAAAGCAACATTCAGAGAAACCTGGTCTTTCTCTGCTGTGTTTCACTGATCCGAGTTCATTGATTCTGCAACATTGCTTTCAGGGTGTAAAGTCGAAATACTTTATCAGAGCTCATATTTATTAACATTTAAATGAAGGTTTTGTTAGAGTATATGCCATCAGATGAAAATGGTACATATGCAAGCGTGGCGCCAAAATGGCCGCCGCGCTCTTTGTGGGGCCCCCCCACCGGACGAAGACATCCGGGTAGTTAGGGGGCGTGGCCAGCACCCTTATATAAGGGGCGGCCATGAGGCAGCCGAGCTGCCATTTTGCGAAGCGACGGAGCGGAGAAGTTTTTCCCTCTTACCTCCGTCGCTCTTTCCTTGCTCAGGGAAGCCTCTGGCTGCTGATTTTCTTGACTTTTTGGCTTCCCATCATTTAGCTGCTATGCCCTCGAAGAAGAAGGTGACTGCGAACGCGGCTCGTTCTGCGCGGAGGCGCCAGCCGGGTCGGAGGACCGCGGCTGCGCCTCCCCAGCAGCCTCCTTTGCCTGAGCCCACCGGGACCGGTGGGATGGGGTTAATTACCCCTTGGCCCGAGGCGGGGTGTCCGCGTACTGGCCCAGCTGGGGCCGCGGCCCCTGGCCCATGCCTCTGGCATGGCCCATTCTGCGGGGCCTTCTTCCATGGGTCCGCAGCTTCCTGCGGGAGGTTTCAGCCATGGGGGGTGGCTGGGTTCCCTCCCCTGGCAGGGTACCCCCCCTGGCCCTGCAGGGGCCGGGCCTGGGGTCGTGGTCGTATATGGGCCCCGGGGTCCAGGGACCTGGACTGGCGCCTGCACCCAGTGGGCCGGCTGGCCCTTTGCCCCCACTTGGCTTAGGGGGCTACGTTAGTGTTGAGGCCATTCTGGCCTGCGTTGTGGCCCTCGAGGCATCCCTCGTGAGGGTTAACCACCCGGGGGTGCCTTTTGGGGTGCAGGTTGATCCATTGTCTGCCGGTCAGCGGCAGGCGGCAGGACGGGTCGAGCTGCCCGAGGCGCATGGGCCGGCTTCGGCCACTGCCTCGCAGCTCCCCACTCAACAGGCTGATGCTGGCCAGGCTCCATCGACGAGCTCAATTGCGGTCGTGAGCTCCGACGCCCCCAGCGGGCCGGAAACCCCGGTGGGGGCGGCCCGCGGGGGTGCTGCATGGAAGTATGCGGTTCAATCTAGTGCACCCAAACACCTACCCACGTTGGAGGGGGCAGTCCAGTGGCCGTGGCCTCGCATGGGTGGCGCGACTGTTCAGTCGCCGACGTCCCACCCGGCGACTTCACCGCTCACCCAGGGCCCAGTTTTGGGTGGTACCTCTTATTCAGTTGGGAATGTGTTAGGGGTGGCCGGGTTGGTCCAGGCTCCTTTTCAGATCCCCGTGGTTCCCACTGTGCCGGTGTCAGCATTGCCGACAGCGAGGTATTCCTTGCCCCTGGGGGACCATTTGGCCCAGGCCACCAAAGAGAAGATCTGGTGTGGGGAGTATGTCGACATCTTCTCCCTTCTTAACAGAGAGCCCACCAAAGAGGAGAGGGAGGGGCAGGATGAGAAGGATAAGGAACAGGCACGTCGTCGTAAGCCGCCACGTACGTGGGCCAATTGGTTGCCGGCGTACCTTATATACATGGCAGTCTACCTCAGGGCCCGGCCGGATTTGGCAATTCCGATGGTCCAGTATTTGAACAACATTTACCGGGCGATGGTCGACTTCCCGGGCCCGTCATGGTTGGCTTACGACGAGGAATTCCGTATGCGGATTCCCCTGCACCCTGAGATGAGGTGGGATGAGCCCTGCCAGAAGCTGTGGCTTCTGTACATGACTCCCACGCGCCCTGCGCCTGGGGACAGATACCATTGTGGACATGCGGTCCAGCGAGCGGCCCCAGCACAGACACCCCGCCAGGTGGCGGGGCAGGGGGTTCCAGCCCGCCTGCTGTGCTGGACTTTCTCGTCCAATGGTTCCTGCAGTAGGAAGAATTGCCGGTACAGGCATGAGTGTCCCTCTTGCGCTGGCCCCCATGCAGCCTCCGCCTGCCCCAGGCCTGGAGGGGTGCGGGGCAAAGGTAGGGGCGGACAAGGGGCTGGCAAGACTGCCGCAGAGGGAGCTGGTCCACCGAAAGGCCCCCTCCCCAATTAATGTGGACATGTTGGAGCGTTGGCTCGCATCGTACCCAAGGGGGGCAGATGCGGTTTACCTGCTTCAAGGTTTTCGACTGGGGTTCCGTATTCCTTTCCAGGGTGATAGGTCCCCCCAAGATGCCCCCAACCTTTTGTCCCTAAAGGGGAGGGAGGAGGTGGCTGCCGCCAGCATTTCTTAGGAGGTTGATGCGGGCAGGGTCGCTGGCCCTTTCCCTGCACCCCCGTTCCCCAACCTTAAAGTGTCACCCTTGGGCTTGGTGCCCAAGAAGTCACCGGGCGAGTTCCGCCTGATCCATCACTTGTCCTACCCAGCCGGCCGATCGGTCAATGATGCTATCCCTGATGACCTTTGCTCGGTCAGGTATACATCTTTTGACCAAGCACTGCGCATGGTGCGCTCATGTGGCCCGGGTGCGCTGTTGGCTAATTGCGACATTAAGTCTGCCTTTCGTCTCCTGCCGGTTCACCCGGGTGACTTTGAGTTGCTGGGTTTTAAGTTCAGGGGTGAATATTATTTCGATAAGGCCATGCCTTTTGGCTGTGCCATATCGTGCTCGGCCTTCGAGCGTTTTAGCACCTTCCTACAGTGGGCTTTTGTCCGCAGGTCAGGGTCCTGGTCTGTAGCCCATTACCTGGATGAATTTTTATTTGGGGGTGAACACATTTCAGATGCTAATGGAGGAACTGGGTGTCCCTTTAGCGCCCGAAAAGACCGAGGGCCCATCTACACAGCTAGTCTTCCTGGGGGTGGAGATTGACATGGTAGCGCAGGCTTCTAGGTTACCAGGGGATAAGGTGTCAAGGATAGTGGACCTTATCTCGGACTTGCTTGCTAAATGCAAGGCATCACTGCGGGAACTGCAGGTGTTGCATGGTCATCTTAATTTCGCTTGCAGGGTGGTCGCACCGGGCAGGGCATTTGCTCGGTGCTTGTGCAACGCCATGACAGGCTTGTCCAGGCCCCACCATAGGGTCAGACTAACCCAGGGCATTAAGGCAGATATGGTTATCTGGCTCCAGTTCCTGAGGGAGTTCAATGGGGTGTCATTTTGGAGGTCTGACCTTCTGGCTTCCCTCGTTTTCAGATACAGTCTGATGCCTCTGGGTCCCTGGGTTATGGGATGTACTTCAATGGGATGTGGGCCTATGGTGGGTGGCCACCAGCCTGGTCAGGTACGGGGCGCCTGCGGGACCTTACGTACCTGGAATTTTTTCCCATCCTGGGGGCCTTGATGCTATGGGGTGAGGAGTGGGCCAACTCGGTCGTTCATTTCTGGTGTGACAATGCGGCCGTTGTCCACACTGTCAACTCACAGACTTCCAAATCACCCAGGGTGATGGACCTGGTGCGCCAGTTTGTATTGCGCAGCCTGCGCCTTAATGTACTGTTCCGGGCCAGGCATGTCCCGGGGGTCCATAATGATATTGCTGACGCTTTGTCCCGCCTGCAGATCTCCCGGTTCCGCGCCTTGGCCCCGGATGCAGAGAAATTTCCCTCGCCACTCCCGGACGAGATATGGACCTTTGGCAAGGAGAGGTGAACCGGGCGATCGGCATGTCGCTAGCGCCACGCACGCGTAAGGCGTATCAACACGCATTCAATTCTTTCAGGGCATTCTGTGCCCAATTCTGGCTGCCAGATACCTGGCCGATCCCGGTGGCCCATATACTTCAATTCATGGTTGACCTGCATTCCCAGGGCCTGTGCACGTAGCTATGGCCCACCAGCCATACTGTCACCGGCGTAATACGACACCCAGTGTCTGTCAAGGAAAAAACGAGTAAGAGAAAAAGGTGCGGTGACTCGACTGGTACTCACGGTGAAAGAGGGCGGACATAAAATTGAAAACATTGTGATCCCCACCGCCCCATATGGCGTATCTCAGCCCCGGAGTACCCAAAAGCAGCCGCCGTGGAAGCCGCCCCTATTCTGAACGAATGGGTGCCGTAACGGGCCCCTGGGAGGCCAACACCGGCCAGCGCTTTGCCGGTCACCTTCCAAAATTGAAATTTAGTAAGGGGAGACCCATCTTGGTGACAGAAAAATGGGCCATGGTGCGTGCCACGCAGTGCAAGGAACTCCTGTAGGGCACCAACCAGACAGATGTCTGCCAAAGAACACCGTAGCAGTCTTACTCCACTGCCTACGCCATGCTGATCCGTCTTAGAGGAGCGTATCCTCAACTGAGCCCAGTCTTTGGCCACATAGACATTTTCGAGTTCCAGTGCCCTACGACTAGCATCTGCCTTAGACAGCATCACAAGCTCGCTGATGCGGAGCGCTCCAAAAAAGGCCACCGTTGTAGCCGCATGAAACAGGGCTGCCTCATACCTATCAAAACATAGGTCCTGCCAGCCCCGTGCCAGTTGGGTAAGAACCCCTGGGGAAATTGGGTGGCGGTCGTCCGGGCTACGCCCACGCTCCCGCACCCACCCCTCCAAAACATGTCTCACACGGAAGTCAGCGGTACTGTCCGCATGTCCGCCTACTTTGGCCATAAAAGCCAGCGCTGACAGCCTGGATGCTATGGTTCGAGGTGCAAGGCCGAGCTGCCATTTTGCAAAGCGATGGAGCGGAGAAGTTTTTCCCCTCCACCCCCTCCCTAGTTAACAGTGTGATATTTTGGTCGCTTCGGGGCCGGGTGGGAATTTTTGGCTGGGACTCACAATTGGCTCTTGGGTCCTGGTTTTTTCGCCCATCCCACACTGTTGCTATGGTTTGATATAGGGGTTTGTCTGTTGCTGCTGTTGACTTTGGTCACATGGGCGGGTAGCACTGGTAAGGTAAACATTTATGACCCACAGGTATCCGGCAGGTTCGCAATTGACTGGACAACACTAGACAGGTATAAGTTGGTTAAACGTTGTCCGGTCAACGACGAACCAGGCGACGGGGTGAGGGCTACAGCTAGACAGCATGCATCACCCCGTGATTTTACGGATACGCGTCAGAGGGTGGGGTCATTAGTTAGATATTGACTACGGTCAACAATTTGTTTGTTGTCAACAAACAAATTGATACAAATAGATACATTGTAACAATTGCCGTTGGCAATTTTGGGTGGTACCTTAAGAACATAAGAACATAAGAACAGCCTTGCTGGAACAGGCCACAGCCCATCCAGTCCAGCATTCTGTCTCACACAGTGGCTCACTATTTCCTTCAGGGTATTCCCAAGGAGATGCCTTCACCTGCTTAGGATTCCCTGGAAATGGCATTGAGAGATATCCTGCCTATCTCTCCAATCCGGAGGTTGTCCTTAGGTAGCCATAATTATAGCCATTGATAGCCTTGTCCTCCATGAACTTGTCTAATCCTTTCTTAAAGCTGTCAAGACTGACAGCTGTCACCACTTCTTCTGGCAGGGAGTTCCATAGACCAGTAATCCTCTGGGTGAAAAAGTACTTTCTCTTATTTGTTTGAGAACTAGTACCCAAAAGTTTCATGGAGTGTCCCCTAGTTCTAGTGTTGTGCGATAGGGAAAACAGTTTTTCCTTATCCACTTTGTCCACACCGTGCATGATTTTATAAACTTCAATCAGGTCACCTCTTAAACGCCGTCGTTCAAGAGTGAAAAGGCCCAACCGTTGCAGCCTCAGATGGTAAGGAAGGTGTTCCAGTCCCCTAATCATTCTGGTTGCCCTCCCCCAACCTGGCTGCCGGGCCAAGCTGAAGAACACCGCCCGGAATGCTGTCGCAGCTGTTGTGGGCCCCCACCTCTCCCTCCCCACTCTCTCCAGGAGGGATAAAGGGCTGTGGGCTGCTGGGGCCAGGCTGAAGACCGCCACCCGGAGTGCTGCCGCAGCTGTTGAGGGGCCCCACCTCTCCCTCCTTGCTCTCTCTGGGAGGGATAAAGGGCCATGGGCCACTGGGGCCAGGCCGAAGACCGCTGCCTGGAGCATCACTGCAGCTGTGGGGGGCCCCACATCTCCCTCCCCGCTCTCTCCGGGAGGGATAAAGTGCTGTGGGCCACCAGGGCCAGGCTGAAGACCGCTGCCCAGAGCACCACTGCAGCTGTGGGGGCCCCCTACCTCTCCCTCCCCGCTATCTCTGGGAGGGAAAAAGGGCCATGGGCTGCCAGGGCCAGGCCAATGATCGCCACCTGCTGCACCGCCACAGCTGTTGGGGGCCCCCACTTCTCCCTCCCTGTGGGCCGCCAGGGCCAGGCCGAAGACCGCTGTCTGGAATGCTGTCGCAGCTGTTGGGGGGGCACCTCTACCTCCCTGCTCTCTCCAGGAGTGATAAAGGGCTGTGGGCTGCCAGGGCCAGGCCAAAGACCACCACCCAGAGAGCCGCCACAGCTATGGGGGGCCCTGCCACTCCCTCCCTGCTCTCACCGGGAGGGATAAAGGGCCGTGGGCCGCTGGGGCCAGGCCAATGATCACCGCCCACAGTGCCGCTGCAGCTGTTGGGGGGCCCACCTCTCCCTCCCCACTCTCTCCGGGAGGGATAAAGGGCAATGGGCCACCGGGGTCAGGCTGAAGATTGCTGCCTGGAGCGCCGCTGCAGCTTTTAGGGGGGCCCACCTCTCCCTCTCTGCTCTTATTGGGGAGGGATGGAGGGCCATGGGCCACCGGGGCCATCAGTGAAATTGTTGAGCTGATGGCTCCATCACTTGTGGACTTGTCATGCGGAATTTTGTATCTTTGATATTGTATTTCTTTATTACATTGTTGCCATTGTTATATTGTATTTTTTTGTAATTTGTATTTCTAATCATTGTATCTTTATATTTTTTGTAAGCCGCTTCGAGTCGTCCATTGGATTGAGGGAAGCGGGATATAAATTAAAATAAATAAATAAATAAAATCTATCTGGCTGATGTATTTTTTACCTGCTGAAGCTTCTGAATCAAACTCAATGCTAGCCCCACATAAAAAGCATTGCAATAGTTGATCTTTGAGATAACCAGTGCATAGGCCGATGTTAACAAAGAGCTCCTGTCCAGGAATGGGTGAAGTTTGGTAATGTAGCATAGGTGATATAATGCAAACTTGACCACCAGAGCCAACTGCTGTTCCATAGGAAGCTTGAGGTCAAGTTGCACCCCCAGATTACACATTCCCTTCCTCAATGAGAGGAAGACACCCCTCAACTTGAGGGAAATTCCCCCAACCTGACATATATTGTTCCCTATCAACATGATATCTATCTTATCTGGATTTATCTTCAACCTATTCTCCTCCATCCATTGGCTAACCAATTCAGGCAACCCTCCAAAATCCAGACAGTATCATCTGCTGAGATGGAAAAGGACACAGTATGTGGATTCCATATGGCAGCAGTTCCTAAACTTTCATTTTTTTGGACTTCAGTTCCTAGAAGTCTGACAGTTTGCATTCTTTAATCTTCTTATTTGTTGAAACTGTATTTTTAATAAAGGTCACCCTTGCTTGAAAGCCAGTCATATCTGACTCTAAGGTAAAGTGCTCATCTCTGTTTTATAGCTGAAGAGCCAGTGTTGTCTGCCAGTGCTGTCTGCTTCTGCAGACGTCATGTGGCAGGCATGCTTAGACACCGAAGTGCATGTAACGCTGTTTACTTTGCCACCAAAGTGGTCCCTATTTATCTACTTGCAATTTCTTGCTTTCAAACTGCTTGGTTGGCAAAAGCTGGGACAGAGACGGAAGTTCATTCCATCATGCAGTACTCGGGTTTTGAACTGCTGACCTTCCACCTTCCAGCCAGCATCTTACCCACTGAGCCACTGCAGCCTAGAAGTATTCTAAAATAACTTAAAGTCAACAACTATAATTAGGTTAAATCTGGTTTACGCTGAACATTTTTTTTAATTTCCTCAGACTGAGAATTTCCTAGCCAGATTTAGAAATCCTACAGTCATATATATTCTGCCCTTTGGAAGGTAGTAGATGAATGCGTTTTTATTTCTCTCAAGGTCAAATTGGAAATTGAAAGTATTTCCTTATGTCATATAATCCAAAGGAAAGTACTGGTATTTCCCTGAATAAAACACTTCACACTCTCTTCAGAATGTTTCAGCTAAAATTTGGTTGAGGGCTCATGAATGCACAGACATGGGAGGAAGGAAAACAACTCTCAACACTGAAATAAGTGTTACTTGGGCCAATCATATTTTACATGTGGGTCTTTTTAAAGTAAGCTCATGATCAGGAATAGAATCAGAAGATGCCAAAGATATGTTACTGATATGTTGCCAATACAAGAATGTTCCAAAAGCAGGAAAATCAGAGAACCCAATAAAAGTATTGTATTTACAGAGAAAAGGAAAGAGACAGAAAATGTTCAGAAAGTAACTGCTACATCCAAACCAACAGAATCCAGCAGTACCTTAATTGGTTAGGTTTGAATTGACATGAGCACTTTATGGACTCCATCAGGTGCATGGACATTGCTTAGTAAAAAAAGTTACATAGCTTTCCTCCAAAGTTCTCAGATTTTTTTTTCCTGATGAAAAGCTTCCAAATCTACTGACAATATTACTTTTTGGTTATTTTTTTCAAAATAAAGTTTAGTAGCTGCAAGTGTGGATTTGCCAGAGTATGGTATTATTTCTTATAAGTCAACATCCACCAAAATTGTTGATCTTGCATAACTGCATTCTAATCACAGCTCATCTTGCAAAAGCTTTAGGAATGATTATGGGTCTAATTTTTAAGGGAGACAAGCTTTCTTGTTAGACATAATCTGAGGTTTACCTCTTTTGACAGCTTAATGTTACTAAATACAGTTCAGTTATTCCTAAATTAATAATTTATTGCTTTGAAAGCAGCATTTATTTTTATCATGGTCTTATAGATACCAGCTGAATTGTTGGGAATTTTAACTTCATTTTAACTTCCCTTGCTTTGTATAGTATTTAAGAAGGAACTTGAGTGTTTCCATTATAAACTCTTGCTATCAGTGCTTTTTAAAGCTTACTACTGAATAGTATCATATCAAGCTGGAAGATGGTGTGCTACAATCCCTATTTCCAACTGAGAGTAATTTGAAGAAGGCAGAACTTCTGACTTAGCATCAACACCACTTGAAGAGCTGCAGGGGGAATAGCGTAGCATTAAGATAATAATGGTAATTCCTAATAATTGAACCCAGGGATACAGCTATTAGCTAACTTCTTAACCATTTCATTAATATATCATTAGTATATTCTTAATTGTGTCATAAATTTGCATATTCCTGATGGCACTTCTGTGACCTCTTGTTTAACCAATTTATAAACAATCCTATTTGTGGATACCCCCATTATCCTATCAGCTTCAAATTATAAATCATCAGCAAACTATCTTGCATGGGATTTGCAAAAATAAGCAACACAGTTTCTAGTAGAAAAGATCAAACATACTTAAAAGAAAACACCTTATATGAGACAATTATTGTTGTTACAGCCTCCATTGGCTTCCTGTTCATAACTACAGTGGGAGGGAAAGAGTAGTCACTCATAGATAACACAGGATAAGAATTCCAACTCTTCTCAAACCTCTGCAGGTGCAAGAGAACCACCTTTGGAAAATCACAAATTGATTTTTAAAAAGGGAAAGAAAAAAAGAAGTGTCAAAAAAGAAGCATGTTTTGATAGCTGTGGAATACATGTTTGGGAGAATAGTCGATAGTATCAGACAAATCACAGCTCCAATAAAAGATCTATGTTGATATCAGGTTTTGGAAAGACATCAGGAAAATAATATTTTTAAGTTTCTGTTTCTGTGAAAGCAACTAAAATCTCCAGTGAGGAGGTCCTTCATCTTCCACAGTACCCAAAATAGTCCATTTTAATTTAGACCAAGTTAATGACTTTTTAGGCTTCCTCCAGTGAATAGGAGTTCACTTTTGGAATAATAAGAATGATATGTCATGGGGTGCGGGGAGAGAATCAGGATGTTAGACACGCTTAAGTGGGGCACAGCCAAAAAAAGGTTGGGGACCACTGGTCCCTCTTACTTGTGGGTAAATATGTGTATGTTCAGTTTGTATAATAGGCATCTCTTCATTCCCACATATGGAAAGGCATGTGCATGGGATGTGTGTAGGCTATGGTTAGGAGAATAGATGGCTTTGGGAGGCCGTGCAATGGCTTGTCTGCAACAAAACAGAGCACTGAGGACCAATAAATGTCCTTTTTTGGGGGGGGGGTGTCAGTGGGTCAAAAAACAACAACCCACCACTCAGCTCTTTGTCCTGTGTGCTTTTGGAGTATTAGTCAACTGGTATGCTTGCATTTCCCTGTTTAGTGAAATATATTGCTTCTTCACAAGATCATGCAGAGATGCTGTGAAGATCTTTCCCTTATTCTTTTGCTGGTATGATCTTTCAGTGGATGTATGTTGGCAGAAGATAAATAGGGACTACTTCAGTGGGAAGGTAACAGCGTTATGTGCCTAGTCATGCCTGCCACATGACCATGGAAACGTCTGCAGCAGACAATGCTGGCTCTTCGGCTTTGAAACAGAGAAGAGCACTGAACCCTAGAGTCAGAGACGCCTGGCTTTCGAGCAAGGGAAACCTTTACCTTTACCTTATACTTAGTGTGTTGCTGGGCACAGGCTCAAATTATCACTTGTCACTCTTATTATTTCTATTAAATCACTTTTTGTTTGCATTGTTGACAAAAAGCCATTGCCTTATTTTTAAAGGTGAAAAAACTGCTACATTGTGGACAAATTGCTTCTGTTAAATGTCCCATAAAAGCAGACACAGTCCTTTACAGAATAAGTTTGACTGCCACAATACAATGAAAGTGCAGCGCCAAAATGGCCGCCGCGCTCTTTGCGGGCCCCACCCCACCCGGACGCAGACATCCGGGTGAGTTAGTGGGCGTGGCCACTCCCTTATAAAAGGGGTGGCCACGAGGCAGCCGAGCTGCCATTTTGGAAAAGCGACGGAGAGGAGAAGTTCCTTCAGGTCCGCAGTTGGCTGTAGAGCCTTGCGGATATTCAGGGGCTCTCTGAACTTGTCGGCTAGTAGGTCGACAGTTCAGCTGTTCGATTTGCAGTTTGGGTTTTAGCCATCTTGCGCTTGCGACTATGGAAAGGGATCTTTCCTCATTATGCCTCCCAAGAAGAAGGCTACGGCGATGCAGGCACGCCCGACACAGAGGTCTTTGTCCAGCGGACGGCGGTCGGGTTGGAGGACCGCGACCGCGCCTCCGCAACAGGACCCCTTATCGCATTCACCCACCGGGACCGGTGGGATGGGGCAGCTTATGCCATGGCCCGTGGCTCTACAGCCTCAGACCGGCCCTACAGGGGCTTCGGCCCCCGGCCCGCAATTGCCGGCCATGGGCCTAGATCATGGGGGAGGGCCTGGTGCGGTTGCACAGCAGGGCTTACCTCCGGCCCCTCATGGACCGGAATGTTGGGCATGGCCCTATTCGGGACCTGGCTCTCAAGTAGGGGTGCCTGGACCTTTACCCAGCAGGCCGTCCGGCCCACCTGTCCCCATTTATACTGGGGGATCTGCGACAGTGGATGCGTTACTGGCATGCGTAGCTGCGCTTGAGGCATCCCTAGGGATCACCAATAACCCCATTGGGGGGGCTTCACTGCCATCTGGGGCCCCCTTTTCCCTGCCTGCTACCATGACAGCCGCCACTTTGCAGCAGGCGGCCAGTCGGGTTGAGTTGCTTGAGGCGCGTAGGCCTGTGCCCGCCACGGTCTCGCAGCTCCTCGTCCATTCTGAACTGCAGACAGGTAGTGGTTGGATGTATCCTCCGAGCTCGATGGCGGTCGCGAGCTCCGTCGCCTGCCATGGGCTGGAACCCCCGGTGGGGGCGGCTCACGGGGGTACACCCAGTGAGTATCAGGTTCAAGCTAATGATCCCACATCAAAATCCACTTTCGGTGATATGTTTCAGTGGCCATGGCCTCGTAACATCGGGGCGGGTGGGTATCAGTTCCCAGCTTACCCGGGTGCAGCTTGGTCGCATACTGGCATAACACTGGGCGGAGGGGTTTCCACCCCCGGGGCTTTACCGGGTGTCGCAGGGACTGTCCATGCTCCTCTCTCGATACCCCGTGTGAATACTGTGCCGGTGTCGGCATTGCCGACGGCCGGGTATTCCTTGCCCCTTGGGGATCATTTGTCCCAGGCCACAAGGGAAAAGATTTGGCGGGGGGAGTATGTCGACATTTTCTCCCTGTTGAACCGTGAGCCCACCAAGGAGGAAAAAGAGGGGCAGGATGATAAGGACAAAGAGCTGGCTCGCCGTCACAAGCCACCACGTACCTGGGCGGTGTACCTTAGGGCCCGGCCTGACCTGGTCATTCCTATGGTCCAATATTTGGACAATATTTACAGGGCAATGGTGGATTTTCCGGGCCCATCGTGGTTGACTTACGATGAGGAATTTAGAATGAGAGTGCCCTTACACCCAGAGATGAGGTGGGATGAGCCATGTCAGAAATTGTGGCTATTATACATGACCCCCACGCGCCCAGCGCCTGTGGAGAGGTACCATTGTGGCCATGCGGTCCAGCGAGCTGCTCCAACACAGGCTCCCCGCCAGCTGGCGGGGCAGGGGGTTCCAGCCCGCTTGCTGTGTTGGAGCTTCTCAGCCAATGGCGCATGCAATAGGAAACAGTGCCAATACAAACATGAGTGTCCCTCTTGCGCTGGCCGCCACGCCGCCGCTGCGTGTCCGCGAGCCGGTGGGCCACGGGGCAGAGGTAGAGGTGGACAAGGAGCGGGCAGACCAGCCACTGATGGAGCGGGCAGACCTGCCGCTGATGGAGCTGGTCACTCAAAAGGCCCCCTCACCGGTTAACGTAGCTATGCTGGAGCGGTGGCTCTCGTCTTACCCGAGGAGGGAAGATGCCACGTATCTCCTCGAGGGTTTTCAGCGGGGCTTTCGCATCCCATTCAAAGGGGAGCGGTGCCTCCAAGATGCTCCTAATTTAATTTCCTTGAAGGGTAGGGAGGAGGTGGCTGCCCTAAGTATTGCTAAGGAGGTTAAGGCAGGTAGGGTTGCTGGCCCCTTTCCTAGGCCCCCTTTTTTCAATCTGAAGGTTTCCCCTTTAGGGTTGGTTCCCAAAAAGACCCCTGGGGAATTTTGTTTAATTCACCACCTGTCATACCCGTCGGGCCATTCGGTCAACGATGCCATTCCGGATGAACTTTGCTCAGTCCGGTATACGTCATTTGACCAGGCCCTGCGCATGGTGCGCACTTGTGGCCCGGGTGCACTTCTGGCCAAATGTGACATTAAGTCGACATTCCGGTTGTTGCCAGTGCACCCGGGTGACTTTGAGTTATTGGGTTTTAAATTCCAAGGTAAATTTTACGTTGATAAAGCCATGCCTTTTGGCTGCTCGATTTCCTGTTCAGCATTTGAACGTTTTAGCACCTTCCTTCAGTGGGCCTTTGTTCGCAGGTCTGGGTCCCGGTCTGTAGCCCATTACCTCGATGATTTTTTGTTCGGGGGTGAACGGGGCTGGGACACGTGCACGCGTCTCCTCAATACATTTCAGACGCTAATGCAGGAACTTGGTGTCCCTTTAGCACCCGAAAAGACCGAGGGCCCTTCAACTAAGCTCACATTTCTGGGTATTGAAATTGACACGGTTTTGCAGGCATCCAGGTTACCCACGGATAAGGTGACCAGGATCACTGCGTTGATTTTGGCCTTATTGGCCAAACGCAAGGTGTCACTTCGTGAGCTACAGGTTCTACATGGTCACCTTAACTTCGCCTGCAGAGTGGTCACGCCTGGCAGAGCTTTTGCTCGACGCCTCTGTGATACCATGACTGGGCTATCCAGGCGCTATCACAGGGTCCGACTGAACAGGGGCATGAGGGCTGACATGTTGGTTTGGCTTGAGTTCCTTAGGGAGTTCAACGGAGTGTCATTTTGAAGATCTGACCTGTTGGTTTCTCCTAGGTTCCAGGTTCAGTCGGATGCCTCGGGGTCCCTGGGATATGGGATTTACTTTGAGGGGAGGTGGGCCTATGGCCGGTGGCCGCCAGCATGGTGGGGCACGGATCGTCTACGCGATCTTACATTCCTTGAGTTCTTCCCAATACTGGGAGCTTTGATGCTATGGGGTGAGGAGTGGGCCAATTCAGTGGTTCATTTCTGGTGCGACAATGCTGCGGTGGTGCACATCGTCAATGCCCAGACATCTAAATCACACAGGGTCATGGAGTTAGTTCGCCAGTTCGTGTTGCACAGCCTACGCCTCAATGTGCTCTTCAGGGCCAGACATGTACCAGGTATTAATAACGATATTGCTGATGCTTTATCCCGCCTGCAGATACCCCGGTTCCGCGCCTTGGCTCCGGACACACAGGAATTCCCCTCGCTGCTCCCGGATGAGATTTGGACTTTTGGCAAGGAGAGGTGAACCGGGCGATCGGCATGTCACTGGCGCCCCACACACGTAAGGCGTATCACCATGCGTTTAGTCAATTTACAAAATTTGGTGCGCAACTACGGTTGCCCGAATTGTGGCCCATTCCAGTTAACCAAGTTCTCCAATTTATGGTCCACCTACACAGTCAGGGCCTAGCTCCCCGCACCATAGCATCCAGGCTGTCAGCACTGGCATTCATGGCCAAAGTGAGGGGTTCTGCTGACATCACTAATGATTTCCGTATACGACATGTTTTGGAGGGGTGGACACGGGAGCGGGGTCGCCGCCCGGACAATCGTCACCCAATTTCTCCAGGGGTTCTTTCCCACCTTGCATGAGGCTGGCATGACCTGTGTTTCGACAGGTATGAGGCAGCTCTGTTTCATGCGGCTACCACGGTGGCCTTTTCTTTTCTTTTTTTGAGCGCTCCGCATCAGCGAGTTGGTGCTGCGGTCTAAGGCGGATGCGGCTCGTAGGGCACTGGAACTCGAAGATGTCTATGTCTCCAATGAGTGGGCTCAGTTGAGGATACGGTCCTCGAAAGTTGATCAGCACGGTGTAGGCAGTGGTGTTAGACTGCTACGATGTTCCATTGCAGACATCTGTCTGGTTGGTGCCCTACAGGAGTTTATGGCAGTGCGTGGTACGCACCTCGGCCCGTTTTTCTGCCACCAAGATGGGTCTTCCCTTACTAAATTTCAATTTTGGAAGGTGACCGGTAAGGCACTGTCCAGTGTTGGCCTCCCCGGGGCTCGTTACGGCACCCATTCTTTTAGAATATGGGCTGCTTCTACTGCGGCTGCATTTGGGTACTCCGATATACGCCATATGGGGAGGTGGGGATCGAAGTGTTTTGAATTGTATATTCGCCCTCTTAAAGTGTGAGTACCAGATAACTCACTGTTCTATATTTTTCTCTTACAGACCCTGTGTGTCCCCGCACACCGGTGGCAGTATGGCTGGTGGGCCATAGCTATGTGCACTGGGCAGCGCAATACACTGCGGCGACAGAGTGGGGACCCCAGCTGGAACTACGTGCCTCCGCATGTATCAGGTGGTATGGTAAGCGCAGAATGTTATGGCGGGAACTGTTGCCATTCCTTTTCTCCATTAGGGATGCTGAACCGCCTGATGTCTTGGTGCTGCACCTCGGGGGCAATGACATCAGCCAGGTCACTGGCCTTTCCTTAAAACATACGATCTGCAGCGACCTAGCTTATTTGCATTATGTGTGGCCTGCCACAACGCTGCTATGGTCGGACATCATACCGCGTCATGCTTCCAAGGAGGGTATCAATATCCAGGCCCTTGACCGCGCTCGTCGCTCGGTGAACAGGGCGGTTGCCCGGTTCTTTGCTGACAAGGGTTTGGGGTGGGTCATCCGACACCCCAACATTAGTCTCCGAAATTATGATCTTTACACAGGGGATGGGGTCCATCTGTCGCCCAGAGGCATGAACCTCTTTTTGGAAGATTTGCAAGCAGGCCTTGGGACCGAGCTGACGGTCTGGGGGGGGCGGTGAGTCTTTATTAAGCCTCCCCGTGTGACGGGTAGCACTGGTAAGGTAAAGATTGATGACCCACAGGTATCCGGCAGGTTCGCAATTGACTGGCCAACACTAGATAGGTACAAGTTTGTTAACGTTGACCAGTCCACGACGAACCAGGCAATGGGGTGATGGCAGGAGCTCTTCAGCATGCATCACCCCGTGATTTGACGGATACACGTCAGAGGGTGGGGTCAGTAGATAGATTATTGACTACGGTCAACAATTTGTTTGTTGTAAACAAACGAATTGATACAAATGGATACATTGTGGCCAATTGCCATTGGCAATTTGGGAGGAACCTTACCAGTGTTACTGAGGCCTGCTTGCCTTAAGAATTATAATTGGCTGAGTGCCAACTGAAATTTATAATTCGGACTAGGGCATGAATCAATAAATGTGGCCCAATGCCGTTATCCATATATACCGGTGTCTGAGTCTTCTTTGGGGGGTGCGCCTGCAATGAAAGCGCAGCGCCAAAATGGCCGCCACGCTCTTTGCGGGCCCCCCCCACCCGGACGCAGACATCCGGGTGAGTTAGGGGGCGTGGCCACTCCCTTATAAAAGGGGTGGCCATGAGGCAGCCGAGCTGCCATTTTGGAAAAGCGACGGAGAGGAGAAGTTTTTCCCTCCACCCCCTCCCTAGTGAACAGTGTGATCATTTGGTCGCTTCGGGGCCGGGTGGGAATTTTTGGCTGGAACCTACAATTGGCTTCCTGGTTCTGGCTTTTTTGCCCATCCCACACTGTTGCTACGGTTTGATACAGGGGTTTGTTTGCTCTTGACTTTGGTCACATGGGCGGGTAGCACTGGTAAGGTAAAGATTGATGACCCACAGGTATCCGGCAGGTTCACAATTGACTGGCCAACACTAGATAGGTACAAGTTTGTTAACGTTGACCGGTCAACGACGAACCAGGCAATGGGGTGATGGCAGGAGCTCTTCAGCATGCATCACTCCATGATTTGACGGATACACGTCAGAGGGTGGGGTCAGTAGATAGATTATTGACTACGGTCAACAATTTGTTTGTTGTAAACAAACAAATTGATACAAATTGATACATTGTGGCCAATTGCCATTGGCAATTTGGGAGGAACCTTACCAGTGTTACTGCGGCCTGCTTGCCTTAAGAATTATAATTGGCTGAGTGCCAATTGAAATTTATAATTCGGACTAGGGCATGAATCAATAAATGTGGCCCAATGCCGTTATCCGTATATACCGGTGTCTGAGTCTTCTTTGGGGGGTGCGCCTGCAATACTGACATTCAATCTCCCTCCTCCAAGAGCCATATTTATTGGCCATTGATTTTTCAGGCCTGGAATTTCTTCGAAGATGGAATCTGTGAGGAGTGTGGGAGGTTAATTCTGTGAATTTCCTCCAGAAGTAAAATCCTCTCCCCCCTCTCCCATGGGTATATTTGTAATATGATTTCATTATGTAGCTTTGCAATTCAATTTTTCTTTACATAATCATTCGGTACCACAAGAAAATTTATCAGCTGTACATTGAAACTGGATAGCTAGATGGCTTAGTGAATGGGACCAGAGAGTAGAGGTTCAATTTTCTATTGGACCTCCCAGGAGTAGAGACAGCCTGTAAGGCCTTGAGCAAGCTGCACAGTCTCAGGATGTCCTCAGAAGAATGGGATAGTAAACTGTTTCTGAGTACTCATTGTCTAGAAAACCCTGGAAAAGTTCATCATAAGCTAGAACTTATTTGACTGAATGCCGCCACCACCTCCACCGCCATCATCATCATGCAATCCATCAATGTGAGCTTTTTATGTTTTTCTTGCAAAGATAATCAATATTTTAAAAGTACATGATGAGGAAAATGATAGGAGTTAAGTGATGCCGGAAAACCTTACTGAAACCTGAAAATGTTTCAAATACTGACATATTTATCTCCAGTTGTCATATATTCCTGTTCCAAATAATGGGTAACGAGTAAAAGAATACACTAAGGCTGCGGGGGGGGGGGGGGGATAAGTAAATAAAGGAAAAATGCATCTTAGGGGGGGGGCTCTTCTTCAGAAGCCTTTAAATTATCAAAAGCTCAGCTGAATAAAGGGTCTGTAACAGCTGGAAGAAGGACAGCGAGGAGGGAGAGTTCCATTGTGTGGTAGTGACCACTGGGAAGGCTATGTCATCATTTACACTCCCAGAATATATCTCAAAATATTGCTAATGCCACCTTACTTGCAGCACTGTGCAAAACTGTTCAAGCCGAAATTGTCAGAGGGATTTGCTGGATGAAATATTTGATTAGGACCATTAAATCTAAACCTAGACACCAAAAGAGCCTGGCTTATACTGAAAATAATAGAAAATCAGTTTCAAGAACCACAGTCTATCCAGCCCTACCTGAAAATGATAACAGCATATTTTGAGGGAGTTTTCTCAGGAATCCAATTCCTGTTGGAGAAACAGATAATTTCAACAAAAATTGGTTTTCCCACCCATCTGCCTGTTCATCAGCAGGAAAATTCTGGTCATGCTTGGCAGTCCATTGCTCCTTTTCAGTTATGCAAGTCTAATTACAGTTGTAAAGATTGCTTTCACTTCTGTATTTCTTCTTCTTCCAGAGAACTGAGAGTAGTATTCATGGTCCTCCTCAGCATTTTCATTCGCCCATCATTGTTGCAATCCAAGAGACTGTTACTGGCATTCAATGAACTGATCTCAATAAGTGGACTGACCTTCACAGGGAATTAGGGATCTGAACCTCAGTTGTCCCACCCTTTGGTCAACACTAATGACTATTAGACCACTTATGAAGGTAAGTTTTTCTTCACCTTCTTCTTCTGCCATATCCAAATCAGAATATTGGTGATCATCATGACAATCAGTTATGAATACTGTCCTGAGAATATAATGCAGTGGCCTTTCATCTGCCTTCTGCATTGCAGCATGATACCCATACTACTGATCCACTTCTGCAAGTCACTTTCTGGTCCTGATCCCTTTTGTCCTCTTCAGCCCCAGGCCAATATTGATGAAGCTGCTGTCCTCCATCAAGATGGATTCAAGTGGGAATTAATCCACCTGGGGACTATAACTCTGCCCTGTGGACTTCAGCATCCAAGTTGTTAGTCAGGTTAGTTAACCACCACCTGGTACTCAATGTTGAGTCACTCGCAGTATGGTCTACTCCCTTGATGCAGGAATGCTGACTTGGGCTTTTGGTAATTGGAGTCCAAGAACAACCGGAGTGCCAAGAATCACTATAACTGATGTACTCTATTACCATGGTAGAGACAAACACTCCCGGAAAGTTACCAAACACTTACTTGCACGGACGTGCCAACACGATCTGTTCTTTCAGGCTGCTTGCATGAACTGAGCTTTTTTCGACTCACCCAGTCTTGTTTGTTGTGTTAGGGGGGGCAGGGAGGGGGACTGTTTTCGATACTGTCTTCATGTCATACACTTGATGTGCCTTGTTTTAATATATATGCAGATAGACCTTGTGTTCTAAGACCCCTCGAGCAGTAGTTCAGTTGAACCACCGATTGTTTCTCACAACCATCAGTTAGGATATTAAATATTGTCTGTTTGGTAACTTTCCGGGAGTGTTTGTCTCTACCATTGTACCTGTTTACACCCCGGCCGTCTCTCTTTGGTACTCTATTACCATTGCAGGATAACCTGGCCAGACTGATTTTTCATCACCAGACTAAATTAACTCTTTTATATTAATTTAAAGGTTTACATATTGTACTCCCAAAATTTAGAAATATTTTATATAACTTTGAAGCTATCTTTAAAAAAATTGGTTTACCCATCTCTGTGATGCTTTTAGGAGCAAAATGTTTCAGGCATTAAAAGAGCATGACAGCAATGCTATATAGTGACCTAGACAAGAAGAGATGAATGTTGAATCCAATTAAAAATGCAAGGAGAAAATTAAATAAGCAAAATTTAATTACCTGAACTGGAAACCTGCCAGGACACATGATTAACATTTACTTTTAGAAAGCAGTTCTGAGTTTCTTAGTAACAACTGCATAGAAATGTTAATACCACAATAACTTGTCCATAAATTTTCACATGATTGCACCTTGAATTATGTCTGTCTGCTCCTCCATGCCATTCCATGTTAAGTTTCCATTAAAAACACAAGAAACATTACACTGCATTTCCTAAAATACTTGAGGAATGAGTTATATTTGTCTGTCTTAGGGTTCTCATACATGTATTTCATGAAGAACAGTGGATACTCATCCATATAATTTTTAGAAATCACTTATGTTACACCTATCAGAATTTTTTTTGGGGAGGATAGTTGAGAAAAAAGTAACTTCACTATGCTTTGGATCTATCTCTGTACATCTTCTGCACCTACATACAAATAGTTCAGAAAGACTACTAAAAAGTTTGCCCGTGTACGATAGAAATGTTTTCCACAACTAAATTAAAAAGTTCAGTGATGCTTCAAAGATCTGCTCCTGTATGTAAAACCAGAGAAGACAAGAATAAGTTCCAAATATGATTTCTATCTTGTCCTGTAAGGCTCAGAAGCCACTTCCCACCAAAAAGGTGCTGCTTAGATACAAAATTCTTGCCCTTCATTTCCTATCAGTGGACATGAAATAGGACCAAATTAACCTGATTTCAAAGTTAAGATAATATCTGATAAATAAGCCAAATAGTCAAATTAACCTATAAAATAAAAATTCAGTCACAGATTAACTGAATGTGAATCAAATCAACCTAGATTAATGATACCCAATAAAAACACTAACTATTTCATTCTGCTTAGGTCAATACAGAGTCAGTAAAAAGATCCCATTTTGAGCTGAAATTCACAAAATAATATTGAGTTCTGTAGCAAAATTAGAAATTTAGTAGAATAAAATACAAAGTATTGGTAGATGTGTAGTGAGGAGAATGACCACATCACAATATAATGTGGCATGGAACATTAAATTATCTCCATTTAAGCCACCTCTTCTTTAAACAATTAAATAATATCTTTCATATGAGCCTGCCTAAAAATTGAAATCTTCACTGTGTTATTGTGTTATAGTTTGATATTGTTCATGGTTTTAATGTTGTAAGCCACCAAGAGTAGTTTTCACCAATGGGTAGGTTGTAATTGTCTTAGATAAATAAAAAATAAAAATAGACATTGTTTCAGAATCTCTCTACCCAGAGATGCTAGATAGTGAGGTCACTATCAGTAAACATTAATTCAATTGTAGAACTTTGTCTCACAGGAAATTTGTTTAGCTTGATCTCTTTTCAACTTTTGTTGGGAACTAGAACTCTACAATTCTAAAAGGACTTTTAATTTAATTTTAATTTAATTTTCAAATTTATATGCCACCCACTCAGGGAAAACTTGACTCAGGGTGGCTTACAAAGCAAAACACAATATGTGGTTGCAATAACAAAAATTAAACATGGACAGATAAAAAATGTAAAAAAAAATAAAAGCAGATAAAAATACACCCCCATTAAACCCACCCACCCCATTCATAAAAAGGGAGGATCTTGGTCATTATGCAAGCCAGCAGGCGGGGGCCACATTTCTATCAGGGCCCCACTCATGTCCCACCAGCCATATTTTGAGTCCTTTCCTGAAGGGCAGCAATTCCATCTGTAACTGTAGCTCTATTGGCATGAGGTTCCAAAGGGCCGGTGCAGACACAGAGAAGGCCCTCCTTCTTGTGCTAGAGAGGTGAGCCCCTCTAGCCAATGGTACAATTAGAGAGCACCTCTGGTCCGCTCTGGTTGGGCAGACAGATGTCCTTGGGGCAATGTGGTCTCTTAGGTATCCTGGCCCACTACCACGTAGGGCTCTCTGGTTTTCTCTTTGGTTTTCGAAGCTGGTTTTAAAGTTGGCTTTTAAAATGGTTTTAAACCTGTTTTTTTAATAATAATTCTGTTTTCAGGTGTTGTTAATGTACATTGCTTTGGGATCTCCTATGGGTGAGAACATGTTGCATAAATACTTTATATAACTAACATTAAAATTTTAGATGATATAAGGACAACAAAGAATAGGGACAAATGAAATCATTGTATGTGAACACTTTGGCTGGAAGGCTTATTCTGGGTCTGTGGTGGCAACAAAGAAGTCATTCTTTTCTACCATCATTGTGTCTGTACAGAGTTGTCTGGTGGAGCTTTTTGAGTGGTCAAGAAACTATTATATCCTGCCTCACAGAAAGTTAATGCAGGCCATAATGTAGCTCACTGTGAAGAATTTACATGACACTTTTCAGGCAAAATTGCTCAAACTTACTTTAACTTGGATGCTGTAACTGATACAGGCCCTGTGGATTCAACTATGGTCTCTGCTTGTCCTCTGTAAATGGATATATTTTGCAACTTGATGATATGGACAAGACCCTTGGAGAGGTGAAGGTTACCACATATGTTGGAACCTTTCATTTCCTGACTTAGAGTAGGTGCCAGAGAGGGACTGGCCAAATGCGTTGAAGAAATACTGAAAGCTTCCTTGCCAGCAAGCAAGGTGCTAGAGCAGGTCATGGCTTCTCAGCTTCTGGGGTTTCTGGATTAGATGTTTTAGGGTTCAGGGTTCTCTTTTCTCCTCTATGCTATTTAACATCTACATGAAACTGCAGGGAAAGTTTGTCAGGAGATTTGGGGTTTGGTATCCCAAGTATGCTGATGATACCCAACTCTATCTTTCCTTTCCATCTAAATCGGAGGAAGCTGTTTCAGTTCTTGATTGTTATGCCTGGCATGTGTGGTCCATGGGGCATACCCGTCAAGCGTGGCTCCGGAAAATGCAGGAACAACAACACCTTTGTGCATGCGCAGCAACAACGCCTTTGTGCATGTGCAGAACCCCTTTGTGCATGTACAGAACCCCTTTGTGCATTGCAATAACCCCTTTCCCCACCATTCAAAATACAGGATGGCGGCAGGAAAGGGGAGGAATGAGCAATGAAATACGGGAAATCCCAGCCAATACAGGATACTTGACAGGTGTGCCATGGTGTCGCAAAGGGCTGGGCTTGACTATGTGACTGAACAACAACAAATCCTATGTCGGTAACGGCTGGGTGAGGGTGAATTAACTGACACTTAATCCAGCCTGTATTGGATAGGGTTGAATTCCCTCTGGCTGTGCTCCTGAATTAGTCTCTGAGCATAATATAGGCTGGATCCCTATATCTTGATCTGCCTTTCAACTGACCCAGACTTTGATAGCAACCAGGACTGTGTTTGAATAGTTAAACTAGCATGCTAGCTTCACCCAATCATGGAGAGGTATGATCTGATCACAGTAACACATGGCATACTTATATTCCAGTTGGATTACTGTAAAATATTTTATATGGAGCCGACTTGGAAATTCCACTGGATTCAAATGCAACAGCCAGATTACTAACTGAGGCTGGTTACAGGGGCTGTGTTATTACAGAAGCTCTTCTGGTTTCAGGTACAATTCAAAATGCTGTTTTTATTTTATAAAGCCTTAAATGGCTTCGGTCCTACCTACCTAAAGTACTGCCTCTCCCATTATGAGCCTGCCTGGGTGTTAAGATCTTCAAGGAAGGCCTTTCTGTCTACCACCTACAATGTCTGGCTGGATATCCCACTATGGTAATGGAGTAGACTGTAAGTCAGTAACTCAACACCAAGCGTTGGGCAGCAGTAAATAACCTGACTCCCAAAAGAGGCCAACGGCTATGGGCAGATGAGCCCCTTTAGGTGGGGTGATGGTCCCCTCAGTGAAGGAAATGCCACTGGAAACCATCATATTGGGCCCAATGGCAAAATAAGCAATGGATACTTGAATATGAGTAATAGCCGACAACCACCCTTACAAATGTGTTTGAAGAGAACACAGAACAGTGCCTTCTCTGTTGCTGCTTTGAAACCCCTTACCCCAGAGGTCAGCCTGGCTCCATCTTGGCTTTCCTTTCACAAGCAGGGAAGGATCTCTTTCTTCAGGCTGGCTGGCTTTCCATCAGTGACTGGCTATCTCAGAGGGGAGTTTTAAAATAGATTTGCTGGTCCCTTATTGCTCTTAAATGTGCTTTTTAGTATGGCTTTTATGTGTTATTTTAATATAATATTTGTTCAATCTTCTAATATAGTAAAAGTTGTCTTAGCTTTTATATTACCTTTTTAAATATGTAAGTTGTTTTGGGTCCTTTTATAGGAGAAAGATGGGGTAAAAATATTTTAAAATATTCATTTTAAAATAACTAAATAAAAATCAACCATAAGATGGGTGTGCTTTCAGCAATGGAAAACATGTTAATTTAAAACTCTATCAACTCTAAGCAGCTGGTGATTACACAATCTTAAAGTTAAGGGGAATAGAAATATGCTTCATGTGCAACTGACAGTTATAAAACTCATATAATAAATGCCTCACTTTATTTGTTTTTTTACTCTGTTTTGCCTAAACTTTCCTGTTTACACTTCATTTTAGCATTTACTACCTGTAGTTTATGTAGAAAGCCTTGACAAGAAATAGTCTTAGTGGGATAATTAGTTCAAGCCTGGAATGCTATATTCAGATTTATGTTTGCTAATTAGCAGGTCAGAAAACCTGCTGGAAAAGTGCAATTTTTCTCAAGCACTTATAAAGGTGTTTTTTCCCCTTCTTTCTCTGAATATTGTTTTCTCTAATTAGTGCTAATTAAAATTATCAACACGTTTTTCTAGAGAATAGACTGTAGTGGGTACTCTCACTTTTAAAGTTATGGATATCTTGTATTAACTTCCTTTAAAATACAAAAAAATCTTATTAGCCAGATAAGCACTTTATTACAAGTAAGGTAATATGCCAGGATTCAAAGCTTTGAGTATGACTGGTTTCCCATTATTTTCTATGAACAGTCCTCCTATTCTGCTTATTTAACAGTTTCCCTAAAAGTAGATGAAAACTGGAAAATTCACATATGTAAAATCCTATAAAGAATTATAGTCATTATGATTGTACTTAGGATACAGTGCAAGTTTGCAACAGCAACAATAATCCACAGATATGGGGGAGAGGAATCAAATCAAATCAAAAATAAAACATATCTGTTAAATAAATAAATAAATTTTGTGTCAGAAAATATTCTGGGTTGAAAGGATTTTTGATGGAGAAACTTGGCTCATGGGATGCCCGCACGCGGCTCCTTTCATGTCTCCAAGATCCATCATGCAGCGCTCAGGTATTGAACCCCGACCTTCTAGTCTTCAAGCTCAGCGTCTTAACCACTAAGGCACCACAGTGCTTAAAATCATTTTACTGGGTTCCAGGCCTTTTACAGACTCAACATTCCCCCTCCCATCCCACAGGCCTGATTGCAAGATTGTTTTGGCTTTGCAACAACTGTTATGACACTATTGGATGAAAAATTATCAAGTATTTTTATGTTCAAAGACTGAAAGAAACGTCATATCACCACATCTTTGCAGTAGTCCTCACAATGCCATTGGAGGAAAAAATAACAGGTAATTTTTCATATGAAGCATGAAAAAATGTGAGGAGTGAAAGAAAGATCAGATATAAAAAGGGTTAAGAAAGGATGAGGAAAGATTACAACTTTCTTTTCTTAGCACAAATGATTCATGGCTCTGTTTTGGGAAAACAACAAAGAAACACAAAAACAAAAATGAGCTTCTTTCTTTCTTTTCACTTGAACATTTTGTCTGCTGTTGTCCATAGCCTCCTCCCTCCAAAAACAAAAACAAAAAACAAATTACGATACATTCTAGTTTAATACAGTGAATACTTTTTTTATGCAAAGTCTTTTCAACCTTCTCCACCTGAGAATATCTAATAAATATGTAGGTCTCAATACTGGCAAATAAGTTTTACAAGTGACAAAATACAAAACATTTTCTGGTATTTGGTTCAGGAACGCAGTCTGGGGTTCTGCCGAACAGTCTACAGAAAAATGGTAACAAATTCTTTGCTTAGTTAAGCAGGAACCCACAACCCTAGCACCTATGTGGAGTGAGATAGATTGGCAGTAGAAACCTGAAAAAGTCACTCCAAGAGATAACAAAATCTCAGAGCATCTACGAATTCATTCATTTATCCATTCATTCATCCATTCATTAATTTTCTATAAGATGGATCCATTCAGCTTAAAAACTACTCTGGGCAATTTACACAATAAAATACTATATAAACAATAAAAGCAAACAAAATAGTACTATATTGGGTACAGAAGTGGATGGCAAACAATGCTGACTGAACAGAATTGGGGAGATGTGGTCAAATTTTCTCCCACCAATGATCAGTCTAGCTGCTGCCTTCTGGACCTGTTGGAGCTTTATGTACCAAATTTGCTGATGACACTAAATTATACAGGGTAGTGAAAACTGTGAGAGATTGTGAGGAGCTCCAGAGGGATCTCTCGACACTGGGGGAGTGGGCAAAACAGTGGCAAATGAGTTTCAACATTAGTAAGTGCAGAGTGATGCATGTTGGGGCAAAGAACCCCAATTACATTTATAAACTGATGGGGTCTGAACTCTCTGCGACAAACCAGGAAAGGGACCTTGGTGTCCTGGTGGACAACTCAATGAAGGTGTCAACCCAGTGTGCCTCAGCTGTGAAAAAAGCAAACTCAATGCTAGGGATCATTAGGAAGGGTATAGAAAATAAGTCAGCAAGTGTCATTTTGCCTCTTTATAAATCTATGGTGAGGCCCCATCTGGAATACTGTGTACAGTTCTGGTCGCCATACCTCCAGAAGGATATTATGGAGCTGGAAAAAGTGCAGAGGAGGGCAACCAGAATGATTAGGGGACTGGAACACCTTCCTTACCATCTGAGGCTGCAACGGTTGGGCCTCTTCACTCTTGAACGACGACGTCTAAGAGGTGACCTGATTGAAGTTTATAAAATCATGCACGGTGTGGACACAGTAGATAAGGAAAAACTGTTTTCCCTATCGCATAACACTAGAACTAGGGGACACTCGATGAAACTTTTGGGTACTAGTTCTCAAACAAATAAGAGAAAGTACTTTTTCACCCAGAGGATTACTGGTCTATGGAACTCCCTGCCAGAAGAAGTTGTGACAGCTGTCAGTCTTGACAGCTTTAAGAAAGGATTAGACAAGTTCATGGAGGACAAGAGTATCAATGGCTATAATTATGGATACTTAAGGACAACCTCCGGGTTGGAGAGATAGGCAGGATATCTCTCAATATCATTTCCAGGGAATCCTAAGCAGGCATCTGCTTGGGAATACCCTGAAGGAAATGGTGAGCCACTGTGTGAGACAGAATGCTGGACTGGATGGGCTGTGGCCTGTTCCAGCAAGGCTGTTCTTATGTACCAGTTTTGAAGGAAGTCCCAGATAAAGAGCACAACAGTAGTCAATCCTTGAGACTACCAGCATGTGGACCAAAATTATTAGGGATCCATGATCATGGAAATGGTGTAGCAGGGCAACTTTCCAATGTTAGAAAAAGGCAGAGTAGTCCACAGTAATTACCTGCTGTTCCATAGACAGTACTGGGTCAAAAATCACACCCAAATATCACACCAATTTCTTGAGAGGGAAGCTAAACCCATTTGACAATGAATAGCATTTCTCCCAGGTAGGAAGATGGTCCCTTTAACATCACTGTCTCCACCTTGTCTGGATTCAAACTTGTTGGGTGTCATCCAGTCCAGTACAATGGTCAGGCAACAGTCAAGGACCTGGACAACATCAGCTACAGATGCAATGTAGGAGAGACAGAGCTGTCCATTATCAGCATACTGATGAAAGGAAACTCAAAATCTTTGGATGACCGCTCATGTAAATATTAAATGAAAATGGGCAGATGATAGACCTCTGTGGAACAACCCCCATGAATTAAGCTCAATAAAGGTGACTCTCAAACAATGATCAGAGACAGTTTATAGACAGGCCAATAATCCCTAATTTTGTAAATCTCCCCAGGAGATTACCCTGGTTGAAGGTAATGAAGGCCACTGATAGGTCAAGGAGAAACAACAGGGTCAAATTCCCACTTAGTGCAACCAATGCCATCTCATTACCTCAGTGGCCTAAACCCACCCTGGAAAGGACTGAGGCACTCCATCTCCTTCAAGAGTGCCTGCAGCTGATCTGCCACAACCTTCTTTAAAGCCTTCCCCATAAATGGGACGTTAGTGACAGGTCTATATTTATTCAGATTGAGTGCCCATGGTTTCAAATTTTTTAGAATGGACCAGATGATGGTTTTCTTCACACAGAAAAGTTTGAGGGAAAACTTCAGATTTTAGGTGTCTGTAATGATTAAAATAAAATATCAGAATTAGAAATGGCCAATAATGACTATACAGCCAGTAAGCTTGTATAGACAGGATAATTAGAATTGGTTCCCATTTTTCTCTCACTTCTTTCTTCCTCTTCTGAAAATCAGTTATTTATGTGTCTGTAGAGGAGAGGAGAGTAAGAACAGAATACATTCTAATATTCTTTGATTCTCTAAAATGTTGGTGGTTTCTTCTGTTTCCCAATTTATCCACTTGCCTGCATCTCATAGAAATTATAAGAGATACTAGCAGAAATGTAAGGAACGTGGGACATGACAGGGGCATGGCAGCTATGAATTGTACTTCCACATTGATTAACCCAGACTTGGAAAAGTTCTTACCTTTAGTAATCACTCTGTAGTACTTACACTGCCTCAAGCCTCACTAGGTCAATTCCCCCAGTAGTTTTTGAAGAAGGAGAGCTATGATAGCATTCACCTTCTCAGGCTTTGGTACTTCCTCTGACTTTAGCTATAATCCCCAGAGTAGGTGGGACAGAAATATGTTTTCTTGAGAAAAAAGCATTTTGTTGCATGGTCCCCCTGTTATATGGGCAATTGAATAGGCAATTGACATCCATTAAATTTGCAAAATACCATCCCCTTATTTTATAAACTGATCCAAATGTCTGCAATATGTTTTATTCTTTATGTAGGAGGATAACAGTGGAGGCTGTCATGATGAGCAGCTGCACTTTCAAATTTATGAGCACATCTCTTGAGGTAACAAGATATATATTGAGTAAGGCTCTAGGGATAGAACAAAAGCCCCATTATTAATTCATCTCTTGACTGATACTGTAACTGTGGGAGTATTATGTGTAGCTGCAAAGACTGGAGCATCTGCCACAGAGGAGAGATGAGCCATACAATTCTGTCTTCAGAAATCAGTCCCCCAGAGTTTAGTGTGATTTGCTTCCAAGTAAACATAGTTATATAGGATTTAGGGTTGCTCGGTAGATGCATTCTCAAGTAATTGCCATGCTTCCCAATATATGCCCAGTAGGGATAACATATATCAGTTTGAATGGTACTGGAGAGATAAAAGTTTGATTGTTTGTGTGATGATTTTAAGTTATTGGCACCGATCTTTCAAGAAGTTGATCTAGACAGAAAGCCACTCACCCACTACCTAGAAAATATTTCTAGTATGGGCGAACTCCAAGCAGGTATGCATACTGTCACCAGGGAAATCTTCTTGTCAGGCCTTTCTTCCACACACAGAGTCCTTAAGCTACTTAGTGTTCCAGGGAGACTTTGAAAAGTCCCAAGGTTGTATTCCTTTTGCTGGCGCACAAACCCTCCAGAGTATTTGCTCACAAAACATCTACAAAATGAATGACTTCTAGCATGATCAAATCAAGGACTGGAGAAATACCACAGAGAACCCATTTCCAGCAAAGAACCAAATGAGATGTAAAAATTAATACTTTTATTTAAGAATGTTGCTAAGAATAAAAAATACTCTACAAAAACACAGTTGGAAAATTAAATTCAAAACTTTAAAAATACTGCTAACAACTAAAGCCAACCCATCCTATAAAAATGCTGTGGAGAGCAATTAGCAACCAGATCCCCATTAAAATAATAGTTAACTATACCTATTGTGCTACTCACATTACAGCATAGTTTCTTGGCATAGGCAGAGTTCATGTACTGCAGCAAACATGCATTGAGAATCTAGTATTAGGTAGCTAGCATCAAAGATAATTTTCCTGCCTCTCATTTTATATGTATCATCTGCCCAGGGGTTTCCACTTATCAAGCTTCCCAAATCTTCTAGAACATGGTTACCTCCACAAAATTAACTTCTTCACTTATCTCTGCCTCTTTCCAGATGGTACCATTCTCTATTAATAGCAGTTAGGTGGTTCACAAACATCTTGATGTAATGACCTTGAACACCATTATTTTACACACTGATAATGATTCACATGTGAGAACTTGCAAAGCTGCATCAGCTCCTCTTTCTTTTCTACCAACCGGTTCCCAAACTATTCTTTTTCTGCAAGCATGAGAGGCATCATGATTTTAGGGTTACTCCATTTTTTCTCCATTACCCAAATGTGTAATGTCAGAATGTTTATTTTGCAAAATAGACTCCTCACACAGACTCCCATCAGAGATTCGCAGCCAAACTGATTGCATATTATTACTAGTTATAAATAACCCACTGATTTGCATCTCTATCTCTTGAAACAACCAACTCTGCCCAGCCACCCTTGGCCTCTATACCAGAAATGTACAAAAGTATACCATGATATCCACTCTTATGTCTGATGAAGTGGACTTGATCTATGAAAGCTAACATTAAAATACAGGAGTTAGTCTTTAAGGTGCCACAGCATTTTTTTTGTCTTTGTCTTGTTTTGTTTACTCTCTGATATGCTTGCACAGACTAACATGGCTACCACTTCCCAAAAAATCCATTTTTTCTGATCCTTTCACACTGTCTCCTTCCCAATTGGCACTACACTTCACTGCTTCACCATAAAGGTGCCTTATGGATTCCATTATATCTTAAAGATCTGCACACCAAGACATCATAACGGCCTGTCCTCTGATCTCTGGTTTTGTCCCTGGAATTGCAGAAAATAGGAATCTGATAACCTGGCAGCTCTAAATCTAAGTATATCTTGTGTGTTGAATGTCTTCCATGGGACAGGGTTGGTGTGATAGCAACTTACGTTTAATGATCAGTGCCATCTTTCTTGACTAAAATGACATCTTTGGAATTATGTTGTCATTCGTTAGAAACTAATGAAGCAACAGCTGCTTCAGTTGTACCACAGTATCATTCTCATGCAATATATTAATTGCCTGTTTCAAAAATTCTGTAAATTCTGTTTTGAGTGGGAAAATGATTTAGCAAACGTTTTTATACTGTCTTGCTTACATTGTTTTCTCTCTCTTTTCACCTTTGCCTTTTTCTTTATTCCTCTCCTAGAAACATAATTATAATTGGATTGAATGCCCTTCATGCTGCCCTCATAGGCTGCTGTTAACATTTGTCGGAACTGTATAAGGAAATGTATTTTGATACATGCAGGTGCTTTCAGTTGACATTATGCTCTGATTGTTACAACAACAACAACAACAACAATAACAATAATAATAATAATAAATATCTTAGAACTGCAGAGCTAGAAGGCACCCTTTGGCTCATCAACACCCACTGAACACACACACACACACACACACACACACACACACACACACACACACACACACACACTACTGAACTATCCAGCAATTATTTCCCCTGGATGCCATTTTTTTATTGTGACTGGGTTTAAAAAAAAACAAGATAAAGAAGAATTTATGCACCAAAAACAATAAATAGGTACTCTTTTTATGTCATTGGACTGCCTGTTTAATAATGACACTGGAGAGCAGAGAAAATAACATCACATTTTTGTGAAAAAGACTGGCCTTCTTCTTCTGCCATATATACATTTTAGATATCATTCAAATCAATGAAAAACCATTTTTAAAAAAATTGGTTAGTGTTAGGCATTCAAATATACTTATATTTGATTTCTTCTAATTTTCAAAATTTAGGTGGTTATTGTCAGATAGACAGATAGCCCTGAGTATCTCTGCAGCAGAGAATGCTGCTCCAGTATGGAACACATCCACACACCCAAAAGTAGTTGACATTGTTGTTAATGAAGCCATGCAGATAGTGACAGGATGCCTTAAACCTACACCAGTTGAGAAGATATACCCCCTTGTTTGTATTGCTCCACCTAAAATCAGGAAAGAAGCAGCAGCAGATGCTGAGAGAACTAAGCAAGAGAATGACCCGTGATGCCGTCTGAACAGATATGAATCTCAAGTCCATTGACTCAGATCAAGGAAGAGCTTTATGGCAAGAACAAACATTCTTGAGGGTACACAAGAGCAAAACCAAATTAGAAGATGGAAGAAGGAGCTCACTGTACAAGGAACAACATGAAAGGTGGATATAGATGAAGATCTCAATCTCCCCTACATTACCTGGAGGACCCTGAATAGATTGAGGGTTGGAGTCCCTAAATGCAAGATCATCATGCTCTAGAGGGTACTGCTGGTGGACAACAACATATGGTGTGAATGTGGAGAGACACAGAGTCCAGCCCATTTGCTGGTCTGCCGATTGCTGCCAGAGACATGCACTGATGAGAACTTTTGTTTGGGCAGTGACAAAGTGAAGAAAGTGGCTTCATTTGGGCAGTTCAGGGTCTGATCAGGACACAAAAGAAGAAGTCAGATAGACATGGATGATGTTTGGCATATAGAAATTAAACAATCTATTGGATATTTGGACTTACCTGCGAGGTTGTCTAGATCACAATATATGTGGAAATTATATCTAAATAGGATGTTGCTGGCTTGGCTAGCTGAGTGAGTAGAAGAACATGGCTATGAAGTCCAATTCCTCAGTGTGTAGGGGGGGGGGGAGGAAACAACCCATAAAGTCCCTGAATACCTCCAGAATAAGAAATGGTAAACCACCTCTGACTGCAAAAAAAATAATAATGTTGGAATTGACCTGATTGAAGACCATTACTATTTTTAAATAAGTAGAAGTTGCTTAACTGTGTTTATTTCCTACTTGTACTTTGGTATATGCATATTAACAATGATTAGATTCTCAAAATGAAAGTGTTCACATGTGACACCAGATGTGAGTGAATGTCACAAGTTCTCATAACATAGTGAGATCCCTAAGATTGCATGAAGCAAAGAGATCTTTGTTGCTGCTGCTATTGGCTGTTATTCTCAGATAATGTTGCAATTCTGAGCATGTTTAATTGAAACATAAACACATTATTATTAATCTGCTATAAACAAAATGTTTGTAGGATGAGAGCATTAATATGAAATGCTCCAACATTTCTTTTTGGAAATTTAACTTCAGCCTGTCACACACTTTGCCATTCCTCTTTTGATCCAATATTTTGTTGGTCTTACAAGTTCAACAACTATCCTTACAATGAGCAAACTCTGCAGAGAAAAAGTTTGAGTGGAGTGCTGCCTTAAACCTTTTGGGTATACATGATTCTGAATGGTCACTGCTGGGAGCAGATTGCTGGATTAGATTCCATATAAAAATAACTATAAGGATTAATTATACCAAAACAAGGGATAAAGAAAAATAATAATATGTCCATTGGATTCATTTAAAGCAAGTAAACTACTTCCCCAGAAAATAGCAACAAACAATCTTTTAGCTCCCCTATTTATACATTTTTTCAAATAGAATCTTCCAGACCATTTCTACATTAAATGCATATGCAGTTCCATGAGCAATTTTGTGCTTTTAAAAATGTGTACACAGTCTTGTATGCAAAATTCCCTAATGTTTTCAACTGTTACAACCATTTACTCTAATAATATATGACTGGTTAGATTATGGAAACTTGCTTTTTAAAAGAAGGATCATGGAGAAATGCCAAAAACATCCATACATCAGCAATGGCAGGGTGATGCGGTAGGACAAGGTGCATCATCCTACCTCTGCTTCTTTAAGAATAGTTTATGAATTCATTTGGCCATTATTTTCATTTTTCTTGAAAACAACTTTCCAGAAATATTCTTTTAAAAAATATTTAGAGTTCCTCAAATACACAATTTCCCTAAAGTGTACATATATGTCTACGTATTTTCTCCTGAGAACTAAATTAATTTGTACAACTGCAAAAATCAATGGATACTTTTGCGATGGCCATGGACTCATTTATGGCCATCGTAAATGCTTTTACTACAGCGATAAATGAATCCATGACCATTATAAATGTGTTTACTACAGTCATAATTGAGTCCACTGCCGTCGTAAACACGTTTACGACAGCCGTGGATGCGTTTTACTGCAAAGTTTATGGCAGGGGAACAACCAGTCTGGCTCTCAGCTGTCTGAGGGGGTGTGGTCTGGCCCATGGCTTAAAAAGGTTGAGAACCCCAAGCTAGACCAATTATCTTAATCCCTCTGCTTTCCATTATGTCTACAATTTCTTCTGGTTTATTTCCTAGGCTGGTTATATTTAGAGTGCCTATTTTGTATTTCATTGTTCTATCTCTTGGTCCTTTAAGATTGCCATGGCCATTTACATCTCTTTTGTAGTTTTGTAGCAGTGGGTTATCTGCTGCTGGCTTGCTGGGCCTGTCACAACTTCACCAGAATCTTTTTGATTTGGCCAGGTCTTTTTGGGGTAATCCAGGACAGCCGTCATGGTTACCATAGAGGTCTTGTGGCACAAGACCATGGCATATTTTTCCCAGTTCTGGCAATCCCTTAATTGGACCTGTTACCAATTGTCACCTCTCATGACATGGACATGGGGTTGGATTTTGAGAGGCAGTTGTTACATTGATGAGGTAAAATTTCCTTTGGCATCAACAGTTATTGACTTTTACGCTTAGTTCCTTTGCACACCCATCATCCCCACCACCACAGTTGGGTATGCAAAGTTTATGGCTTCGTTAAATTTCTCATCCCTCTCCATCTGCAATGAAGGAAAAGAACATTTACTGTCATCACAACTGCTCAAAACTGATGGACTGTTATAACCTCTGAGCAATTTGGCTGTAGTTCACACATCATTGACTCATGAATTTGAGTTATTTTCTGGAAGGAGAATTCACCGTCCCTTCTCCCTTCCTCCAGCTAATGCAGAAGATGCCTCACTACTTTTAAGAACTCACCATTACATGTAAAAAAACAAGGCATTATACAAGTAATTCCTACAAATCTGTTTAAAACTACAGAATTAAATATTTCTAGATTCATATAACTGTACCTAGTTGGTTGGATAGCTCAGTAGTTTAGACCTCTGAGTGTGAAACCAGAAGCTGGGTTTTATTTCCTCACTGTGCCTCCAGAGAGAAGAGCCAGCTGTGTAGGCCAGGGGCATCCCCAGCAGAAGGGAATGATAAACCATTTCTACCTAGGAAACGGTGGAAATGGTCACCATAAGTCAAAATTGACTTGATTACACTCAATTATTATAACTGTATACACCCTATATAACTCTAACATATGCATGAAGTATAGTCTTGCTTAAAATGACCTAATACCCTAGTGTTAAATATATTAAACTAATTCTAGAGCTCATTATACCTGAAGATTTATGCTTGGGTCACTAAGTATGGCTCAACTACATGATATAAGACATCTCTGGATAGGTATGAAAAGAAGTCTTGAATTTCACAATTGCTGGCAATATCCAGGGTAGTTTAACAAAGCCTTGTAAGATTATTTAAAAGATAAAGGTTAACACAAGTGAGAGAAGAAATATAGTTAATTTCTTTTCTACCTGTCCCTGAGATTTTATGTCTAGGAATGTGAAGGAAACAGCATCCATGAGCATATGACCTTCTCCCTTTTCTGTAAGAAATCTTAAAGAGAGAAGAAAGGAAGCAGCACATTCAACTTGGCTCTCATACCAGTACAATGATGGGAAAATTGCAGCAATGTAGCCATGATGCTACTTCTTTAGGAACACAAGAAGCTGCAGCAAGCTTCATCTGATCATTGGTTCATTTAATACACTGTTGCCTTCTTTGACTGACAGCAGCTCTTTGAAAATTCAAGGAGGGGTGTTACCAGAGGGGTGTAAACCAGAGTCCTTCTACACATGAGGTTTATGCTCTATCACCAAGCCTCAGTCATTGGGCAATAGAGTTCTGTTGGGTTACAAATGCTCAAAGCCCTGTTTCCAGTGCAATAGGCTGCTTGCTAAGTGTGGTTGCGATGGCAGCCTCACAGTGAAAACTTTCATTAATGAAGATGGGAGTAACTCCAGTAAAACCAGTAAAATATTTTTGAGTAAAGACATGTAAGATAACAAGAACAAATGATGAGCTGCCCTAGAATAGACCATATGTTTATGTAACTGAGCATTTTGTTTTCCACAATAGCCCATTAAATTTTTTTGGAACTCCCTACCTACCACCACCATTATGTAGCTATTGGCTTTATTACCATTTCCCTTAGTAGATAGCATTTAGAAGCATAGTGCCTCTGAATCTGGAAGTTCTATATAGAAATGTTATTATTAGTGACTGGTGGTAGTAGTGAGGAAACCCACATATTAAAATGGCTATCTAGATTTACCATATGAAAAGTCCCTGTTAATGTGCAGACAACATCCAAGTCTCTGTAATGGCAATGGCTGAGAACATTGTCCTAAGTGGCTGCCTAAGCCCCAGTGTTTCTTGCTTATCAGTGGCTACAGAATGCTTCTCAAAAAGCTTAGAGATCACAGCACTATAAATCACAACATAATGCAGGTATCCTACCTCTCCAGGCCACCTGCTGTACCAGTGTGATAATATTTAAGCTCACTTAGGTTGTTGCCCGCCTGGCATATTCCTTTCAAAGGAATTGACTGTTTCTCAGTTCTTCTCCAGAAAATTAATAATCTTGAATTTGCAGAATTTAAAAAAAAAAACATAGTTCAGTCTGCTCGTAAAATAAATTACATAAAGTTATTTAATTACAATGCCTGTTTACAGAGTACAATTAAAGTGACTTAAATAAAGTACACAAATTATATGTTCCATGTTTTCACAAAATAAAATGTTTGTATACATCCATATTTCTAAACAAACACACAATGTATATGAACTTATAAATGTGTATATGACTCTGTATGTGGCAGATGAGATGTCTAAACAGGTTTCATCAACAATTATGTTCAATTAATATATTTGTTTTCTCAATTATTTACAGTTTTAACTGCCTATAAGGAGTTGTATATATCACATGCCTCACTGTGAATTTGTAAAGAATCCACTCAGACTATAGGTTTTGCTTTTATTTTACTTTGTTTCTATTTTATTTTTTATTATATATTTTTAAATTTCACCCAATCTGTTTCCCAGATTGTCTATGCTCCAAACACAATTTCAGTTTTGGGATCTATATCATCATGATACAAAACATTGATTGAACAGGTCTAGTCAAGGGGAGAAGAATGCAATGTAAAATATGAAGTTTAGTATGCATCCTTCTAAAGGGGGTAGCCAATTTACGCTCTCCCCAAATCCAGTAGAATGGTACCACTAGCCAGGTATGGTAATCGGAAATGGAATAAGAGATAATGATTTCATAGATGAACACATCCCTATGCTTCAACCTTGAGATTATCAGTAGAATTCCTGTAGAGACATTATTTCCAGTAGCAAATGGAATTTTTTAATGCAAGCACTACAAAAGGGAAGCTATGGGCAAAACCACAACCCTGCACATTGATGTTGTGACTAAGTAAATAATTATGCTTGCTCGTGGCTTGCTTTTAATTGATTTACAGAATAACATAGCTGTTAGTGTATGTATGTATTGAGGCAATGTGCAGAGATGATGTTAGTATAATCATGACAGTAAATGACAGTTAAGGTCAGGTGATAATAATCAGGTAGTTTACCTGCACAATCACCATGACTCAGCACTAATCACCATGACTCAGCAATAATATGATTGGCTGCTAATACTATAAAGTAGGATGTAACCTTAAGTGGTTGTTGGATGAAGAGACAAAGGTTAATGGCATAGCACTTTGCTCGATAGTGCAGGATTTATTTTTAAGTATGCTGATTTACTTTGTCTGTAAATATTATAAATACACCAGTTTGAGCTAAACCAAACCTGGTGCATCCTCTTCTTCCTTGAACCTACTACAACTCTAACTGCTACAATACCCACACACTTCAACATAGCTGCACTATTGTGCAACTATAATGCTATAGTAGGTATTTTTTCTTCCTTCAGATTAGTGTTTTGTGTCTGGGAGAGGGGAGAGGAGATAGTGTGACCAACAGTTGAGTTGCAATTTTCAGTTGATGATGGAATATAATTATCTTATGTGCCAGCAACATCTATGCAGCTGTTGTTGAAACATGTACAAGTGTTATTACACAATACCTACTGATATGGCTATGACGGAGTATGGCCATAACCAGCAGTGTGAAAATTCTTCAGTATTATTTTCATCACATTTCCTTCTGTCAATTCTGCATGGCACTGCAAAATTCTCCTCCTTTTAGCAACATAAAAACTGGTGGATATTTCTCCATATTTTTCTGCATTTTACTAATAGTCATTTTTTTGCATACTTTTAAAGCTGATATGTTTGTATGTTATTGTTACATGCTGTCAACTTATGTCTGATTTATGGTGACCCTTATAATCAGTTTTCTCAATTTTTAAAGCTATAAAGGTCATAGCTTTCTTTACCATACCAGCCTATGGTTTGTGATTCCAAAGAGGTCATAAAGTGTTTTCTGAGAGGTCTGCATGCTTATGCTACACAAACAATATTTAAAAGTATTTTGATTGGGAATTTTCACAGAGTAAGGTATGAGTAAGGTATCATTGGCACAATATGTGATTGACAGAATATACGTACCAATAGGTTTTTGTGGAAGGCATCTGGAAACTCCAATGACAAAGATGGATGGTGTTTTGGGGAAAGACACAGGGATGACCTTAAAGAAAAGTTCCAATTTTGTGAGACAGGTTGTGTAGCAAAACAGTCATGTTAGGGGTAAATCCCCACCACATCGTTTTATAGCCTTACTAGCAGATTTTGCCCAGCGGTGCCGGGCATTTTAAAAATGTGTTGGATAGTTAAGGGTTTTGTTTGTTTTCCTGAACAAATGGTGCTGGGCTGTGTTTAATGGTTTTTAAAGGTTTTGTGATTTTGTGACTTTGAGGTGCTGTGTCCGCCTGTGGCGGACTTGTGCTCTCAGTGTGTGTTTAATTTTTATTTTTTGTGCGCCGGCTTCCTCAGTGCCGGGCTCTTTAAATTTGGTTTTTGATAGTCAAGGGTTTCATTTGTTTTCTTGAACAAATGTTGCTGGGCTGTGTTAAATGGTTTTGAAAGGTTTTGTGATTTTGTGGCTTCGAGGTGCTGCATCCGCCTGTGGCGGACTTGTGCTCCCAGTGTTTGTTTGATTTTGATTTTTTGTGTGCCGGCTTCCTTAGTGTCGGGCTCTTGAAATTTGGTTTTTGATGGATTTTGATTTTTGTTCATGCAAATTTTATTTTGATTTATTTAATTTAAAATTTAATTTTGTTGTTTTATTTTTTGGTTTGGTGTTTTGGTTTTTTGGAGTGAAAAGTGATTTATGGTTTGTTTGTTTTTGGTCTTTTTTGAGAGTAGTGTGTATATTTTTGAATGTTGTGCTAACTTATTTTATGAATTTTTGAATTTGGAATTTATCTTTGCAGTGGCAATGATTTTGGATGTCTTTTCTCTTGTGGCCTCTGGGTGGGGGTGGTGAGCTTTGCTTCCTCTCTACCATTCTCCTCTTCTGTTCTCTGGGTGTCGCTTCCGGTAAGTGTTGCTTCCTTTCTTAGATCATTCGAGTTCCTGTCGCCATGAAGTCACGACGTCTTCATGGTAAGCTCTCTGATATATTTATTTATTTATTGGGGGGTTGAGTTTTTGTTGGGGGAGTCTGTTGTTTTTTGTTGCGTGTGTTTTGTGGATGTGTTGGTGTTTATTTTTTCAATGTTAGATTTTTGTTTTTGACTGTTTTCGATTGTTTTTGGTTCGTGTTTTGGTGCATTTGTTTTTTAGGGGGGGGCTTTCATTCCCACGGGCCATGCTGGGTGGCCCATGGGAAGGAAGGGCACTGGTGGCGGGGGTGCCTTTTGTTCTCACGGGCCATGCTGGATGGCCTGTGGGAAGGAAGCGCAGTGGCGGGGAGGGTGGCTTTTGTTCCCACGGGCCATGCTGGATGGCCCGTGAGAAGGAAGCGGAGCGGCGTATGTTTTTTTAATTTTTCATGTTTAGCTGCCTCAGCGTTCTGCGCACTAATGGCGCGCAGGACGCTGGGGCTTGTAGTTTTGCCTGCGCGTGTTTGGGTACAGCAGTGGTTTTTTCCTTCGGCTTCCTTTTGATTGGCTGTGGCCGGTTTTCAAACGTTCCTTTTGCCCGCGCCGTGCAGCCTGATTGGCTCTGGTGCGGCGCGGCACAAGGAACGTTGGGGCTTGAAGTTCTTTTGTTCACGACTGAGGGGCCTCTGCCCCTGGGTCGAAAATTTCAATCCGACAGTTACCTGCGAACCCAGTTTGGGCGAATGCAGGAAGGCTCGGATGGGGCTTGTGGGGACCGGTGCAACATCCTTTGTTACATTCCAATGGTTAACGCACCATTTTATACGTATAGATAGCAGGTGTGCCCAAACTTTTCACTTTATGGGCTGTTCCCGTGGTTCAGGGGGCCTTGGATCATCTGGCAAACATTTCCTGACTATAAGGCAGGGGTGCCCAAACTATGGCCCGGGGGCCAGATCTGTTCTGATGCCAATTCATCTGGCCCACCAAGCCCTGGTTGCTCCCGGAAGCAGAAGTAAAACACACCCATACGGAGCATTTTACTTCTGCTTCTGGGAGAAACAAGGGCTTCATGGGCCGGATGAATTGTCATCGGGAGCCCGATCTGGCTCCTGGGCCATAGTTTTGGCACCCCTGCCTTATAGTCAGGAAATGTTTGCCAGATGATCCAAGGGTGAGTATTGCAGAGAGAAGGTGGGTGTCATGTCACAGAGGTTGTGAGGAAGGATTTGGGAGGTTGGCTGTTGGTTGCACAGCTTGGTAAAGGGGGGGGGGATAATTAATTTTCAGAAATCTGTACCCATGAGAAAAAAAAATACAAATATCCAAAATATTAAAATGTATCTTTACCACCTTGATTAACAATGGCATTGAACAACCACAATTAATTTAATGCAATTTTGTTCTTAGTGTTGAATCTATAAAACCTTCAAATCTTAATCATCACTTAAGAGACAAAGTATTCAGAACATGCTAAAAAATATTTAAGTTCTCTTGACATGATCAGACATCAGAGACGTGAACCTAGAAGATGTTTTTGAGAACAGAGCACAGTAGCAGTACAACCATCCTACAGCATCACATTGTACATTTTAACCCCTCCCCCCCAAAAAAATCCTTACCTTATTGGATAAGCGCTTATCAAATTTTGCATGATGCAGATGAAATTAATTTGTGGGGGAGCCCATAAGATAAAGATGCAACAAATATTTCTATACAACAACATTATTCAGAAGTGTATTTCAAATATCATATTTCATTGCAGTGAAAGAGAAGGCTTTGAACAACAAAGTTTCTCCAATGTTTTCATTCTATTTGCAGTTACAGTACTTGTTTTCATGAAATATAGTAATTCAAATGACATTGTAGAAGAGTTTACTTTTTATAGTGCACTTAAAACTGATACAAAAGGTGACAATATCATGAAGAAGATAAATATCTTTTTGAAACTGGAGGACTACAGTGGGAAAAAACATATATGTGGTTTTTACAGATGGAGCACCAGCTATGCTAGGTCAAAGTCAGGCTTTCAGACAATGAAAGAACTTGCTCCCCTCACAAAGGGCATTCACTGCATGATTGTCCTATATGCTCTTGCCAGTAAGACTATTCCAGCTTCTCTGCAAGAGGAACTTGATCTTCTGACCTAAATTGTGTATTACATCAAATCTAGAGCTCTTTACCTGTGTCTGTTTGAATAATGCTATAAAGACCTGAAGTTTGATCACAAGGTTCTTTTCCCCCTATCCTGCTGTATACTGGTTGTCAAAAGGAAATGTTATCAATCATGTCTTTGAGCTACAAGATGAAATCAAGTTGTTCCTGGAATTGCAAGGGAAACATGTGGTTTACTTTAATGAAGAGGCTTGTGGGGGGGGGGGGGAATTGAATTGCTTATTTTGCTGCCATTTTAGACTAGATGAATAAGATGAACCTGAAACTTCAGGAAAAAGAAACGTTCATTATCTCTAGTCTCTAGACAATCTTCAGGCATTTGTGTCCAAGCTGCAAAACTGGCAACAGAAAGTAATTGCCGGACCCACTCCCCAATAACGACACGGACACAGAAACTGGATTAAAATTGGGCCACTTTATTAATGTATATCATAAACTTTCCCTAACTATAGTTAAGGACCAAATGGGCTGTAATAGCACTGGTAAGGAGTGAATCTAATTCCGAAACCAACAGAGTGCATGTCACAGATTGCTACCATTGCAACAAACTGTGGTACCCTGTCAACAACCTGTTTCTACTGAAACACGTTGTTGACTCTTGTCAGGATGCTATTTGTTAGCTCCTGATTGTAAAATGCCTAAGGTCAATAATGGAGGGGTTGCATGCTAGTTAAGCATGGCAACAGGTTTAGTTATCAGCTGGTTGGCCATAACCAGTTTGTCTCGACCTTGTCCTCCCTATCGCCAACCAACTCCCTATCTGCCAGATTAAATGGGTCATGCACTTTCTCCTTACCAGTGCTAGCTGCCAAAGTGACCAAGTAATAAACAAAACCATAACCCCATAGCTCATCCATCAGCAACAGTGAGGGATGGGTGAAAACGCCAAGAACCAATAGGCCAATGCAGGTTCAAGCAAAAATTCCTATCCGGCCCCGAAGCGACCAAAATAATCACACTGCTACCTAGGGAGGGGTTGGAGGGCAAACACGCCCCTGGCCCAGCTGAATTGCGACTGCCGGGGACATGCGGGCAGCCGCCCCTTATAAGGGGTAGGCTGGCCACGCCCCCAGTGCCATTTTGTGCCGTGCCTCAGGGAAGGGGCCGACAAAGCACACGGCAGCCATTGAAATAAAATATGATTCCTTGCTGGACCCACTCCCCAATAATGACACAGACACAGAAATTGGATTAAAATTGGGCCACTTTATTAACTTTTATCATAAACTTTCCTTAATAAACAGTATAGGAGACAAAGGACAGCCCTGTTTAGTACCAGCCTCAAGCTTTACCTCATCTGTAACCTCATCATTTACTCTAATCTTGGCAATCCCTTTCTGATATAACAAGTCAATTACTCTTCTAAATCTATCCCCAAATCCATAACTTTTAACTATTTCCTTAATCGAGGACCATTGTAAAGAATCAAATGCCTTAAAAATGTCCAAAGATATTAATCCCACCTTTTCTTTCGTTTGGTTCACATTATCTATTAAATCTAACACTCTCCTGGTCAAATCAGCCATATGTCTGAGTTTATATATTCACCCATAAATTTATTTAAACGATTAGCCAATATTGCTGTGAAGATCTTAGCATCTTGATTTATAAGAGAGATTGGTCTATACGATTCCACTTTTTCCAAATTCTTTCCACATTTTGGCAACAGAATGATCGTAGTCCTATACCATGAAGTTGGAATTTGTCCACCATCTCATAAATAATAATTTTTATTAAGTCTTTAATAAACATACAGAAAAAGAAAAGAAAACATTAACAGTACATTAACAGTACATTACACTAACAAGTCCATATATCATACTAACAAACATTACTATATGCTAGCACATAACAATATCTATATTCATTAACTACTATTTAACCACCAAATATTAAGAACCTTTATTTCAAAGTCCAAAATAATAGAAAGAAACTTTCTGTACTACCACTAATCTTTTTAACCAATAAAATAAAATAAAAAAACACCCTGTGAATATATACAATGCCCGGAGAGTTTATTTTCTACTCAAGTCCAGAAACTTCTTTGAGATGGTACTGGTCCTGAACTATCACCTGCCATGATAGAGTGATCCACGAATGGTTTCCATATATTCCAGAATCTATTCTCTTTTAAATTATCTCTTTTGACTTTAATCTCCCATGTCAATTTATCGTTCAATGCTAAACTCCACATTTCTTTATACCATTCTCCAACCTGGATATCTACATCGTTTTTCCAATTTCTGGCTATACATTGTCTACCCGTTGTCAGTACAATTTCCAGTAATTCTTTTTCCTCCTTGTTTAAACCCAGATCTTCCACATTCGTTAAAAGAATAGTACCCGACACCAACTTAACACTTTTACCCAATATTTCACCAAATTCATTTTCTATTCTTCCCCAAAAATCCCTTATTTTTTTACAACTCCACCACATATGTTCATATGTTCCATCAAATTCTTTACATCTCCAACATAACTTATCTCTTTTATTATCCATCTGGTAAAGTCTTAATGGTGTCAGGTACCATTGCCACAACATCTTGAAATTATGTTCTTTAATTCTTACAGACATTGTTCTCATAATTCTCTTTTTCCATTTATTTTTCCATTCAGTCTCCCCAATTTTTATATTCAAATTTTGTTCCCACTTCCGTTTCAAATCCTCCTGTGGATCCGCACCTCTATTCAATATATTATAAAGCTTACTTACAAGACCCTTAATACTACTTTCCCCTTTTCTAATCTTCCTTACCAATTCCTCAAATTCCGTAAGTACTCTATCTGACCCTAGTTCTCTTTTATATTTTTTATTCCAATTGTCCACCTTTAACCTCTGAAACCAATTCAAATTTAATATCTCAAACATTTTTTTCCGCTCGGCATCAACATCACATGCTTTTAACCAATCCTTCAATAACAACGTCCCATTTTTATCCAATATTTCTATTTTTTCTTTGTCTAATTTTATTGGGAAACACATCATATCAGTCAATTCCAAGATTGGGGAGAGATTCGGAACCATATCTTTTTTTACCTTCTTCCACACCTCCATGAGACCTTTCATCATAGTATTATTTGACCTTTTCACCTTATCCTTCATTCCCAGAAAATTCAAGTTTCCAATATTTCTGTATTCTTTCATTTCCAATTGTTCCCAAATTACCTTTTCTCTTGCCAAGATCTTCACAACATTCTTGACTTGAAATGCTCGGTAATATACTAAGAGGTTTGGCATACCCAACCCCCCTTTTTTCTGAGACAAATACCATAGTTTCTTTGGAAGCCTAGATTTTTTTCCTCCATTACAAAAGTCATTAAACATTTTTTGAAACTCATTGATTTCTTTCTCTTTTAAATGGATCGCGAGCGTATCAAATAAAAAGTTAATCTTTGGTAACAGTATCATTTTACACATAGCAATCCTTCCAAACCATGACAGCTTTAACTTCTGAAGTTCTCGTATTTTATTCCTAAATTCAATTCTCAAGCTGTCATAATTCAATCGTTTAAGTTCTTCTAATTTGTTTGAAATAATTATCCCTAAATACTTCAACTTATCTTTGATTTGTATATTAAGTGTCGACACCGTCCTACCCATCTCGCTCAATTTCAAATTACACAACATCAATTCAGATTTATCCCAATTTATCTTTAATCCTGTTATAGCTTGAAATACTTGTAGATGATCTTTAATCCTGTCCATTACCTATTCCGGGTGCTTCACCATAAGCAATGTATCATCAGCGTACATGCTCACTTTATTACCCATAATCCCTTCTATATTTGAATCCTCCCTTATACTTTTAGCTAAAATCTCCATTGCCATTATAAACAAAATAGGAGATAATGGACAACCCTGCCTAGTGCCTGCCTCTAGCTTTACCACATCCGTGAGCTCCTCGTTTACTCTAACCCTGGCATTTCCTTTTTGATATAGTAAATCAATAACCCTATTAAATTTATCTCCAAACCCATATTTTCTAACTATTTCCTTAATTGAAGACCACTGCAATGAGTCAAATGCCTTAAAAATATCCAATGATAGTAGTCCCACTTTTTCCTTTGTTTGATTAACACTGTCTATTAAATCTAACACCCTTCTAGTCAAATCCGCCATGTGTCGTCCTTTTAGAAACCCAACTTGATCAACATTTATATATTCCCCCATAAAACTATTTAAACGGTTAGCCAATATTGCCGTGAAGATCTTCGCATCTTGATTTATAAGCGAAATTGGTCTGTACGAATCCACTCTTTCCAAATTCTTACCAGGTTTTGGCAAAAGAACAATTGTGGTGTTATACCATGAAGTCGGGATTGATCCTCCATCTAGTATATAATTATATAACTTCACCAATTTCGGGACCACCACCTCTTTAAATTCTTTGTAAAACTCTGTTGATAATCCATCATCCCCCGGGGCTTTCCCTATCTTCAATCCGTTTATTACCCCCTTAACCTCTTTATCAGTTATCTTTTCCTCCATTTTCTCCCTATGCTCTTGCTTTATCCCATTCCCTAACTGCCTCTCCAATATCCTTTTAAGCTTTTCCATATCTATTTCTTTTTCTGCATATAACACCTGGTAAAATTCCCTAACTATTTTACATTTATCGCTATTCTTATTACACCTTAAACCTTGCCTGTCAACTAACACCCCAATTTCTCTTTTTTCCCTTTTAACCTTAGCTGCTCTTGCTAATAGTTTTGAGTTCTTATTACTAAATTCAAAATATTCTCTATTTAAATAAATCAAGTCTTGTTTAACTTTATCAATATCTTTACCCATTACTTCTGCCTTAAGTCCTTGTAGTTTCAAAAAAAATTTTTTATCTTTACTTTTTGCGTGTTCTTCCTGTAATTGTTTTATTTCCTTTTCTTTTTCTATGTGTTCTGCTTTATACCTTTTATATTTGAGGCTTGCCACTTTTATGCTTTCCCCCCTAAAAACTGACTTCATGGTATCCCATACAATGTTAAAATCAACCTCATTATTATCATTCCATTGCCAACTTTCTTTCCAACTTTCCATAATTGCCTCTTTGCTTTTCTGATCTTTGAACAAATTAGGATCGTACCTCCAATTTCTAACTCTTTGAATATTTTTTGGTGCTTTCAATTCCAAATATACTTTAGCATGATCCGATTCCTTAATAATCCCAATTTCCGTACTTTCTATATCCCCAATTAAGTTTTCCGACAGAAAAACATAATCTATTCTCGAGTAGGTCCCATGTACATGCGAAAAAAAGGAATATGCCCTTTCCAAGCCTTTAAACTCTCTCCACGAATCCTTCAAACCCGTAACTTTCATCCATTTGTCCATCGCCTTCCCTTTCACACCCATTCCACTTCTAGCTATGTTTGTGCAGTCCATTCCTGACCTGATCAAATTAAAATCACCAGCCACAATAATTTTTGCAACATTTTCCAACTCCACTATTTTCCGAATTTTTTCAAGAAACACTACTTGGTGATCATTTGGAGCATAAATATTTACCAACAATATTTCCTCATCCTCCAATTTTCCTCTTAACAACAAATACCTACCCTCTTGATCAGCAATCTTTTTTGTGATTTCAAATCCTAACTTCCTAGAAATCATAGTTGCCACCCCTCTTGCTTTAGATGTTCCAAACGCCATCTCATAGTGTTGCATCCAACCCAGATAAAGTTTATTCGTATCTTTTGATTTCTGATGTGTTTCCTGTAAAAATAAAATATCTGGTCTATCTTTTTTCAACGCCGATTCCAGCCTCCGTCTCTTAAGAACAGAACCTGTACCTTTCACATTCCACGATATTATTTTAATACTATCCATAACCAAATTCTTCTCCCAACTTTAAACTCTCCATCGGGCGTGCCACCAAAAACCCTTCACCATACCCACTACATAAAACACACATTTTTCACTCTCCCCACCTTCCAACGAAAAGTCGCCTCTGTCAACCAAAGAGGGGAGAGGGGGGACCTGCAAGATGCGCCCTACTGCCGGCGCTATGCGCTATTTACCCATTCTACCTCTATTAGATAATTAAGATTACTACAATCTAATGCTCATCCTTCCTTACCTATCTCCTCCTCCATCATAATCAAGGACGGCTCCTCCTCCTCCTCCCCTCGTTGTGGTGTTCCACCTGTTGCCCCACCGGGCTCCTCCCTCCCATATTCCCTCCCCAAAGCTCCAGAATCCATCATTTCCTTCTTAAGATTTTTCCATTCTTCCGAATCTACTTGTACCAATCCCAACAAACTCAGGTATTCCAATGGGTTAGTGCCTTCATCAATAACTTGCATTCTTTTATCATAGAAAAAGCGCAATTGTTGTGGAAATCTCCAATTATACCTTATATTTTTACCCATCAATAATTTAGTAACAGGCCTCATCTTATATCTCCATGTTCTTTCTTTTAGTGAAATATCATTGTAGACTTCTACATCTGAGCCATCAAATTTCAACGCATCTGAACCAACACTTTTCAGATGAGCCATTACTTTTAATTTATCTGCCCAATTTGCAAATTTAACCAACACATTTCTTTGAGCCACTCTCCCTCTTCTTGGACCCACCCGGAATACACTTCCTAAATCCTCCTGAACAAATTCCTTCCCCATTTTTAAACCATTTAACCACTGAACCACCCTCTCTCTTAACAGATCCGGAGTGCGTTCCGGTACCTGACGGATCAAAATGTTCTGCTTTCTCATCATATCTTCGACAGCATCTATCCTCATTTCTTGTTCCTGCAGTTTTAACTTACTGTCCCGCACCACCTCCTGAGTCCCTTTTACTTCCTTCTTTACCGCATCCACCTCGATTTGAACCACTTTCAGCATTCCCTCAAATTTATTCAAACTTAAGTCCACCTTTTTGGTATAATCTGTCAGTGTTGACATCATCTTTTCTTTCCTTTTGAACATTTCATTTTTATCTTTCACCCTTGAAGCCTCATTTTTCTCCATTTTTTGCGACAACTTGCCAATTTCCACCATAATTTGAGTCTGGTCCAATGACACTATGGGCAGAGCTGTTGGCTGAACAAATTCATCCATTGGTGCTTTTTCAATCTTCTTAGGTTTTACAACCTGTTCTTCTTCTCTTGCTTTCGCTCTCGTACCTTTATCCATGATGATGTAATATATTTCAAACCCAATGTTGCAGATCGCTGTAACAATTCCAATACAGTAAGGCTTACTACACTGCAGCCATAGGTTCCACCAATACAACCGGCAAGTTCTTATGTCAGCAGAAGATCCAAAATTTACTGTAATCCACAACGATGAAATAAAGGAAAACAAAAGAAAACAGCTCTCCAAACAGGCAGTTTAAAAGTAAAAATTGTCAACCACCAATAATCCTTTCCCACAAAACCAGCAGTCAAATGACGTCTTCCAACCACGGCAAAAAGGCTTCAAAAAGACAGTTAATCAGGTTGCTGAGGGGGGGGGGGGAGCTCAGAAGGAAAGAAAAATCCAGCCACCAAGGGGTTAAGGTGAGAAGTTAAGCAGCTATTTGTAATCCACACGGTGATGGAACCCTGCAATCAAAGCCACATAATCCTTCCTTTGAAGTGGATAATCAAAACACCCTTTTCCAGCGAGTGCCTTAACTTTGAAGTGAGAAGAGCCCCCCCCCTCTTCCCCCTCTTCCCTAAATGAGCAGGCAGCTTAGGCAGAAGAGAAGAGAAAGAAAAAAAAACAAACTCCCACAGCTTCTCCTCTTTTCAAGTCCAGAGAGGGGGTAGAAAAAAAAGAAAAAGGAAAATTAATCTTATTGATCTCAGAGTGTAGCGCGGTCCTCTGGTATGTAGAAAAAAAAAACCACAGTCTATACACGATCACTTTCGTTTTCCCTGACCGTCGCCATTACAGTACCTCCAGCTCTTCCCCCCCTTTTTTCTTCTTCTGAGAAACTCAGCCGGTTTTATAGCTTATAGCTAAGAATGTAGCTCCCTTCAGGCACTTACACACAAATTGCCTTCACTCCAGCCGCTTCATGCCACTTCTAAAACCAGTTCCAAAGCCTTCTCCTCACTCTCGCTGATCCCGTTCCTCGGCTCTCCAGCAGAAAAGCCACGACTACCGTCACAGCTCAACCGCCCAGAAAAGCCTCCCGAACTTCGATCATCCAGCTTCAAAAGCTCAGCAAACTTTCCAAGGAGACAGGCAAGGATCTTAACTTTAAGCTTTACCACTTGAAAATTTTTCTATTCCACTCCTTCACATCGTTCACCACTTTGTTGAGCGCGAGCGTCCGAAACTAGATGTTACACAGCGGCCATCTTAGCCAAGCCCCCCTTGTCCACCATCTAATATATAGTTATATAGTTTTACCAACTTTGATACCACAACATCTTTAAATTCCTTATAGAAATCAGCTGGTAATCCATCCTCTCCCGGAGCTTTCCTCAGCTTCAAACCTGTAATTACCTCCTTTACCTCCTTCTCCGAAACTTGTTCTTCCATTTTATCCCGATGTTCCTGTTTTATTCCAATCATTATTTGCCTCTCCAAGATCCTTTTAAGCTTTTCCACATCTATCTCTTTTTTTTGCATACAATGCTTGATAAAATTCCTTCACAATTTTACATTTATCACTAATCTTATTACCCCTTACCCCTTAATTATTAACCAAAACTCCAATTTCCCTTTTTCCCTTTTAGCTTTTGCAGCTCTCACCAATAATCTTGAGTTTTTATTACTAAATTCAAAGTATTCTCTATTTAAGTAAATCAAGTCTCTTTTTACCTTTTCTATATCCTTACCCACCATTTCAGCCTTCAACCTTTGTAATTTAGCGAAAAAATTTTTATCCTTCTTTTTTGAATGTTCTTCCTGCAACTGTTTTATTTCCTTTTCCCTTTCATCCTGTGCTGACTTATACTTTTTATAACTGTTACTTGCCAATTTTATACTTTCCTCTCTAAAAACCGACTTCATGGCATCCCAGACCACATTAAAATTTACCTCATCATTATCATTCCATTGTCAACTTTCTATAATTTGTTCTTTTCATTTTTGATCTTTGAATAAATTAGGATCGTATCTCCAATTTCTCCCTCTTCTACTGTCATTTTGTAACCTCAGTTCCAGAACCACTTTAGCATGATCTGACTCCTTGAAAATTCCTATATCCATCTTCTCAATATTTGTAACCATATTTTCAGTTATAAACACATAATCTATTCTAGAGTAGGATCCATGAACGTGTGAAAAATAAGAATATGCCCTTTCCAATCCCTTAATTTCTCTCCAAGAATCTTTCAAACCTAGTGCAACCATTCAACTGTCCAAAATCTTCCCTTTGATACCTACTCCACACCTTGTTAAATTTGTGCAATCCAAATTTGACTTTATCAAATTAAAATCACCTGCCACTATCATCTTTGCCGATTTTTCTATTACCACAATTTGACGAACCTCTTCCAAAAATTCAGCTTGATGTTGATTTGGAGCTTGAATATTTACCAAGGTTATTTCCTCATCATCTATTTTCCCTTTCACTATCAGATATCTGCCTTCTGGATCCGAGATACTCTTTGTTATCTCAAATCCTAGTCAAGCAGAAATCAGGATTGCAACTCCTCTTGCTTTTAAAGTACCAAATGCCTTTTCATAATGCTGCATCCAACCTAGAAAATTTTTGTTTGAATCCTGTGATTTTTGATGAGTTTCCTGTAAAAATATTATATCAGGTCTATCCTTCCTCAAAACCGATTCTAACCTCCTCCTCTTAATAACAGAACCTGTACCTTTTACATTCCACGTTAAAACTTTAATATTTCTCATATTTTATTTCAAAATTGCCTTCTCTTACTTCCAAGCTCTCCATTAGGTGTGCTACCTTGAACCCATCACAATTAAAATAAGACAACATACAAAAAACACACAAAGCTACCCTCTCCACTTTCTTCAAAAAAGAAACCGCCTTCATTCTCCAAAGAGGGGAGGGGGGCATGCACGATGTGCGTGACAATTGATGCTCAGTGCACTATCCCCCATCTAAAATCTATTTATATAACAATGCTGCGTACTATTCAATTACTCACTACTCCTTGCTTAACTCTTCCTCCACCACAATCAGTGACAACTCCTCCTCTTCTCATCCCTGCTGCCCTCCACCAGTGGCGCCACCCGTGTCTGCCCCCTCATAATCTCTTCTTATTGCGCCCGAATCCAACAAATCTTTTCTGAAAGCTACCCACTCCTCAGAACCCACCTTAACCAAATCAAGCAAACACAAATACTCCAGTGGATCAGTCCCGGCATCAATGACCTGCATTTTTTTTCATAGAAAAATCTTAACTGCTGTAGAAATCTCCAATTATATCTTACACCTGTTTTCATCAACATTTTGGTTACCGGTTTCATCTTATATCTCCAAGCTCGTTCTTAATAGAGATATCATTATATACTTCCACATCAGAGCCAGTGATTTTCAGAACACCAGAACCAGCTTGTTTTAGAAAGGCCATTACCCTAAGTTTATCTCCCCAATTTGCAAATTTGACCAAAACATTTCTTTGAACCACTTTTCCTCTTCTTGGGCCCACTCTATATGCACTTACAATATCCTCCTGTACAAAATCCTTTCCCATTTTCAAATTATTTAACCACTGAACAACTCTGTCTCTTAGCTGGTCTGGCGTCCTTTCAATCAAATGATGTATCACAATATTCTGTTTTCTCATCATTTCTTCCATAGCATCAATCCTTTTTTTCATGTTCATCAATTTTCGCCTTATTCTCCCTCACACCTTCCTGTGTCCCTTTTATTTCCCCTTTCATAGCCTTCACCTCATTTTGCATCAATTTCACATTTCCCTCTATTTTTTGCAAACTTAATTCTACTTTTTTGGAAAAATCCACAACAGTTGTGACCACCTTATAAGAGAAGATGCAAAAATAGAAGGGATAATGGGTAATAAAATAAGTTTATATGCAGATGATACACTGATAATTGCTAAGCATCCTGAGAGGGTTATGGATAGGATTAAAATACAACTCAAGGATTTTGAGGATATTATGGGCCTGATGATAAATTGGGATAAATTGGAAATGATGTTGTGTAACATGGGAGAAGGGGAGAGGAAAAAGATTGAGGGATTAAGTAATATACAAATTAAAGATAAATTGAAATATCTGGGGATAATTATATCAAATAGATTGGAAGAACTTAAAAGATTGAATTATGACAGTTTGAAAATGGAATTTAAGACTAGAATACAAAGTTTTAAAAAGTTGAAGCTGTCATGGTTCGGGAGGATTGCAATTTGCAAAATGATGTTGTTACCGAGAATTAACTTTTTATTTGATGCACTTGCAATCCAAATGAATGAAAAGGAGATTAATGAGTTTCAAAAGCTGTTTAATAATTTCTGTAATGGAGGTAAAAAGCCTAGATTATTAAAGAAATTATGGTATCTACCTCAGAAAGAAGGTGGTTTAGGACTACCGAATTTAGCTGCATATTATTGTGCCTTTCAAATTAAGAATGTTGTGAAGATCTTGGCAAGAGAAAAAGCAATTTGGGAAGAGATTGAGATGAAAGATTTTAGGAATATAGGTAAAATGATTTTTTTGGGAGGTAAGGTTAGAATGACAGTTACTAGTAATACAATGATGAAGGGACTTATGAACGTGTGGAAAAGATTAAAGAAGGATTTGGCCCCAAATATCTCTCCAATTTTGGAATTAGTAGATATGGCATGCTTTCCGATAAAAATAGATAAAGGAAATATTGGATAAAAATGAAGTTTCTTTGGTGAAAGATTGGATACAGATCTGTAGAGATGAAGATAAGAAGAAAAAGTTGTTTGAACAGTTGAAAATGAATTGGTTTCAGATAATGAAGGTTAATAATTGGAATCGTAAATATTGGAGAGAATTTGATATAAACAGAGAAAAAACGGAATTTGAAGAACTGGTTCTAAAAACTCAAAAAGGAGATAGAAGTATTAAGGGTCTAGTTAGCAAACTTTATGTTTTAATAAATAGGGAGGGCGATCCACAGGAAGATTTGAAATTGAAGTGGGAACAGGATTTGAACATAAAGATAGAAAAAGAGAAATGGAGAAATAAGTGGAAAAAGAGGATAATGAGAACTATGTCAGTAAGAATTAAAGAGCATAATTTTAAAATCTTGTGGCAATGGTATCTGACACCAGTGAGGTTACATCAGATTGACAACAAAAAGGATAACTTATGTTGGAGATGTAAAGATACTATTGGAACTTATGAACACATGTGGCGGAGTTGTAAAATGATAAAGGACTTTTGGAGAAGAATAGAAAAAGAAGTTGGGGAAATATTGGGTAAGAAAATTAAACTGGCGTCAGGTACCATTATGTTAACAGATGTGGATGGCATGGGTTTAAACAAGGAGGAAAAAGAGTTATTAAAAATAATCTTAACAACAGGCAGACAATGTATTGCTAGACATTGGAAAAATGATGTGACTATACAGATGGGAGAATGGTATAAAGAAATGTGGAATCTAGCATTGAATGATAAACTGACGTGGGAGATAAAAGTAAAAAGGGATAAGATGAAAGAGAATATATTCTGGAGTATTTGGAAGCCCTTCGTGGATCATTCCCTCATGGGTCCAGAAAGTAATAGACCTGTACCAACTCAAAGTAATTTTTGGAGGTAAATATTGGGATACTGAGCTTTCCAGGGCATTGTAAATAAGAACAGGGCGAATTGTAACGTGAAAATTTTGAACCTTGATAAATCAAAATATTACTGAACTGTGTTATGAGATGGATTCAGTGGTAGTAACAAGTAAAGAGTTTTTGGGAAGATTTTTTGAAATAGGTTAGATGTTAACTACTAAATTATAATTAAACGTTCTTTTAGGGGATGTTCTACATATAAAAGGTATTGGATCAATTATCATATATGGTGGTTACTTTTGTGAAATATATGTATTTTCTTTTTTATGATGTATTGTTTTGTGTATGTTTGTATATTTTTGAAAAAGTCAATAAATTTTTTATTAAAAATAAATAAACTTTCCCTAACTACCGTTAAGGACCAAATGGGCCATAATAGCACTGGTAAGGAGTGAATCTAATTCCAAAACCAACAGAGTGCATGTCACAGATTGCTACCACTGCAACAAACTGTGGTACCCTGTCAACAACCTTTTCCCACTGAAACACGTTTTGACTCTTGTCAGGATGCTATTTGTTAGCTCCTGATTGTAAAATGCCTCCGGTCAATAATGGAGGGATTGCATGCTAGTTAAGCATGGCAACAGGTTTAGTTATCAGCTGGTTGGCCATAACCAGTTTGTCTTGACCTTGTCCTCCCTATCGCCAACCAACTCCCTATCTGCCAGATTAAATGGGTCATGCACTTTCTCCTTACCAGTGTTAGCTGCCAAAGTGACCAAGTAATAAACAAAAACATAACCCCATAGCTCAACCATCAGCAACAGTGTGGGATGGGTGAAAATGCCAAGAACCAATAGGCCAATGCAGGTTCAAGCAAACATTCCCATCTGGCCCCGAAGCGACCAAAATAATCACACTGCTACCTAGGGGGGGTGTTGGAGGGCAAACACGCCCCTGGCCCAGCCGAATTGCGACTGCCGGGGACATGTGGGCAGCCACCCCTTATAAGGGGTAGGCTGGCCATGCCTCCGGCGCCATTTTGTGCCGTGCCTCAGGGAAGGGGCCGACAAAGTGCACGGCAGCCACTGTGCGTTCCTTGCTAGACCCACTCCCCAATAACGACACGGACACAGAAATTGGATTAAAATTGGGCCACTTTATTAACTTTTATCATAAACTTCCCTTAACTACCGTTAAGGACGAAACGGGCCGTAATAGCACTGAATCTAATTCCAAAACCAACAGAGTGCATGTCACAGATTGCTACCACTGCAACAAACTGTGGTACCCTGTTGTCAACCTTTTTCCACTGAAACACGTTATTGACTCTTGTCAGGATGCTACTTGTTAGCTCCTGATTGTAAAATGCCTCCGGTCAATAATGGAGGCATAATAGCAACAGGTTTAGTTATCAGCTGGTTGGCCATAACCAGTTTGTCTCGACCTTGTCCTCCTTATGGCCAACCAACTGCCTATCTGCCAGATTAAATGGGTCATGCACTTTCTCCTTACCAGTGCTAGCCGCCACACGGGGAGGAGTTCACCGACTCACCGCCCCACCCTGTCTGCACACACGGTCAACAGGCCCGTTTGCAAAGCCGTCAGGAAGAGGCCCATGCCTCGAATGGAGAGATGCACCCCATCACCACGATACAAGCTGGGGTCCTGTATGCGTATCAGGGGATGCGGGACTACTATCCCCAAACTGGTGGTATAAAGATACCAGGCTACTGCCCTGTGCACAGACTGCTGTGCCTGGTCAACAGCACGAGGATCACCACCTCCCCAGTAAGAAACACGTGTCACCATCTGTGACCACATGATCCGCACCTGTGGCCAGCGGTGGCCCAGCAGGCTAAGATTGCTGCGAATGGCGAGGAGCAAAGTGACACTCGTGATCTGTGCCAGATTATTCCCACCCAGATGTATCACCAGGACATCCGGTGGACCTCGTTCACCCATGGACATCAGGAATGGGAGCAGTGCATGCCACCTCACTCCTTGGAAACTGAACCACTGGAGACGCGCCACCCCACCTATGCCCAGGTGGATTCCCCATGCGGTGGATGCAGCATGTCGGACAGCCCAATAAACCTAGCTGTGACCGACGATCCACACCCTCGCCGGTGCCATCGGGCAGTCAGGAGCTGAAAGAAAAGAAAGAGAAGGGGAACCAGCAAGGTGCTACTGCAACATACGAGCGGAAACGCATAGATCCCTACCTCCCCATGGACCGTATATCATCCTCAGAGTATCCATAAGCCGCTACTGAGGTAGCGGCACCGATGTGGAATGAATGGGTCTCATAACGCACCACAGAGAGGCCGAGCAGTGTAACCTTCCAGAATTGGTACTTGGTGAAGGGTAATGCATCCTGGTGACAAAAGAGGGAACCAGGGGCATAACCACGCAGGGCCAGGAAAGAATGCAAAGCTCGCACCAGGCAGATGGGAACATTGCTACACATGTAAATGGTGATTAAACTACCCCTGCCCCTCTGTTCAGTCTTAGAAAAATGAATGGTCAGGCGTACCCAGTCCTGAGACATTAAGACATCAGACAGCTCCAATACCCTGCGGGATGCATCCCTACGGGATCCAACAACCAGCTCGCTGATTCTGAGTGCCCCAAAAAACACGAACGTGGAGGCAGCATGGAAGAGAACCACCTCGTACTGGTCCCTGCAAATGACCGGCCAAACCCAGGCCAGGCGCGTAAGGAGGTCAGGGGAAACCGGCTGCTGAGAGTCGGGGCAAGGGCCACGTTCACACGCCCAACCCTCCAACACCCAGCAAATCCAAAAATCAGATGTGGCGTCCAAAAGTCCATTGACCTTAGCATGAAAAGCCAATGCCGACAGATGCCCACCAATGGTGCGGGCCACCAGCCCCTAGCTATGAAGATGCACCATAAAGTGGAGGAGGTGGTCAACCAGGATGGGCCAAAACCTGGCAGGGAAGCCTCTTGATGGAACGTCTCGAAGGCCCAGTGTGTGAGAGTGTATGCCTTACGGGTGCTGCTAGCCAGCGTCAAACCAATGGCCTGGTTCACTTCTCCATGCCAAACTTCCACATCTCAGCCGGGAGTGTCAAAGGAAGCTTGTCGGTTTCCGGTGCCAGGGCCCGGAACCAATCTATCTGTAGGTGGATAAAGTGTCGGCAATGTCATTATTTATACCAGGAACATGCCTAGCTTTGAACAGTATATTGAGGTGTAAGGCCCGCGACACAAAACAGCGGACCAGAGCCATAATCCTGGTTGAACAGGATGTCTTGACATTGACTATGTGGACCATGGATGCATTGTCGCACCAAAAGTGGACCACTGAGTCAGCCCAAGTCTCCCCCCCACAGCATGAGTGCACCGAGAATGGGAAAAAACTCCAGAAATGTAAGGTTGCGAAGCAAGGCAGTGCCTTGGCAAGCCCTCCGGCCACTTGCCGAACGACCAGTGTCCATTGAAGTAAATGCCGTAGCCAAACGCTCCGGATGCATCCGACTGGACCTGAAACACGGGTGCAGCCGAACTTTCAGCGCACAGAAGGAAATTCCATTGTAATCTGGGAGGAATCCTAACCACACCCTGAGGTCATCCCTGGTACCCCTCGTGAGTCGGACCCTGTGGTGCTTCCGGGTTAAGCCAACCATAGCATCACACAGGCGCCTGGCAAAAGCCCAGCCAGGGGTGATGACCCTGCATGCAAAATTGAGGTATACGTGCAGCACCTGTAGGTCATGAAGGGAGGCTTTGCGCTTAGCAAGGATGTCCCAAATAGCATCCGAAATGCGGGCTATTTTGTCAATGGGCAACCTAGATGTCTGTGCCACCGTATCTATCTCAATTCCCAGGAAAACCAAAGTGGTGGCAGGTCCCTCAGTCTTTTCAGGAGCCAATGGCACCCCCAATTCGGCCATAAGCCCCTGAAACGTGAGTAGCAGATGTTTGCATGCCCCAGAGCCTGCAGCAGCACTGAACTAAAAATCATCTAGGTAATGTGCCACCAAATGTGCTCCGGAGCGGCGAACAAAAGCCCAATGTAGAAATGAGCTGAAATGCTCAAAGGCTGCGCATGAAATAGAACACCCAAAAGGCATGGCCTTGTCGGCAAAATATTGCACCTGAAATCGAAAACCCAACAGATCAAAATCATCCGGGTGGACCAGGAGAAGGCGAAACGCGGACTTGATGTCGCATTTGGCCATGAGTGCCCTGGGTCCACACACACAAACCATACTAAGCGCCTGGTCAAAGGATGCCTACCGGACCAAGCAAAGTTAATCTGGTATAGGGTCATTGACAGACGTACCAGCAGGGTAGGACAAGTTGTGAATTAGATGGAACTCGCCAGGGGACCAAGCCAAGGGGTGACACCTTCAGATTTGGAAAAGGAGGCACAAGAAAGGGTCCCGCGACCGGCCCTTCCTGAACCTCCTTTAATATCTTAGTCCTGGCCAAATCTTCCCTGCCCCTTAATGATACTAAATTAGGAGCATCCTGGGGCGCATGAGCACCCTCAAAGGGGATGCAGAACCCTGTAGAAAAACCCCTCAAAATATAATCTGCGTCATCCCTTTTCGGGTAGATGCATAGCCAACGCTCCAACACATCAATTTTGATTGAGGAGGGGGCCTTTTGAAGATGATGCCGAGTCGGGGTTAGCACGGCCCACACCCTGCTGACCTCTTCCCCTCCCCCATGATTCCCCGCAGACTGGGGCAAGCAGTGGCAGAGTGTGACCCGAGACAGATAGTGCACTCATGCCAGTATTTGCACTGCTCCTGGGAACATCCTGCTGCGGACAAAAAGTTCCAGCACAGCAGGCAGGCTGGAACCACCTGCCCCACTGCTTGGTGGGGTGACTGTGCAGTGCTTGGCCGCTGAACGGCATGGCCGCAGTGGTATTGTTCACCCACAGCCGGGCGGGACGGGGTCAAGTATAACAACCAGAGAAGTTGGTTGGGTTCATCCCAATGCATTTCCGGGTGAAGCGCGACCCGCACACGGAATTCCTCATCGTACGCCAGCCATGCTTGCCCCGGAAAATCAACATAGGCACGGTAAATAATATCTAGGTACTGGATAAGGGGGATGGCCAAATCTGGGCAGGCCCTGATTGACACAGCCGCATATATCAAGTATGCGGGTAACCAATTGGCCCATGTGCGCGGGGGTTTGCGACGACAGGCCAACTCCTTGTCCCTGTCATCCTCCTTCTCCTTCTCGTCCCTAGTGGGCTCCCTGTTCAACAAACTGAAAAAATCAACGTACTCCCTCCACCAAATCTTGTCCCTCGTGGCAGGCAATAAATGGTCGCCCAAAGGCAGGGAGACGCCCGCAGTCGGGAGGGCCGAAGTTGGAACCGTGTGGTAGCCAACATTAGCTGGGGGGCCATAAGGCCATACCGGATATGGCAAGGTCGGGCCTGCAGGCGGCACCCCGGGCAGCACAGGTTGTGGTGTCTGAAGTATAGCAGGCTGGGCCGTAGTCATGGGTAACTGGTGCATAGGCCAGGGCCATGCCTGTGCAATTGGCTGTGAAACAGCGGGTAAGATGTGTGAACTGACTTGACCAGCATACTCACCCGTCGCCGCCCCCACCAGGGGTTCCAGCCGGTCCAGGTTGTCGGAGATCGTGATCGAAATCGAGCTCTCCTTGTGCTGGCCCAAAGATCCTGGTTGGGCCGTGCCAGCACCCAGCATTGGTGCAGTTGTGCTGGCACTGGGCGGGCCAGCACTGCACTGGGGTGCGGCCAGGAGTGCGGCCTCCAGGCAGGCCAATCTCCAATCCAGGGCAGCCAGGGGAAGGGCACTCCCACCCCCACAGCCGGCTGCCCGGTGTGCCCGAAGGCATCAGCGCCGATGGGCAGGCCCGCCACGCATTCCAGGGCTGCAAAACAGTCCTCAATAGACAAGGGGCTGCCCGTGGCAGCCCCTTGCCTCAAGTGCCAGCCCTGCGGGCAGACAGGCACAGAGGAGGCAGCCCCTGGGGCCAAGGCCCCCTCACAATCCATGAAGCCAGAGGTGGCCATTGCGCCTGCCTGCCCCACGGCCTGTGCCACAGGAGCAGACCTACCCCCCCCGCCCGAGCCCTCCAACTGGGCGGAGGCCCAAGGTCCATTGGCGGTGCGGGCCGGGTACGAGGTCCAGCCCTGGGCCACACAGAGCTGTGTAGGCATCGTGCTGCTGCTGCTGCGCCGCTGGGTGCAGCCTTCTTTTTGGGCACCATGCGCCCACCGGCAGCCCACAGCCGAAGCCCCGATCGAGGCTGGAAGGAGTCAGCATGGTCCGCCTGTTCCCAGGTGAACTGCGCATAGCCAAGGCTCGCTGCCAGCAGTCGCCGGAGCGAGCTGCAAAATTCGGCTGGGCTGAGAGGGAGACACAAACAAACGCACCTCTGGCCCAGCCGAATTGTGATTGCCAGGGACATGTGGGCCACCACCCCTTATAAGGGGTAGGCTGGCCATGCCCCCAGCGCTATTTTGTGCCGTGCCTCAGGGAAGGGGCCGGCAAAGAGTGCGGCAGCCATTTTGTCGCCGCGCATTCCATCTTGTTGTAAAAGCTCTGCAGAGTGGTGGAATTTCAGCATTACTTCCCTGTGTTTAGACAAGAAGGTATTGCACTGGTACAAAACCTCATATCTTCTTCCCTAACTCTATCCAGCATCCTCAGTGAAGTTCAGCATGAATTCTTGGATGTGCTGAACAATTCCTTGTCATATAAATTGTTTTGTGTAAAAATGCTGAAGGTATGCTATGCTTCAGTCAGGTCTCAATGTCATCATGCTTGCCTTTCTGAATGTTGCTCTCATTTGTCTCTACACATCTCTGTACGAGTGGATTTTCAACACTTCTTCATATCAAAACAACAAGGCAAGAGGTAGACTGAATGTTGAGAATGATGCGAGGTTGCCTTTAACAAAAACTCAAGCATTAAGTATGAAGCTGGTTTCTCAGATGCAAGTATAACCATTACATTAAATATTAGATTAGGATTATATTCTGGGGAAAAATCAATTATACAATGTTTGTTATCCTGTTAGGCAAAAGTCACAAGTGGGTTGCAACTCAAAAAAGGTTGGGAAACACTGCTTTACTAAGTCAAATGATCAAATGTTTGGTTTTTCTCTTTTCCAACTACCTTCTGCTTTTTCTAGCAGTTCTGTTTTCAGTAAGTTTTCAGTATATGTTCCAATCCCAAAAAAGGGCAATGCCAAAGAATGCTCAAATTATCGAACAATTGCGCTCATCCCACACGCCAGCAAGGTGATGCTCAAGATAATACAGGATAGACTTCAGCAGCATGTGGAAAGAGAATTACCAGAGGTGCAGGCTGGTTTCAGAAGAGGCAGGGGGACTAGAGACCACATTGCCAACATACGTTGGATCATGGAGAAAACAAAGGAATACCAGAAACAAGTTTACTTTTGCTTTATTGACTACACTAAGGCATTTGATTGTGTGGATCACAACAAGATGTGGCAAGTGATTAAAGAGATGGGAATACCAGAGCACCTCATATGCCTCCTGAGAAATCTGTACATGAACCAAGAAGCAACAGTTAGGACAGAACACGGAATGACAGAGTGGTTTGGAATAGGAAAAGGAGTAAGACAAGGCTGCATTTTGTCACCCTGCTTATTCAACTTATACACAGAGCACATAATGCGCAATGCAGGGATGGAGGAATCACAATATGGGATCAAAATTGCTGGGAGAAACATCAACAATCTGAGATATGCAGACGACACCACCCTAATGGCAGAAAGTGAGGAAGACCTAAAGAATCTCTTGATCGGTTTGAAGGAAGAGAGTGCAAAAGCTGGCTTGAGACTCAATATCAAGAAAACCAAGATAATGGCAACAGGCCCGATCAGTTCCTGGAAAATAGATGGGGAAGAAGTAGAAGCAGTGACAGATTTTACATTCTTAGGATCTAAGATCAATGCAGATGGAGATTGCAGCCATGAAATAAAAAGGCGACTGATTCTTGGGAGACAAGCTATGAGAAACCTGGGGAACATAGTGAAAAGCAGAGACATCACCTTGAAAACAAAAATTAGAATAGTCAAAGCAATGGTATTCCCAGTGGTGATGTACGGATGTGAGAGCTGGACAATTAGGAAAGCTGAACGCAGAAGAATAGATGCCTTTGAGGTGTGGTGTTGGAGGAGAGTTTTGAGGGTACCCTGGACAGCGAGGAGAACAAATAGGTCAATCTTAGAAGAAATCAACACTGACTGCTCAATAGTAAAGATGAGGCTAAAGTACTTTGGGCATCAAATGAGAAGGGAGGATTCACTTGAGAAGGCCATGATGTTGGGAAAGGTGGCGGGCAAAAGAAGAAGGGGGAGGCCAAGGATGAGATGGATAGATGGTATTGTAGACACAATGGGCACAGAACTGGGAGGACTGAGGGGGATGGTGGAGGACAGAGGCGCCTGGAGAACGATGGTCCATAGGGTTGCAAAGGGTCGGAATCGACTGTGCGACTGAACAACAAAAAAAGTTTTGTTTGATCATGATATGTCTAAAGTACAATTTCAATTTAATCATTTTAGATTCCAGTGAGAATTCAGGCTTGGTCTATGGCAGGGGTCAGCAAACCTGGCTCTTCAGATGTTCTTGGACATCAATTCCCAGAAGCCTTGATCAGCAGATGTACTGACTTGGGTTTCTGGTAATTGAAGTCCAAGAACACTTGGAGAGCCAGGTTTGCTGACCCTTGGTCTATGGCATGTGCAAAAGCCTTCTTCAACATCACATTTAATGAATCAGCATTTACATCCCCTCAGCTTTCTTTATTATCTGGCATGGGAACAAATTTACAATGAAAAAGAAAAAAAGGAGAACATAGTTTTATGGCAACTTAAAGACTAACATTTGTTTCAACATGAGCTTTCATGGATCAAAAACTATTGGCTCAGTATGCCCTTGTCCACATCCTATGTCCAAGGCTCAAACTGAGTCAAATCTGCTTGTCTTCAATCTTTGTTGTTGTTGAGTTGCACAGTCGGTTCCGACCCTTTTGCGACCCTATGGACCATTGTCCTCCAAGCACCTCTGTCCTCCACATACCTGTCAAGTATCCCAGATTGGCCGGGATTTCCCGTATTTCAGTGCTCATTCCTCCAATTTCCCGCTGCCATCCCGTAATTTGACCGGTGGGGAAAGTAGTTACTGCGCATGGGTTCTGCTCATAAGGGTTCTGCACATGCACAGAAGGGTTCTGCTTAGAAGGGTTCTGTGCATGCGCATAAGGAATTGTTGCTGCGCATGCATGGCTGGGCCGGAGCAGTTCCCGGATTTTCCGGAGCCGCACTTGACAGGTATTGTCCTCTATCATCATCCTCAACCTGCCCAGCTCTGTGCCCACTGTGTCTACAATACCATCTAGCCATCCCATCTTTGCCCACCCCCTTCTTATTTTGCCCTCCACCTTTTCCAGCATCAAAGCTTTCTCAAGTGAATCCTCTCTTCTCATTTGATGTCCAAAGTACTTCATCTTCATCTTTACTATTTGACCTTCTAAGGAGCATTTAAAACTAAAACATTGTGTGCTTGGTTGCCCTCTCCCTGCCCCTTAGTTTTGTCAGCATGCTGGAACAGATTAACAGAACTACTGCTTTAGTAAATGCTTCATTGTCCATTTTTTAAAATCTGTAATCTGCAACAACATAATGTGGACAATATTCACCTTGGTCTCCAGCAATGTATGTTTCACCCAAGACAGAATTTGGATTGTATATTTGCCTCACACATCAAGTGTTGTAGCCCTGAATATTTATATACTGTATCTTTGTCTTCAGTTTGCAACCCTCCCATGTATTTCTTAAAATAAAAAATAAAAAAGACAAAATCACTACACCTTGCTTTATGATTTTGAGAAATGAGAGACCAAATTTTGACAATTCTCTCTCTCTCTCTCTCTCTCTCTCGCTCTCTCTCTGCTTTTTACACCCACTTCTATCCAGGGATAGAAGATATTTTAGCATGTGTTAAGTTGTACATAAATTGCATTGAATACTAAGAGAAAGTTATTTTGTTAATGGGAAAGCAAAAGCATAGTGCTTGTGATCACAAGATATTCCAATGGACATGAGACAAGAAAATAGTACATTTGCTTTCTGTTTTCACTGAGAAATGTTTTCTGTGTTTAATTGCTCATCCAAGCAAAACACTCAGGCATTCAAAATGCCATAGAGATTCATGCTTGTGGCAGCTCAATGACAAATGAATTTTACTGTTAGGTTACAATAGAAACTATAGTTTCATGCTAGTGTGACTTGAAGTTGAAAGTTCTTTGAATTTGGAAGCATATATCACAACTCATCAAAATATGAATTATATCAAAAAGTATAATTGCTCATCTGTCAGGAAGCATATAGCAAAGCAAATATATTTTCTTTTATTTCTACCACCCTATCTATGCATTCCCATTTACAGAATATTTTCTAATCCTATGTCTCAGTAGGTGGGCAATGGAACTTCCTTCCTGGAAAATAGAGTCAATTCTAAAGATGGAACAACAAGTCTGAAGAGCACTATTATTGAGGCTGAGGTTTCCAAAATAGAAATATATAAATACAAGATACTGTATAATAACAAAAAGAAAAAAAGAGAGAGGGGAAAAGAGAGACACTTATATAACTACTCTGTGCACCCACCACCTTAGCGGGACATTATACATCTTCATATAATTATTCTATATACAACATTTCATTTATTTGTTTATATTTCTCCCCTCTTTCAAGAATGTTATATATTCTGGTCCAGGCCTTCCTCCTTTCCTCTTCACCCCATATCTCTCTAAACTCAGACTTTAAAAAATACTGTATCCCTATTTAAGTTTTAATTCACAAGTCAGTTTATCATTTATTGCCATATTTCACACCTCCTTATACTAGTCATCCAGATCAAATTCGCAAATCATTTCCCATTTTTCTTGGCAAGAACCAATTTCAGAACTGTTACCATTATAATAATCATAATCCTTCTTGTTCATTTCTGTTTGTTTGGTTCCAAATTCCATTGTTCAGTGCCTGGAGCTCTGGTAACTGGTTTTAGTGCCTATGATTGAACATGCCTACAGGTTCATTTGCAACCCTTTTTAGCTATACAATGAGTCTACTGACCTGCTACCACTTATGTAGTCCTTCATGCTTTCAAGGCAGAATGCCTGAGTATGGCTTATCTTTTTCTTTTACACTGAGTCTGCAGAAAAGAGGCTAATTTAAGGGCAGGTAGGAAAGGCTGAATGGAATAAATCAGGTGGAAAGGTGGACGAGATAGCCAGATCATTCAGTGGCCTAGCCTAGGTTTCAGTCTACTATTCCATATTTCTTTCTTGTTCATCAAGCTTCCTCAGAAACAAAGTAAGAGTTAATATGTGCCCTTTCCCTTAAATTGTTTGCTTTTATAACAGAAACCAAGGTTTCTTGTCAGTCTTTTGTCTTTCAATCTCTGTCAGGATCTGCTGTGCCTCTAATGTTTAAAAGCCCTGAAAGTAACACAGCTATAATTTTCTCCACTGTCTTCCATTGTTCAATTAATCACTGTCACTTCTATTATTCAAAATATGTCATAATGCATTTTTTCTTATTAAAGTAATTGATGAAGCAGCATATCATTCTTTATCATGTCTTTGTGAGGTTTTTTTTATTTTATTTAGTGGCTAAATGTTTTGACAATTGTTATCTTCCTGTGCAGGCACAGAATTCCAATCGATATAGTCATTCTTCTGATGATTGAAAGTTCATATGTGCCCATTATCCTTACAGTCTGGTAGAAAATTTTAACCCATTGTTAATTTTTTTTCAATTTCAAAAGCTCGTTTAGAAGGGAGGATAAAGAAATAGAAGGAATATTAGGAAATAAAGTCAGTTTATATGCTGACGATACTCTTATAATTATGAAACATCCGGGGAAGACGTTGGGAAAAATACAGAGGCATTTGGAGGAATTTGAACAAATAACTGGGTTGAGGATAAAAAGGTAAAGGTTTCCCTTGCTCGAAAGCCAGTCGTATCCGACTCTAGGGTGCAGTGCTCATCTCTGTTTCTAAGCCAAAGAGCCAGCGCTGTCTGCTTCTGCAGACATTTCTGTGGTCATGTGGCAGGCATGACTAGACACCGGAGTGCACGGAACGCTGTTACCTTCCCACCGAAGTGGTCCCTATTTATCTACTTGCAATTTCTTGCTTTCGAACTGCTAGGTTGGCAGGAGCTGGGATGAAGACGGGAGCTCATTTCCATCCTGCAGTACTCGGGAATCGAACTGCTGACCTTCCGCTTCCCAGTCAGCATCTTAGCGACTTGAAATTGGGATAAATCTGAAATGATATTGAGTAATATAGACAAGGAAGAACAAGGGAGATTTAAAAATAGATTTAAACTACAGATTAAAATAGTGTGAGATATTTGGGGATAAATATTTCAAGCAAAATAGAAGATTTAAGAAGATTAAATTATGATAAACAAAAAAAAAGAACTCAAAGCAAAAATTTCACAATATAAAAATTTGGAGCTGTCTTGGTTTGGTAGGGTAGCATTGACTAAAATGATGTTATTATCAAAAAAAATTTTTTTGTTTGAAACCCTACCAATCCAAATTACAGATAAAGAAATTAAGGAATTTCAAGCTTTAATAAATAATTATTGTAATGGGGGAAAAAGAGCTAGAATACCAAAGAAAATGTGGTATCAGTCACATAAAGATGGGGGGTCTGGAAATACCAAACTTGAAACATTATTATAATGCATTCCATATTAAAAATATAGTTAAGATTTTAATGAAAGAGGTAGTTATTTGGGAGGAAATTGAAATGATGGAATTAAAGGAGTTGGGTAAAAGTGTGTATTTAGGGAATGAAAAAGGAAAAATAATGGTTAAAAATAGAATGATGAGATCGATGTTGGGAGTTTGGAAGAAGGTTAAAATGAAACTATCCCCGAATATATCGCCAATAATTGAGGTGGAAGATATTAAAAAATTCCCAATAAAAATTGATGATAGGATGAAGGAAATTTTATTAAAGAACGAGATTTTCCTGTTGAAAGATTGGATACGAGTTTGCAGAGATGACATGAAAAGACAAGAGCTGTATGATCAAATGAAGTTAAATTGGTTACAGATTATGAGGATAAATAAGTGGAATAATAGTTATGTGAGAGAGCAGAGTCTGGAAAGAACTAAAACTGAATTTGAAGAGTTAATATGGAAAGTAAGAAAGTCGGAAATTGGAATTAAAGGTATGGTTAGTAAAATATATAAAATAATAAATGTAGAAAGTAATTCACAAGAGATATTTAAAAATGCTTGGGAACAAGATTTGAAGATAAGCATAACTGAAAAAGAGTAGAAAAATAAATGGGAAAAAGAGCTATGAGATCCATATCCGTCAGGGTTAAAGAGCATAATTTTAAAATGTTGTGGAAATGGTACTTGACCCCATTGAAACTGTACCAGATAGACAATAATAATAATAAAATGTGTTGGAGGTGCAAAAATACATTGGGCACATATGTACATATGTGTTATGAATGTAAAAAGGTTGAGAAATTTTGGGAGGAAATTGAGAAGGAGATGGTCAATATTATGGGAACATCTCTCAAGTTGGGGCCAAGTAACATCTTGTTGATGGACGTAGATAATATGAACTTAGATGATGATAAGAAAGAATTATTGGCTATAATGCTTACTATGGACAGAATGTGTATAGCAAAAAATTGGAAGAACGACATAACATTAAAAGTAGATGATTGGTATAAGGAGATGTGGGATCTCGCATTGAATGAAAAATTAACATGGGCGTTGAATTTTTAAAAAGGAATAATTAAAGAGAATAGATTCTGGCATACATGGAGACAGTTTGTGGATCATGCTTTGAAGGGAGAGGGGAAGAATAGACTGACACCAGACCAATTGAAGATTTGGGCACAGTAGAAACCAATGGGAAATACCACATTCTCCCGGGCAATATAAATACACGGGATGAATGATGTATAGAATGTAATATTGGAATAAATTGATAGGGATAGAAAAAGAAATATAACTGTTTTAGACAAATTGATTTGAATAGAAAATAGATAAAATAAGAAGTTACTGGTCACTAATGTTTAAGAGCAAAGTTGGGATATATACCATTGTGATAATAAAACATTAAAGAGACAGTAAGTTAAATGTTAAATTTCAAAGGTGTTATATTTAGATTTATATACATCTAATTTTATTGTTTAAAGATTCTTTTTTGTGATATGTCAAATGTATCATTTATATGCTTGCCTATGTTGTTTTTTCTTTCTTCTTTCTGTAATTGTATGTTATTTTTTCCCAGAAAATCAATAAAAAAATTTTTTTTTAAAGCTCGTTTAGTTTGGGACATTGTGAATTTTGTAAAAATTGAGATGTTAACCCAACTTTTCTTCCATGATATGTGTTTTATATTGTACTGTTTATAATTATAATACTTATAATTATAATACTTTGGAAATAATGGTGATAGCCCACTTAGATTGTTTTAAAGATTTACATATGAAAATACCTGCTTGCCTGTCCCACTAAACTTGATGAAAAGAGCTGAACTTGGCAAAAGGTTTTTGTATTAAAAAGTGCATCAGGCAAAAAAAAAGGGGGGAGGAGGGAAACCATGAGGACAATGCATATAGTTTGAACATTTTATATGTTTCAAATCAAGTCAAGTCAAAATTCTTCACCAATATAAACAGTGAGTGATAATATGAGAAATTATTTCCATAGTATGAGAATAATTATGATGATATGAGAAATTTGTCGATTTCCAAGGACAATGCAGCAGATGGAGAATTCAAAGAAATGGCCTCCTGCAGGGCAGTGTGCTAGCCCCCACACTGTTTAGCATATATACTAATGATCAACCACTGCCAGAAGCCAGTACGTGCTTTCTTTACACTGATGACCTGACAATTGCCACACAGTATGTAACCTTTGAGGTTGTTGAGAAAAAAAATGACTGAGGATTTGAATTTAATGGCTATATATTATAGGGATAACCAACTGAAGCCAAACTGCCTAAAAACCCAACTCTGTGCTTTTCATTTGAAAAACCATGAAGCATCAAGAAGGCTGCAGGTGACTTGGAATGGCACCAGGCTTGAACACTGCTTAACCCCCAAATACCTGGGATTCACCCTGGATCAAACTCTCACTTTCAAGATCCACTGCCTTAATACTAAACAGAATTTTTGCCAGGAACAATATTCTGAGGAAAATAACAGACACAAGTTGGGGTGCCCAACCACGCACATTAAGTACTTCTGTGCTAGCTTTATGTTACTCTGCAGGAGAGTATGCTAGTCCAGTGTGGTGCAGATCAAAGCATGCAGGGCAGGTGTATGTGACCCTAAATGAAACAGTGAGATTGGTCACAGGATGCCTAAAACCAACCCCGATACAAAAAGTGCGTTACTTAGCTGGCATCCCTCCGTCAAAATTCCATTGAGAAAGTGCTGCTCAGAAAGAGTGGGTCAAAGTAAGTTCCTCAGAAAAACACCTGCTATTTGATTGCCAACCACCAAAGCACAGACTGAAATCAAGGCATAGCTTCTGCACAATATCTGCCCCTCCAAACAACCAGACCCCACAAACAGCATTGGAACTATGGAAGGCAAGCAAGGAGTTAACAGATAACTGGGCAGAACCACATGACTCTCTACTGCCTGGCCAAGAACAACCATGGCCTTTGTGGAAAGCTTTAAATAGACTGTGTGCAGGGGTAGGAAGATCAAAGGCTAATATGAGAAAGTGGGGTTTCCCTGTAGACGACAGCCTCTGTGAATGCAGTGTACAAACTATCTCCCATATGATACAATGCATACAGTGCCCCTCAACATGAACTGAAGAGGACCTTATGTTGGCAAGAGGAAATGCTAGTGATGTTGTCCAATATTGGGCAGATGTCATCTAGCCCCTTTTAATTCTATATTGTTTTTAGATGTGATAATTTTAGCTTTGTATGTTATTATATGCTGGTAGTACATTTGACACAAATAAAGAAAGAATATGAGAAAGTAATTCTACTTCTTCCGGATAATGGCTATCATCATGGTGATAGTCTTCCTGCTCTTAACTTATTGGAAGAGTTCTTCTGATGACATGCCACATTAGTCTCTCAGGTTCTTCAGCCATGAAGCCTGTTTACATCCACGGCATCTCTTCCCAGGGATCTTTTCTAGCAGAGCAAGTTGGAGAATTCTATACTTTATGTTGTTCATCATGATATGGCATCCAAGGTAGGGCTGTAGCCAGCGGGGGGCCGGGGTGGGTTTGCCACACCCTGAGTTAGCAGTTTGCCCACTCTGGCAAGGCATGGTTTCCCATAGGAATGCATTGAAAAGAGGCTTTGTTGCCCTCCCTGAAAAAATATTTGCCTGCCCACATCTAGAATTCTGGCTATGGTCCTGATCCAAGGTATCGGAGCTTTCTTTGCTTAATGGTCTTAAACAGTTCTTGTTCTTTATATATCCAGCACAACATCTCTACATTAGTCACATGGTCAACCCATGATATCCTTAGCAGGAGGCTTCAATCAAATGTTCACATTTCCTATCCCCTTTCTAAATATCTTCCCTCTAGTTTTTACTACTGCTCTCAGAGGATTATTAAATAGCAGGGATGTACAGAGGGGAAGACATTTTGTTTATTTTCATTTTGGGTTCCTTAGGGGGAGGGCTGTTTTGTTTTCAGGGATTTCAGGTACCCAGTCATTTTAAAACAACAACAAAAGGAACCAAATCTTTTGTGTGCTTTCATGTCAGTATTTCTCATTCAGTTCTCTGGCACTGGATTGAGTTAAATCCCACAGAGACCTCAGAATTACTCAAAAAATCAGGGTCAGGAAAGAGATTAATTGTCTACTCCATAAACAAGTAACATTACTTGAGGGAAAAAATCATCATCATCAGACAGGTACCATACATCACATCTCATCCTCATCACCTGTAGAGATGTGAATGTTGGAAACTTTAGCATCCATTTCAGTTTGCTTCTTTTTTGGGAGCTGTGGGTAGCCCAGGTCACTGATTGGTCAGCAACCTTTCCCGATTGGGTTGTCTAGCTCGCACATGAGCAGAAAACCAACCGGCCTTTACAGGAGAGGAAATTGGTATGGGCTAATAGTGCATTAGCATAAGTGACTCCATATTTCCTTAGCTGGGAGCACTGAGTGGATATAGGTTAAGTGTCACCCAAATGTCGCAGTGACTAGTAAACAGCACATAGAAGATTACTCACATCCCAGGAGACACCAAACCACAGTTAGACCAAACAACTAGAGCAAAGATGCCTAATGTTTACAAGAACTCCAGATAGGCAAGAACAGTCAGTTCCACTGTTCCTGTTGATTAGCATACCCATGGCTAACCTAGGCACGCAGTAACTTCTTAGACTGGCAAATGTACTTAGCCAATGATATGCTAGGAAAACAAGCCTTCTGTCATGGGGTCTCACACAGTCTGTGCGTGTGAGATCCAGGAATAGAATAAATACAGACCACCCGAGGATTCGGGACTGGCTTTTTCCACCATACACTCTCCTCTCCTCGCCTTCCTTGAATTCAGCACCTTTACTCCCACGGATCATTACAACAGGGAGCTGCCTCTGTAGTTAATGTTTATGTCTGGCTTCGTTCTTTTTGCTTACCACAGAAGAGTGTGCTTTTTTTCTGGTTAAAATGAAACACACTTTTTGGGGTTCAGCTTCAGCAAATTGCTTGCATTTATTTTCACTTGTAGTTGGCATGTGCTGATGAATTCAGGGGAAAGCATGGTAAAGGGAAAGGACGCCCTTGCTTGAAAGCCAGTTGTATCTGTTTGGTGTGTTGCACGGAAGACAAAGAAGGAGCCGCAGTGAGGGCTAAAACACAGCTTTACTTCATGATGGTCAGGAACATGTGGTAATGGCGGAGGTACAGCTCATTTTATACTGCAGTAATACATTTGAAAAGGGTTGCACGGTAGCTCATTGGCTGCTACCTGCGTGACATCATTCTGAGTCATGCCCATCTTCTCCAGGTGATCCTTGCGTGGGAAGGTTCCCGCAGCTGCCAGATTGGGGGAATTTGAACCATGTGAGCTGAACGCTCGCAGCTGCCCTCTATGGGTAGCTAGCTCGCATTCCTTAAACAGCTGGGTTACATTGTAATCATTGTCAGGTTACATTCATACATTCTTAAAGTAATACAGTTACATACACAACAATCTGACTCTAGGGTTCAGTGCTTATCTCTGTTTATAGCTGAAGAGCCAGCACTGTCTATGTCTGCAGATGTTTACATGGACATGTGGCAGGCATGACTAGACACCAGAGTGCACTGAACACTGTTTACCTTCCCACCAAAGTGGTCCCTATTTATCTACTTGCAATTTCTTGCTTTCAAACTGCTAAGTTGGCATGAGCTAGGACAGAGTTGGGAGCTCACTCCGTCATGCAGTACTTGGGTCCTGATTTGCTGACCTGCCAACCTTCCAATCGTCAAGTTCAGTGTCTTAACCACCAGTCACTATTAACTTGCTAGTGTTCCAGCACCTGGCTCTCAGACACTTCTTGCTCCCAAGGAATGAAGAATTATACTTTTTAAGCCTTCTATGTATAATTAAAGATCTATTAATCAACAAATGACTACTGAAAATTTGTTTTCTTGAGCCACAACAAAGATGCATTTATTATAATATTGTTCTATTCAAAAATACTTCATGCTGAAAAGAAAATCAAAATCTATGACCCTCTGGCTTCCTCACCTTCCCATACCTGTTAAACTCTGTGATATCTCACTAAATCACACTCCTCTTAAGATGCAGAGAGCAAGACATCTGTGTATTATGCAAAGTTAACCAGCATATTTACACCCTGGAAAAATCAGCAACTGCTCATCAAAAATTATTATTTTAATTATTGGATTTTAGAAAGTTTTTTCCTTGGAATCTGAATGTGGAGAAAGAAAAATGTATCTCTAATAAAAATACACAATTTCATTTAACCTCATCTTCACTCATGAAGATCTAGGAAAGCCAAACATAGTAAAGATGTGAATATTTTTTTATTAAATACTTAACCTTCCTGTCTTTTTGTCTGTCTCAATGCCATGAGATAACTTGACAAGGAATTTGCAGTCTTCAGAGTCTCTATCAGATTCTGGGGTATAGGTGGCTGCCAAGCCACATGAATGCCAAGACCCAGAACAACAAGGTAGCAGGCCAAACAGTAACCATATCCAAGTCCAAAATCAAGTCCAAAGTAGACAGAAATACAGTATTTGTCCAAATGACCAAAATGTAGTCCAAGCAAACCAAAAGTCAAGTGACTAAGAGAGCAAATGAAGCAAAGTACCTTCCGGGACTGGAGCAACATGAGGACAGGGTTCAAAGAACAAGGACCCAGGTGACACACATCAAAAGGAACAAGGCAGGAAGTCTTCAGAAACAGGAACAAGGAATGAGATCTAAGAGCCAAGCTTACTAATTATAATTGTTGAGGCCACTTTTGGGAGGGAGATTTTATGCTTAAATAGCTCAGCTACCCAGAGGCTCCAAGTGAGACCCCTGAGTAGTAGCCAGGTGGCAGTATAGTTCTGCAGGCCTAGAGCATCTGCTTCCAGGCTAAGGACTCTGCATGGTTTAGATCATGAGCTGCAAATACTGACAGACAGACTCACTGCCTTCAGTCAATAACAATATAAAATGCTGTTGTGGTCTAGGGTCCTGGGTGCAAGGAGAAGGAGGACAGTCAGCTGGCCCAGCTGCCTACTGCCATCTCTGACCTGGAGTTTGAGCCTGAGGAGGATCTCTTGCAGTCCCCAGGCCACACCTGGCCCAGATAGGATGCTGAACAGGAGAACATGGACCTGGCACAAGCCCTGCAGCCAGCTGTCACTTTGGAGCCGGTCCATCAAGCCCCAGCCAGGCCAGAGGATGGGAGCTTGACAGCTCAGCCAGGTGCCAGCACTCAGGGTGATCAGGAGCAGGCCAGACTCCTTGAGACAACAGCTACAGCTAAGGTGAAGGAGAGTTAGGACACACCTCCTAAACCGATGCTCAGCTGTGGAATCTGACTCCCCTTAAAGGAGAGGCATGCTGGCAGGCTCTTTTTAAACCAATTCGTCAGCCTTGTGGATCTGACACTGCAAGCCTGGCTTTCTGACCTTGATTTACTGGACTCTGGACCTTGGCCTGTGACCTCAACCACTCTCCTGGAAGACCCCTGCATCTCTAGCATGATTCAACTGGCTTCTGACCTATGGACAGGCAATGACGACTCTGTTCTGCCCCTTCTGAAACTTGAAGTAAGGAGAATCTCTCTTTCTCCCACGGTAGCACTAGCCAGCTGCAGAGCTCTACTGGTGCTGGGCCCTGACAAATGCACAATATTTCATTTCATTTCATTTCATTTCATTTATTTGATTTGTATGCCGCCCACTCAGCATATGCCGACTCAGGGCGGCTCACAGCATATCAAACAATGATACAATACAGAGAAAATAAAGTACACAATATAATAGGACACAGTCATACAAAATACAATTCAAAATACAGTATCACCGAATAGAGAACACATATTAATACAGTTACAAAATACAAGTTACAGTTCAAATCATGAACTAAAAAATTAAATACAAAGTGCTAAATACAGGCCCCGGGAAGCGACCCCTTCCAGCGGTGCTCTAACTTCCCCGCGGCCAATGCCAGACCGGGGAGGGACCTCAGGAAACAACTGCTTCCATCCTCGCGCCGGTGTTAGAGGCAGCGGGGAAACGCGGCAAAGGTCCCGTTTGCGGCGGGCGTCCTCCGGCGATGTGGGCGTTCCTTTTTATCCTCTGGCCAGGCAGGGCCAGGGGAGAGGGACCGACGTCCAGAGGTGCAGCTTGTTCCCTCCCCGCGCCGATGTTGGAGGCAGCGGGGAAACGCGGCAAAGGCAGCGCTTTTGAAGGCGCAGTCCATCCCCAGCTGTTCTCACTCCCCACCGACCGGCCGGGCCGGGGGGAGGAGCGCGGAGCCCCAGAGTCCGGCGTCCGATGTTGGGGGTGGTGGTGGCGGCAGCGCTTTTGAAGGCGCAGTCCATCCCCAGCTGTTCTCACTCCCCGCCGACCGGCCGGGCCGGGGGGAGGAGGAGGAGGAGCGCGGAGCCCCAGAGTCCGGCGTCCGATGTTGGGGGTGGTGGTGGCAGCAGCGCTTTTGAAGGCGCAGTCCATCCCCAGCTGTTCTCACTCCCCGCCGACCGGCCGGGCCGGGGGGAGGAGGAGGAGGAGCGCGGAGCCCCAGAGTCCGGCGTCCGATGTTGGGGGTGGTGGTGGCGGCAGCGCTTTTGAAGGCGCAGTCCATCCCCAGCTGTTCTCACTCCCCACCGACCGGCCGGGCCGGGGGGAGGAGCGCGGAGCCCCAGAGTCCGGCGTCCGATTTCAATCATATAGCACTCACACAAAACCAACATCCCATCCAAAGCAGAAATCACTTAGGTTTATGGATTTCTTCCTCTTTTGCTATATTCATTTTGAACTAAAATCATTTTTAAGTGTGAGGAATGATGCAAGAGTGCAATAAAATATTTTACAGACAAGGTGAAAAATAGTGTGACCCTTTATTCTTTCAAACCAGGACAGCCTCTCTGTACCACAGAAGATTTTCAGTCAGAATGGTTGGCTGCTGGGGTGCAAGAAAGAAGAATGCTGGAGGTCAATCTTGGTACAACATTGTTGTCGTTTCCCAAATGCATGTCCTCATTGGTGCATGTCTCTGGCAGCAATTGGCAAGCCAGCAAATGGGTTGGACTCTGTGTCTCTCTACTTTCACACTGTGTGCTATTGTCTGCCAGCACTCCCCACTAGGTTATGTTGGTTCTGTATTTAGACAGTCAAACCCTCAACCTATTTAGGGTCCTCCAGGTGATGTAGGAGAAATTAAAATCTTCAGCTATATCCATCTTTAAAGATGCTCTTTTCTAGTGAGCACCTTCCTCCATCTTCTAATTTGGTTTTGCTCTTGTGTACTCTCAAGAATGTTTGTTCTTGCCATAAAACTCTTCCTGTATCTGAGCCAGTGGACTTGAGGCTCATATCCATTCAGAGGGTGTTGAGGGTCATTTTCCTGCTTAGTTCTCTCAGCATTTGCTGCTATTTTTCTCCTGATCTTAGGTGGAGCAATACCAACAGGAGGGTATATTTTCTCAACTGGTGATCAGCTGGTCATCAAAGATAGGGTCCTGGAGTTTTTAAAGTTTACCGTAGTAAATATCAACAGAAGCAGGCACATATTTAAAGTCAATTTATTTTGCATGGATTCAAGAGCTGATACAAAATAAACAAACCCCAGAGGATAAGTTAAAATAACCCACATTTTGGGCAAATAATGTGGGCTAGCTTGTTGTGGGACCTTTCATTTGTAAATCAATTTCTCTCATGTTAACTCTGACAGAAATGTTTGACTTTTAAAGCATGCAACTATGGGCTAAAATAGATCTTAAAAGCTGTAAAGTAAAAAGCACTAAAATAATTACCACTAAAATAGATTGCAAGGGATCTTGTTATTAACAAATAACTCTCCCCCATACTGCTTTTTAGTTTTTAAAAGATTTGTACTTTGGATCAAAAAAGTTTCCTTTTACATCTAAAGCTTTTGAAAGCAATGAACCTTTTTGCTTTAGAATGCTGTTTTCATTTCATTACCCTTTTGAACCAGTTCACCAGAACTAGCAGCAGAAATTCTGCCTGGCCCTGCCCATCCAAGTTTTGAAATAAAGTAGTCCTAATTCAGGTGCAATGCAGGGCTTACCCCCTGGCCATTCCCACCATACCACACCCACAGTGTAGGTAGTAGGTAGTAAAAAAATGAATCCCACTACTGCCTGTAATCAATTGATAGAATCCATAGATTACTAATCAACAAGGAAGGGAATAGTAAAAACATAAACAAATTGTTTGATCTTTTGGAATCTATTTTTACAGTGAATTCTTAATCTGATGGCCAAAATATTCCTGTAAAGTTGTTATATCAAATTTCAAAAATTTAGACATAGGGCATTACCACATAGAAGGATTATTCAAACTTCTCTGCACTGCACCCTGACAATTAGCCAGATTAGAGTATTTTAGAATAAAACAAACATTACTTTTTGCATAGTGAACCACTCCCCAATTTTTTTAAACAGCAATATGTATATTTTAATTTCAAAAACAACATTGTTTTTACTTATATGCAATCTTAGCACATCGTTTTTGAAACTATGATGTCAGAAACTGATTTTCCTGCGCATTATTTGTTGGGAATATTTCTGCCTCATTTTACTGTTTTAGTGGTTGATTTTTAATGTATGCGATGGTTTTAGTTGATGTGAGCCACTTTGGTTTGCTGAGGCGAAGAATCCAGTAAATAAATAAATAAATAAAATACACCAAGAAACGTGATACGATATGATAAATCTTTACAGAACAGCGAGATTGAAAACTCTTCTTATCGACTTAACAAAACCTAACAAATTACAACTGTAAAAAATTATCAACATATTCCCACCCCACATATACATGGCTAACGTTCATTCACAAAAATAATAGTTGAATGAAAGAAAGTACCACCATTGTAAAAGTTTCTTATTTCTTTAAAGTTTTGAATTAAGATTGATCAGAATGAGTATAATTCCATTAAATATGTCCCTCAGTGTAATGTACACACACACACACACACACTTGGATTCTGCTTGGTGCCTCAATAATTTCCCATGACGTTTCTGGCTTCGGAAGTAGTAGTGACTTTTTTATTCCCACAATAAAGTATGAACTGGTTTAAATTTTAATGAGTCTATCCAATTCATCATTTTTACTCTGTTGAAATGTGTTAGCAAAAAAGGGCTGCTGGACATAGTGAATTCATTTCTCATCTACATTCTACTCAGAAAACTAAACTCTTGACTCAGATAATAGCCTTGCAAACTGGAAAAGCCTGAGCAAATAAAAATTAGGTGAGAGAAGCAATTTATCTATTCAGCTGAGTAAAAATTTGAAAATATTTGACTATTGGTTTCATTCCTCTTGATGGAAATCAACTCAATGTCAGCTGTGTTGGTGTAATGTATCACTATAGGTTTAACATACTTATTAAAATTGGTATTCATTTCCTGTCCATACCAACTACCTCCTTCTGCTTTCCTTACATAAACACAACATTTCTTACAATCTAAATTATTTACCCTATGTTTTCATTTTATTAAATGTCACGGATGGCAGATTTACATCACTGCAGGTCTTTTGTTTCTCAAATTCACATTTTGTCCAAAAAATGAGCATCTCAAAATTTATTTATTTATTTATTTTGTTCGACTTTTATCACCGCCCCCTCGCCAAGGCGACTATGGGCGGCTTACATTCTAACCAATGAGAATGCTAAAATATGAAAGCATCCCCACAATAAAAATTAAAATATTAAAAACATTAAAAACAGTTAAAATACCCCTCCACAGTCCTGTGTTTATTTTTCCTTCAAAATAGATAGATAAATCTTTATTGTCATTGTCCTGCACAGAACAATGAGATTGAAAAACCACTTATTGACCCAACAAAACCTAAACAAAATACAACTATACAAAATTATCAACATACTCCCACCCCACATATACACATTTAACCCCTAAAAAGCTCTAAAACTCTAAGACTCTAAAACTCTAAAAACTATATACAGAAGCTTTCTCATAGACTGGAAATATTATTTCCCCTTGCATAAAACTATATTTTCCCCCTCTGATGTACTTTATTTGCTTGGGAGGGATATTTTTCAATACAGAACTGCTATCTAATAAGCATCTGGATTTCTGCTGTTGCTGCTACATTGTTGTTATACAGGGCAACCTTTTTCATCAAGGATTGTTTGTGTGTTCATGTATGTGTGCCTGTTTTGGTCTTGTGCTTGGGAAATTCTGAATATGAACTGAAGAAACTAAATAATTAAGCAACCAACCAGAAGACTTTACTCAGTACCAGATACAGTCTTCCATCCCACATGCCTTGATTGCCTCCCCAAATGTATTGCACAGTACAGGTTTTGGTTTTCCACAGAAAGTTTGCTTCTGCATTATTATTATTTTGTCTTTTAGGGAACCTGGAGAGTCTGTCCTTGAAACTTAGAATCTGATTGAAGAAATAATAGGCATAAACAGCTGAACAAGCAATCAGCTCTTTCTGTCTCACTTAGTGCCACTTCAGAGATTAGTGTAGGCTGTGCAACAGGGCTGAGCAAATGTGGATGAATATAAAACTTTGGCTACAACAGCAGTTTTCATTTCAGAAAAGCTATGGGTTATTTACCGATGAGCTGTAGAATACCCAGCTAATGTGGAATAGATTTTGAAAAAGAATAAAGTGCAGGAAGAAGGGAAGAAGGAAGGAAGGAAAAGAGAGAGAGAAGGGAGAGAGAAGGAAAGGAATCTGATGGAAACTTCTCCAACACACAGAAAGCTGAGCAATTATTGATGGTAGCAAGTTTAACCTGCCTCTCATTCGCAGGTACAGTCTTTTCTTCTCTCTACTCATTTGGACACCTAAAAATAAATACAAATAACTTAAAGTTGGGAGATACAAATGGAGTTGGATAGGCTCAGTGTTACTCAAAAAACCCATCAGTTGAAATTTGTAGGACAAATAAATCAGAAAGATTAGAAGCAGATTATTACACCCTTAATTCTTAAATGTATTTTCGAGGTACAACATCAGCCCTGTTCATAACAGTAATGTATCTTATTTATAACACAGAACTCACTGTTTTGGGACCAACTGTAATGATACTAGCAGCCTAACTGCTGAGAAGTAATGACTAATTCATCAAATTCTTCTTAAAATATAACATTGTAAGCTCTGGTTCTCCATGTGTGCAAGGTGATGAAAAAGGTGACCAAAGTGATTGGGGCCAGCTGGTTTTCTTCCCTCATAGGTATGCGGAATAGGTCAATAATCCCTGAGCAGGAATATTAAATGATCAAAAAAGGTGACACTTGAATTTTATGGTAAAATTTCACACAGATAATGAGCTAACATAAGTAAATAACTCAAGCCTAAAATTGATTATGTTGTAACCTATCAGCTAGATTGCAATCTCATACAAGCATTCAAAGTAGAAAAGCAGGGTTGGCCAAACTATGGCCATACCCAGGCCACAGCACCAATTCATCTGGCCTAGCCTCCCTCGCCACTCTTGGAAGCTGAAATAAAACATGCATGTGCATAACATGCCCATGCTTGCGCATAACGTGCCCATGCCTGCACATAACACTGCCATAAATGCAATGTAAATGCATTTACGACAGCCACAGATGTGTTTTAGGCTGGAGGAACCATGTGACTGGCCTTTGGCCTGAGAAGTTTAGCCACCTCTGTACTAAAGCATTCTTTGTTTTAATCCTTGTGCCATCTGAAAAGAAAAAAGAGTGTGTAAGTTCTCCTTCCAGCCTTGAAGCACCCTTGCAGTGTGCATTGCTGTGTTTATTTTGAAAAACTGCTTTCTATCAAGCAGCAAACATTTTTTATTTAGAACTCTAGCTCTTCAGAAATTTATGTTAATTGCCTCAGATATTGTTTCTGATCTTTAACCACAAACAAAATTAGAAGCTAAGTGGCCATATTTCAAGACAGGAGAAGTTCAGCTGAAAATTGACAGCACTCAAACCCTACTACTTTATTTTTTACAGAGAACATAAATTCAAAATTATACTGCACAAGTATCAATAGTTTTAAGAACATCAAGGTCAGATTTCAGGCAGATCAAACTTTTAAAATTGCCTGCTAGATATCTGAAGGATGTTCTTTATTCCCATTTAACCCCACCCCCATATTCTGATACTGAAAAATAAAGAAATGTAATTTATATGAGAGATTGTTTCTGACAAGCTACTTTATATGTGTGTGTCTGGGGGGGGGGGGAAGCGTAACAAGACATCAAACAGCAACTTTGCCCTACTTTGAGTTGCTTTTGGTACATCTTCTCAGCTACCTATACCCAGTGTAAGGATCTGTTAGCAATGAAAATAACTGTATGGTAAATGCATTTTTGAACAAATTCCCAGTGAGGCAGAAGTTGTCAGGATTCAGTGTTGTGGAAAGAATGTGAAATAACAAACAGACTGAAACTTTCTGATGAATTCTTTGGAACAGCTTTCTGTAACCTGTCCTGATCTTGGAATCCTCCTTTAACTTATAGCTTATAGCTCAGGACCCCTGTTGAAGTCATTTATCTAGGTTTGATGTTTAATAGAGCAAACACAATGCTGATTGACCTTAAAACTTGTAGAGCAGATGAATTTACATATAATGCACTGGGCACTTTACTACATAACCTCTTACAATTGGTACAAAATCAGAACTGGATATGTTTGAAAACATTTTAGTAGCCATATGGGTTTGTCTAGTCAGGAAAAAAATTGTGAAAGGCAAGCTGCATGAACTCAATTGCAGCATTTTTTTAGCACTACAAGAGAAAGACCTCCTATTGCTGCAACGTTCATCCAACAGAAAATACAAAGATTAATATTTCCAAATCTAGTTTTTTCCCCAGATAAATAAGGCAACCTGTGAATTGATTCAAGTTTAATTAGTCTGTTTCCCCCCCCCCCCCAAAAAAAGTGAATCAGAGCTCAAAGTTAAATTTTTCATCAGTGCATCTTTTGAGCTACGTGTCACTGTTGTTATTCCTGTTCTCTGTATTATGTTTGGAGAAATTAGGCCCACATTTTTTGGGCTCTGTCTCTTCCAGAAGTTCCCTGTTTTACTGTTACCCTATAACTGCTACTCCAGCATTTCATACATCCTGCTTTAACTTCTCTCTTGCTTTCACAAAACACTGGATGCCTTGTTCACTGAATTCTCTCTGTGTGGTGAGGTTTGGTGGTTGCTGCTGCTGCTGCTGTTGTTTGCAACTGATCTAACACTCAAGATTTTTAAAATAATTACAGAGCTGCCTAGCATTTATTTGTTGTAGAAACCACTCTTTCAGCCATTAGGTCTCTCAGGCCAGTGAATATACAATTTTATTATTATTATTATTATTTTAAATCTTGTCAGAAGCACACAAAGGTGCTTTCTGAGTTGAAAGGATTTTTGTTGGAGGAACTCCACTCAGAAGACACCCAAATGAGGATCCTTTCATATCGCCAATATTTTTCGCCAACAAAGTGGTCCCTATTTATCTACTTGGAATTTCTTGCTTTTGAACTGCTAAATTGTCAGGAGCTGGGACAGAGACAGGCACTTATTCCATCATGCAGTACTCATATCTTGAACTGCTGACTTGCCAACCTTCCAGCTAACAAGGCAAGCTTCTTAACCACTGAACTATCACAGTAATTATAGAAAGATAATTTAAATTCAAGAAATCAAAATGTGGACTAGGAGCAAGTTAAAACATAACAGATTAGGAACTAATACTGGCCACATAAAAAACCAACCAAAAACATTATGAGCATCAAGTAGAGTGAGTGCAGAATATTGTGGAATTTGGCTTTCTAAAATTCCTAAAAGTAGAGAGTCAAGCAGATGTGCACTAAAGGATGTTTCAAATCATTGGGGTAACCACTGAGAAAGCAGGGTTCCTTGTTGCAATCTTTAAGCCCTCTTAAGGTGGGCACCCAATGCCCCAAATGCCTGGGGAAAACCTCACTACTGACCTTGGGGAGGAAACCAAAAGTATTGTATAATCTTTGCAGAGTAATGCAGGTAGTGTGTCTCAAATATTTGGGGCTGAATGATTTGAAATGCAAGCCCCTCCCCACAATTCACTTTTCTTTTCTCTTTGTTCCTAAAGTACAAATGTTCCAGTACAGCATTAGCAGAAGAAGAAAATGCTTACTTATAAAATTTGTGTTCAAATTAAGATGCCAGGTAGATGGCAATAATAATAATAATACAGCGGTTGATTTAATATTGGTTGCAAAAAGGGGAAAGAACAATCTCTCAAGAAAATGATGGTTGCCAGAGAATACTGAATCACCATCTTTCTGAAAGTAACATTTTAATGCAGAAATACAATTGAACTAGCCAGCCAGCCAGGCTAAACTAAACTAGCAGTACAAACCCTACACACAGAGTCCAGCATATATGAGTGTCACAAAATCCTGGGGTTGCACACTTTTCCCAAAATCAGAGCTTCACCCTTCCCCTCTGTTGTTTCATGGCCCAGGCTGAGGCTTGCCGCTCTCCATGTGTTTTACCGCCAGCGTGGACCTCCAGCCCAGTTAAATTAGTCCCTTATTGAGAAGATGGCATACCCGCTTCCTAGCAGGAATGGTGGTAGCAGTTATTGTGGCAAAGCAACAGTCCAGTATTTATGGCCACCTTCCATACAACCACACAAACTCACAGAGAGGATCGAGCCCTGGGAAAGTGATGTAGCATAAAAAGTAACTTTTACTTTCAAAGCTGGAATGTCCCGGCTGATAAAATTTCCCAGGCCATTGAGAGTGAAAGTAACCTCCCTTACAGTAGCAATCCTTATCTCTGCATGAAATGTCCCCTTTGAGGAAAACTGCTTCTTAAGGTTATGTTGGTATGAATATGTAGCCTTATTGACAGCTTCAGACCTTCTTCTCAGCAATGACGCAACTCCGCGGCTTATCTTTTGATATTTTATTAAAGCTTAATATTCATCCATAATATGCAGGATAAACATGTGAAGAACTAATATATTCTACTCTAACTTACAAACTAATAAAATAAGAAAAGAGAAAATAGGTAACCTCTGGTAGAGCTGGTAGATCATGGGCTTTAATAGCCCTCATGCGAGACTTAGATTTCCATGGTCTCAATTGAGAGTAACATAGGCTCCCGCCTACCTGGGGAAAGGTCCTTCTCAAGGTTCAAAACCTCAGGTCTTAAATACCTCTTTTCACCTCCTCACACCTTCCTCTAGAATGTTAAAGATGTGAAATGACTTAATTTGTTATGACTATTGTCTTGTTTATTCAAATTCTCAGGTGTTCTTTGTCACCCTGTTCTCATTCCTGGGATTCCCCTTTTCTTGATTGGCATCTCTACTTTCTATGACATGTTTATGTGCAGAGTGTGTATTAGAATGTTAATGACGTAAATGCTTTCTTTGAGTTAGCCTTTCTTAATATAAAAACCATACTGTAACTTAAATGAATATGAAGTAATTCAAAGAATAATGACGCCCCTTAAGGATTTTCATGACAATGAGCAGTTATCTTTTGGCAGAAAGAACCATCTTTGCCACCCCTTCCTCGATATACACTCAGTGGGAGGGCACTAGTTGAGCTTGTTATTGGGTGTGGGGAGGAAGCAAATGCCTTAAAGGCTGCTCCCCACTTTTCCGCAAGATGCAAATAAGGTAACAGTTAATAAAGTTGTGGTCCTTATTCAACTCTGGTGTCCGTGTATTTGTTCCAGCACTTGGAGAGGTGGATTTGGTCCTTTGTAAACCTTGCTATAGGTAAAACTCTAGTTAGACAAAGGAAAATACAACAACAAAGAAAAGTCAGAATTTGGACATTCAGCAATATTCAAGAGTTTACAGTACCATGTGGAAATAGTGTTTGCTCAAAATGTTGCCTGCTAGCATAATTGCCTTCAGCAATAGATCATGTAGAAGCTTTTGAATTCCATTTATTTTAGGCAATTTAATTTTTTGCTTTTTATTTTAAAAATTGAGAGTTCTATCATATTATTGGACTTACTAGTGGGGGGGCTCTGCTCAGCTAAAAGCTTAACTGTATGGTCTGGCCTGAATTGTTGCACTTTTCATATGTAAAGGTAAATAAAGAAGTAAGACCAAATTCATATGCATCCAAGGTTGCAAATATGTCAAATAATTCACTTAACAGGCCAAATTAACTTAGAAAGCATAAATTCAACCACAGGTTAACAAAAGATGACCAAATTAACATACCTGTCAAGTTTCGGGAAATTTTCTGTCTACCCCCCGTATTTTACACTCTTTCCTGCCATCATCCAGTATTAGTTAGACTGCACTTAGACTGGAGTTAGACTGAAGGCCAGCACAGGATAAACATAGCTGTCCAGTTTCCCGTTTTGGCCGAGAAATTTCCCTTATTTGACAGAAATTTCCTGAAACTTGACAGGTATCCAAATTAACCCTTTACTAATACCCACCAAAACCAGAAACCTATCCAATCTAGTTCAGTATGGAAGTGGCAAAAAATCTGCCACTATAGAGGAAATGAGTTCAAATAAGACTATACAAAACCCCAGAAAGATGGATGGCTAAAATTCTAGAAAAGGTTTTAGGAGTTCTACAAGAACTCCTACCTCTACTGCTCTCACTCCTATCTAATATTGAGATTATGTTGGGATGACAACATACCTATCCTCCCTGTCAACAGTCTTGATCATATTTCTTAGAAGCCCAGAAGCACAATGCTCTGTCTCAGCCTATTTCATGCTTCAAAGAGTTGGTCTTAAAACAATGAGGCAGTCCCATCTAGTGCCTATGCTCTTTGAAAGAGAGGTGAGATGAAAATGTGATAGATAATTAAGTAAATGAATCATCTTTGTTTGATCCATTGTTTGATTATGCATGATAGGGATATAAATGGTGAAATGGTAAGATTTTGAAAATGCAAGCTGCTGCATTTACCGCCTTCTGTATGAACAACATATTCTGTATTCAGGATACAGAGTTTGTATTCTGCGAGAATAAATATTCCCCCAGATGGACTGGGTTAGAGAGAACAAAGTCTAGCTGTCTCTTGCATGCTGTTCTTTACCTGGAGCTATGGATTAAAACCTATAATCTTGCCCTCAGTTTGATTGTTCTTTGCTCTTTAATCACAGAAGCTAATTAATCTAAACATGATGTAAATCTATGTAATTTACACCCTTTTATTATTTTCAAATAGCTTGGTCAAGGTCTTCATATGTTGCAAAAGAGCATGTAAAATAAAATAAAAAAACAGAGAATACAGTGTGAGCAATTCTTAAGTTCATCCATCCATTATGTTAGTTTTTCCATTAAGGATCACTGGCTAATGGATTTCTGATGTAGATGGAAGCTTTTGTGCCACAGAGATAAAGCTGTGACAGATGAGGTCACAATAGCTTTAACAGATAGTCTTTCAAGCCTGAAGAGTTTTCTTTCATGGCTTCTGCTGAAGCATTTCTATGTAATCAATGATATTTTGTGCAGCCAGGTTTTCTCTTTAGCAAAATATGCAATGTGCGTTCTCTGGCTATTTCTTCCTTTCTCTTTTTCTCACTTTTTTGGGGGCACCAATACATTTAAAAATACAGCGGCTGATATCCTATTGGGCAGTTATGCATAATGCATAGCCTTTTAAAGCCAAATTGCTGTAATTTTTTTAAAAAAAACAATCCATAGATGTCTTCCATTGCATACTGAGTTGAGCAACTTGATGATAATATCTACAGAGATTTCTTAGCTTGTGGCAATTTGCCACCAAATGTTAATCCATTGGCATAATTGCACAACAGGATTTTGTCAAATAACTCCAACTGGCAAAATAGTAGTGTTTCACATTTTAAAAAAATAACCATTTGCTAGTTAAGATGTGACAAAGCGATGCTATGCAATGCTGTACAATGGCATGTGAGGTGGGGGGAGGCTTTCCATTTTCCATTTTAGTGAATATCCTTGAGTGTATTCCTAGTTCCTAAAATATTGTTGAAAGCTTCTTTAAAAAAAGAGAAAGGACAGTGGGTATCCAGAGGCTAGAAAGACATCTTTAATGTAAAAGTCTTTGCTAATCTGAAATTAATATTAAATCATGTTTAAAATCTAATTTACAGCTCCTCTGAAATCATCTTAGAACTATTTTAAAGAACTAAACATATGAGGTGCAATAAAACATGGAGGGGAAAATGTTTCAGAGATAAATCCAATCATGTTTTAATGTTTTATGCAATGAAAAGTACTTTTGACCTTGGGTTTCATATTTTTGTCATGGAGACAGCTTTAATTTTAGCTGATACTTGTGGAGGAGAAGGAGAAATCAAGAAAGACAAAGAAGAAGGAGAGACCAAATATACAGGTGAAATTTGGAAAATTAGAAAATAGTGCAAATGTTCATTTGTTTCATTTAAAAGGTAAAACAAATATATGAGATAGACTCACTACATGTAAAGCGAGATATGTCATGCCTTAATTTGTTATAATTGTGATGATCATGGCATACAGCATACATGAGTTTATGTGATGATTATGGGGTATATGAGATTGGGCGGTTGGGGTTTTCATAAGCTGTAAGCCATAAGCATCAATACTGCATGTAGTGAGTCTATCTCATATATTTGTTTCACCTTTTAAATGAGACAAATGAACATTTGCACTATTTTCTATTTTTCCAGCACTAGAACTTCAGGATTTCCCACAACAAAAGGTTCAATCAGAAGGCTTCAAATGCACAAGACTGATTTACACGAGAAATAGATACACTGGACCTTAACACAAGCTGTGCAAATTACATTATATTTCCCACATGTTCATTTTTGTTGTTCAGTCGCACAGTCGATTCCGACCCTTTGCGACCCCATGGACCATTTTCCTCCAGGCGCCTCTGTCCTCTACCATCCCCCTCAACCCTCCCAGCTCTGTGCCCATTGTGTCTATAATACCATCTAGCCATCTCATCCTTGGCCTCCCCCTTCTTCTTTTGCCCTCCACCTTTCCCAACATCAATGCCTTCTCAAGTGAATCCTCCCTTCTCATTTGATGTCCAAAGTACTTTAGCTTCATCTTTACTATTTGATCTTCCAATGAGCAGTCAGGGTTAATTTCTTCTAAGATTGACCTATTTGTTCTCCTCGCTGTCCAGGGGACTCTCAAAACCCTCCTCCAACACCACATTTCAAAGGCATCTATTCTTCTGCGTTCAGCCTTCCTAATTGTCCAGCTCTCACATCCATACATTACTACTGGGAAAACCATTGCTTTGACTATTCTAATTTTTGTTTGCAATGTAATGTCTCTGCTTTTCACTATGTTCCCCATGTTTCTCATCGCTTGTCTCCCAAGAATCAGTCGCCTTTTTATTTCATGGCTGCAATCCCCATCTTACATGTTCATATAAGAGGATAATTTCTACAAAAGTGTTACAGTAATAATCATTTTCATATCTCATTCCCCATTCCCCTGCAGACTTCCCAAGTGACTTCTAGCTATCTGAGGGGAGCCTATTTGAGCGTGTCCTCTGATAAGCCCCTATTTCATCCTAAAGTCTTGAGAGGTTTACCTGGTCAGTGTTCCAAGGAATACTGGAAAGTTAGTTATAGTAGCTCTTTTAATTTCACCTAACAACCTTAACTGATAACAGATATAATTGTGAAGAAACTGCCACTCAAGGATTAACAACTAAATAGAAGAGACAAAGAAGCAATGCCAAACAACCTAGGGGGTGTGAAAAATTGTGGGCAGATGGGAGTCAGAGTATATCCTTACCTGTTCCATTCCAAGGATAGCCTTGGGGAATATTAACAGCAGAGGGTGATTAATTGGAAATATCTGGGCCAGGGTAAGTTGGCCACTAGGAAGGTTGTATCTGTAGAAAAACTTGCCCACGTCCAGGAAACCCCAAATCCCATTGGCCAGAGTAAGGTCAGGCAAGAGGAAGATAGGTATAATTAGGTACAAGGCTAGGAACTACTTGATGGTGGTGGTTAGGGTTTGGCTGTCCTGTGCAATTGCTGACAGGGCAGGGCAGCCTAATAATCCAAGCTGCTGTGGTGCTTCAAGCAAGTGCTGTTCCAAGTAGTTCAGGAGAATTTAGTATGGGGAAAACCTGATGCTCTGCCTTTGCTCACAATTAGCCACTGAGGCTGAATGGTTGCACGCTTTTGCTCACTTTTAATTTTGGGCAGGTTTTGTGGATGGAACAGTTTGTTTTATACTTTTGCTTTTGACATCATTTGGCTTGTTTTACTTCCGATTGCAGAATCAGTGTGTTGTGTATTTAAGGAAATATGTTTGCCATTTTGTCTTGTTGTGAAAGAGTTTAATCTGTATTTGCTTTACTATAGTCTAAAGTCTCATGAGACTTCGGGAGGGTTCTGAATGAGAACAGAGCTGTCAACGGTTCTAATGGTTTTTTCCAACTGTCAGTTCTGATCAGAAATAGTTAAAGAATGTGAGGGTGTGTGGTTATCTTTGGTCACTGTTAGGATACATGGGCTATGTACAATACTGTGTATTGGATTTGATCGCAGTGTGTTCCTTTAAGAGCCTCTCTGTGCTCTGCCCCAGCTGAACTGAATCAGAGAGTGGCTAAGCAGTTTTGCTACTATAAAGGAAATGCATACTGAGCATTCTCTTGGGAATATTCTCCAGGGGAACATTCTCCAAGGGCTACAGTCTCTTCAGAACTATACTGCTATGCTGCTACACTGCTGGAAGCTATGGTAAACTTTGGAACTATGAGTTATGAGGCTGGATACTGAATGACTGCAATGATACTGCTAAAGGTTTCTAAGGACTGAACTCTGTTTGCCTCATGCTTGCAACTGAATAACTAAGCCTGCTTATTGCAACTGGAAGGAAACTGCTCTTTGCATCTGCCCAGAGGTAATCTTTGTAAATACTGTGTACTTGGACATTTGCTATCTTTTGTGGACTTCAGCCAACTGTACTGAGAGCTGTTTATCTCAGGCATGTGTTTTTGCTTCTCCTGTGTTTTTCGCTGAAAAGTAAAGCTATTTTCTTTTCCTTATACAACCTGCTTGTCTGTGTGGAAATTTCTCCCAGCTGTCACTGCGTACACAGCTAGCCGCTTTGCTCTGCTAAACACAGCCAAGCCTCATTGGGGTACCCCCATCACCCCAACATCCTATCAGTCACATATTCTTATTCCAAATAAAGTTGTGTGTTGGGCCCGTATTGCTGGCTGCTGCCAATTATTTTCCAGAACACCAAACAGTGTGTGGGTGAAGGTCCCTGTACTTTGTGTGTTTGCATGTGACTCATGATTTTGCCAGATGTTCTGTTCTTTTTGTTTTCTTTTATTATCCAATAAAGTTACTTTTTAAAGCCAATTTGAAGAACCGTGAAGTTCACTAAGCATTTTGGGGTGTGAAGTCCAGTTCCTGGCTCCGGTAGTTTTTCGGAGCAGATGGAGAGCAGTTGCTTGAGTTAGCTGCCAAAAGAAAGAGCATGTTCACACAAGACCTAGCCCAAACTTCCTTCCCTTATGGAGGATGTGCTTCTAGCCAAGAAGCAGTGGAATGGGAAGGGCAGAGAACATTTCCCTGAATGGAGTGCAAAGGCAGCCCAAGAATTATCTTGGATACCAGGAGCAGCACTGCCAAGGGCTAGAGGAGAATCTTCCTCATTACCCCTAGGTTTCAAACATGCTACAGGAACATATTCATTGCAGGTGCACCCCCCAAAGAAAGACTCAGACACCGGTATTGGATTAAAGGCATCGGGCCACTTTTATTGAATAATGCCCTAGTCCGAATTATAACTTTCAATTGGTGTATCATCCAATTGTATTTCTTTAAGGCAAGCAGGCCGCAGTAACACTGGTAAGGTTCCTCCCAAAATGCCAATGGAAATTGGCTACATGTATCTATTTGTATCAATTTGTTTGTTGACACAAACAAATTGTTGACCGGAGTCAATATACTATCTACTGACCCCACCCTATGACGTGTATCCATTCAATATCAGGGTGATGCAGGCTGTGCAGCTCCTGCCATCAACCCTTGCATGGTTCGCCCTTGACTGGCCAATCGACTGGCCAATCTTATTCCCCTGTACCTATCTACGTGTTGGCCAGTCAATTGCGAACCTGCCGGATACCTATGTGTCACAAATCTGTTACCTTACCAGTGCTACCGGCCACACGGGGAGGCGTCTGTGATGACTCACGCCCCCCCTGACAATCAGCTCGGTCACCAGGCCTGCTTGCATGTCCTCCAGAAAGAGGTCCAAACCTCTGGCCGACAGATGGACCCCATATCTTGCATATAGACCATAATCCTGCAAGCCTATCCTAGGATGTTGAATGGCTGTTCCAAAGCCATTGTCAAAAAGGAACCGGGCGACAGCCCTGTTCAGTGACCGTCAAGCACGGTCCAAGCCACGGAGGTCAATTCCTCCACTGTAACGATGTCTCGGCATGATGTCAGACCATAGCAGCCGCGTGTACGGCCATAAGTGATGTAAAAAGGCCAGGTCACTGCACACCGACATTTTTAAAGAGAGGCCAGTGATCTGTCCGAGATCATTGCCGCTGAGGTGCAGAATCAAGACATCAGGTGGTCCAGCATCCCTGATGGACATCAGGAATGGCAACAGTTGCCGCCATCTCATGCCGCGCTTACCGTACCAACACATACGTGCGGCTACACGTAGCCTGAGATGGGGTCCCCAGTCTGTCGTCGCAGAATATTGCGCTGCCCAGTGCACAAAACTGTGGCCCACCAGCCATACTGCCACCGGTGTGCGTAAATACACAGGGTCTGTAAAAGAAGGAAAGAAGGGGAATTAATGACATAACTAGTACTCATGCAGTAAGGGGGCGTACATAAAAAGCAAAACACGCGGACCCCCATCTGCCCATACGACGTATATCAGCATCAGAGTACCCAAAGGCAGCCGCAGTTGAAGCGGCGCCTATCCTAAATGAGTGGGTGCCGTAACGAGCCCCAGGGAGGCTGACACTGTGAAGTGCCATACCGGTCACCTTCCAAAACTGGAATTTGGTCAGGGGAGACCCATCCTGGTGGCAGAAAAATGGGCCAGGGTGCGTGCCATGCACTGCCAAAAACTCCTGTAGGGCATCAACCGGACAGATGTCAGCAATTGTACAACGTAGCAGTCTGACACCACTGCCTACTCCGTGCTGATTGGCCTTTGAGGAACGAATCCTCAACTGGGCCCACTCCTGGGTAAGAAAGACATCGTCGAGTTCCCGTGCCCTGCGAGACATGTCCCCCTTTGACAATGGGACAAGCTCACTGATACGGAGCGCTCCAAAAAATGCTACGGTGGTAGCCGCATGAAAGAGAGCCTCCTCATACCTATCGTAACACAAGCTATGCCAACCTTGTGCAAGGTTCGTCAGAACCTCTGGTGAAACAGGGTGACGTGTGTCTGGGCGGCGGCCTCGTTCACGTGTCCACCCTTCTAATACATGCCGTATGCGGAAGTCATTCACGCAGTCAACGAAACCCCTCGCCTTAGCCATAAATGCCAAAGCTGAAAGCCTAGTGGCAATGGTGTGAGGGGCTAACGCTAGATCATGGAGATAAACCATGAACTGCAGAATCTGGTCGGCCGGGATCAGCCACACCTCGGGCAACTGCCTTTGCCCTAAAAAATTCCTAAACTGTAGGAGTGCATGTAGGTACGCCTTACGTGTGCGAGGTGCCAAAGACATGCCAATTGCCCGGTTCACCTCTCCTCGCCAAATGTCCAGATCTCAGCCGGGAGTGGAGAGGGCAGTTCCTCTGCTTCTGGTGCCAAGGCACAGAACCGGGGGTTCTGCAGGAGAGATAAAGCGTCAGCAATATCATTATCAATGCCTGGTACATGTCTTGCCCTGAAAAGCACATTAAGGTGTAAAGACCTCAAAACAAACTGGCGAACTAATGCCATAAATCTGGCGGATTTAGATGTCTGGGCGTTGACAATGTGCACCACTGCAGCATTGTCACACCAAAAGTGAACTACTGAATTAGCCCACCTATCCCCCCAGAGCATCAGGGCACCCAAAATGGGAAAAAACTCCAGAAAAGTAAGATCACGTAAACGATCTGTGCCTTGCCATGTCTGAGGCCATCGGCCGTAGGACCACCTCCCTTCAAAGTAAATCCCATAACCCAGGGAGCCGGAGGCATCCGACTGTACTTGGAAATGCGGGCTGAGCATAAGCTCCGATCTCCAGAAGGAGATGCCATTAAAATCCTGAAGGAATGTGAGCCAGACCATCAGATCCGCCCGTAAACCTTTTGTCAGCCAAACCCTGTGGTGCCATTTTAAGAGGCCAGCCATGGCGTCGCACAGATGCCTGGCAAATGCCCTGCCAGGTGTTACTACCCTACAGGCAAAGTTGAGGTGGCCGTGAAGCACCTGTAACTCTCGGAGAGACACCTTACGCCTGGCAAGCATAGCCAGAATGGCATCAGAGATCCGTGTCACCTTTTCCATGGGCAACCTGGATGTCTGGGCAACAGTGTCAATCTCAATACCTAAAAAGGTGAGAGTGGTGGCCGGTCCCTCAGTCTTTTCAGGCGCCAGGGGCACACCTAGTTCCTGCATAAGCACCTGAGAAGTGGCGAGTAGCTGAGCGCACATGTCCGTGCCCTGTTCCCCTCCGAACAAAAAGTTATCGAGGTAGTGGGCTACAGACCGGGACCCTGATCTACAAACAAAAGCCCAGTGAAGGAAGGTGCTAAACCCTTTGAAAGCAGAACATGAGATAGAACAGCCAAAAGGCATGGCCTTATCTACATAAAAACTGCCCCGAAAACAGAAACCTAACAGCTCAAAGTCGTCCGGGTGCACTGGCAACAATCGGAATGCTGATTTGATATCACACTTTGCCAGTAGCGCCCCTGGGCCGCATGAGCGCACCATCTGCAAGGCCTGGTCAAAGGAAGTATACCTGACCGAACAAAGGTCATCAGGTATTGCATCATTGACCGAAGAACCCGCAGGGTAAAAAAGGTGGTGGATTAACCAAAATTCACCCGGGGACTTCTTAGGTAGTAAACCCAAAGGTGACACCTTCAAGTTCGGGAATGGTGGGTCAGCAAATGGCCCAGCAACCCTTAGCGCGGTGACCTCCTTAGCTATAGCTTGGGCAGTGATATCCTCATTACCCCTGAGGGAAATTAAGTTTGGGTGTCTTAAGGCCCGCGCACCCCCTGAAATGGTATGTGGAAGCTGAATTGAAAACCCTCATGTAGGTACTTCACATCATCCCGTCTAGGATAAGCGGTAAGCCAATGTTCCAGGACCTGGACATCAATTGGGGAGGGGGCCTTTCTGATTGGTTGCACCATCAGAGGGAGCTCTGACCACCCCCTGCCCACCCCTACCTCTGCCTCGTGACCCACCAGCCCGCGGGAATGCGGAGGCGGCGTGAGGGCCAGAGCAAGAGGGGCACTCGTGCTGGAACTGACACTGACGCTTGTTGCACACTCTGTTGGCAGAGAAGCTCCAACACAGCAGGCGGGCTGGAACCCCCTGCTGTACAAGAGCCACAATTGCTGGCATGGCTCATCCCACCTCATCTCAGGATGGAGGGCCACTCTCATCCTAAACTCTTTGTCATAGGCCAACCATGACGGTCCAGGGAAATCAACCACCACCCGATAAATGTTATCCAGGTATTGCACCATTGGAATGGCCAGGTCAGGGCGAGCCCTCAGGTATACCGCCATATAAATGAGGTAGGCCGGTAACCAATTGGCCCAGGTGCACGGCGGCTTACGACGACGGGACAACTCCTTGTCCCTATCGTCCTGCCCTTCCCTCACTTCCTTGGTGGGCTCACGGTTTAGGAGGGAAAAAATATCCACATATTCCCCCCTCCAAATCTTCTCCCTAGTGGCCTGGGAAAGATGGTCACCCAGGGGCAAGGAATAACCGCCTGTCGGTAGGGCCGCAGTTGGAACAGATTGAATCAAGGGTGAACCCCGTGGTCCCTGAATAACCCCTGAAACATTGGGCATACCCCTAGGGGCGGTCACCCATGTCATAACTGGGGGTAAATGGATAACCAGGAGCTAACGGGACAGTGTGGATACAACTGTCCACCCATGGTAACCTGTTGTGGCCATGGCCACAGCACCCCCCCCCCCCAGTGTGGCTGGGCAGTGTCACTGGTGTACTTATTTGACCAGTCCACCCGGTCCACCCCTGTGGGCCGCCCCCACTGGGGATTCCGGCCCACGGCGGGTGTCGGAGCTCATGATGGGAATCGAGCTCTGCATGCCGCTACACCCTTGCCACGCAGGACCAGGCCCCTAGAAGTAGAAGGCTCAACCCACTAGAAGTAGAAAACTCAACCCACTAGAAGTAGAAGGCTCAATTCTGTCCCTGGTATTCCTAAGTTCGTAGGACTTGGAGCTTCTCGAATCAACAGATGAAGATCTGATATTGCTATCAGTGGATTCTATATGAGAACTAGTGACAGGTTTTTTCCAAGTAACACGTTTGGGCTTTTTAAAGGAGAATTGCCAACGATACACTTTAGAAGAGTTGTAGTCTGCTGTATCCCTATCAAATTTCTTGGTTTTAAATTCAATCAAGGATTGCTTAAAATCCTCCAATTTCTTAGTCATCTCAGTCAGCAAAATGTCCGTAGAAGCCCCCGAGTGTTTGATAGACAAGTCATTTCTAATAGAGACGATATCTGAAGTCAAGGAGGCAACCTCCTTATTAGATTGTTCAATGATTAATACCATCAAGTCGTACGAACAGCGGTCCACGATAGAGCCCCATTTCTCAACAAATTCCTTATTCTCCGTGAACAATGTAGGGCTCTTCTGAACTCTTAAGCCCCGTGGAATTCGGGAGTGTTTATAATAGTCGGCCCAAAAAAACGGCATGTAGTTGGTAGCGTATCTTCCTCTTTTCTAGCTTTTTGGCCGACAAACATGATACTTGGAAAAAACCTGTCACTATTTCTGATATAGAATCCACTGATAGCAATATCAGATCTTCATCTGTTGATTCGAGAAGCTCCAAGTCCTACGAACTTAGGAACACCAGGGACAGAATTGAGCCTTCTACTTATAGTGGGTCTTTTTTAGGTCAGCGCGCCTGCAGAGGGAAGAAGCAAACATAATCTTTAATTTTTCATCTCGTGCGTCAACTCCGATTGAGGTACGTGTGCTATCCCTGGGACTCAACTTTGTACCTACGCCCCTATACAATGCCTTTAATACTAGAATTGATTTGTTTAAACTGATCAGGATGTTAAAACTCAAACACTTTTTAAAGGGCTTAGACCCGGGTGGTGGCGACACCTTTAAACCCAGGTCCCTGTTTACACCTCAGGTAGATTGTCCAGCCATTGAAGTTTTTTACAACTTAGTCCTTAAAGATATCATTAAGATTGAACGCACTCAAGGGAAGTTTTATATGAACTTCTCCTTTGCGGAAAAACTGGCTCTTGATGGATTGGCTCAGGATTCTTCTATTACTATAAAACTGGCAGAAAAGGGTGGGGGTATCATTGTTCAAAACACTACTGATTATGAAGATGAAATATTTAGACAGCTTGGCAATGAGAGTTTTTATAAAAAACTGAAAGGTAATCCTACCAATAGAGTCATCACTGTTCTCAGAACTGTTTTGTATGAGGAATTGCCCTTTAACTATATTTCAGAAAAAACCTTTCAGTACCTCAATCAGCCTTTTTTCAAGGCACCTATTTTTTACACTTTACCAAAACTCCATAAAATCTCTGATAGTAACCGCCTCATCCCTGGAAGACCTATTGTAGCCAGTACGGGTTCCTTATTAGAAAGAAGTGCCAAATATGTGAATTCATTTATTAATCCCTTTACTAGAGAGACGCCCTCCTTTGTCAGGGTTTCCTCAAATTTTATTAATCAACTTGAAGGTATTTATATTCCCTCTGGTGCAGGGCTTCTCACGCTAGATGTACAAGCACTATATACGAACATCCCTCTAGATTCAGTGAGACCCGTTTTAGAGGCTACATTAGACATGAAAACATCTTTAAACCCACCGACGCTCTTCCTTTTGGACCTTGCAGATGTGGTACTTGAGAATATTTTTTTTAGATTTAAAGATGACTTCTATCTCCAGGTCCAAGGAGTCACTATGGGGTCCGCCCTCACGCCAGCTGTAGCAAATCTTTATATGATAAGGTTTGAAAAAACTTGCATCTTCGACAGTAGAGTAACATTCCATCAACACATGCTCTCGTACAAACGTTTTATAGACGGTCTCTTTTTTGTATTTGACTCTGTAGATATTGTTCCTGATTTCATCAACTGGATAAACTCACTAGATAGTAATTTGAAATTTTCTGGCCAATTTGATAAGACTGTTGTTCCCTTTTTAGACGTTTCCGTGTATATCTCAGAGCACAGATTGTGCATGCGGTTATTTAGGAAACCGACAGATCGTAATTCATATCTGAACTTCCAATCTTTCCACCCGAGCCACCTCAAAAGAAATATACCTTTTAGTCTTCTAGCAAGAGCTAAGAGGAACTCAACTAAGAATGAGGACTTTATTAAATCTGCAGCCACCATCAAAAAATTCTTACAGGGCAAAGGATACCCGGATGGTACCATTGACTTTCAATTTCAAAGAGTTTGTAGCACACCTAGGAAACAGTTCCTGACTCAAAAAACAAGGGATACTTCCCCCATGATATGTTGCTCCTTTGAATATTCTCTGTTAGTTTTTAAAATTAAAAAGGTGATTAATAAACATTGGCATGTGATTGAGGATATCCCAGGGCGCACACTGAGATCACGCATCGGTGTTAAGAGAACTAAGATTATTGGCAACGCCATAGTGAATTTGGACCAGTATCTGAAACTGCCCACCCCCATTATTCGGGGGCATTACCGCTGCTAGGGTTGTGCTGCCTGCCGCTTTGCCATTGAAACCAAGTCTGTTAAGATACCTGGAAAAGACTGTGAATTTAGATTATTGGGATGTACTAACTGTAATTCTAGCAACGTTATTTATGCCATAATCTGCCCCTGTGGCAAATTTTAAATCGGTTTAACCGGACTGCCCCTCAAAGTACAGGTGTTGGAACACCGGTCCCGTATACGTAGCCACATAACATCTGCTCCTCTCGTATCACATTTTCTTGACAATAATCATACCGAAGATGATATTAAGTTTCTGACCTTAGAAAAGGTACTCCCCAAAAAATATGCAACAACTGATATGAATAATTCTTTATTACATAGAGAAGCTTACTATATCCATCTCTTTGATTCTTTAATACCACATAATCTAAATGCTGATTTGGACCTCAGTTGCTACTTATAAATGCACACTATAGCTTTTAGAGTACACAGCACTGATGTAAATGAACACACCTGGACCATGTGCTGAGTGTATTTAAACTACTGAATTTCAATTGAGTACAACGTCGAGGCACATATGAAAAAACAAAGAGGCCATGACGCAGATGAATCTATCTATTATCATTAAATACATTTCTAGGAACTGATTGAGAAGGTAAGCGTATCCTCTGGACTGTGATAAAATATATTGTTATTTATATGTAGATAAACAGTGTATATGTGTGTATGTATGTATATAGGTATATTGATTATTATTATTTTGTATCACCATTATAGAAAACCCTGTTGAAGTATTCGAAAAACTGTACACCGGATAGCTTTGGTTTTCTGCTACTCGATATAAACCTATTTTGGATTCTGTATATACATATTCTTGACCTGAAGTAAAGGAATTGATTTTGATGGGTCACAAGACAAGATTCAGCAGAAAAGCCAAGAATGCTGGGAAGTCTGGAATGAGAAGAAGAAGAAGAAATAATATGAGATGGAATAATTGAATAAAGGAACCCACACCTATACGAATGCAAGATTTGAGTAGGGTCGTTCATGACAAAATGTTTTGGAAGCCACTGATTCATTGGGTTAGTAAAAAGTGATTTGGCAGCATACAACAAAAAACAACAATCACTTTAGAGAATAAAAACTGAAGTTCCTCTCTTTTATTTATTTATTGGAACTAGATGTTGCATTTCAAGAAGGGTATATCAGTGTACCAATGGTTTAAATAAGGAGGGAAGTTGATGAGTGGTCTGAATTTCCATATTTTGGGGATTATAATCTAATTGTAACTTTTTTCCTTTACACTGATTTTCCCCCACTTTGGGAAATATACTTCTGTCATCTTTAATTTTCTATATTTACGATATACTGATTAGTCCAAACATGAATGATTCAATGTTTATTAACTTAATTTTAATATATGAAACTACTGGATCATACAAAGTATTATTGTCAGCAATCTAGGAAAAAGTGGGCACTATCCACCAAAAAATTGACATCTTAAAATCCCATTAATATGAATGGGAGGTAGTTAAGCATTTAATTTTCCCATTAAAATTGATAGAACCTAACAGTGCTTAATTTGAACTTGATGGTGCTGACTGTCCTTTATTCTCCCATGGATTGATTCTAATGGTGGCCAGAGTTAGTAATGACCAAATATGTCAGCTTTACTTTCTCCAACTTCCTAATATGACAGATTTTGATAAATTCTCATTAAAATATAGTAACGAAATTCTTACTTATTTCTACTAAGTGAGTATGCGGTTCAATCTAGTGCACCCACACACCTACCCACGTTGGGGGGGGGGATTCCAGTGGCCGTGGCCTTGCATGGGTGGTGCGACGGTTCAGTCGCCGACGTCCCACCCGGCGACTTCACCACTCACCCAGGGCCCAGTTTTGGGTGGTACCTCTTATTCAGTTGGGAATGTGTTAGGGGTGGCTGGGTTGGTCCAGGCTCCTTTTCAGATCCCCGTGGTTCCCACTGTGCCGGTGTCAGCATTGCCGACAGCAGGGTATTCCTTGCCCCTGGGGGACCATTTGGCCCAGGCCACCAAAGAGAAGATCTGGCGTGGGGAGTATGTCGACATCTTCTCCCTTCTTAACAGAGAGCCCACCAAAGAGGAGAGGGAGGGGCAGGATGAGAAGGATAAGGAACAGGCACGTCGTCGTAAGCCGCCATGTACGTGGGCCAATTGGTTGCCGGCGTACCTTATATACATGGCGGTCTACCTCAGGGCCCGGCCGGATTTGGCAATTCCGATGGTCCAGTATTTGGACAACATTTACCGGGCGATGGTCGACTTCCCGGGCCCGTCATGGTTGGCTTACGACGAGGAATTCCGTATGCGGATTCCCCTGCACCCTGAGATGAGGTGGGATGAGCCCTGCCAGAAGCTGTGGCTGGTGTATATGACTCCCACGCGCCCTGCGCCTGGGGACAGATACCATTGTGGACATGTGGTCCAGCGAGCAGCCCCAGCACAGACACCCCACCAGGTGGCGGGGCAGGGGGTTCCAGCCCGCCTGCTGTGCTGGACTTTCTCGTCCAATGGTTCCTGCAGTAGGAAGAATTGCCGGTACAGGCATGAGTGTCCCTCTTGCACTGGCCCCCATGCGGCCTCCGCCTGCCCCAAGCCTGGAGGGGTGCGGGGCAAAGGTAGGGGCGGACAAGGGGCTGGCAAGACTGCCGCAGAGGGAGCTGGTCCACCGAAAGGCCCCCTCCCCAATTAATGTGGACATGCTGGAGCGTTGGCTCGCATCGTACCCGAGGGGGGCAGATGCGGTTTACCTGCTTCAAGGTTTTCGACTGGGGTTCCGTATTCCTTTCCAGGGTGATAGGTCCCCCCAAGATGCCCCCAACCTTTTGTCCCTTAAGGGGAGGAAGGAGGTGGCTGCCGCCAGCATTTCTAAGGAGGTTGATGCGGGCAGGGTCGCTGGCCCTTTCCCTGCACCCCCGTTCCCCAACCTTAAAGTGTCACCCTTGGGCTTGGTGCCCAAGAAGTCACCGGGCGAGTTCCGCCTGATCCATCACTTGTCCTACCCAGCCGGCCAATCGGTCAATGATGCTATCCCTGATGACCTTTGCTCGGTCAGGTATACATCTTTTTACCAAGCGCTGCGCATGGTGCGCTCATGTGGCCCGGGTGCGCTGTTGGCTAAGTGCGACATTAAGTCTGCCTTTCAGGGGTGGTGCCCACACTATGGAATGCTCTACAGTGGAGTATACCAGGCCCCATCAATGGATGTTTCTAAGAAACATCTTAAAACTGTACTTTTTAAAGAGGCTTATAAGAACAATCTCCGTATAGTCCAGAAGTTCCTGAACTTTTTATGCTGCGGTCCTGAACACACACCCTGGACAGCTGAGTGGGACAGACCACACCCCCAGATGTGGAAGTGGGTTTATTTATGGCTGCCATGTGATAGTCACAGGTGGGTTTATACATGTGTGGGTGCATTTTATGGCTGATGTAAACACATCCTCTTCCACTTCTGGGTGTGGTGGCGGCAGCGTGGGCCACATAAAATGGTGCCATGGGCTGGGGCCAGCCCATAGGTCATAGGTTGGGAACCCCTGCTATTTGTAGTTGTTCAGATGCATAGTCTAGTCCAACCCTTTGTGACCCCATGGACCACTGCAGGCCTGGCTCCACTATCCTCCACAGCCCACTCAGCTCTATGCTCATTGTGATAACAATGGCATCTAGCCATCTCATCGTCTGGTGCCCCCTTCTCCTTTTGCCTTCGATCTTTCCCAGCATCAAGACATTCTCAAATGAATCCTCTCTTCTCATTTGGTGCCCAAAGTACTTTAGTTTCATCTTTAATTTTTGTCCTTCCAAGGAGCAGTCAGGGTTGATTTCCTTCAGGATCAACTTATTTGATCTCTTTGCTGTCCAGGGTACTGTACTTTCAAAATTCTCCCCCAACACCACATTTCAAAGGTGTCTGTTCTTCTGCACTCAGCCTTCCTTATGGTCCAGCTCTCACAATCATACATTACTACTGGGAATATCATTGCTTTGACTATGTGGACATTTGTTGGCAGAGTGGTCTCTACTTTTTATTATGTTCCCTTGGTTTCTCATAGCTTGCCTCCCAAGGATTAATCATCTTTTTATTTCATGGCTGCAGTCACCATCTGTAGTAAACTTGGATCCTGAGAAGGTAAGGTTTGTCACTGCTTCTATTTCTTCCCCTTCTATTTGCCAGGAAGTGATCGGGCTGGTTGCCATTATCTTGGTGTTTTTTTGATGTTGCTAGCCAGTGAATAAGTGCACAATTGAGCAATGCCACTCTAGGGTGCTATCCATTGTTGTTGTATGTATCTTTATGGTTTTAGATATTGTAAACTGCCCAGAGTGGGAAAATATTCCAATGAGTGATAGATAGATAGATAGATAGATAGATAGATAGATAGATAGATAGATAGATAGATAGATAGATAGATAGATAGATAGATAGATAGATAGATAGATAGTAATGCCACTTATTTAGCAGCATAATGGAGCTTTGTTCTCTCTGCTGGAAATGAGCAATTACACCCTGACCTGTCAAATGAAGAGATAGATAATATAAAACTTGTTATAAAACATGGGACCACTTTCTTAAGATATTCAAACCCCTTCCTGTGGAGGGGCTGTTAGTGCAAACCTCGTGCTAGAGCAGGAGGTCCCCCTCAGCCGCTCTCCAGCCTGGACGTGCAAGTCCCTAACCCCTGTGTGGTTCTGTACCTTGATAGCTACCACCCAAACCTCTTTGTGAGTGTTATCAACTCCATTCATGTGAATAGATGTTGGACCTTCTGCAAAGGTGTCTCATGATGGCCCCTGTGTGCACAACTGATTCAGTCAAGTTGCATCCTACACCCAGCAGCCATCTCGTCCAATGACATCCTGAGGGACTCACCAATGTCATCCTAACCCAGCACTACCCACCACTAGAGAGGGCCAGTGCAATTTTAGCTTCTTTCACCTCAACTGCCATCAATGAGTGACAATGGCCCTCCACAGCCCATCCAGAATGATGTCAGCCCCTGCATCAGCCAAATGAACCTTGTCTTCTTGTAACAGCTCTGGGAAGCAAATTTGATGCCTATGTTATTCAAGTAAAACCCATCATTATTAAAGACCCATGTCTTAATTTCCCTGTTGACAATGGGGATCACACTCACCCCTCCAAACTCAATGGGCCAAAATGGCTATGAAATAATGACCAATCCCAACCACAGAATCCTTAATTTGCTAATGTCTCTAATCACCCAGAGGATCAGAGCTTTGACCTTCAGAATGCCAATATCATTACTACCAAGATGCACAAGTAATAATCGAGAGGGTGTCAGATTAGCACTGCCAAAGAAGGTAGACAAAAGGACATCCCAAGCCATGCATCACCTAGTTTTTCTTTCAAAAGAAGCAAGGTCACCTAAACCCAAGGTGTTACCCAAAGTAGTCCTCTCGGCTCTTCTAGCTGACCAAAACAAGATAATGCCATCATAGAGGAGCACATGTTTCCTTTTGCTAAGCTGTCTACCTGGGGGAAAACCTGTCAAGACAAGGTTAGAAGAGGTCAAACATAACACTTACAAAAACTGGAGAACAAGTGCCAGATACAAGTAATATCCTCCCCTTCAATACCCAGTGTGGCTGTGGTAGATGCAGCACCAATCCTGAAAAAATGAGTACCAAATAATCTACCCTTCAAACCCAATTTACCCATTGCCTTACTCATAACTGACCAAAATTGAAATTTGGTAAACAGCTCAGCAGACTGGTGTCTTAAAAGTCAACATATTTATTTTTGTGGCAGACCTTCTAGAAAGTACTTTGCCCTTGATATTAAAATAATTAGTATCCTTGTTCACAATGAGACAGTTACTATGACAGTCATAGTTGTTTTCCCTGATACATAAGAACAGAAATTTACTAATGCATCCTAAAATATTGATTGATTTTTTTTAACTTGGTTTGATGAACAGCACGCTAAAATAATTCAATCAATGCTTTCCTAACATCCTGATAACAGTTTGTAAAAAGCAAATCAAGTATATTGGAAATTTTCAAGGTTTTTCTTTTATAAAATCATCATGCATTTAATTTTCAGCCAAGAAACTTGGGTAGGATTAATTAGTGAGGGGGTGCTAAATAGAGACAGGTGCTAATTTTATTCCATTACACCTGCTGTGCCCTCCCAATAGGCTGCCCCATTAATTGCTTTGTTGCTCACTGTTTCCCTTGAACTATAACTGTAAGAATGGTGTGCTTTCCCCCAACATTGCAAAGTACTAGAACTCTGATCTTGAAAGTATGCCTTACTGAAATCTTGACAGTTTCTTGTAAGGAAAACATCTTTCCTAAGGATTAGTTAATATGAATTGTATCCTTTTATATCTATTCTTTCCTTGTCATATTCCTAATCAAATTGGCTTAAGAGTGATAAAGAGTGCTAAATTATTATTACCATCCTGCTTTCAGACTGATCCTGGACTGAATTTGTCAGATCAATCTGTTTTTACAAAGATAATTCTGAGCCCAATTTGGATTCAGAGAATGCATCCCTACCACTAATCCTACTACTGGTTACAGCCACCCTAAGGCTTCATGGTCTTTTCATTACTGCATTAAAAACTGTTACTGTGTCAGCAGCAAAGTTTGTCATTACATACACAGAAGCCAGGAGCAAAGTCATCCCTCCCTTCCTTGCCTCTTATGTTTGATGGAATTAAAGATCTCAATATCCATGGCAAAAGGAACAGTAATGGGACACCAGTCCATGTACTAGGGATACATGGAAGGAACCTCCTTCTTTAGATGTCTGTGTCTCTGCCACAGTTAGGTCAAATAGTAGGGAGTTCTCCTCCAATTCAGATTGCAATCCAAGTTGGAGAATAATAATGGAAAAGGAGAAGGATTAGTTTCAAGTAGTGGCTCACTTTCTAACTATGCTGAAGCCATATTCAAGACAGATAATAAAGTTTGATGGCAGCTGTGAAATGTACTTCCAAGTACTGTACATTATGAGTGGTCCTTTTCGATTTGTTGCTGTGATGTAGGGTTAAATCACTTCTTAGGTTGAGCTATAATTAGTGACTTCCAGAAATACTATCATTAACACCCCAGTTAAATTGTGCAAACACAACACTTTGTTGAATCATTCTCCCTCATTTAGTCTTCCTCTTTCCATCTGGAATTCCATTTCCCCCCTCAGCATCATTGACTTTTTCCATTTAGGTTATGAATACTCTTTCAAGCTAAATTATTCCAAATTACTGCAGTTTGAGTCACAGCCTATTCCATGCTCCTGTTCAGATTAGGTGATCATGCAGAAACCGTCTATTGTTTCAATGGCAGCTTCCCCACTGGCCCCTCAATTCACTACAGTTTGATCAACATTACAGTTCATAGCCCTCTTGTTATGACTTCCCCAGCTCTTGTTCTAGTGTTATAAAGCTGTTGGGCAGTAAGGGGATAGTTTCCAAAATTCTCTGTTGTTCAGACTGCAGAAACATAATAGTCTGTTGTGCTTGGTGTTGTTCCTATTTCATGTTGTTTTCTAGCTCTTGTTATGCTAACAGGCAAGTGAACTAGCATTAAATTGATCAATTGATGCAGTGATAATGTGAGCTTTCTTTTTTCAAGTTGGCGGTATTAACTTCTAGAAAACATGTTATTATCAGTATTATTCTCAGCATTGATTATAATTTGCATTTGTGTTGTCCGTGCACAATGAACGTCATTGGAGTCTTTTAAGAGTAAATATTAATTATTTTAGAAACATCTGGGTGCTACAAGCTGTGTCCCAGTATTAAAAAACACACACTTTTTTAGTGTCAACATTACTGCATCTTAAAGACTGTATTTTAAGAAGTAGTTCACCAAGTAATTTTAATTTTGATTGCACCATTTTTTGAATACATGATATAAGCACAAAGCGCTAAAACATGTGTTCATCTTAAGACCTTCATGAGAGTTAAATATGCTATTTATCAACAGAGAGAAAAACCAGCACTGGTTGTTGTTGTTGTTCAGTCGCACAGTCGATTCCGACCCTTTGCGACCCCATGGACCATTTTCCTCCAGGCACCTCTATCCTCCACCATCCTCCTCAGCCCACCAAGCTCTGTGCCCATTGTGTTCACAATACCATCTATCCATCTCATCTTTGGACGCCCCCTTCTCTTTCCCTCCACCTTTCCCAGCATCAAGGCCTTCTCAAGTGAGTCCTCCCTTCTCATTTGATGTCCAAAGTACTTTAGCTTCATCTTCACTATTTGTCCCTCCAATGAACAGTCAGGATTGATTTCCTCCAGTATTGACCTATTTGTTCTCTTTGCTGTCCAAGGAACTCTCAGGACTCTCCTCCAACACCACATCTCAAAGGCATCTATTCTTCTGCGCTCAGCCTTCCTAATGGTCCAGCTCTCACACCCATACATGACCACTGGGAATACCATTGCTTTGACTATGCGAATTTTTGTTTTCAAGGTGATGTCTCTGCTTTTCACTATATTCCCCAGGTTTCTCATTGCTTGTCTCCCCATAATCAGTCGTCTTTTTATATCATGGCTACAGTCGCCATCTGCAGTGATCTTAGATCCCAGGAAAGTAAAATCTGTCACTGCTTCTATTTCTTCCCCATTTATTTTCCAGGGACTGATCGGACCTGTTGCCATTATCTTGGTTTTCTTGATATTGAGTCTCAAGCCAGCTTTTGCACTCTCCTCCTTCAATCCAATCAAGAGATTCTTTAGGTCTTCCTCACTTTCTGCCATTAGGGTGGTATCGTCTGCATATCTCAAATTGTTGATGTTTCTCCCAGCAATTTTGATCCCATGTTGTGATTCCTCCATCCCTGCATTGCACATTATGTGCTCTGTGTATAGATTGAATAAGCAGGGTGATAAAATGCAGCCTTGTCTTACTCCTTTTCCTATTCCAAACCACTCTGTCATTCTGTGTTCTGTCCTAACTGTTGCTTCTTGGTTCGTGTACCGATTTCTCAGGAGGCATATGAGGTGTTCTGGTATTCCCATCTCTTTAATTACTTGCCACATTTTGTTGTGGTCCACACAGTCAAATGCCTTAGTGTAGTCAATAAAACAAAAGTAGACTTGTTTCTGGTATTCTTTTGTTTTCTCCATGATCCAACGTATGTTGGCGATTAAATACCGCTGTACTCTTGCCATAGACTAAGCTGCAATTTTATTCTAAGGTACAATTTGAATATAGGTGTGAAAGATTCTGAGAAAGCACCTGACTTCAGTTCTTGCTTAAGGCTGGGGAAATAATTTCCCCATGCCATTAAAGACTAAATATGACCACATGGTGCCTTGTGCTACTATCATAGAATTAGAGACATTTATTTGCCATGACAAAATATCCCAGCTAAATTTGACACTTGTACTCAATTTCATTTACACCAGCAAATGAACAGTTTGAGAAAGGAAGAGGGAACAGATGGAGAAATATCCATTATCTCTGAGAACATAGAGTAAGAGCAAAAAATTATGCAAATTATAATTTCTTTATTTCCCCATTCCGTCCTGCTAAATTGCCCCATTCACCAGAGTCCATTTGTGTTGTTTTTGAGTTTTATATTGGAGTATTTGCAATGTGTCTGTAAGGTTGATACTCAGAAGTGTTTTATCATTCACTTTTTCTGGGGGTATCATGGGATTGTGCCACTTGACAAAGGCTGTACAGGCTCTCTTTTCTCCCAGAAGACAAAGTGGGGAAATGAAAGTCAACCTTTCACTATGCAGCCAGATACCCATTTCACTGAGCTATCCAGCCAGTTTGAAATAAAACATATGAGAGTTTAAGGTAATATTAATAAATATCACTATACTAAAACATTAGCATAATTTTAATAGAAACCGAGTATGACTTATGCAGAGCACTGTGGCCTGTTCACCACTTTAGTCTAATATCGAGAGAAAGCTGAGCTATCCTTTAGATAATTAACTCTCTGAAGTGCCACTATATCTTGCATTTTCTGCAGCTCATTGAATATGAATATATGTGAAAAGTAAATATTTCTTCTGTTAATGATGCCAGGGCTTTATGAATCATGAGCTGGAATTAAGATTGTTCAAACATCAACAACCGGAGATATGCAGATGATACTACTCTAATGGCAGAAAGTGAAGAAGACGTAAAGAACCTCTTGATTACAGTGAAAGATGAGAGTGCAAAAGGAAGTCTAAAACTTAACATAAAAAAACCAAGATAATGGCATCTGGCCTTATCATTCTCTGGCAAACAGAAGGGGAAGAACTGGAAGCAGTGACAGACTTCACTTTCTTGGTGTTATTATTATTATTATTATTATTATTATTATTATTATTATTATTATTATTATTATTATTATTATTATTATTATTATTATTATTATTATTATTATTATTATTATTATTATTATTATTATTGTTGTTGTTGTTGTTGTTGTTGTTGTTGTTGTTGTTGTTGTTGTTGTTGTTGTTGTTGTTGTTGTTGTCGTTGTTGTCGTTGGACTTGTATGCCGCCCACTCAACAATGCGACTCGGGGTGGCTCACAACAATACCACATGTAATACATTATACATAGTCTGTCTTTGCTGTCCTCCCCTCTACATATATAATTCCCAATGGCAACATGGGCTCCAGGGTCCAATTCAAGACTGCTTTTGAAGATGGAAAAGTTGTTTCTTAGTGATAACAAACACAAATAGGAAGACAGAAGAGCTATTGCTGCAAAAGTGGAAATAAAGTGAAGGGAGAAAGACTGAGAGAGCATTAAGTCAAGGGTGGCCAAACTACCAGACCACGACACCTAATAATCCACACCACCCTTTGCCTTTCCCAGAAGCAGAAGTAAAACATGACTGTGCATGTGCAAAGCATTGGCATAAATGCACCCGTGGCTGTCGTAAACATGTTTATGATAGCCACAGATGCATTTACAGCAGCGTTTTGTGCGGGTACATTTTACTTCCACTTCCAATAGGAGGAACCACATGACCATCCGACTCAACCACGTGGCTGGACCATGGCCCAAAATGTTTGGGCACCCCTGATTTAAGTGGTCACCAGTGCTGCCATGGTGCAACATGCAAAACTTATGGAAGAAGGGCACAAAACATTTACAACAGCCACAGGTACATTTACGTCAGCATATTGTGTGGGTGCGTTTTACTTCCACTTCTGGTGGGAGGAACTACATGACTGGCCAACAGCCCAAAAACTTTGGGCACCACTGATTTAAGTGGTCACCAGTGCTGCCATAGTGCTATGTCCATAAACCATGGAGGAAGGGCAGAAAACAGGATAGAGTTCAAATGCAACATATGCCTTATTGATGTCAAAATAGTATGTGCTATTTCTCTGTACTTGTCAGCTTCAGGTCATTCAAATGAGAGACATTAAGAATGATTTGTCATAACCAAGGAAAATGTTTTGAAATGGAAAATAAAAGTGAGCTTTGCTACAAAATTAGATTTGGCATGTAATTCTCTTTCATATTGTATAGTTCCAGGTCTGAAAGCACAACATACCTGTAATTCATATTTACTATTTACTTGTGTTTGGGAAGGTGGAAAAAAATGCTCAATGCCAACGCCCAATACCGAATGTCCACAGTATATAATTTAAATCTACAGTGTTCTATATTTTTTATTTGCTTCAACCTCCCACACTGACTATAAAATCCATTTGGTCCTCAAATTGGCATAAAAAAAGAGAGATGCCAGAAAGCTGCCAAGAGGGACAAGAAGGTTGTTGGATGACAACAGGTAGGTGTATCGTGTCCTCTACAATACTAAAAGCTTTCTTTCAACAGCTGCTCATGAACTCTTCCTCCTCCTCTTGAAGAAGCATTTTCCTTCATCTGATGGTACACAGCATGATTTGCTGTTTATACCTGTGCCCTTGTGAATGAAGATATATGGCAGCAAACAAGCATAACATAATAAGAAGGTTGCTTTCCCATGTGGCATAGTTGGACGCTGTGGTTCACATCCTCTTAGCAAAAACAAAATAAAACCAACAGCACACACACTCCTTTAAAAAGGAGATAATAAGATGGGCATAACTTTAAAAAATTATAGAAGCACTAGAATTCAGTGAAAGTAACTTTTAAACAGACATGTTGTGAAGAAACTGATTTCACCTAGTTCTCTGCAGTTCATTTATATTCAGTACTAGCTGATTACCCAGCCTTGCCTGGGTGGTTATTTTTTGTCTATGTAAACATTAAGGAGACCAGGTGTAAATATGGTATATATCTGTCTGTGTAAAGGTTTCCCTTGCTCAAAATCCAGTCATATCTGTCTCTAGGGTGCAGTGCTCATCTCTGTTTCAAAGCTGTTGCAGACATTTCCGTGATCATGTGGCAGGCATGACTAGACACCGAAGCACACAGAACGCTGTTACCTTCCCACTGAAGTGGTCCCTATTTATCTTCTTGCAATTTCTTGCTTTCGACGTGTGTATAAGGTAAAGGTTGTCCTTGGTCGATAGCCAGTCATATCCAGTGCTCGTCCCTGTTTATAGGCAAAGAGCCAGTGGACTTGATCCACAGAAGCACACATTAAAATACAGCAGTTAGTCATTAAGGTGCCAAAACTTTTTTGCTTTGTTTACTCTCTAATATGCTTGCACAGAAGTAAACATTTTAAATGGTAGCATGTGGGTCAAGCATATAAGAGTAAACAAAAAAAACTTTAGCCTACTCCAGACCCTGTCTGTACACACACACACACACACACACACACACACACACACACACACACACACACACACACACACACACACACACACACACACACACACACACACACACACACACACACACACACACACACACTATCCCTCTCCACACCACCATATACAAACACATGCCCTCTCCACACACCCATCCACCCACACAAAGGCTAGTCACACACACACACACACACACACACACACCATCCCTCTCCACCCACCCACACACACACACCGGCGATTCACAGAGAGAGAGAGAGAGGAAAGTGGGAACAGTAATTGTGGCCTCTCTCTCTTTCTCACTCTCTCTCTCACTCACACACACTCTCTCTCTCAGCAAGGGCTGGGAAGGCCAGGCAATGGGAAGAGACTGAGGTGGGTGGGGGAGGCATCATGCAAGGCCTTGCCAGGCCAGGCAGTAGAGTAGGCCTCTCATAGGACCTGAGGTGAGGAAGTGTGCCCCCACAGGCATTCAAGGTCTACTCCGACCCGCTGTAGCAGGCCTCAACAGGTTGGAGTAGGGATGGGTCCAGCCTCTCCAACAAGCTCCCAGAAGCCCGGGCTGATGCCCTGGTGAGTGAGTCCCTGAGGTGACAGAAGAGGAGGCCTGATGAGCCACTGCACCCCAAAATGGGGCTTCCTGGCTGCCTAAGCCACTCCCTCATGGTAGGGGGCTTCCCCACACACACTGACAGCAGCAGTGGCTGCTTTTGCTTTTCTCATCAGGCCCAGCCTGGCCTAGCAGAGCATTGTGGGGAAGCGAATCAGGCCTAGGGCCGGCCTAGCTAGGCCCAACGTGTGGACCACCCTGGCCCCTCAGCAGCAGCGCTGCAGCTGCCATTGTGGCAAGCCTGGCCGAGGGTGGCAGGACAAAGAGAGGCCTCCATTTCTTCTTCTCTCCCTCTCTTCTCCAGCCCGGCGCGGCCCTGCTGAGGTGAAGCATTTTTTGTGTCCTCCAGCTGAGGTAAAGGTATTCCAGTGGCACTTCTCTCTCTCTCCCTCTTCCCCTCCCCTCCTGTTTGCGCAGATGGGGCCCGTTGGACAGCCAATGGTAGCTGACCTCTCACTAACTCACTCCCTCTCCCCGTCTCTGCGGGATTAACTGCCAAGCGCACCCAAGGCACCATGGGAGTTGTAGTTCCTGATTGTTTTCTCATTTTGGGGGGCTTACACCCCAAAATGGGTTTCACGACCCCGACAGTGCCGATCTCGCAAGCCCAAGGAAGGTATGTGCTAAATTTTAGCGGGATTGGTGCAGGGGTGTGAAAGCCTTTGGAGCACATACAAAACCCAGACTTCTGTTTTATAGATATAGATTACTTTCTCCCCTCAGAAACATCTTACCTATTATGTACAAATTAATACTTATCTCCTAAAATTTTAGTCCTTCTGATAAATAACAAGTTCAGTTTGGAAAATGGCTTAGTTGGGACTTTTCCTCTTTTCAATTAGTTTTTCCCCTTTTCCATATTTTTAAGTGGGTACGCTGTTGCTCTTTTCCACCTTGATGAAAGCTAATTTAAAAACTTGGAACAATTACTTTTCTAATCAAGGAATCCAGGTGTGGCATATTAAAAAGAGCAATACACTAGAAGTGAAAAAGCAGATAAACATCTTTCCAAGGTTAACCATGAGAAAGAAGCTGGTAAAAAAGGAGCTTTATAGACTTTACAAAATGATTGTCATTGCAGTTAATGTGGTATTGTCTGTTTCAAAGCTAATAATCTAAAGTTCCACATAGGGATGATAGCAAAGGAAGAGAAAAAATGGAAGTGAGGTAAACAGAGGCAAGCTGTACAGTTATTTCAATTATATGCTCTAGAAACAGTCATACAGAAGAAGAAAGCTATAGAACTACCTGGACTCAAAACCATAGTAAAAACAGAATGATCCAGTTTCCATTTTACACAGACACAGTTGTATATAGGAAACAAAGATATCTCTCTTCCTTATAAGCTTCAAGTCTAGGAAGTAAATACTCTATTGTCTTATTCTCGTATGTGATAATGAGAAAATACACACACACATATTTCACCTCTAAAATGGCACAGATACTTTACATTCTTCTCAAAGACAATTTGCTCATTTGAGAGGGCCGCTCCCACAACAAATTACACAACGTGTGTAACTAAATAGTAACAGCTGCTATTTGTTGCCTGGTCTTTTAAAAACCCAAAGCATTAGTTTCATCATCTGGTTTCCTTCCTGATGAATCAATATGTTGTGTGTTTTTGCTTCACAAAGGGAAAAGACAATTGTTTTGCACAGATAGTTTATGTAAAATAATAATATCTCAAAAATACATACTTTTGGAGGTAAGAAATTTCATAGCCATCAATGGTTTCTCAGCAGGTCGTCTCAACATGTTGAGGCTGCTGTTCTAATCAAGCGTGAATCATGAGCTGAGAATTCTTTCCTAAACCATGCATGGCATTCTACACAGTTAAGTACCTCTTCTATATAGTAATGATTGTGTGTTATGGCTGTTCCTCATGGGACCGAGGGCTTGGTGTCCTGATTGTAGGCTGTTTGTGAACCATTGTGTACCTTTAAATGGAAATGAATGTGCAGCTTGCTATATAGTAAAACATAAAAGGGAGAATGCAAGCGCGGCGCCAAAATGGCCGCCGCGCTCTTTGCGGGAGCCCCCCCACAGGATGAAGGCATCTGGGTAATTAGGGGCGTGGCCAGCTCCCTTATAAAAGGGGTGGCCACGAGGCAGCCGAGCTGCCATTTTGCGAAGCGACGGAGCGGAGAAGTTTTTCCTCTTACTCCGTCGCTTTTTACCTCGAGCGGGAAGCCTTTTGGCTGCTTATTTTCCTCTTTCGGCTTCCCTTAGGTCCGACTGAGATGCCTTTGAAGAAGAAGGCGGCCGCAAGCGCGGCTCGGGCGGTGCGGCGGCGCAATCCGGGTCGGAGGACCGCGGCTGCGCCTTCCCACCAGCTGCCTTTGCCGGCTCCCACCGGGACCGGTGGGATGGGGTCTATTACCCCCTGGCCGGAGGCCGGGGACCCGAGTAGGGGTCCAGTATGGGCTGCGGCCCGCGGCCCGCAAGCGGCGGACGCTGCTCCTGGTGCTCATTCTGGGCCTTCCTCCATCGGGGCCCAGCTCACTCCGGGGCCTTCCAGCCTTGGGGGGTGGTGCGGTCCCCTCCCTTGGCAGATGCCCACGCCGGCCCTGCCGGGCCTGGGTGTGGGGTCATGGCCTTATTCGGGCCCCGGGGTGCAAGGGCCTGTACCCACGCCCGTAACGGGCAGGCCGGCTGGCCCGTGGCCCCAGGCCAGTGTCGAGGCCTTGCTGGCCCGCGTGGCGGCACTTGAGGCTTCCCTCGCTCGGGACAGCCACGCTGGCGCTCATTTTGGGGTGCGCTTGGACGTGTCGTCTGCTGGGCAGCGGCAGGCGACGGGACGGGTCGAGCAGCTTGAGGCGCATGGCGCAACTTTGGCCACTGCCTCGCAGCTCCCCGACCAACAGGCCGGCGCGGGTCAAGCTCCGGCGGCGAGCTCTACGGCGGTCGTGAGCTCCAACGCCCCCAGTGGGCCGGAACCCCCGGTGGGGGCGGCCCGCGGGGGTGCAGCATGTGAGTATGCGGTACAAACTAGTGCACCTACACATGTGGCTACGTTGGGGGGGGGCTTTCCAATGGCCTTGGCCTCGCATGGGTGGTCCGGCGGTACAGCCGCCGATGCACCAACAGGCGACGTCAACCACCGCCCAGGGCCCCGGGGTGGGTAGCATTTCCTACCCTGTGGGGAATGTTTTGGGGGTGGCTGGGTTAGTTCAAGCCCCTTTCCAGGTGCCCGCAGTTTCTGCTGTGCCTGTCTCGGCCTTGCCAACAGCGGGCTATTCCTTGCCACTGGGTGACCATTTGGCACAGGCCACCAGAGAGAAAATATGGCGAGGGGAGTATGTTGATATCTTCTCACTCCTAAACAGGGAGCCCACCAAGGAAGAGAGGGAGGGGCAGGACGAGAAGGATAAGGAACAGGCACGTCGTCGCAAGCCGCCACGGACGTGGGCCAACTGGCTGCCGGCTTACCTCATCTACATGGCGGTGTACCTGAGGGCCCGGCCGGATCTGGCAATTCCGATGGTCCAGTATTTGGACAATATCTACCGGGCAATGGTTGATTTTCCGGGCCCGTCGTGGTTGGCTTATGACGAGGAATTCCGTATGAGAATTCCACTGCACCCTGAGATGAGCCATGTCAGAGACTTTGGCTGCTGTACATGACGCCCACGCGCCCCGCACCAGGGGAAAGATACCATTGTGGACATGCGGTCCAGCGAGTGGCTCCAGCACAGGTTCCCCGCCAAGTGGCGGGGCAGGGGGTTCCAGCCCGACTGCTGTGCTGGGCTTTCTCGTCTAATGGTTCATGCAGTAAGAAGAATTGCAAGTACAGACATGAGTGTCCCACCTGTGTGGGCCCCCATGCAGCCTCTGCCTGTCCCAGGCCTGGAGGGACGCGGGGCAGAGGGAGGGGCGGACAGTGGGCTGGCAAGACTGCCGCAGATGGAGCTGGTTCACCGAAAGGCTCCCTCCCCAATTAATGTGGACATGCTGGAGCGTTGGCTCGCATTGTACCCGAAGGGGGAGGATGCAGATTATCTACTTCAGGGCTTTAGACAGGGGTTCCGTATTCCTTTCATGGGTGATAGGTCCCCTCAGGATGACCCCAACCTTTTGTCCCTTAGGGGGAGGGAGGAAGTGGCTGCCGCCAGCATTAATAAGGAGGTCAATGCGGGCAGGGTCGCTGGCCCTTTCCCTGCACCCCCGTTCACTAACCTCAAGGTATCGCCCCTGGGCTTGGTTCCCAAGAAGTCACCAGGCGAGTTTCGCCAAATCCATCACTTGTCATACCCAGCCGGCCGATCGGTCAATGATGCTATCCCTGATGACCTTTGCTCAGTCAGGTATACATCTTTTGACCACGCGCTGCGCATGGTGCGCTCATGTGGCCCGGGTGCGCTGCTGGCTAAGTGCGACATTAAGTCGGCTTTTCGCCTCTTGCCAGTGCACCCGGGCGACTTTGAATTGCTGGGTTTCAAATTTCGGGGCGAATATTATTTTGATAAGGCCATGCCTTTTGGCTGTTCCATATCATGCTCGGCTTTCGAGCGTTTCAGTACCTTTCTAGAGTGGGCTTTCGTCCGCAGGTCAGGGTCCCGGTCTGTAGCCCATTACCTGGATGACTTTTTATTCGGGGGTGAACGGGGCTGGGAAACGTGTACACGTCTCCTCAACACATTTCAGACGCTAATGGAGGAACTCGGTGTCCCTTTAGCGCCCGAAAAGACCAAGGGCCCATCTACACAGCTAGTCTTCCTGGGGGTGGAGATTGACACGATAGCACAGGCATCTAGGTTACCGCGGGATAAGGTGTCGAGGATAGTGGCCCTTATCTCGGACTTGTTGGCCAAGCACAAGGCATCACTGAGGGAACTGCAGGTGCTGCATGGTCACCTTAATTTTGCCTGCAGAGTGGTTGCACCGGGCAGGGCTTTTGCCCGGCGCTTGTGCGACGCTATGGCAGGATTATCCAGGCCTCACCATAGGGTTAGGCTTACCCGGGGTATCAGGGCAGACATGCTTGTCTGGTTACAGTTCCTGAGGGACTTCAAGGGGTCTCATTTTGGAGGCATGACCTCCTGGCTTCCCCTCAATTTCAGATTCAGTCTGATGCCTCGGGATCCCTGGGTTATGGGATGTACTTCAATGGGAAGTGGGCCTATGGTGGGTGGCCACCGGCCTGGGCAGGCACGGGTCGCCTGCGTGATCTCACGTATCTGGAATTTTTCCCTATCCTGGGTGCTTTGATGCTATGGGTCCAGGAGTGGTCCAACTCGGTCATGCATTTCTGGTGTGACAATGCGGCCGTGGTCCACATTGTAAATGCACAGACTTCTAAATCGCCCAGGGTTATGGATCTAGTGCGCCAATTTGTGTTGCGCAGCCTGCGCCTCAACGTACTGTTCAGGGCCAGGCACGTCCCAGGGGTTAATAATGATATTGCTGACGCTTTGTCCCGCCTACAGATCTCCCGGTTCCGTGCCTTGGCCCCGGATGCGGAGGAATTTCCCTCGCCACTCCCGGAGGAGATATGGACCATTGGCAAGGAGAGGTGAACCGGGCGATTGGCCTGTCACTAGCCCCATGCACCCGTAAGGCGTATCACCACACAATTAATTCTTTCAGGGCATTTTGTACTCAATTTCAATTGCCAGTAACCTGGCCAATCGCGATAACCCATGTTCTGCGGTTCATGGTTTACCTGCATTCTCAGGGCCTTGCACCTCGCACCATAGCATCCAAGCTTTCAGCATTGGCTTTTATGGCCAAGGTGGGGGGTCATGTGGACAGCACCTCTGACTTCCGTGTGAGACATGTTTTGGAGGGGTGGGTGCGCGAGCGCGGGCGTTGCCCGGACGACCGCCACCCGATTTCCCCAGGGGTCCTTACCCAGTTGGCTCGGGGCTGGCCTTGCCTCTGTTTTGATGCATATGAGGCAGCCCTGTTCCATGCAGCCACAACGGTGGCATTTTTTGGAGCGCTCCGCATCAGCGAGCTTGTAATGCTGTCTAAGGCGGATGCAAGTCGTAGGGCACTGGAACTCGAGGATGTCTGTGTAGCCAAAGACTGGGCTCAGTTGAGGATATGTTCCTCTAAGACCGATCAGCATGGCGTCGGCAGTGGTATGCGACTGCTACGGTGTTCTTTGGCAGACATCTGTCCGGTTGGTGCCCTACAGGAATTCCTGGCACTGCGTGGCACGCACCATGGCCCGTTTTTCTGTCACCAAGATGGGTCTCCCCTTACTAAATTTAAATTTTGGAGGATGACGGGCAAAGCGCTGGCCAGTGTGGGCCTCCCAGGCGCCCGCTATGGCACTCATTCATTCCGTATAGGGGCGGCCTCGACCGCTGCGGCTTTTGGGTACTTAGGGGCTGACATACGTAGCATGGGACGGTGGGGATCACAATGTTTTCAATTTTATGTGCGCCCACTCCCCCCGTGAGTACCGACCCGGTCACCTTACCTATTTCCCTCATTTTTTCCTTTACAGACCCGGGGTGTCGTATTACACCGGTGACAGTATGGCTGGTGGGCCATAGCTACGTGCACAGGGCAGCGCGTTATGCTGCGGCGACAGAGTGGGGACCCAACCGGGACTGGGTGCATACGCAAGTCTCACATGGCATGGTAAGCCTGGGATGTTATGGCGGGAGCTGCTGCCTTTCCTTTTTTCAGGCCTGAATGCTGACCCGCCTGACATTCTGATCATACACCTGGGGGGCAATGATTTGGGCCAGGTCACCGGCTTGTCGCTGAAGCATGCGATTTGCGAGGACCTCGCCTACCTGCATTACGTCTGGCCCGCCACAACCCTTGTTTGGTCGGACATGGTCCCGCGCCATTCCTACAGAGGGGGCGTTGACCTCCTGGCCCTTGACCGCGCTAGACGCATGGTGAATAGGGCAGTGGCGCGTTTCCTTGTCGACAGGGCTTGGGGGAGGGTCAGTCGTCACCCCGCTATTAGCCTCCAAAGTTATGACTTGTATGCAGGGGATGGGGTCCATCTGTCGCGAGGAGGTATGGACCTCCTGTTGGGTGATTGGCGAGCAGGCCTGTTGACCGAGCTGACGGTCTGGGGGGGGGGCGTCGAGCCTTCTTTGAAGCCCCTCCGTGTGGCGGGTAGCACTGGTAAGGTAAACATTATGACCCACAGGTATCCGGCAAGTTCGCAATTGACTGGACAACACTAGACAGGCATAAGTTGGTTAAACGTTGTCCGGTCAACGACGAACTAGGCGACGGGGTGATGGCTATAGCTAGACAGCATGCATCACCCCGTGATTTTACGGATACGCGTCAGAGGGTGGGGTCATTAGTTAGATATTGACTACGGTCAACAATTTGTTTGTTGCCAACAAACAAATTGATACAAATGGATACATTGTAGCAATTGCCGTTGGCAATTTTGGGTGGTACCTTACCAGTGTTACTTCGGCCTGCTTGCCTTAAGAATTATGATTGGTTATTACCAATAGAAATTTATAATTTGGACTAGGGCATGAATCAATAAATGTGGCCCAATGCCGTTATCCACTTTCATTGGTGTCTGAGTCCTTTATTGGGGGTGCGCCTGCAATGCAAGTGCGGTGCCAAAATGGCCGCCGTGCTCTTTGCGGGAGCCCCCCCACAGGATGAAGGCATCCGGGTAGTTAGGGGCGTGGCCAGCTCCCTTATAAAAGGGGTGGCCACGAGGCAGCCGAGCTGCCATTTTGCGAAGCGACGGAGCGGAGAAGTTTTTCCCTCCACCCCCTCCCTAGTTAACAGTGTGATATTTTGGTCGCTTCGGGGCCGGGTGGGAATTTTTGGCTGGGACCCATATTGGCTTCCGGGTCCTGGTTTTTTCGCCCATCCCACACTGTTGCTATGGTTTGACATAGGGGTTTTTCTGTTGCTGCTGTTGACTTTGGTCACATGGGCGGGTAGCACTGGTAAGGTAAACATTATGACCCACAGGTATCCGGCAAGTTCGCAATTGACTGGACAACACTAGACAGGCATAAGTTGGTTAAACGTTGTCCAGTCAACGAGGAACTAGGCGACGGGGTGATGGCTATAGCTAGACAGCATGCATCACCCCGTGATTTTCCGGATACGCGTCAGAGGGTGGGGTCATTAGTTAGATATTGACTACGGTCAACAATTTGTTTGTTGCCAACAAACAAATTGATACAAATGGATACATTGTAGCAATTGCCGTTGGCAATTTTGGGTGGTACCTTACCAGTGTTACTTCGGCCTGCTTGCCTTAAGAATTATGATTGGTTATTACCAATAGAAATTTATAATTCGGACTAGGGCATGAATCAATAAATGTGGCCCAATGCCGTTATCCACTTTCATTGGTGTCTGAGTCCTTTATTGGGGGGTGCGCCTGCAATGGAAAAGAGAGGTTAATGTCTGTTTAAACAGTAAGTGCTGACATGCCTACTCTAAACCTAGTTATATATGCCTGGATCACATATTTGTGGAATGGCCCAGGCTTCACTTTTGCATGATATCTTAAGATCATGTCCTGTGTACAACTTCGTATAAGAAAAGGTGGGGAGGTCTCCTATATGAGCATACAAAATGAATAACTAGTTAGAAATACTGCTTGAACCAATAGCCAGACTTTTGTAAGTGTCAATGAACCATTTTACCTCACTACCTAGGCCAGTGATGGTGAACCTTGGCACTACAGCTGTTCTTGGACTGCTGATCAGGGCTTCTGGGAATTGAAGTTCAATAACATCTGGAGTACTAAGGCTCACCATCGTTTACCTAGGCAATATATAAATTGCAAATGCACATATGGTTGGATAAAGAGTAAAGAGTACAACCGTCGTATTTTCATAAAAGTCTTTATAGGTGTAAATATAGCCAGAAACGAAATAACTTAAAAAATTCCTCTATGGGTAGAAACAAAAACTATAGCTGGTCGCTGGTAAATAGGAAAATAAGCCAAGATGAACAAAAATGAGCTGTACAAGCATGGAAGTGCACAGAAATAGCGATGTACATCACTATTTCTGTGCACTTCCATGCTTGTACAGCTCATTTTTGTTCATCTTGGCTTATTTTCCTATTTATCAGCGACCAGCTATAGTTTTTGTTTCTACCCATAGAGGAATTTTTTAAGTTATTTCGTTTCTGGCTATATTTACACCTATAAAGACTTTTATGAAAATACGACGGTTGTACTCTTTTCTCAGCCAAGATATCTCTCCAAACGTTTTTTTCACTAGTTGAGCTCTTCACCGTTTGCGCCCCTTTCTTCTCGTGGATAAAGAGTAAGACAAGGCTGCATTTTGTCACCCTGCTTATTCAACTTATACACAGAGCACATAATGCACAATGCAAGGTTGGACAAAACACAAGTTGGGATCAAAATTGATGGGGAAAACATCAACAACTTGAGATACACAGATGATACTACTCTAATGGCAGAAAGTGAGGAAGACCTAAAGATGCTGCTGTTTAGGTTAAAAGAAGAGAGTGCAAAAGCTGGCTTGAGACTCAACATCAAGAAAACCAAGATAAATAGCAACAGGCCTTATCACTCCCTGGAAAATAGATGGGGAAGAAGTAGAAGCAGTGACAGATTTTACTTTCTTAGGATCAAAGATCACTGCAGATAGTGATTGCAGCCATGAAATAAAAAGGTGGCTGATGCTTGGGAGACAAGCTATGAGAACTCTGGGGAACATAGTGAAAAGTAGCGACATCACATTGCAAACAAAAATTTGCATAGTCAAAGCAATGGTATTCCAGGTGGTAATGTATGGTTCTAAGAGCTGGACCATTAGGAAAGCTGAATGCAGAAGAATAGATGCCTTTGAAATGTGGTGTTGGAGGAGAGTTTTGAGAGTACCCTGGACAACGAGGAGATCAAATAAGTCGATCCTAAAAGAAATCAACCCTGACTGCCCATTAGAAGGTCAAATAGAAAAGATAAAGCTAGTTCAATTCCCGAGTACTGCTGGACGGATTGAGCTCCCGTCTTTGACCCAGCTCCTGCCAATCTATCAGTTTGAAAGCAAGAAATTGTAAGTAGATAAATAGGGACCACTTAGGTGGGAAGGTAACAACATTCCATGCCTGCCACATGACCATGGAAACGTCTGCAGAAGCAGGCAGCGCTGGCTCTTCGGCCTTGAAACAGAGATGACCACTGAACCCTAGAGTTGGATACAACTGGCTTTCGAGCAAGGGAAACCTTTACCTTTACTTAAAGTACTTTCAACATCAAATGAGAAGAGAGGATTCACTTGAGAAAGCCTTGACACTGTGAAAGGTGGAGAGCAAAAGAAGAAGGGGCAGCCAAAAATGAGATAGCTAGATGGTATTGTAGATGCAATGGGTACTGAGCAGGATGGGCTGAGGAAGATGGTGGAAGACAGAGGTGCCTGGCGGGCAATGGTCCAAAGGGTTGCAAAAGGTTGGAATCGACTGTGTGACTGATCAACAACAATAAACACTTTATAATAATTCATAACACAGGCCTACAATATATTTTTTTTGTTGATGCCTCATATTGTAGAACTGATTTTAGCTATATTTGGGTCGCTGAATCTAAATATGAAATCAGTTTTTCTCTATCTGCTCTACTTTTTTGGATCAGTTTTTTTAATGTGTAGTTCTACACAAAATGTGCAGTTCTAACTCCATTTTGTGCAGTTCCAAATCACATATACAAGGATTGGTTCCTGTATATTTGCCTTATTGTCATTCTGCTGTCCAGTTAGTTCCAGGAAAATCCACCAGATGAAGTAAGCATCCGGTAACTGATTTGACATTCAACGCTTCAACTAGAGTTGAGGTTAGTTTGTGAGTTCTCGCCATGCAGAGATTGAAATTGGCCTCATGTGATATTTGTGTTTAGGAAAGAGTTGTTATAAAGTTAACCTAAAACATACTGTGTTCTAGATTATTGTATTTGTGTTGTTGAATAGGAAAAAAAATAGTTCAAGTAGAAGAAGTTGAGTAAATAATCCTGATGTGTTTTGCTACATATGCGGAGAATACACGTTAAAAGAAAACAGAAAAACTGTTAGTGACTTTGTAAAGAGAGCTTATCTTTGGTGTTATGCTTGGTGATCAGGATAAACCTGGGCACTGCTCTTGCCGGGAGGGAGAAAGGGCCGTGGGCTGCTGGGGCCAGGCCAAAGACTGCCACCCACAGCACCGCCACAGCTGGGAAGGGCCCCACCTCTCCCTCCCCCGCTCTTGCTGGGAGGGATAAAGGGCCGGGGGCTGCCGGGGCCAGGCTGAAGACTGCCGCCCGGAGCACCGTCACAGCTGGGAAGGGCCCTGCCTCTCCCTCCCCCACTCTTGCCTGGAGGGATAAAGTGCCATGGGCTACCAGGGCCAGACTGAAGACTGTCGCCCGGAGTGCCGCCGCAGCTGGGAAGGGCCCTGCCTCTCCTTCCCCCACTCTTGCCTGGAGGGATGAAGGGCTGTGGGCTGCCAGGGCCAGGCCAAAGACCAACTCCCGGAGCACCGGCGCAGCTGGGAAGGGCCCTGCCTCTCCCTCTCCCGCTATTGCTGGGAGGGATAAAGGGCCATGTGCCACCGGGGCCAAGCTGAAGACCACCTCCCAGAGCACCGCCGCAGCTGGGAAGGGCCCCGCGTCTCTCTCTCATGCTCTTGCTAGGAGGGATAAAGGGCCATGGGCCACCAGGGCCAGGCAGAAGACCACTGCCTGGAGTGCTGCCGCAGCTGGGAAGAGCCCCGCCTCTCCCTCCCTTTAGTGTATGGGACCAAAGACAACAGGACAACCGAAGGGTTGGTTTAACACAGGTTTATTGCATGGTGTTCCGGTGAGGCATGAGGTAATGGCGGTGATACATCTCAATATATACAGTAGCCCTCTACATTTGAATCTTGTAGCACGGTAGCTCATTGGCTGCTACCGGCGTGGCCTCGCCCAGGCACGCCTCTTTCTTCTGCTGCTGAATGCGGGGAAGGTTTTCCCGCGGCTGTCCGTGATTGAGCAATGTGAACCATGTGAGACTGAACGCTCGCAGCTGCCCTCTATGGGCTGTCTGCTCGCGTTCCTTTACAGCTGAGATCGTTTGTATTTGGAGTGGTTACATTCTTGCCTTTACAGTACAATGAACATGCACGCATACATACACAACATCCCTCCCCCCTAGGATGGGACGAAGTCCCGCAACCATTGTGGCTTGCCGCACGTGCGCTTGGGGCGTGCCTGCGTCTGACCTAGTACTGGAGAGCCTGTGATCCCTGATTCCGCGGGTGCTTGTCCTGCAACGGGAAACGGGGATTCGTTAGTGGCTCTGTGGGGCGTCCGTGCCTGCCTTGCGCCCGGGGATGGGAACGGAATGAATAGTTGGGAGGTGAACCCCTGCCTGTTGCTCTCGGACCCCGGGGACCCGCCTATTGTGAACCGCGGAACCGATGAGGTCGCCCTTGTGGTCCTGCTACCTTCCGATCCTTGCTCGGGGGACCTTGAGACTGTGGTGGGCGACTTGCTGTTGCCTCCCGTCTTGGGGGTGTCGGTCTTCGGGAAATTGGCGCTATATTGCATTCTAACTCACAGGGACTACTTGGACTGGAAGTACCAGGGGCTGAACTGAAACCCCTCTTTTTGCTAGGACGGGTGGGGGACCACTCCGCTAACTCCCCCTGGTACTGTAAATCAACGTCTAAACTTCTATGGGCATCTGTGTTTCGGGGAAAATTCCGGGGGGCATGTGTGAGGTCGGGGCTCTTCCTTTCTGCCGCGAACTCCCGCAAAAGATCTCTGTGGATCGATTCCCTTTCCTCCCCCCTTGGTGGGGGCCCATGTTCCCCTTTCCCTCCCCCTTGGGCTAAACGGGTGGGGGAGTACCCTAACGCTGATTCACTGCTTGTCTCGTCTCCATCCTGCTCTCCGGGGACCCTGCGCCTGAGTTGGTCCACGTGTCGCCTCCATAGGAAACCTGTACTGGTCTCCACGCGGTATGAGACGGGGCCGGTTCGTTCTATTACGGTGCCCGGCACCCAGGCTGGCCCCGCGCTGGCGTAGTTCCTGCAGTGCACCGGGGCGCCTACGCTGAAACTCTTTGAAGGTTCCACCCCTATGTTCCACCCTTTGTCCTCTACTCTCGTGGGGTCTAGCTTGGAGATTCCCGTGGCCAGCTTCCTGCGCATCAACAGCTCTGCGGGGGAGTGCCCTGACGCCAATGGGGTGACCCTGTACCTTAGCAGGAATTGGCACAATTTCAGGTCGAGGTCTCCGGGGCCCATGCGCAGCAGCGCGTCTTTCGTGGTGCGCACGAGGCGCTCTACTTGGCCGTTGGTGGCCGGGTGAAAGGGGGCGGAGGTGATGTGCCGAATGGCGTTGCGCTCCATGAACGCCCCGAACTCGGCGGACGTGAAACAGCTAGCGTATTCGCTGACGAGGGTGTCGGGTAAACCGAACGTGGAAAAGACCCTCCGTAGCTGTTTAATTGTTGTGGCCGAGGAGGTGCTCGAGACTGGGATGACCTCCAACCACTTGGAGAACGCGTCCACCACAAGGAGGAAAAGCGTTCCCCTGAACGGGCCAGCAAAGTCTACGTGTACCCGGGACCAGGGCCCCCTCGCTGCGTCCCACTCCCTATGTGGCGAGCGGGCCTCTTCTGGCCTGGAGCTTTGGCACGCTTCGCAAGTGCCGACCATGTGTTCGATGTCGGCGTCTAGCTGGGGCCACCAAAAGTAACTGCGGGCCAGCGCCTTAGAGCGGACGATCCCCGGGTGGCTGACGTGCAGCAGTTTAAGCACCCTCGGCCGGAGAGACGTGGGGATCACTACCCGCTGTCCCCACAAAAGGCAACCCCTCTCTAGGGACAACTCTAGTTTCTTTTTGAAAAATGTGTCGAATTCCGCTGCTGGGGAAGACACGGGCCACCCTTTCTGTACCCAGGAGCAAACTGTGGCCAGCGTTTTGTCCTTGCCGGCCGCTTTAGCGATGTCGGCCGGTACTACTGGAGGGGAGTCTAGGACCTCTATCATTAAGACCTGGTGGTCCCTCTCTACTTCGCCCACGTGGCAGCAATCCCGGGGAATGGGGGACCTCGACAGGGCATCCGCATGGCTGATCTCCTTCCCGGGCCGGTATACCAACGCGTGCTGATACGCGTTGAGAAAAATGGCCCACCTGAGCATTCTCGGGGACAGGATTTGGGGTGTGGGCTTATCTGCGGTGAAAATGCCTAGCAAGGGCTTATGGTCAGTCACTATGGTGAAGGGGCGGCCGTACACAAAATCATGAAATTTCTTAGTCCCCGCAATTATCGCTAGTGCTTCCCTGTCTGTCTGGGCATAGTTCCTCTCCGCTTGGGACAAGGACCTAGAGTAGAACGCTATCGGGGCCTCCCTCCCGTTCTCCAGTACGTGGCATAACACCACCCCCACCCCCACCGGGGATGCATCGCATATCAGGACCACTGGGCGTTTGGGATTGAAATGGGTCAGTACCGCATCTGATGCCAGGAGTCGCTTCAGGTCATTGAAAGCCCTCTCCTGGTCGTCGCCCCACTTCCATGCCTCGTCCTTTTTTAACAATTTGTGTAGCGGTTCCGCTACTGCTGCCTTCCGCGGAAGGAAGGAGTGGTAAAAGTTGAGCAGTCCAAGGAACGACTGCAACTCGGGCTTGGAGGTGGGGCGAGGGGCCTTCTTGATGGCGGCCACCTTGGATTGGGATGGCCTGATTCCCTCGGGAGTAACACGGAACCCTAGGAACTCAACCTCAGTTGCGAAGAAAATGCATTTGTCCTTCCGCAACCGCAACCCCGCTTTCTCGAATATTGTCAGGACCCTTCCCAACCTGCTTGCTAATTCGGCCCGGCTCCCCCCTGTAATCAATACGTCATCAAGTAGGGTAACACCCCCTCTAACCCCTTCAGGAGGCGTTCCACGAGTGACTGGAAAATCCCGGGCGCCGAATTCACGCCGAATTGGAGGCGCGATACCTGGAACGCCCCTTTGTGGGTGACTATGGTCTGTGCAGCAGCTGCGGCGGGGGTCACCGGGAGTTGCTGGTAGGCTTGGGCCAGGTCGAGTTTAGCGAAACACCTCCCCCCGTGTAACCTGGCCAACAAGTGGCTGACTACCGGCACCGGATAAGCATTAGGGCGGATCGCCTTATTGATGGTGCACTTGTAATCAGCGCATATGCGGACCTCCCCGTTTGCCTTGAGCACTGTTACAATTGGAGTTTCCCACTCCGCAGAATCAACAGGAACAAGAATCCCCTGGCCCACCAACTTGTCCAACTCCGCCTCTATTTTGTCCTTTAGTGCGAAAGGCACTCTGCGCGGTTTAAGTCTGATTGGACGTACTTCAGGGTCCAGGTCGAAAGTCACTGAGGGGCCCTTGAATTTTCCGAGCCCCTTTTTGAAAACCTCGGGGTGCGCGTCGCACAGGCTCTGTATTGGATCAGTCCCGGTGGCGTGTGCTCCCACGGCGTGCACCCCCCCAATGAACAACCCCAGGGGCTGGAACCATTGAGTCCCGAGGAGGCTGCACTTTCCTCCCTTGAGGACGACTAGGGGAAGCGTTGCGGTGTGCTTTTTAAACTGGACCTGGAACTTCCCAACCCCCAACACTGGGATGCGGTTCCCTTGCACGTCCTTCAGTGTGGCCCTCAACGCTTTGAGCTTGGGCCGCACGCGGGGGGCGATTTTCATGAACTCTCCCTGGGGAATAATAGAGTATGACGAACCCGAGTCCACCTCCATTCTAACAGGGGCCCCTTGTATTACTACCTCAACGAAGTAACGGGGGTGCTCCGTGGAAACGCTGCAAACCGGAGCGTCGTCCTCGCTGTCGTCGGAGATGCGCCCTACGCCGTCCCGTGTCCTCGTGGTCCGGGTGCCGTCCTTGGGCCTCATGGTGCGGTCCTGCCTCGCCGAGCGGTCTGGAGAACTCCTTGTTGTGGCCTCGCGCCGTTTCCGGCAGACCTTGGCGATGTGCCCGCGCCGGCCGCAGTTGTGGCACTCGGCCTTGCGGAATGGGCATTTGGCGCGGGCGTGGGCGGCGCCGCAGCCGTCGCAGCGCCGGCCCTCTCTCTGGACCCTCCGGACGTCCTCGTCGTCGCTGCTCTCCGCAGACGAGTTCGAAACTCGCCGGGCCGCGCGCACCGAGCTCTCTGCCTTGGCGGGCTTCGGGCGCCAGTCCTGAAGCTCTTGCACCCCGGCAGTCGTGGCCTCCGCGGCCTGCGCCGTGTCGAGGACTTGTTGCCACGTGGGAGGCGGCTCCCTTTTCATCAGCGCACGCTGAGTTTCGGTATCCCTCAGACCGCAGAGCAGGCAGTCCCGGAGGGTGACTTCTGGGGTCTCCCACTTGCATGGGCCGGCGGCCAGCCGCAGGGCCGCGGCGAACTCGGCGACCGATTCCCCGGGCGCCTGGACTCGCCTCCAGAACGCGCTCCGAGCGGGGAACATCGCTATCGCTGGCCGGAGATGGGCGCGCAGTGCCGCCAGGAGCTCTGTGGCTTTGAGGTCGCCCACCTTCCTCGGCTCGATCAGGTCCACCAAGGTCCTCTTGGTCTCGTGTCCGAGCATGCGGACGAAAATGGCCCTCTTCTTGGCCTCATCTGAGACTTCGAGCTCCACCAGCGCTGCGTTGAAGTCTATCTCAAACAGCTCCAAGTCTCCCGGCTTCCTGATCTCGTAGCCGGCGCATGTCTTGGTCCCGTGGGCAGCCACATCCCACCTTCGTCGCCAATTTAGTGTATGGGACCAAAGACAACAGGACAACCGAAGGGTTGGTTTAACACAGGTTTATTGCATGGTGTTCCGGTGAGGCATGAGGTAATGGCGGTGATACATCTCAATATATACAGTAGCCCTCTACATTTGAATCTTGTAGCACGGTAGCTCATTGGCTGCTACCGGCGTGGCCTCGCCCAGGCACGCCTCTTTCTTCTGCTGCTGAATGCGGGGAAGGTTTTCCCGCGGCTGTCCGTGATTGAGCAATGTGAACCATGTGAGACTGAACGCTCGCAGCTGCCCTCTATGGGCTGTCTGCTCGCGTTCCTTTACAGCTGAGATCGTTTGTATTTGGAGTGGTTACATTCTTGCCTTTACAGTACAATGAACATGCACGCATACATACACAACACTCCCCTACTCCTGTTGGGGAAGGATAAAGGGACATGGGCCGCAGGGGCCAGGCCGAAGACCGCTGCCCGGAGCGCTGCCACAGTTGGGAAGGGCCCCACCTCTCCCTCCCCTGCTCTTGCCAGGAGGGAAAAGGGGCCACGGGCCACCGGGGCCAGGCCAAAGACCGCTGCCCGGAGCACCGCCGCAGCTGGGAAGGGCCCCGCCTCTCCCTCCCCCACTCTTGCCGGGAGGGATAAAGGGCCATGGGCTGCCGGGGCCAGGCCGAAGACCGCCACCCGGAGTGCTGCCGCAGCTGGGAAGGGCCCCGCCTCTCTCTCCCCTGCTCTTTATCCCCTGGAGGGATAAAGGGCCATGGGCTGCTGGGGACATCAGTGAAACTTTTCAGCTGGTGGTTACATCACTTGTGGACCTTGCGTGTTGCTTGGAATTTTGTAACTTTATATTGGTTATTTTTTATTCCATTGTTGCTATTGTTGATATATTGTATTTTTTGTAATCTGTATTTCTAATATTGTATTTTTATATTTTCTGTAAGCTGCTTCGAGTCATCAATTGGATTGAGGGAAGCGGGATATAAATATAAACATTAAATTAAATTAAATTAAGATAGTGTAATGTATATTTCACCAAAATGTTATATCTTACAAATTTGAGCTCCTAGGCAAAAACTAATGCCATATTTGAATTCAGGGGACCAAATTCATATGGAATCAGCTTTAAAAAAAACCCAGCACCAAAGCAGCTGTTGGCCAATGAAGCCTACAAACCACAAAGGCATTAGCAAATATGTGAACTATCCAAATCTCATTTATCCGTTAACATCAACAATGAGGGAGATTCTTTATGTGAGATGGAACTTTAGAAAATCAGCATCCTGGGATCAAACCAAAGAAGTTACAATGCTTTCAAAATATTTTTTTAAAGTGCTGTCAAAGCATCATTACATTGGTGAGCAACCATGAGAAACAAATGGGACAATTCTTCCTTCCCCAAAGGGGGAAAGATTTTTAGGGAAAGCTCTCCATTTCTCAACTGAATATATAAAGGAAAAGCATTCAATTGAAAAAAGGAATGCTTTCCTACTAAGTCTGCCTTTTGAAGGAAAAGGAGACAAAAAAAGGATCTCATTTGTTTTTAATGGTTGGTAACAGATAAAGTGAATCAGCGAAGCTTGGGCAGCACTTTAAAAACTTTCAAAACATCACTGACATCATGGCAACAATTTAAAAGAAATACAAAACATTCTTCACCCCCTGGCCTCCAAAGGAGAGTTCAAAGGGAATTTCTAATTAAGCACCTACTCCAAAGGGATAGTCTTAATGATCTTGAAATATCTTTCACATTAAAAGAAAACATATTTCCTTTTAAACTGATTGTACTAAACAGGGTCATTTGAGGTGCATTGTAGTTTGTGGACTTGACACCATGTGATCCTTACATATTCGGCACACATGAGGACCCCCACACTGCTGTCTGAACTTAACAGAAGTGATTCCATTGAGCCTGATTATGGCTGTTCAAATTTGGCAGATTAGTCAAACTCTGGGTTTTGATGGTAATCTTAAATGTTTTGATAAGAGAATAATAGAAATTTTATTTCCCCAATATAAATTAGAAGGAAAAGCCACATTTTTATCAGATTATTTACTGTGCTATTTTTTATCTACTGCACTAATAACTACAAGATGCAAGTAATGTCACACAGCAACAACTGCTAACAGATGTTCATTATTTACCTACGCTATGTGGCAGATCTAACAAGCAGCTTGTCCTGTGCAGTGCATTCTAAAGAGCAAAGCAGGATAAACAGATGTCTGGCACTTGATTGTAATATTTGATCTGGTAACTAATGGAAGGGCTGAGCCTGCACACCACACTCCAACAAAAAATCCAATTTACCTCACAAGAATTGTTGGCATCACTAGATACTATTGACAGAGCTTTTTAAAAGCAGCCATCTGACAGTAGGCACTGTAAGGGTATTATTTCCATTGCAGGCGCACCCCCCAAAAAAGGACTCAGACACTGCAAGCGCGGCGCCAAAATGGCCGCCGCGCCCTTTGCGGGCCCCCCCCCACAGGACAGAGAATCCGGGTAGTTAGGGGCGTGGCCAGCTCCCTTATAAAAGGGGTGGCCACGAGGCAGCCGCGCTGCCATTTTGCCTCAGCGACGGAGCGGAGAAGTTTTTCCCCTGCGCCTCCGTCGCTCGTTGGTATTGCCGGGAAGCCTTTTGGGTCGATTTTGCTTAGCTAGCTTCCCTTTTTTGCTCGAGATGCCTTCCAAAAAGAAGGCTGCTGCGAATTCAGCACGGGCTGTTAGGAGGCGCAACCCAGGTCGGAGGACCGTGGTGCCGCCTCCTCAACAGCCACCTTTGCCATCCCCGGCCGGGGCTAGTGGCTTGGGGTCTGTCGCCCCTTGGCCCGTTCAGAGTGCGGGCGCGGAGGGCGCTCCGGCCCGCGGCCCGCGAGCGGTGGACACCGCTCCTCCTTCCGCCCAACCCGTTGGGCCGACTACTTCTGGGCCGCAGCCTCTCCCGGGGCCCTCTAGCCTTGGGGGGTGGCCCGGTGCCCCGCCTTGGCAGGTTTCCTCACCAGCCCTACCGGGCTTCGGCCCTGGCCAATGGCCATATATGGGCCATGGGGTGCAGGGAACTGTCCCCATGCAAGGGTCAGGTGGGCCGGCCGGCTCTTTACCCATGGTTACTGTAGACACCTTACTGGCCCGTATTGCGGCCTTAGAGGAGTCTTTGGCCCGGGCCAGTGAGGCAGGTGCCCCTTTCGGGGTACCTTTTGAGGCGCTATCGGCAGCAGGACAACGGCCGGCGGGGAGGGTTGAGCTGCTGCAGGCGGGTGGCGCGGCTCCGGCCACTGCCTCGCAGCTCCCCAGCCAGCAACCTGGCGCGGGTCAAGCCCCGGTGATGAGCTCTACATCGGTCGTGAGCTCTGACGCCCCCAGTGGGCCGGAACCCCCGTTGGGGGCGGCCCGCGGGGGTGCAGCATGTGAGTATATGGTGCAAACGAGTACATCCACACACATTCCCAATATAGGGGGGACCTTTCAGTGGCCTTGGCCTCGCGCGGGTGGTGCGGGGGCTACGCCGCTGGCGACCCACCCGGCGACAACTACTGCCACCATGCCCGCTGGGGCGGGCCTTGGTTCTTACACTGCTGGGAACGTACTTGGGGTGGCAGGGTTAACTCAGGCCCCTTTGGGTAGGCCAGCTATCCCCTTTTCGGCTTTGCCGACGGCAGGGTATTCCTTGCCATTGGGTGATCACTTGGCTCAGGCTACCAGAGAAAAGATATGGCGAGGGGAGTACGTGGATATCTTCTCACTCCTGAACAGAGAGCCCACTAAGGAAGAAAGGGAGGGTCAGGATGAGAAGGACAAGGAGCAGGCACGCCGCCGTAAGCCGCCGCGTACCTGGGCTAACTGGCTCCCCGCTTATTTGATATACATGGCAGTGTATTTGAGGGCGCGGCCGGATCTAGCTATTCCCATGGTCCAATATTTGGACAACATATACAGGGCGATGGTAGATTTCCCGGGCCCCTCATGGCTAGCATATGATGAGGAATTCCGTATGAGGATTCCCCTGCACCCCGAGATGAGATGGGATGAGCCGTGCCAGAGACTGTGGCTCTTGTATATGACACCCACACGTCCTGCCCCGGGGGATAGATACCATTGTGGACATGCGGTCCAGCGAGCAGCTCCAGCGCAGGTTACCCGCCAAATGGCGGGGCAGGGGGTTCCAGCCCGCCTGCTGTGCTGGACTTTCTCGTCCAATGGTTCCTGCAGTCGGAAGAACTGCAGGTATAAGCACGAGTGTCCCACATGTTCTGGTCCCCATGCAGCCTCTGCTTGTCCCAAGCCTGGGGGGGTGCGAGGCAGAGGGAGGGGTGGACAGTGGGCTGGCAAGCCTGCCACGGATGGAACTAGTTCTCCGAAAGGCCCCCTCCCCAATTAAGGTGGACATGCTGGAGCGCTGGCTCGCATCGTACCCGAGGGGAGAGGACAGGGAGTACCTCATCCAAGGTTTTAAGCAGGGATTTCGTATCCCTTTTATGGGTGATAGATCTCCTCAGGATGCTCCCAACCTTTTATCCCTCAGAGGAAGGGAGGAGGTAGCCGAGGCCAGCATTAAAAAGGAGTTAGACGCGGGCAGGGTCGCCGGCCCTTTTCCCACACCCCCTTTACCCAACCTTAAGGTTTCACCATTGGGTTTGGTTCCTAAAAAGTCCCTAGGTGAGTTTCGCCTTATTCATCATTTGTCCTACCCAGCCGGCCGATCGGTCAACGATGCGATACCTGACGACCTTTGTTCGGTCAGGTATACATCGTTCGACCATGCGCTGCGCATGGTGCGCTCGTGTGGCCCGGGTGCCTTGCTGGCCAAGTGCGACATTAAGTCGGCTTTTCGCCTCTTGCCGGTGCACCCGGGCGACTTTGAATTGCTGGGTTTTAAGTTTAGAGGGGAGTATTATTTTGATAAGGCCATGCCTTTTGGCTGCTCCATATCATGCTCGGCTTTCGAGCGTTTTAGTACCTTCCTAGAGTGGGCTTTCGTCCGCAGGTCAGGGTCCCGGTCTGTAGCCCATTACCTGGATGACTTTTTATTCGGGGGTGAACGGGGCTGGGACACGTGTGCACGTCTCCTCAATACATTTCAGACGCTAATGCAGGAACTGGGTGTCCCTTTAGCGCCCGAAAAGACCGAGGGCCCGTCGACCAAACTAGTATTCCTGGGGGTTGAGATTGATACAGTAGTACAGGCTTCTAGGTTACCGGGTGATAAGGTGTCCAGGATAGTGACCCTTATCTCGGAATTGCTGGCTAAGCGTAAGGCATCCCTGAGGGAACTGCAGGTGCTGCATGGGCACCTCAATTTTGCCTGCAGGGTGGTCGCACCGGGCAGGGCTTTCGCCCGGCGCTTATGCGACGCCATGGCAGGGTTATCCAGGCCCCACCACAGAGTCAGGCTTACCCGGGGTATCAGGGCAGACATGTTTGTCTGGTTGCAATTCCTGAGGGAGTTTAATGGGGTCTCATTTTGGAGGTCTGACCTCCTGGCATCCCCCAATTTCCAGATCCAGTCTGATGCCTCAGGATCCCTGGGTTATGGGATGTACTTCAATGGGAAGTGGGCCTATGGTGGGTGGCCACCGGCATGGGCAGGCACAGGTCGCCTGCGGGATCTTACATACCTGGAATTTTTTCCCATTCTGGGGGCTTTGATGCTATGGGGCGAACAGTGGGCTAATTCGGTGGTGCATTTCTGGTGCGACAATGCTGCCGTTGTGCACATTGTCAATGCACAGACTTCTAAATCGCCCAGGGTCATGGATCTAGTGCGCCATTTTGTGCTGCGCTGCCTGCGCCTCAACGTCTTGTTCAGGGCCAGGCATGTCCCAGGGGTTAATAACGATATTGCTGACGCTTTGTCCCGCCTGCAGATCTCCCGGTTCCGCGCCTTGGCCCCGGATGCGGAGGAATTTCCCTCGCCACTCCCGGACGAGATGTGGACTATTGGCAAGGAGAGGTGAACCGGGCGATTGGCCTGTCACTAGCGCCACGCACGCGTAAGGCGTATCAACAAGCATTCGATTTGTATAGGGCTTTTGCTACTCGATTTCAATGGCCAGAGACCTGGCCCATCCCGGTGGACCATGTTCTGCGGTTCATGGTTCACCTGCATGCACAGGGCCTCGCACCTCGCACCATAGCATCCAAGCTCTCGGCGTTGGCTTTTATGGCCAAAGTAGGGGGTCATGTGGATACCACCTCTGACTTCCGTGTGAGACACGTTTTGGAGGGGTGGGTGCGCGAGCGCGGGCGTTGCCCGGATGACCGGCACCCTATTTCCCCAGGGGTTCTTACCCAGTTGGCCCGGGGCTGGCCAGGCCTCTGTTTTGATCATTATGAGGCAGCCCTTTTTCATGCAGCCACAACGGTGGCATTTTTTGGAGCGCTCCGCATCAGCGAACTCGTGATGCTGTCTAAGGCGGATGCAAGTGGTAGGGCACTGGAACTCGGAGATGTATATGTTGCCAAAGACTGGGCCCAGTTGAGGATTCGCTCCTCCAAAACAGATCAGCATGGCGTAGGCAGTGGAGTAAGACTGCTACGGTGTTCTTTGGCAGACATCTGTCCGGTTGGTGCCCTACAGGAATACCTGGCACTGCGTGGCTGGCACCACGGCCCGTTTTTCTGTCACCAAGATGGGTCTCCCCTTACTAAATTTCAGTTTTGGAAGGTGACAGCCAGAGCCCTCACCAGGGTGGGACTACCAGGTGCCCGTTATGGCACACATTCGTTCCGTATTGGCGCAGCCTCTACAGCAGCTGCTTTTGGGTACTCTGGGGCTGACATACGTAGCATGGGGAGGTGGGGCTCACAATGTTTTCAGTTTTATGTGCGCCCACTCCCGCCGTGAGTACCAATCCAGTCACCTTACCTTCCTTTTTCTCAATTTTCTTACAGACCCTGGGTGTCGTATTACACCGGTGACAGTATGGCTGGTGGGCCACAGCTATGTGCTCAGGGCAGCGCGTTACGCTGCGGCGACAGAGTGGGGACCCCGACTGGGACTGGGTGACCACGCCAGTCTCTCATGGCACGGTAAGCCTGGGATGTTATGGCGGGAGCTGCGGCCTTTCCTTTTTTCTGGCCTGGGGGCTGACCCGCCTGACATTCTAATCATCCACTTGGGGGGCAATGATTTGGGCCAGGTCACCGGCTTATCGCTCAAGCATGCGATTTGCGAGGACCTCGCCTACTTGCATTATGTCTGGCCTGCCACAGCCCTGGTTTGGTCGGACATTGTTCCGCGCCACTCTTACAGAGGGGGCGTTAACCTCCTGGCCCTTGACCGAGCTAGGCGCGCGGTCAATAAGGCAGTGGCGCGGTTTCTCACCACCAGGGCTTGGGGACGGGTTAGTCATCACCCCGATATTAGTCTACAAAATTGTGACTTGTATGCAGGGGATGGGGTCCATCTGTCGCGAGGAGGTATGGACCTCCTGTTGGGTGACTGGCGAGCAGGCCTGTTGACCGAGCTGACGGTCTGGGGGGGGGCGTCAGGTCTTCTGTGAAGCCCCTCCGTGTGGCGGGTAGCACTGGTAAGGTAAACAGTATGACCCACAAGTATCCGGCAGGTTCGCAATTGACTGGACAACACTAGACAGGAATAAAGTAGTTAAACGTTGTCCGGTCAACGACGAATCAGGCGATGGGGTGATGATGATTGCTAACCAGCATGCATCACCCCTGTGATTTCACGGATACGCGTCAGAGGGTGGGGTCATGAGTTAGTTATTGACTACGGTCAACAATTTGTTTGTTGTTAACAAACAAATTGATACAATTTGATACATTGTAACCAATTGCCGTTGGCAATTTTGGGGTGGTACCTTACCAGTGTTACTTCGGCCTGCTTGCCTTAGGAATTATGATTGGTCGTTTTACCAATACAAATTTATAATTCGGACTAGGGCATTGAATCAATAAATGTGGCCCTTTGCTGTTATCCACTTTCAATGTTGTCTGTGTCCGTTATTGGGGGGGTGCGCCTGCAATGCAAGCGCGGCGCCAAAATGGCCGCCGCGCCCTTTGCGGCCCCCCCCCACAGGACAGAGAATCCGGGTAGTTAGGGGCGTGGCCAGCTCCCTTATAAAAGGGGTGGCCACGAGGCAGCCGCGCTGCCATTTTGCCTCAGCGACGGAGCGGAGAAGTTTTTCCCCTCCACCCCCTCCCTAGTTAACAGTGTGATTATGGTCGCTTCGGGGCCGGGTGGGAATTTTTGGTTGGGACCCACATTGGCTTCGGGTCCTGGCTTTTTTGCCCATCCCACACTGTTGCTATGGTTTGATATAGGGGTCTTTCTTCGTTCCTACTGTTGACTTTGGTCACATGGGCGGGTAGCACTGGTAAGGTAAACAGTATGACCCACAAGTATCCGGCAGGTTCGCAATTGACTGGACAACACTAGACAGGAATAAAGTAGTTAAACGTTGTCCGGTCAACGACGAATCAGGCGATGGGGTGATGATGATTGCTAACCAGCATGCATCACCCCTGTGATTTCACGGATACGCGTCAGAGGGTGGGGTCATGAGTTAGTTATTGACTACGGTCAACAATTTGTTTGTTGTTAACAAACAAATTGATACAATTTGATACATTGTAACCAATTGCCGTTGGCAATTTTGGGGTGGTACCTTACCAGTGTTACTTCGGCCTGCTTGCCTTAGGAATTATGATTGGTCGTTTTACCAATACAAATTTATAATTCGGACTAGGGCATTGAATCAATAAATGTGGCCCTTTGCTGTTATCCACTTTCAATGTTGTCTGTGTCCGTTATTGGGGGGGTGCGCCTGCAATGGTGAAAGTGGATAACGGCATTGGGCCACATTTATTGATTCATGCCCTAGTCCGAATTATAAATTTCGATTGGTATTCAACCAATTATAATTCTTAAGGCAAGCAGGCCGCAGTAACACTGGTAAGGTACCTCCCAAAATTGCCAACGGCAATTGGTTACAATGTATCCATTTGTATCAATTTGTTTGTTGGCAACAAACAAATTGTTGACCGTAGTCAATAAACTAACTACTGACCCCACCCTCTGACGCGTATCCATAAAATCACGGGGTGATGCATGCTGCCTAGCTCGTGCCATCACCCCATTGCCTGGTTCGTCGTTGACCGGACAACGTTTAACAAACTTGTGCCTATCTAGTGTTGTCCAGTCAATTGCGAACCTGCCAGATACCTGTGGGTCATAAATATTTACCTTACCAGTGCTACCCGCCACACGGGGAGGCTTCAATAAAGGCTCACCGCCCCACCCCAGATCGTCAGCTCGGTCAACAGGCCTGCTTGCAAATCTTCCAAAAAGAGGTTCATACATCCTGGCGACAGATTGACCCCATCCCCTGCATAAAGGTCACAATTTTGAAGACTAATATCGGGGTGTTGTATGACGCGCCCCCAACCCTTGTCAAACATGAACTGGGCAATCACCCTGTTCACCGAGCGGCGAGCACGGTCAAGAGCCTGGAGGTTAATGCCCCCTCTGTAAGCATGACGTGGTATGATGTCCGACCAAACCAGGGTTGTGGCAGGCCACACATAATGCAAGTAAGCCAGGTCACCGCAAATCGCATGTTTCAAGGACAGGCCGGTGACCTGGCCCAAATCATTACCCCCGAGGTGTATAACCAAGACATCAGGCGGGTCAGCATCTCTTATGGAGAAAAGGAATGGCAACAGTTCCCACCACAACATCCCGCGCTTACCGTACCACCTTAGACATGCGGACGCACGTAGTCCCAGCTGGGGTCCCCACTCTGTCGCCGCAGCATACTGCGCTGCCCTGTGCACATAGCTATGGCCCACCAGCCATACTGCCACCAGCGTGATCCGACACCCAGGGTTTGGTGAAGATAAAAGGGAAAGAACAGTGACTTAACTGGTACTCACAGTTGAAGTGGGCGCACATACAACTGAAAACACTGCGATCCCCACCTTCCCATCTGGCGTATCTTAGCCCCAGAGTACCCGAATGCAGCTGCAGTAGAAGCAGCTCCTATTCTAAAAGAATGGGTGCCATAACGAGCCCCGGGAAGGCCAACACTGGATAATGCCTTACCGGTCACCCTCCAAAATTGAAATTTAGTACGGGGAGACCCATCTCGGTGGCAGAAAAATGGGCCAGGGCGCATACCACGTAGTGCAATGAACTCTTGTAGGGCACCAACCGGACAGATGTCTGCCATTGAACATCGTAGCAGTCTTACACCACTGCCTACGCCGTGCTGATCAACTTTTGAGGAATGTATCCTCAACTGAGCCCACTCATCAGAAACATAGACATCTTCGAGTTCCAGTGCCCTATGCGTCGCATCCGCCCTGGACAGTAGCACAAGCTCACTGATGCGGAGCGCTCCAAAAAAGGCCACCGTGGTAGCCGCATGAAACAGGGCTGCCTCATACCTGTCAAAACACAGGTCATGCCAGCCCCGTGCAAGGTGGGTAAGTACCCCTGGAGATATTGGGTGGTGGTTGTCCGGGCAGCGTCCTCGCTCCCGCGCCCACCCCTCTAAAACATGTCGTATACGGAAGTCATTTGTGCTGTCAGCATAGCCCCACACCTTGGCCATGAACGCCAGTGCTGACAGCCTGGATGCTATGGTGCGGGGAGCCAGGCCCTGGCTGTGTAGGTAAACCATGAATTGGAGAATCTGCGCCACTGGTATGGGCCATAGCCCTGGTAAGTGAAATTGGGCACAAAAGGCCTGGAAAGTACTGAATGCATGGAGATACGCCTTAAGCGTGCGGGGCGCCAGCGACATGCCGATCGCCCGGTTCACCTCTCCTTGCCAAACGTCCATATGGTGTCCGGGAGCGGCGAGGGGAATTCCTCTGCGTCCGGGGCCAAGGCACGGAACCGGGAGATCTGCAAGCGGGACAAAGCATCAGCGATGTCGTTATTAATACCTGGTATATGCCTAGCCCGGAATAGCACATTGAGGCGTAGGCTGCGCAAAACAAACTGGCGCACTAGTTCCATGACTCTGGGTGATTTTGAAGTCTGAGAGTTGACAATGTGCACAACTGCAGCATTGTCACACCAGAAATGGACGACCGAATTGGCCCACTCCGCACCCCATAGCATCAAAGCTCCCAGAATGGGGAAGAACTCAAGGAACGTGAGATCGCGCAGGCGATCCGTGCCCACTCATGCTAGTGGCCATTGACCATACGCCCACTTCCCCTCGAAGTAAATCCCATAACCCAGGGACCCTGATGCATCCGACTGAACCTGGAAACGAGGCGACACCAGGAGATCGGACCTCCAAAATGAGACCCCATTGAAATCCTTAAGGAATTGAAGCCATATCAACAGATCGGCCCTCATGCCCCTGTTCAGTCGGAGCCTATGGTAGGGCCTGGACAAGCCAGCCATGGCGTCACACAAGCGTCGAGCAAAAGCTCTGCCAGGTGCAACCACCCTGCAAGCAAAGTTAAGATGACCATGGAGTACCTGTAGCTCACGGAGGGACACCTTGGGTTTGGCCAGCAAGGCCGAGATCAACAAAGTGATCCGGGAAACCTTATCAATGGGCAACCTGGATGCCTGGGCAACCGTGTCAATTTCAACACCCAGGAATGTAAGCTTGGTGGATGGGCCCTCGGTCTTTTCGGGCGCTAAAGGGACACCGAGTTCCTGCATTAGCGTCTGAAATGTTGTGAGGAGACGCATACACGTGTCCCAGCCCCGTTCACCCCCGAACAAAAAATCATCGAGGTAATGGGCTACAGACCGAGATCCCGACCTGCGAACAAAGGCCCACTGGAGAAAGGTGCTAAAGCGTTCAAATGCCGAGCATGAGATGGAGCAGCCAAAAGGCATGGCTTTATCAAAGTAAAACATGCCCTAGAATTTGAAACCCAGCAGCTCGAAGTCGCCCGGGTGCACAGGCAACAGTCGGAACGCCAACTTAATGTCACACTTAGCTAACAGTGCACCCGGGCCACAAGAGCGCACCATGTGCAGGGCCTGGTCAAATGATGTATACCCGACCGAACAAAGGTCATCAGGGATGGCATCATTGACCGAATGGCCAGCCGGGTACGACAGGTGGTGAATGAGACGAAACTCCCCCATTGTCTTCTTAGGGACCAATCCCAGAGGGGAAACCTTCAGGTTGGGAAATGGCGGGGCTGGAAAGGGGCCAGCCACCCTACCTGCACTGACCTCCTTGGCAATACTGAGTGCTGCCACCTCCTCCCTGTCCCTAAGGGAAAATAGGTTGGGCGCATCTTGGGGGGACCTATCCCCTTCAAATGGAATGTGAAACCCCCGTTGAAAACCTTTCAGCAAGTAAGCTGCGTCCCCCCTCCTTGGGTATGCTGCGAGCCAGCGCTCCAACATGACCACATTAATTGGGGAGGGGGCCTTTTGATTGACCAGCACCCCCAGCGGCAGGTCTGCCCTGCCCTTGTCCACCCCTACCCCTGCCCCGAAACCCGCCCGCTCGCGGGCACGCAGCAGCGGCGTGGGGGCCAGCGCAAGAGGGACACTCGTGCTTGTACTGGCACTGCTTTCTATCGCACGCACCATTGGCCGAGAAGCTCCAGCACAGCAGGCGGGCTGGAACCCCCTGCCCCGCCACCTGGCGGGTAGCCTGCACTGGAGCGGCTCGCTGGACCGCATGTCCACAATGATACCTCTCCCCAGGCGCAGGGCGCGTGGGGGTCATGTACAGAAGCCACAGCTTCTGGCAGGGCTCATCCCACCTCATCTCCGGGTGTAGGGGCATTCTCATTCGAAATTCCTCGTCGTAAGCCAACCACGACGGGCCAGGAAAATCAACCATTGCCCTGTAAATGTTGTCCAAATACTGGACCATCAGTATGGCCAGATCAGGCCGGGCCCTGAGGTACACCGCCATGTATATCAGGTATGCGGGCAACCAATTGGCCCACGTGCGTGGTGGCTTACGACGGCGGGACTGCTCCTTGTCCCTTTCGTCCTGCCCCTCGCTCTCTTCCTTGGTGGGCTCCCTGTTCAGAAGGGAGAAAATATCCACGTACTCCCCCTCCAAATTTTTTCCTTTGTGGCTTGTGCCAAATGATCCCCGAGGGGCAAAGAGTACCCAGCAGTCGGGAGTGCCGAGACCGGCACGTGAACAGTGCGGGGCATCAAAATTGGGGCTGCAACCTGCCCTGAAACCCCCACAGAACTCCCCGCAACAGGAGGACCCCCACCCCATGTGGGGCCTACGGCTGGTAAAGCCGGACCTGAATAGACTGGGGGTTGCTGACCCCCATTTCCCATCTGACGTGGCCACGGCCACTGTGGGCCCTCCCCTGTGGTGGATGATGGTGTGGGTGCATTTGTTTGAACCGGATACTCACAAGTTGCACCCCTGTGGGCCGCCCCGACTGGGGGTTCCGGCCTACGGCGGGCATCGGAGCTCGCGACCGGATTCGAGCTCAGCGGACACACCTGACCCCCACCAGCTGAAGGTAACTGCTGCGCAGGGAGCTGCGGGGCCGCAGCGGGCACCGGCCTGCGGGCCTCAAGCAGCTCTACCCGGCCGGCCGCCTGCTGAAGATTGGCCGGCGGCGTGGTAAACTGAAGGCCAAAAGGCGCCCCCGATTGAGTGGTCACCCCCATGGACGCCTCAAAGGCCGCAACGCGGGCCAGAAGGGCTTTGACATTCATGGAGCCCCCGACGCAAAGAGGGCCAAGGGGGGCATGCGACCCACTGGCCGCCATTCCTGGGGCCGGTGGAAATGCACTTGGGCCCGAGTATGGCCATGGCCGGAACTCCGGCCCCGGGGGTACCTGGGGCATACCCTGCCAAGGAAGTGGCCCAAGCCCACCCTCCTGAGAAAAAACCATGGCCGGGGGATGCAGGCCAGGGGCCGAAGGCCCAGCGGCGCTATGCCCACCCACCTGTCCCGGGCCCATGGCCGAGGATTGCGAGCCGGGGGCCGCAGCCCCCGCTGGGCCAGCCTGGGGCTGTCCAGCCTCAGGCCATGGGTTAATCTGGCCCATTCCACCGGTCCCGGTGGTTGCCCCCGTCAAGGGGGCCAGCTGAGGGGGGGCAGTCGTGGTCCTCCGACCCGGCTGCCGCCTCCTTGCCGGGCGAACTGCATTCGCCATCGCCTTCCTCTTCAAAGGCATCGATCCTGGATGGGAAGCCTGAGAGCAGGCGAAGAAACTGCGTGCTGCCCGAAGGAGGCTTCCCTACAGCGCGGAGAGCGATGGAGCCAAAAACTTCTCCTCTCCGTCGCTTTAACAAAATGGCAGCTCGGCTGCCTCATGGCCACCCCTTTTAAAGGGTGCTGGTCACGCCCCCTAACTACCCGGATGCCCAAGTCCGGTGGGGGCCCCGCAAAGAGTGTGGCGGCCATTTTGGCGCCGCGCTTGCATTTTCTTTGGTACTGGTAGGAAATGGGTCATGGGGCATTTGCAGTCTCCATTTGGAAAGAGAGACACAGACTGAGAGAAAAAAATCTGTGTGTGGTTCTTATTATAATTAATAATAATAATAATAATAATAATAATAATAATAATAATAATAATAATAATAATAATAATAATAATAATAATAATAATAATAATAATAATAATAATAATAATAATAATAATAATAATAATAATAATAATAATAATAATAATAATAATAATAATAATAATAATAATAATAATAATAATAATAATAATAATAATAATAATAATAATAATAATAATAATAATGTTCCATCAAGTCAATTCTGACTAATGCCAACTCTTCTTTGGGTTTTTCTAGGTATAAAGTACTCTATCATTCCTTTCTTTTAAGGGCATTCTGGAACTGTCTAGCTTATCCAAGTCTTAGGAAGCACAGTAGGAAATTTAACTCCCAGCATTGGCATCTGCAGTCAAATGGCTAAACCACTGACATATCATTCCAGCTTTAATTTTTCTACACCAGGAGTTCTCAACCTTTTAAAGCCTTGGGTCGGGTCACGCTCCCTCAGATAGCTTTGGAGGCTGGATGGCCATTTTCCCATTCCCCCACCACATGGCACTTCCGGGTGTGGTGGAGGCAGTGTGGGCCACATGAAATGGTGCTGTGGGATGCATGTGGCCCACGGGCCACAGGTTGAGAATCCCTGATTTTAAAGAATAACCCTGGTGGGAAAAAAAGATGAATTTGCCACATTTATGACAAAGCTGCTTCCACTGTCAGTTTGACCAGAAATGCTATTTTTATTCCCTGACATTATCCTCAATGACCCCTGATCCTCAAAGTCATCTCGTTGTGCCCTGTAAGGTCCATCACATTCCATCACTTGCTGCCCCCAGTTCATATCAAAGTTGCCAAGTTCAGAATAAATATTATTGTCCCCCTCACCTTCTGGCCACAAATTCCATCAAATGTCTCCAGATGACCTCAGTTCAATTCTCCAGATTTCAAAACAAAGGTTGTGGTGCTTTTAGTTCAAGTACATTTTCTGCATCTAAAGAACTGTAGCTAAGAATCCACTCTGACATTACATAGTTGAAAGTGTGAACTCTTGTGTTATAAGAAGCAGGTTAATTAGCATATTGGTTAATTTACTGCTGGACAAACTATTTGCCTTAGGGTTATAGAATGACTATATTGTTTCTGATGGTTTATTGATGAGAATATATATATATTCATATCTATATAATTGTGCATTTTAAAGAAAATTTATCTGTCTCCTCCTCTCCTTTACACAACAAACACATGCAGAGTCTTATTTCCAAGGGAAAATATTTATAGTAATGTATATAACTAATTCTTGAAAATCATAAAATGCTATTAACAAAAATACTTTCAGCCTAACATGTTTTCCAGGCTTTACAATTGCAATCAAGCCCCAAAATGCCAGGAAATTGCAGGTATTTAGGGTTAAACCCTTTGCCGGACCCACTCCCCAATAATGACATGGACACTTGAATTGGATTAAAAATTGGGCCACTTTATTAACTTTTATCTTAAACTTTCCTTAACTACTGTTAAGGACCAAATGGGCCATAATAGCACTGGTAAGGAGTGAATCTTAATTACGAACCCTAATTAGATGCATGTCACAATTTGCTACCACTGCAACAAATTGTGTGACCCTGTCAACAACCTGTTTCTACTGAAACACATTGTTGACCCTTGTTAGGATGCTATTTGTTAGCTCCTGATTCGAATGTGCCTCCGGTCAATTGTGGAGGTGTTGCATGCTGGTACTAGCATAGCAACTGGTTATGTTGTCAGCTGGTTGGCCAACTACCTGCTTAGCTGCCGGATTAAATGGGTCATACACTTTCTCCTTACCAGTGCTAGCCGCCACACAGGGAGGAGTTCACCGACTCACCGCCCCACCCTGACCGCGCACGCAGTCACCAGGCCCGTTTGCAATGCCATCAGGAAGAGGTCCATACCTCTAGCTGAAAGATGCACCCTGTCACCGCGATACAAACTGGGTCCTGTATGCAGATCAGGGGATGCGGGACTACTGTCCCTGAATCATGTTAGGCAAAATACCGGGCTACTGGCCTGCTAGTACAAGGGGTGTTGGACTACTGTACCCGCCTGAGTTCAGATAAAAACCGGGCTACTGCCCTGTCAGAACAAGGGGTGTTGAACTACTGTCCCCGCCCATGTTTGTCAAAATACCGGGCTACTGCCCTGCTAGAACAAGGGGTGTTGGACTACTGTCCCCACCCGAGTTCAGCGAAAAACCGGGCTACTGCCCTGCCAGAACAGGGGGTGTTGGACTACTGTCCCCGCCCATGTTTGGCAAAAATACCGGGCTACTGCCCTGCCAGAACAGGGGGTGTTGGACTACTGTCCCCGCCCATGTTTGGCAAAAATACCGGGCTACTGGCCTGCTAGTACAAGGGGTGTTGGACTACTGTCCCCGCCCGAGTTCAACGAAAAACCGGGCTACTGCCCTGCCAGAACAAGGGGTGTCAGACTACTGTCCCCACCCATGTTCGGCAAAATACCGGGCTACTGCCCTGCTAGAACAAGGGGTGTTGGACTACTGTCCCTGCCTGAGTTCAATGAAAAAAATGGGCTACTGTCCTGCTAGAACAAGGGGTGTTGGACTACTGTCCCCGCCCATGTTTGGCAAAATACTGGACTACTGCCCTGTTAGCACTAGGGTGTCAGACTACTGTCCCTGCTCCATGTTCAGGAAACTACCAGGCTACAGTCCTGCCGAACAAGGGGTGTTGGACTACCGTCCCCGCCCATGTTTGGCAAAATACCAGGTTAACAATAGGGTGTTGGACTGTCCCCGCTCCATGTTTGGGAAACTACCGGGCTACTGCCCTGCCAGAACAAGGGGTGTTGGACTACTGTCCCCGCCCATGACTGGCAAAATACCGGGCTACAACCCTGTTAGCACTAGGGTGTTGGACTACTGTCCCCGAACCATGTTCAGCAAATCCTGGGCTACTGCCCCGTTAACAGACTGACGGGCCCATTAAATACGAGGCTCACTACCTCCTCATTCGCATTAGCATGAGGCCCCCTTAAACCATACCATCCAGACCTGTGGCCAGAGATGACCCAGCAGACCGAGGACTTTGCGTATGGCTAGGAGCCATTCCAAGCCCAGGTACAATGCTAAATCATTTCCTCCCAGATGAAACATTACCATGGCAGGCAGATTGGGGTCCCCAATGTACATCGGGAATGGGCGCAGTCCCTGCCACCCATCCCAGGGGCAATATCACCCCAAATGTGCAACGGTGCAGAGCCCTGGATGCATGCCGCACGTGGAAGAAGCAGGGTGACTGGCCGCCCAATATAACATGACTGTGCCAGACAATCCACACTCACACCTGTGTCGCCAAGCTTCCAGAGGCTGAAAGAGAAAAGGAAAGAACAGAACCAGCAAGGTGCTCACTGCAACAATGGGTGCACAGTCAAGCGGAAATGCATGGACCCCAACCGTCTCCCATGCTGGACCCTCATATGGCACCATACAGAGTGAATGCTCCTTATGACATATTCGAGTGAAACAAAGCATCCGGGTGGCCCAGTGCCCCCTCAAACTATATATGTGCATTAACTAGGCTATTAAAATGATGGAATCCTACTTTTAGAGATTAATAAGTCCTCTGTGAAAATAGTGATGACTTATGAAGTATATAGGAATGATGAACAACATCCCCTAACAAAAGTATAGCATGGCAGTTGAAACTGCTACTCCTTGGTACTATAACCCAACAGCAAATATCCACTCCCTCCAGCTATGTGTCACCCGGTAACCAAAGTAAGGGGCACCAGGTATCTTGTTTGTTAGTTTTTTGGTGTTTTTTTGTGTATATGGAAAAATAAGACCCCCATTCCCATATCTCTTCCTTGTTGGTAATGGAGTGGGTATGCTGGAATAGAGCACAAGTCATCCAACCCAGATTCTCATTGGCCTTAAAACTGAACCCTAATGAAGCTTCGCTTCCTTGCAAAGACCCCATAATTGGCACTGCTTCCCCTATCCTGCCGGTTGGCTTAGAAGAAGATGCTCAAGGTTCATGCCTGAGCTTCGTCTACCCCTCCAGGCCCGGCACGTCCAATACACCAACATCCTGAGCCTGGGACACCAGACATTTGTTACGTCAAGCGTGGTCTGAGGCCTAGGAAGGTAAAGGACTCAGGAGCCGTCCTCCAATATAGACCGTCTAACCAAGTCACATAGAGGCCCCAGTGACGCGATCCACATAACCAGAGTTTATGAACACGCTGTCCATATGTGCTAGTCTGCCGGAATTCAGAATGAAGCAGCCTTTTTGTGCATGACAGTGAGGTAAGCCATTGTGCATGATTCACACTGTATCAGCCTATATAATCATGTAGACCCCTCTCCTGGCGAAATGACCAGGTGCAAGGTGGGTGTCGGCCAAACCCTGTAGTACTCCCACCACTGTATTCCCAGCTGTTACCGGGACCAATAAACAAGATGTAGGGGTGGCATGGGCAGCCGGACTCGCCGGGGTGGGCCGGAAGGCCAGAAAGGATGAGTACATTGGGCACTGCAGGGGCAGCACCAGGCGGTACAGGATAAAACGCCTGCTGTGTAGTTAGTGTGAGAGGTAAAGAAACTGCAGGCCAGGAGCCATAAGGTGCACCTGGGGCCAATGGGCTGCCGTGGCCATGGCCGTGGCCACGCAAGTAGTGTGCCGTGCACTCTAGGAACCACCATACTCACCAGCTGCTGCTGCCACGACTGTGCCCACCGTGAATTCCGGCTGCAGTGGTCCAGAGTCAGCGTGTCCCGCGTGGGTGGCGGCCCATGTATGGGGGGGCAGCCCCCATTCAGGGCCAGAAGGTGCCCCCTGCCCAGCTGAATGCCCCCCCCTGTGCAGCCCCACCAGTTGAGCAAGGGCAAGGGTGGATCGAACTCACAACCATTTGGCTGCAGCATAGCACTTTAACCACTGTGCCACCAGGGCTCACCCAGGAGGCAGGAAGTGCAAGGCCCGACCAAGTAATGGGGCCGGCCTGATCCCCGGGCACAGCAGAATGCCGCAGAACCAGAACACTCGAGCGGTGGCCCCTTTGAAGAATAGGAAGACATCACATTCTTGCACTAGGTAAAGGTAAAGGCTTCCCCTGCTTGAAAACCAGTTGCATTCAACTAGGGTTCAGTGCTCATCTCCTTCAAAGCTGAAGAGCCAGTGCAGTCCGCCCCCGCAGATGCCTCCATGGCCATGCGGCAGGCACAACCAGACACTGGCGTGCACAGAACTCTGCCACCTTCCCACCGAAGCGGTCCCCATTTATCCACCCGCAATTTCGTGCCCTCAAACTGCTAGGATGGAATCGAACTGCCTCCCAGTCAGCGTCTTAGCCACTTGAGCCATGGCACTAGGCTGGAGCCGGCCTGGCCAAAGCCTGCACCGTAGGCAAATACCTGCCTCCCACCCGAGCCCTCCGGCTGGGTGGAGGCCCGGGTCCAAGGGAAGCAAGGGCCGGGCCTGAGGCCCGGCCCTGGGCCACACCACTTGTCACGGGTGCCGTGCCACTGCCACACCACTGGGCGTGGCCTTCTTCTCGGGCGCCATGCGCCCAAATATCAGCTTTGAGGCCCCCAAGAACCCCGATCGGGGCAGCAAAGGGTCGGCACAGTCCGCCCGTTCCCAGGTGAACTGCGCGCGGCCTAGGCTCGCTACCGGCAGTGGTCATGGCGAGCGACAATTCGGCAGGGCAGGAAGGGGAGCACCTCAAACGTGCCCAGGCCCAGCCGAATTAGAACTGCCGGGAGCAGTGTGCATAGCCACCCCTTTTAAAGGGTTGGCTGGCCCCGCCCCGGCTCCATTTTGCCATGCCCGTGCCTCAGGGGCGAGGCCGGCAAAGCGCACGGTGGGCCATTGCAGGCGCACCCCCCAATAAAGGACTCAGACACCAATGAAAGTGGATAACGGCATTGGGCCACATTTATTGATTCATGCCCTAGTCCGAATTATAAATTTCTATTGGTAATGACCAAACATAATTCTTAAGGCAAGCAGGCCGAAGTAACACTGGTAAGGTACCACCCAAAATGGCCAACGACAATTGCTACAATGTATCCATTTGTATCAATTTGTTTGTTGACAACAAACAAATTGTTGACCGTAGTCAATATCTAACTAATGACCCCACCCTCTGACGCGTATCCGTAAAATCACGGGGTGATGCATGCTGTCTAGCTATAGCCATCACCCCGTCGCCTAGTTCGTCGTTGACCGGACAACGTTTAACCAACTTATGCCTGTCTAGTGTTGTCCAGTCAATTGCGAACTTGCCGGATACCTGTGGGTCATAATGTTTACCTTACCAGTGCTACCTGCCCATGTGACCAAAGTCAACAGCAGCAACAGAAAACCCCTATGTCAAACCATAGCAACAGTGTGGGATGGGCGAAAAAACCAGGAGCCGGAAGCCAATATGGGTCCCAGCCAAAAATTCCCACCCGGCCCCGAAGCGACCAAAATATCACACTGTTAACTAGGGAGGGGGTGGAGGGAAAAACTTCTCCGCTCCGTCGCTTCGCAAAATGGCAGCTCAGCTGCCTCGTGGCCACCCCTTTTATAAGGGAGCTGGCCACGCCCCTAACTACCCGGATGCCTTCGTCCTGTGGGGGGGGCTCCCGCAAAGAGCGCGGCGGCCATTTTGGCGCCGCGCTTGCATTGCAGGCGCACCCCCCAATAAAGGACTCAGACACCAATGAAAGTGGATAACGGCATTGGGCCACATTTATTGATTCATGCCCTAGTCCGAATTATAAATTTCTATTGGTAATTGACCAATCATAATTCTTAAGGCAAGCAGGCCGACGTAACACTGGTAAGGTACCACCCAAAATTGCCAACGGCAATTGCTACAATGTATCCATTTGTATCAATTTGTTTGTTGACAACAAACAAATTGTTGACCGTAGTCAATATCTAACTAATGACCCCACCCTCTGACGCGTATCCGTAAAATCACGGGGTGATGCATGCTGTCTAGCTATAGCCATCACCCCGTCGCCTAGTTCGTCGTTGACCGGACAACGTTTAACCAACTTATGCCTGTCTAGTGTTGTCCAGTCAATTGCGAACTTGCCGGATACCTGTGGGTCATAATGTTTACCTTACCAGTGCTACCCGCCACACGGAGGGGCTTCAAAGAAGGCTCGACGCCCCCCCCCGACCATCAGCTCGGTCAACAGGCCTGCTCGCCAATCACCCAACAGGAGGTCCATACCTCCTCGCGACAGATGGACCCCATCCCCTGCATACAAGTCATAACTTTGGAGGCTAATAGCGGGGTGACGACTGACCCTCCCCCAAGCCCTGTCGACAAGGAAACGCGCCACTGCCCTATTCACCATGCGTCTAGCGCGGTCAAGGGCCAGGAGGTCAACGCCCCCTCTGTAGGAATGGCGCGGGACCATGTCCGACCAAACAAGGGTTGTGGCGGGCCAGACGTAATGCAGGTAGGCGAGGTCCTCGCAAATCGCATGCTTCAGCGACAAGCCGGTGACCTGGCCCAAATCATTGCCCCCCAGGTGTATGATCAGAATGTCAGGCGGGTCAGCATTCAGGCCTGAAAAAAGGAAAGGCAGCAGCTCCCGCCATAACATCCCAGGCTTACCATGCCATGTGAGACTTGCGTATGCACCCAGTCCCGGTTGGGGTCCCCACTCTGTCGCCGCAGCATAACGCGCTGCCCTGTGCACGTAGCTATGGCCCACCAGCCATACTGTCACCGGTGTAATACGACACCCCGGGTCTGTAAAGGAAAAAATGAGGGAGGCCCACACTGGCCAGCGCTTTGCCCGTCACCTTCAAAAATTGAAACTTAGTAAGGGGAGACCCATCTTGGTGACAGAAAAACGGGCCATGGTGCGTGCCACGCAGTGCCAGGAATTCATGTAGGGCACCAACCGGACAGATGTCTGCCAAAGAACACCATAGCAGTCGCACACCACTGCCGACGCCATGCTGATCGGTCTTAGAGGAACGTATCCTCAACTGAGCCCAGTCTTTGGCTACACAGACATCCTCGAGTTCCAGTGCCCTACGACTTGCATCCGCCTTAGACAGCATCATAAGCTCACTGATGCGGAGCGCTCCAAAAAATGCCACCGTTGTGGCTGCATGGAACAGGGCTACCTCATATGCATCAAAACAGAGGCAAGGCCAGCCCCGGGCCAACTGGGAAAGGACCCGTGGAGAAATCGGATGGCGGTCATCCGGGCAACGCCCGCGCTCGCGCACCCACCCCTCCAAAACATGTCTCACACGGACGTCAGAGGTGCTGTCCACATGACCCCCCACCTTGGCCATAAAAGCCAACGCTGAAAGCTTAGATGCTATGGTGCGAGGTGCAAGGCCCTGAGAATGCAGGTAAACCATGAACCGCAGAACATGGGTTACCGGGATTGGCCAGGTTCCTGGCAATTGAAATTGAGTACAGAATGCCCTGAAAGAATTAATTGCGTGGTGATACGCCTTACGGGTGCATGGGGCTAGTGACAGGCCAATCGCCCGGTTCACCTCTCCTTGCCAATGGTCCATATCTCCTCCGGGAGTGGCGAGGGAAATTCCTCCGCATCCGGGGCCAAGGCACGGAACCGGGAGATCTGTAGGCGGGACAAAGCGTCAGCAATATCATTATTAACCCCTGGGACATGCCTGGCCCTGAACAGTACGTTGAGGCGCAGGCTGCGCAACACAAATTGGCGCACGAGATCCATAACCCTGGGCGATTTAGAAGTCTGTGCATTCACAATGTGGACCACGGCCGCATTGTCACACCAGAAATGCACGACCGAGTCGGACTACTCCTGGCCCCATAGCATCAAAGCACCCAGGATAGGGAAAAATTCCAGATACGTGAGATCACGCAGGCGACCCGTGCCTGCCCAGGCCGGTGGCCACCCACCATAGGCCCACTTCCCATTGAAGTACATCCCATAACCCAGGGATCCCGAGGCATCAGACTGAATCTGAAATTGAGGGGAAGCCAGGAGGTCATGCCTCCAAAATGAGACCCCATTGAAGTCCCTCAGGAACTGTAACCAGACAAGCATGTCTGCCCTGATACCCCGGGTAAGCCGAACCCTATGGTGAGGCCTGGATAATCCTGCCATAGCGTCGCACAAGCGCCGGGCAAAAGCCCTGCCCGGTGCGACCACTCTGCAGGCGAAATTAAGGTGACCATGCAGCACCTGCAGTTCCCTCAGTGATGCCTTGTGCTTGGCCAACAAGTCCGAGATAAGGGCCACTATCCTTGACACCTTATCCCGCGGTAACCTAGACGCCTGCGCTATCGTGTCAATCTCCACCCCCAGGAAGACTAGCTGTGTAGATGGGCCCTCGGTCTTTTCGGGCGCTAAAGGGACACCGAGTTCCTCCATTAGCGTCTGAAATGTGTTGAGGAGACGTGTACACGTGTCCCAGCCCCGTTCACCCCCGAATAAAAAGTCATCCAGGTAATGGGCTACAGACCGGGACCCTGACCTGCGGACGAAAGCCCACTCTAGGAAGGTACTCAAACGCTCGAAAACCGAGCATGATATGGAACAGCCAAAAGGCATGGCCTTATCAAAATAATATTCGCCCCTAAATTTGAAACCCAGCAATTCAAAGTCGCACTTAGCCAGCAGCGCACCCGGGCCACATGAGCGCACCATGCGCAGCGCGTGGTCAAAAGATGTATACCTGACTGAGCAAAGGTCGTCAGGGATAGCATCGTTGACCGATCGGCCGGCTGGGTAGGACAAGTGATGGATAAGGCGAAACTCGCCTGGTGACTTCTTGGGAACCAAGCCCAGGGGCGATACCTTGAGGTTAGTGAACGGGGCTGCAGGGAAAGGGCCAGCGACCCTGCCCGCATTGACCTCCTTATTAATGCTGGCGGCAGCCACCTCCTCCCTCCCCCTAAGGAACAAAAGGTTGGGGGCATCCTGAGGGGACCTATCACCCATGAAAGGAATACGGAACCCCTGTCTAAAGCCCTGAAGGAGATAATCTGCATCCTCCCCCTTCGGGTACAATGCGAGCCAACGCTCCAGCACGTCCATATTAATTGGGGAGGGAGCCTTTCGGTGAACCAGCTCCATCTGCGGCAGTCTTGCCAGCCCACTGTCCACCCCTCCCTCTGCCCCGCGTCCCTCCAGGCCTGGGACAGGCAGAGGCTGCATGGGGGCCCGCACAGGTGGGACACTCATGTCTGTACTTGCAATTCTTCTTATTGCATGAACCATTAGACGAGAAAGTCCAGCACAGCAGGCGGGCTGGAACCCCCTGCCCCACCCCTTGGCGGGGAACCTGTGCTGGAGCCACTCGCTGGACCGCATGTCCACAATGGTATCTTTCCCCTGGTGCGGTGCGCGTGGGCGTCATGTACAGAAGCCAAAGCCTCTGGCATGGCTCATCGCACCTCATCTCAGGGTGCAGGGGAATTCGCATACGGAATTCCTCGTCATAAGCCAACCACGACGGGCCCGGAAAATCAACCATCGCCCGATAGATATTGTCCAAATACTGGACCATCGGAATTGCCAGATCCGGCCGGGCCCTCAGGTACACCGCCATGTAGATGAGGTAAGCCGGCAGCCAGTTGGCTCACGTCCATGGTGGCTTGCGACGACGTGCCTGTTCCTTATCATTCTCATCCTGCCCCTCCCTCTCTTCCTTGGTGGGCTCCCTGTTTAGGAGTGAGAAGATATCAACATACTCCCCTCGCCATATTTTCTCTCTGGTGGCCTGTGCCAAATGGTCACCCAGTGGCAAGGAATAGCCCGCTGTCGGCAAGGCCGAGACAGGCACAGCAGAAACTGCGGGCATCTGGAAAGGGGCTTGAACTAGCCCAGCCACCCCTAAAACATTCCCCACAGGGTAGGAAATGCTCCCCACCCCGGGGCCCTGGGTGGTGGTTGACGTCGCCTGCTGGTGCGTCAGCGGCTGTACCGCCGCACCACCCATGCGAGGCCAAGGCCATTGGAAAGCCCCCCCCAATGTAGCCACATGTGTAGGTGCACTAGTTTGTACTGCATACTCACATGCTGCACCCCCGTGGGCCGCCCCCACCGGGGGTTCCGGCCCACTGGGGGCGTCGGAGCTCACGACCGCCGTAGAGCTCACCGCCGGGGCTTGACCCGCGCTGGCCTGTTGGTCGGGGAGCTGCGAGGCAGTGGCCGAAGTCGCGCCACGGGCCTCAAGCTGCTCGACCCGTCCCGTTGCCTGCCGCTGCCCAGCAGACGACGCGTCCAAGTGCACCCCAAAAGGAGCCCCAGCGTGGCTGGCCCGAGCAAGGGAAGCCTCGAGTGCCGCCACGCGGGCCAGCAAGGCCTCCACACTGGCCTGGGGCCACGGGCCAGCCGGCCCGCCTGTTACGGGCGTGGGTACAGGCCCTTGCACCACGGGGCCCGAATATGGCCATGACCCCACACTCAGGCCCGGCAGGGCCGGCGTGGGCACCTGCCAAGGGAGGGGACCGCACCCCCCCCAAGGCTGGAAGGCCCCGGAGTAAGCTGGGCCCCGATGGAGGAAGGCCCAGTTGAATGAGCACCAGGAGCGGCGTCCGCCGCTTGCGGGCCGCGGGCCGCAGCCCATACTGGACCCCTGCTCGGGTCCCCAGCCTCCGGCCAGGGGGTAATAGACCCCATCCCACCGGTCCCGGTGGGAGCCGGCAAAGGCAGCTGGTGGGAAGGCGCAGCCGCGGTCCTCCGACCCGGATCGCGCCTCCGCACCGCCCGAGCCGCGCTCGCGGCCGCCTTCTTCTTCGAAGGCATCGCTGTCGGACCTAAGGGAAGCCGAAAAAAGGAAAGTAAGCAGCCAAAAGGCTTCCCGCTCAAGGTATAAAAGCGACGGAGTAAGAGGAAAAACTTCTCCGCTCCGTCGCTTCGCAAAATGGCAGCTCGGCTGCCTCGTGGCCACCCCTTTTATAAGGGAGCTGGCCACGCCCCTAACTACCCGGATGCCTTCGTCCTGTGGGGGGGCTCCCGCAAAGAGCGCGGCGGCCATTTTGGCGCCGCGCTTGCATTGTTTCTATGTATATCTGGCTGAAGAACTCCAGCTACTGTTACATTAATGCCTCTATCTTGAAAGTACTACAGAATAATAGTATTTAATAAACCAGCAAAGGAGGACATAGGGTAGACAGGAAAAATGGGCCAAAATCTGCTTCTGACTGGATCAGAATAAGTCTGACTGTAGTATAGCTGATGTTAAAAATTGCTATTGTGCAATGCTTTTGGCACAGCAAATGAGCAAGTTTTCTTTTGGGTAATCACTTTCCTTGAGATGAATGAAGTTTTAGTATACTTTTGCACCTACAGTTTCTTCATGCTTGTAAGACTAATTTATGATTAACTAAAATGTTGTAACTTCTCAAAAAGGTTACATGTTTTCAATATTCTTGGATTGTTATGCATTGAAACAATATAGATAAATAAAGCATGTAAACTTAGACAAACTATTGTTGTCTGGAATTATTGCAATAATGAATACTTTTTTACCTTGATACTCAAATGAATTTTATGTGAATGGCTCTGGCTCACACTGGAATTAACCCTTTTTCAGGAATAAATGCCAGCTGTGCGGACACCTGCGTCTGAGGTTTTCCAAGAAGTTTGCAAAGGTCTCTTAGGAAGTTGTTCAGATGATAGTTTACAGAGTCAAGGGTTTAGCTGAAGTAACCCAGGGAAACCTGACTTTCTGGGTGCAACTGAACTATTTGTATTTTTCCTGCTCTGTAGTAATATACTCAAGGGGAAATTGTTTGCCATACAATTCTTAGTTCATTTGAGATTTCATCAGTTTTTAACTGGGTGTTACCATTGAATACAGAGGAAAAACTCTATTTGACAAAGGCTGACTACAGGACAACAGAGGATGAAGGGCCGTAAAAGGAATAATTAGCTAATGGCTCCTCTTATGAGAGATGCTATTTTTAGAAAATGTAATTTACTTCAGGAAACCTGTGACTTTTGCCCCAGTGGCCCAGGAGCCATTCTTCCTTTCCATCACATATGTTTCTACTGTTTAACAACCAGGAGAAATGATTAACTAGAAAGCCAAGATGCAGGTCAACTTCTGAGAGTTGGAGACAGCAAAACACCAAACAAGCTTGAGGATGTGATTTCTGTTGAAAATATGGATCCTGATACTTCAAGAGATCACAGCTGTGCAACTGGGGAAAAAAATATAATTTAGGAAATTGTACCAAAGCTAGAAACAAAATATTTGGTTCACCTTGTGTCAACCCTTTGCAGTTCTGCAGCTGCATTAAATGACCAGACTTTTGATGCTAGTCCTCTCCCTGCCTACTTCTTATGCCAGTGTATGATTTAAAAAAACTAAAGCTATAAAAATGAAAAAGGTATATAGCATAAAACAACTACATTTACACTGCTTCTTTACAAGAATAGTTATTAAGAATATGTTGTGTACAAATGCCTTTATGTGGTTCCTTGAAAGGTCAATGCCATTTTTCTTTGTTATTTTTGTCTATGCTAGCTGAAAAGTCCTGTAAGTCCTGTAAGTAGCAACAGCATTACACCATAATTTTCTCTGGAACATATTCATTTTCAGGCCCTTGCCATATGTGATGGATGCATGCTTCTAGAATTTTAACCGCTTTTAATAAACAGCTCTTCTCTTCTATGCAAGTACAATTGTCACTATGCTAGCAGATTTAAAGTAAGATTGCCACTGCTACATGTCAGAATAGCAGATGATTGCTTTCGAGCAGATAATGAAATATCCTTCTGCAATACCTATTCAGTCACTAAGGCTGCCAAGGTGCTAGCAACCTTGCACAATGTTAGTTAATCAGGAATAATTGTCACAAAAGCCTGCCCAGTGCAAAGACACTAGATCTTAAATGTTATTAGATTTGTTCAAACTAGATGTAGTGCAGTGATTTGTTTGATCAGATTCTGCATGTCTGGGCTTTAAGATGTTCAATGGCTTTTAAATAAAGCTTTGCTGCAAAGGAAAATTAAGCCATCTGAGAAATCTTCATTGTGCCAGAGATAAATCAAGATGAACCTTTTACAGCTATCTTGCAGAACCACCTGAAAAAGGGAAGCTCTAAATAACTTGCCCTGCTATGTCTAGTTGTGAGGCTCTGGTTGTTTTAAAAAATTTCTCCTCTTTTGGAGTTTGGGTCTTAATTTCCTAAAAATATGTATACATTACAAGATACTTATGATGTTTGTGGACCATTATACCCCTCCTATACTAGAGGGGTTGCAAGAGATAGTTGTGTACATATAATAAGAGTAACATGAATGAGGAATTGCTGCCTGAGAGCATAAAGGACTGGAAGAGGTAATATTTTAGAACTCATTTTTTGGCAGGAAATAACAGATCAATAGATTGCAATAGTGGTTACAAACCCTTAAAATAAAGCAAACAGAATACTTTTGGAAGAGTCACAGCTATGTAGGCATTTTTCTTAATTTTGCTGGACCTTACCACTCCACAAAGAATTTGTTTCTCTACCCCTAAAATGTAGTCTATTTTGCTCCTCTAGGTTTATTCCTTTTCACAATGGATCAAACGGGTGTCTGGCCAGGTTATCCAGCTATGGTAATAGAATAGTACATACTGGCAGTGACTCAACACTGAGTGTCAGGAGATAGTTAACTAACCTGACTACCCTGAGGACTAAGAGCTTGGGTGCTGAAGTCCACAGGGAAGGGTGATGATCCCCAAGTGGATTAAATCCCACTTGAATCCATCTTGATGGAGGCTCCATCCATGGAGCAATTTTTTCCTTTCCCGCCTGAGTCTGGTGTGTGTGTGTGTGTGTGTGTGTGTGTGCCTGCACCATGTCAGCTTCCTCTGCTGTTGCTCTATCCCTCACTGCCTACCATAGAGAGGTGCACCCTGGAGGACGCAACCATCATGCACGTGCCAACATGGTGCTGACAGACGCTGACAGACGCACACAACACTCCTCGGATTTGGGTGGGAAAGGAAAATGATATGTAGAAACTCATCAATGATATGTAGAAACTCGCCAGACTCCTTCCTTGAAAGGAAACTCTCCTGGAAGAACACTGCCTATAGGTAGGTTTTCTCCACTGAATAGAGATGGGAGGCTGAGAGGCCCTCCTGACAAGGAGAGCCTTACTGCAAAGAATAACTCAAGCCATTTATTTATTTATTTATTTATTGTTCACATTTGTATTGCCGCCCCCTCGCTGAAGCGACTCTGGGTGGCTCACAAATAAAGACATAAAAAACATAAAACATCCATAATAAAATCATTTAATACCATGGTGTGAGCCTACAGGGAAGAGGGATAGGCACCCTTTAAAAAATTATTTTATTCATTAATCTAGCACTCTCCTGGGACAGGCAAAACTCTGCTCCAGCTCAAGGATGACTCAGCCTTTCTTCCACCTTTTCAAAGGAGTGTACAGTACAGCCTAAATGCTTTGCTGAGCCTTAGCTAAAATGATGGGACTACAGTAAGAGGGCTAAGGCCATGTGAAGAGGACAGAGGATCACTGGCCATGTGTAGAATGCATTCCTCTTCCTTGCTGGGAAACATGGGCTTAGGAGGTATAACATTTAGAGTGTGACTTCTTTTTCTGCCATATCCAAATCTGAATATTGGCAATCCTCATGGCTATCAGCCATGAAGACTATTGCAAGAATGTAATGTAGTGGCATTACTTCTGCCTTCTGCATCACAGCATGACTCCCATTCCACTGATCCAGTCCTTGAATCACTTTCTGGTCCTGAGCCATTTTGGAATGCAAAAATCCTCCTTAAAACATTAAATTGCATTTTTCTGATTTTAAAAAGCCCACCCAGTCACATGGCCACATGGCCATGCTCACCCAATCACCTGGCAATACCCACCCAGTCACATTGCCACACCCACCCAGTCACATGGCCACATGGCCATGCCCACAGAGTAGGTAGTAAAAAAATTGAATCCCACCACTGTGTCAAAGGTAATGTTATATTTATTTTCTTTGTAACCTTTTTCTAATTTGTCTCCCACTTTGGTAACCTCTTTGCTTCCTGGTTTTACTTTTCAGAACATGATAAATTGTGACCAAGGATAAAAATCTAATGTTATAATAATGTATTTTTGATAATGCACTTTTCAACTTTGTTCTATTATATGTAATGAGTCCCCGTGCCCAAGTTAAAAGAAAGAGTACTCCATTTTCTGTTCTTCTAATCTTGTTATTGAAAATTCATGTAGGTTACTTTTACAGAAATAAAGCTAATGCTTTTGGAAGATTGAATGTACTAAGGATTCCTTCCATCCTGAAACTGAGTGAAATATATTAATGAGTCTTGTTAACTATAATCCATTACAGATTAAAGAATTAGTAAAGTAGGTCTTTTAATATAAATTACTTAATAGTACAGTACATCCTTAAGGCATGTGGAGTCATTATTTCAAAGGTATTTTTTCCAATCCCTGATACGTAAAAAAATGACACACACACACACCTAACATCTGACTCCACAGGCAAATACCTAAACAACTGAGCCAGCACAATATTATAGTGCAAGAAAATATCCCAGTATTCTAATTTTTATGTTACATATAAAACACAACTTTCTTTCAATGATGTTTTATGTATTCAAATGAAAAAAAATTGTTAGTGATTAGCTATGCTTTAGGTGACTGATTCTTGGGAGACAGGTGATGAGAAACCTGGGGAACATAGTCAAAAGTAGAGACATCTCACTGCAAACAAAGGTCCACATAGTCAAAGCAATGGTATTCCCGGTGGTAATGTATGGCTGTGAGAGCTGGACCATTAGAAAAGCTGAGCAAAGAAAAATAGATGCCTTTGAGATGTGGTGCTGGAGGAGAGTTTTGAGAGTCCCCTGGACAGCGAGGAGAACAAATAGGTCAATATTAGAAGAGATTAGCCCTGAGTGCTCCTTAGAAGGACAAATAACAAAGATGAAGCTAAAGTATTTTGGACATCAAATGAGAAGAGAAGATTCACTTGAGAAGGCCTTGATGCTGGGGAAGGTGGAGGGCAAAAGAAGAAGGGGACGGCTGAAGATGAGATGGCTGGATGGTATTATAGACACAATGGGCACAGGGCTGTGTGGAGTGAGGAGGATGGTGGAGGACAGGGGTGCCTGGAGAACAATGGCCCATGGGTCGCAAAGAGTCGGAGCTGACTCTGCGACTGAACAACTATTTTATGGGAAAATGTTCCTATGTTACCATATATTTCTAAAATATGCTATAGAGTGAAGGAGAGTAAAGTATAATTGTAATATTGATGTTTGCATTATATTTCCACCTAATTGATTCATATTTTTCAGTTTACTGTAGTCCACCTTTTCCACACTCCCTTTTATTATAGCTACTGGATCCAACTATATATAGAGAGAATTCCTGACATGTGGTTACATGATATCTCTGTATCAGGGGGGAAAACCCTCTGTTATATACAATCCAACTGTCTTTATTCCTTTCACTCATTAATTTGTGCATAAAATAGACGGAAGATCAAATACCATCTTAAAGAACATAGAGTTTCTTTAATTAATTTTTGACAATCCCAATAGTTAGCTGGACCTGTGTTCCAGAGACCTGGAACCTAGTGCTATTTGTGTTTCAATGCAATGTACAATTCAAAGAATTTGAGAATCTTAGACCTATTCCATTGTTCTAAATCAGACTGGTCAGAACACATAAATAAGGAAATCATACCATCCCTTTTCCCTTTAACTGTCACTTCCTTTTCCCTCCAGATGTGGAAGAGAGCCTGCTGAATGGTCAGGGCACTGTTATTGAAGGGACTCCACATTTTAAAGGAGGGAGGATACATGGCCCTTGAGATGTGTCTGACCAACAATTCCCTTTAGTTCTATACAACAAGGCCAATAGTGAGGGATTACAGAGGTTTTGCAGTCTAAAACTAGAAGGAGAGCCACCAAAGCCCCCTTAGTGGGAGCAAATTTCATTTTCAGGTGGCTTCATCCTTTTCGATAAACATCATTTATAAGTGGCATTACATTTCAAAAAATAATTAAAATTTGGAATGTGATGAAATAGTTTGAAGAAATATTCTTTGGCAAAACAATCCTATATATGTATTCAGAAGTACATTCCAATGAGTTCAGTAGAGTTTACTCTATGGGAAGTATATTAAGAATTCAAACCTTGTTGTTAAATCTGCCTGTCTGTCTTCTTTTCTTAGTGATGCCTTAAGGCTCAAATCACTTCCCAACTTCTCCTAGAAGCCACACTTCATTAGTTTTGTAGCACTTTTCAGACAGTAATTCCTGTCTTCATCTTGTCCTTTTCCCTTCTTGCAGCTGCCTTGTTTAGGAGAGGGAGAGATAACATTAGATAAGGAGCTATCAAAGTAAAGATTTAGGTATATATCAAGGAAAAGCTCTTTCAAAATCAATATTCCACTGAATGATAATAGAGAAAATTTATGGCCATTGAAAGAACAAAGATACCAATAAGCCACTTCACAAAGCATTTAAAATGTTATAAATATATTGTTTATTCTGCATAGATTTCAGGAAATAGCTAAAAAATGCTGATACTGTGAGAATACATAATTATATCAGCAACTGGGAGTGTCAGAAATACTCACCAATGTGTTTTTTCTTGTTGAGATACATGCCCTTAATACAAATTGGCATAAATGTAGGAAATTGCCACCATGAGTTCTCACAACTTTAGTTTTATCAGGGGTGGCCAACTTTGGCGCTCCAGGAGTTCTTGGACTTCAATTATCAGAAGCCCAAGTCAGCACACCTACTGATCAGGGCTTCTGGGAATGTGTATTCATTAGAAAGGTCCATTTAATTTAACCAACATGTGTGATCTGTATGGAGTTATGCTTATGAAGGCGAACAATATTTGCTGTTGACTGTTTAGAACTGTCATTGCACATGTCAATGGAGAGTTTGAAATCACCACAATATTCCTTACCTCTATAATGTGTGTAAACTTTATGAACAAATGCCCTTTTCCTCACAAGAGACAGACTCATGCAGACTCATGCAGACACATAGCAAGCACAGATGAACTGACAGATAAATAAGACTCAGTGACACAACTTATGCTAATTTTACAAATTTTTTACACACACACACAAAACCTTTAGGCATTTTAGGCAAAATATTCATTCCACTGTGAGGACAGCATAGACACTGCTTTCAAATTTCTAGCTCTCTACAATCGTGAAGAAAAGCATATAACAATTCCTCATTTGCTCTTTTAAGAAGAGAAGTCAAGGATTTCAGAGGTCTTTAGTACTGTATATCAAATTGCCTTTTTCTAAGCTTTTCTAAGTTTTTTCTAAGCTTTCTGTTAGCTGATCTCAGAAATCAAAATGAAAGAATGATCTGGTAACATAACTGATTCCCAGGTTCAAAGCTGCTGGTGGAGGTGTCAGAAAAGATATTTTCCCACAGAAGAGCCAAGTAATGTCAGATCCAAATCTCTTCCATCCCAGGAACACAATGGGCTGGAAGCTAGGCCCAGAGGAAGGCTTACTTAGATAACTGCCCAAATCTTTAGGCTGAGATGGGTTTGGATTCAGCACAATTTTAGTTGAGGAAATGCAATCCTAACTGGTCATGGCAGAAATGAACCTCTAAACTGCAGGCACACTGCAGTTGGTGACTTCTGCAGGCACAATGTAGTTGGCACACCTTTCAGTTAGAATTACACTAATAATGACAAGGAAAAATTGGGTGGTTCTTCAATTTTCTTTCAGATTAAAAAAGCTTCTTTGACAAATTTGTTAGTTGTTTTATAGTAAAATATATACAATGTTGTTTTGTGCATTTTTCTTGTTTCTAATTTATATACCTTTCAGTAGGAATACACCTGAATTGTTACTATGCAGAAGACCCACTTTATTTATTTACTTGTTATTTTTCCCTGTGGTGGTAATATCTGAGAACTACAGCAAAACAGCAGGTAAATTGCATCCGTGCTAAGTAGTGTGAATGTGTTACAAGGGAAGGAAAGAAATATGTGTGTTATCACTGGAAATATGTTATGTGTTCATCATGAAAGAACAGATGTAACTGAAAAAGCTTTGCCGCTTAAACCTATAGAACATCACAATATATTAGAAACAACACAAGGCATACATGGCACTCACAATTGATATACAGTACTTTAGTGTAAGGGACCAAAGACAAAGAAACAGCCGAAGGGTTGGCTTAACACAGGTTTATTGCATGATGATCCGGAGGAACATGTGGTAATGGCGGATGAGTAGCTCAATATATACAGCTGGCTATACATTTGAATGTGGCTCGTCGACAGACTATTGGTTGCTGCCTGCGTGACGTCGTAGGGGGTCACGCCCTTCTTGACCAGGTGAGGAGGTCGCGGGGAATCTTCCCGCGCTGCTGAACCAGGTGACTATGATCCATGGGAGCTGGACGCTCGCTACTGCCCTCTGGTGGTCACTAGCTCGCGTCCCCTTATTAGGTTACATTGATACAGCTGATGGTTATAATGTTGCGCACAGAAAGGTTACATTGGTAACACATGGCAAAGGTACATTGTTAAAGGCACAGCTTTACAGAACACAACATCCCTCCCCCCTAGGATGAAACGAAGTCTCTCAGCCAAGATGGCTTGTTGCATGTGCGTTTGGGCCGTGAAGAGGGCTGCCCCCCCGGGGGCGTTATTGCTTCTTTGCTCCCTGGTCCCTTGTCCTGAAAAGGGAGAGGGAGACTTGTTAGTGGCTTGCCGCTGTCTGGCGGCCTTAGGGGAAGGGAAAAACTCCATTGTGGGCAGACCGGGGGCCATCGGGGCTAACGAAAAACCCCTCTTCTCGCTTGGACGGGTGGGGGACCACTCCGAAACCCCCCCGGTTCTGAAAATCAAAATCTAAGTTGGTAGGGGTACCCGCATTTGTGGGGACTTTCCGCGAGATATGTATGGGGTCGGGTTCCTCCTCCTCGGAAAGATCCCCCAGGGTATCTACGAGGATATCCTCCTCCCCCCTTGGTGGGGGCCCACGGTCCCCTTCTCCTCCCCCTTGGGCTAAACGGGTGGGGGAGAACCCTAACGCTGACTTATTTCCTGCGTGATCCGTGTCCTGCTCATCGGAGACCCTGCGTCGGAGCTGGTCTGTGTGCCGCCTCCATAGGAGCCCTGTGCTGGTTTCCACGCGGTACGACACGGGGCCGGTTTGTTCCACGACTACGCCCGGCACCCAGGCTGGGCCCGTGCTGGCGTAATTCCTGCAATGCACGGGGGCGCCTAAGCTGAAACTCTTTGTAACCTCCAGCCCGATGTTCCTTCCTTTGTCCTCTACCCTCGTGGGGTCTAGCCTAGTAAGGATGGTGGTCAGCTTCCTGCGCATTAAGAGCTCTGCGGGGGAGTATCCTGACGCCAATGGGGTTACCCTGTACCCTAGCAGAAACTGACACACTTGCAGGTTCAGATCCCCTGGGCCCATGCGCCGCAATGCGTCCTTCGTGGTGCGGACGAGGCGCTCTGCTTGGCCATTGGTGGCCGGGTGAAAGGGGGCGGAGGTGATATGCCGAACGGCGTTAATCTCCATGAATGCCCTAAACTCGGAGGACGTGAAACAACTAGCGTTGTCGCTAATTAACGTGTCGGGTATGCCGAACGTGGAAAAGAGCCTCCGCAAATGCCTAATGGTCTGGGCCGAGGAGGTGCTCGTGACTGGGATAACCTCCAACCATTTGGAGAAAGCGTCCACTACAAGGAGGAACAGGGTGCCTCTGAATGGGCCCGCGAAATCTACGTGCACCCGGGACCACGGCCCCTTAGCCGCGTCCCATTCCCTGTGGGGAAGGCGGGCCTCCTCTGGCCTGGAGCATTGGCAACTTTCACAAGTGCCGACCATGTGCTCGATGTCGGCGTCTAGCTGGGGCCACCAGAAGTAACTCCGGGCCAGCGCCTTGGATCGCACGATGCTGGGGTGGCTGACATGAAGCAGTTTGAGCACCCGCGGCCGAAGGGAAGTGGGAATCACCATCCGCTGCCCCCACAAGAGACACCCCCTCTCTAGGGACAGTTCTAGCTTTTTTCTGAAAAATGGGGCGAACTCCTCCGCTGGGGAGGACGCGGGCCACCCTTTCTGCAGCCAGGAGCTGACTGTCGCTAACGTTTTGTCCTTCTCTGTCGCTTTGGCAATGTCGGCGGGCACTACGGGGGGCGAATCCAGCACCTCTATCATGAGAACCTGATGGTCCCGCTCCCCCATGCTCACCTGGCTGGGCGTTAGGGGAAGGGGAGACCTAGATAGAGCGTCCGCATGGCTGATCTCCTTTCCGGGCCGGTAGACCAACGCGTGCTGATACGCGTTGAGAAAAATGGCCCACCTGAGCATCCTCGGGGACAGAATCTGTGGGGTGGGCTTATCTGCGGTAAAAATGCCTAGCAGGGGCTTGTGGTCCGTTACGATTGTGAAGGGGCGGCCGTACAGAAAATCGTGAAATTTTTTTGTCCCCGCGACTATTGCTAGTGCCTCCCTGTCCGTCTGTGCGTAGTTCCTCTCTGCTTGGGACAGGGACCTGGAGTAAAATGCTATCGGGGCCTCCCTTCCGTTTTCCAACACATGGCACAGCACCGCCCCCACCCCCACTGGAGATGCATCACAGATCAGGACTACTGGGCGCTTGGGGTTGAAATGGGTCAGTATAGCGTCGGACGCCAGGAGGCTTTTCAGCTCGCTAAATGCCCTTTCTTGGTCCTCGCCCCACTTCCATGCCTGGTCTTTCTTTAGCAATTTGTGTAGCGGCTCAGCCACCGCTGCCTTTCGGGGGAGGAAGGAGTGGTAAAAGTTGAGCAGCCCTAGGAACGACTGCAACTCGGGCTTGGAGGTGGGGCGGGGGGCATTCTTAATGGCTGCCACCTTGGACTTGGATGGTTTTATTCCCTCAGGAGTCACACAAAACCCTAGGAACTCAACCTCTGTTGCGAAGAAGACGCATTTGTCCTTTCGCAACCTCAGCCCCGCCTTTTCGAATATCGTCAGGACCTTCCCCAACCTTTTGGCCAATTCAGCCCGACTCCCCCCCCCCCCGTTATTAACACGTCATCAAAATAAGGCAACACCCCCTCCAATCCCTTCAGGAGGCGTTCCACGAGTGATTGGAAAATTCCAGGCGCCGAATTCACGCCGAACTGGAGGCGCGTCACTTGGAACACCCCCTTGTGGGTGACTATGGTCTGCGCAGCAGCTGCGGCAGGGGACACCATGAGCTGCTGGTAGGCCTGTGCTAAGTCGAGCTTAGCGAAACACTTTCCCCCGTGTAACCTGGCCAGCAGATGGCTGACTACCGGCACCGGATATGCATTCGGGCGGATCGCCTTGTTGATGGTGCACTTGTAGTCAGCGCATATGCGGACCTCCCCGTTGCCCTTTAGAGCGGTTACAATTGGAGTTTCCCACTCCGCAGATTCTACAGGCACAAGGATCCCCTGGCCCACCAACTTGTCCAGTTCCGCCTCTATCTTGTCCTTGAGTGTGAACGGCACCCTGCGTGGTTTAAGGCGAATTGGGCGGACCCCCGGGTCCAGGTCGAAAGTCACTGGGGGCCCCTTGAATTTCCCCAGTCCTTTTTTGAAAACTTCGGTGTGCGGCTCACACACCTCCTGAATTGGATCAGTCCCAACGGCATGCATCCCAACGGCGTGCACCCCCCCCAATAAACAACCCCAGGGGCTGGAACCATTGAGTCCCGAGGAGGCTGCAATTTCCTCCTTTGAGCACGACTAGGGGAAGGGACGCGGCGTGCTCCTTGAATTTGACCTGAAATTCTCCAACCCCCAACACTGGAATACTGTTCCCTTGCACGTCCCGTAGTGTGGACCTCAATGCTTTGAGCTTGGGTCACTTGTGGGGGGCAATTCCCAAAAACTCCCTGTGGGAAATGATTGAATATGAGGACCCCGAGTCAATTTCCATCCTAATGGGGACCCCTTGGACTAGTACCTCAACAAAGTAGCGGGGGTGTCTAGTAGACACGCTGAACACTGGGGCGTCGTCCTCGCTGCCGTCGGCGATGCGGCCCACGCCGTCCTGCTTCCGCGTGGCCTGGGCGCCATCCTTGGGTTTCGTTGGGCGGTCTTGTCCGGCGGAACGGTCTGCGGAGCTCCTCCGGGTTTCGCGCTTCTTCCTGCACACCTTGGCGATGTGTCCGCGGCGGCCGCAGTTGTGGCACTCGGCCTTCTGGAAGGGGCATTTCACGCGGTCGTGGGCCGCTCCACAGCCGTCGCATCGCCGGCTCTCCTTCCGGACCCTCTGGATGTCCTCGTCGTCGCTGCTCTCTGCGGACGACCTCGAAGTTCGGCGGGCCGCCTGTACTGGAGCCTCTGCCTTGCTCGACTTTGGCCGCCAGTCCTGAAGTTCTTGGACCCCGGCCTTCGTAGCTTCTGCGGCCTGGGCCGCTCTGACGACCTCCTGCAACGTGGGAGGCGGCTCTTGGTTCATTAATGTACGCTGGGTCTCGGCGTCGTTCAGGCCGCACAGCACACAGTCCCGGAGGGTGATTTCGGCATTCTCCCATTTGCACGGGCCGGCCGCCAGCCGCAGGGCCGCCACGAATGCGGCGACCGTCTCCCCGGGTGCTTGGACTCGCCTCCAAAACGCACTCCGAGCGGGAAACATCGCCGTGGCGGGCCAGACGTGCTCACGCAGCATCTGCATGAGTTCCTTGGCCTTGAATTCGCTCACCCTCCTCGGTGCAATCAGGTCCACCAAGGTCCTTTTGGTTTCTTGTCCGAGCATTCTGGTGAAGATGGCTCACTTCTTCGCCTCTTCCATGACTTCGGACTCGATCAGTGCGGCCTGGAAGTCCATCTCGAAGATCTCCCAGTCGCCCGGTTTCCTGATTTCGAAACCGGCGCATGTCTTGGTCCCGTGGGCTGCCATATCCTACCTTCGTCGCCAATTTAGTGTAAGGGACCAAAGACAAAGAAACAGCCGAAGGGTTGGCTTAACACAGGTTTATTGCATGATGATCTGGAGGAACATGTGGTAATGGCGGATGAGTAGCTCAATATATACAGCTGGCTATACATTTGAATGTGGCTCGTCGACAGACTATTGGTTGCTGCCTGCGTGACGTCGTAGGGGGTCACGCCCTTCTTGACCAGGTGAGGAGGTCGCGGGGAATCTTCCCGCGCTGCTGAACCAGGTGACTATGATCCATGGGAGCTGGACGCTCGCTACTGCCCTCTGGTGGTCACTAGCTCGCGTCCCCTTATTAGGTTACATTGATACAGCTGATGGTTATAATGTTGCACACAGAAAGGTTACATTGGTAACACATGGCAAAGGTACATTGTTAAAGGCACAGCTTTACAGAACACAACAAGTACACACATAAATATAAAAGTGGCATAACTTCTCTTCTCTCTTCAGATATTTGACGCTTGGCATGCACCTTCTTTATTGCCAAAGCAAATTTTACATCTTTACCCACAAACAGGCTATGTAGCTGAGCCAAGGGGAAGGGGGAGAGAGTCTGTTACACCAAGATCTAAGAATACTAGCAAGAAATTGACTTCTGGGGTGCTCGTGTAAAGGACAGCTTAATAAATAGTGAAAGGCATGTTTGACTTTGCCTGATCCACAAATACAGAATTGTATGTGAACAAGACATTACCATATCTCTCCTCCCAAAATGTTGATGACATACACTGAAAGCACACAACCATTAATGATTTTCCAAATGGGGTTACAGTTAGACTGACAAAATAATTTACCAAGCCAAATGATGTTTTGTGTAGTAAACACCAACCTGAACAAGGTATTAATGAAGTACTGTAGTGCAAAGATCCAGAAGGACTGTGGTAGCTTAGTGGTTAAGACACTGAATTTGATGACCAGAAGGTCAGCAGGTCAGCTGTTTGAGACCTGAGTGCTGCATGACCGAGGGAGCTCCCCTTTCTGTCTCAGCACCTGCCAACCTAGCAGTTTGGAAGCAAGAAATTGAAAGTAGATAAACAGGTACCTGTTTGTGGGAAGGTAAACAGTATTTCATGCACTCCGGTGTCTAGTTGTTCCTGCCACATGTCCAATGAAATGCTTGCAGATGAGCACAAAACCCTAGAGTCAGGTACAACTGGCTTTTGAACAATGGTGATCTTACCTCACCTTACAAAGACACAGACATTGTAAAGACAGGTGTGTTTTCTTTGATGAGCTATTTAACTCTGTTAGAAACAATGGTAAGTAAGGGCTATGTATCAGTCTTTTAGTTCTGTAAAATATGTTTACTTTGTTTATCCAGAACTGTTCAGATGGGTTCTTAAGTAATTCTTTAAAGCACCCCATTGGAAGGCAAAAATCACTCAATTTCAGTCAATACATATCAAGTATGATTTTGGGGCGCATTTTGGATTAATCCAACGGTAGCCCTTCAGTATGCATTTGGTGTCCCATGGAAGACAGTTACCATTATTTTGCCAAACACCTCAGCAGAGGCAACCAAAAACACCCCATGGACTCTGGTAAACCACAGAAGAGTCTGAGAGGAATGAGATGATTTTTTTGTTAATTACATTTAGATGAATTATTGATGAAAGTTGGCCAATAAAGCAAAGGCCAAGTTATCTAAAGTTTCTAAATGGGTTTTTCTTTGAGCTTCCATATGAAGATTTTTCTTTTTTCCCCCAAAGACTATTATTTGGTCTTGGTATAACTGATTAGGTAGTTTCTTGCATTGAATTTAATTCAATCCAGAATCAAGTTTTTGCACACCAACCAGTGTCATGGACACCATTGCAATATCATCTCCTGTGACATGTCGGTTTTTTAAGAAATATGTCTGTTTTTATTATTTTTATTTTTCTCTTAAGGTTTTAGGGAGGGTATAGGAGTTTTAATATTTTGTATTGTGTTAAGATTGCTCTCCTAGTTATAGGGAACATTCTTATTGATTTTGTCTGCTGCTCTGGGTGCCATTCATGCAAGAAGGGCGGGATAAAAATATCTTAAATAAATAAATAAATATAAAAAGACAGAAAGCTTAACGTTGGAAGACTCTGACGCTACTTGATTCTTACTCAATGTTATTAATATATACATGTAAAAGAAAGGGGCCAATGATGAAATTCCCTATTTGTTCCTATTGTCTCTGACAGCAGTTGATTTCCCCAGAATCTTACCCTAAGTCTTGTCTTTGAGTGAAGCATCTGGATTAAAAATAACAGCCTTCTATCAAATTAATTGCAGAAAGTTTTCACAACAGGAGATCTCTATACCAAAAACTGAAGTGATATCAACAAAGGTGACATAACACTTCTTCTTACCCAGTTGACAGTATTTTGTTTCAAGTGATGGAGCACAAACATTAATCTACAGTGGAGTTTCATTTTTTGGAACTCTATTCCTCTGATATGACAGTTTTTAACAGCCCAATACTCTAATGTTTGTAACTGGTAACTGCTGCATTCTATAAATGATGTACCTCCCTGTATCTTATCTCATTAGAGCTAGGTCTGGATGGTGAGACAGTAGATTACATGTATTGGTCCTTTTTATGTGATGGTCATTCAAGTGATAGACAGTAAGGAAGATTATCATTTTGTCCCTAACAGTCTTCTGCTGGCAGGATAAGCTTATGCCAGGAAAGTAATTGGGAGTCATGTTGCCATTTTATATATTTATTAGTGTTTATTTTTGGACCATTAGGAAAGCTGAGCGCTGAAGTATAGATGCCTTTGAAATGTGGTGTTGGAGGAGAATATTGAGAGTCACCTGGACAACAAGGAGAACAAATAGGTCAATCTTAGAAGAAATCAACCCTGATTGCTCATTGGAAGGTCAAATAGTAAAGATGAAACTGAAGTACTTTGGACATCAAATGAGAAGAGAAGATTCACTTGAGAAAGCCTTGATGCTGGGAAAGGTGGAGGGCAAAAGAAGAAAGGGACAGCCAAAGATGAGATGGCTAGATGGTATTGTAGACACAATGGGCACAGAGCTGGGCAGGCTGAGGAGGATGGTGGAAGACATAGGTGCTTGGCGGGCAATGGTCCATAGGGTTGCAAAAGGTCGGAATCGACTGTGCGACTGAACAACAACATTTTTTGTGGCAGAACATGGTTCAGATTTGTTTGCTGGGGGGAGTATGCTAGAACTTGGGGGTGCAACTTTCAGATTCCTGGTCAAATTGGATTTTGTGCCCCACATCTAACTAACTCTCTTATTGCATTGCTAATATATTGAAGAATATCAACACCCATCTTCCTTGCATTTTATCCTGCATCTTCTCCAGATTTAATCAATTAGATTGTAGTCCAAAGTACTCATCATTCACTTCCCCCTGCTATGCCCTAGTCAGTTCTCATGCTCAAAGGTTGTTTAACCAAGAAAGAATTCACTCTGTGGTGCCTCCAAAGTGATTTTTCTCCTTGTCCTTGGTCTTTTCTTATCAGCCAACTAGAGAAGAAGACCCAGTCTCTAGGCAACCACATTCCATACTTAACCCAGAAGTCCATAGTGTTCCTTGGTATGTGTGTATATATGGTAAACTTACTGAGGGGGCCTTGCGGAGCAGTGGCAGCGGGCGGGTGGGCAGCAGCTTTGGGAGTGGTTCAGCGGCTGCCTCCGATGGCCTTAAATCGCTGGTCAGGGCAGGGGATAGCAGCATAGCGGTGGTGGCCGGGTATGCTGCAGCTTCTGGAGTGACGGAGGCTTAGTGGGTGGCAGGGCAGAGGTTGCACCTATGGCACCACCTTGCCCGGCTGCGTCTTCAGGTGGTGCAGCGGAGGCTTAGCCATGTGGCAGGGCAGTGGCTGCACCTACGCCGCTGCCTCACCCAGCCATGTGATTAGGCGGTGCGGCATGATACAGCATGGCATGGCATGGCATGGCACAGCATGGCGCAGCACGGCGGAGGCTTAGTGGGATGGCAGGGTAGAATCTTGTTTTATTTTTATTTTATACAAAGCGCAAAATAAAATGCATAACTAATTTTAATCTCACTCAAATCCTGTAGATATATATCTGGTCACTCAATACTGGAGCTTGTAAAGATAAAGTTATTTAAATTCCCATAACAGCCTTATTATAGCTATATATTTGTAAAAGCTACAGCAGGGATATAAAAGGTACTACTCAAGAGTAATAAATCCATAACATATTGAACAAACAAATACGTTGTAGCCCAAATAATGACAGATGTCCACTGATATCACATCCTTATTTAATGCAGGCCAGATGTGATCAGATATATGATTCATATGCCAAATCCAGTCATAATTCTGCACATTCCTAAATATTACATTCAAAGGTTGTTCAGAGAGGCATGCAGGAGAAATAAAATAAATATATGCCGAGCATGATGTCAAACTTGATCACTTGCATGACTGAGCCTTTTTGTACTTAGATTCCAATTAATCCAGAATCAATCTAAATAATACTTTAAGAAAAGTCCTTCTATTATCAGTCAAGAGATGAGTCATTGGTGGTAGCTGAAGACATTTCCAATTGAGCAACAGTGCATTACATCCAGCAAATGAATCTTACACAGATTAATGCACAATCTATAACTAAATGGAAGACTTTAATTTCACTGGAAACTTCAGTTCCCAGCACAAGATATACAAATTATGCTAAAGCACTATTCACCCAGGGACTGTGTTGCAATTTGTAATGTAGTGAAAATAACTTCATAGGCAGAAAGTCATTAAGTTACTTTAATTTTCAATCTCGAATGCAGTGGAAATGCTAAAGGGAATTCTATTGATGCAGGTATTAAAAGCAGTTAAAATCTTAAATCAACTTTAGGGATTTTTGCACAATGTATTTCCCAGAGGAGAGACTCAGTTTCTTTCTTTATAAGTGACCAAAACATGGTCAAATATATATCTCAATAAATTATGGAATTTGCCTTAAAAGAGTAAAAATTGTAAATTATCAGCAAAGAAGAAATTAAGATAATAGGTCATTTCAATAAAACCATAACCTAGTCTTTCCCCTCTTTTTGAAATAGTGGTCATCTACTTGTCTGTTAGAACAGATTCACTATTAGATTCAAGATTGTTGTGTTCTTATGTTATAAAACAAATACCCCTTTTCCTGTATACACTATTTTATAGATTATTATTATTCTTTCATGTCCCGCTCAAACACTGGAGTTTCAAAATGAAACCACTTTCTTGTCTTTATTGTTGCTCAACTTAAGTCCTCATTGGTGCATGTTTCAGGCAGTAATTGGCAGATCAGTAAATGAGCTGGATTCTGTATTTCTCCACATTCAGACAGTGTGTTGTTGTCCTCTAGCAGTCCCCACTTAAGCATGTTGGTCTTGCATTAGGGACTCCAACCCTCAGACTATTCAAGGTCCTCCAACTAATGTAAGGAAATTTTAGTTTCTCAGTCATATCATCCTTTAATGTCGTTCCTTGTCCAGTGAGCTCCTTCCTTCATCTTCTAATTTGGTTTTGTTCTTGTGTATCCTCAAAAATGTTTGTTCTTGCCATAAAGCTCTTCTTGGATCTGAGCCAGGAGACTTGAGCTTCATATCCATTCAGAGGATTTTGAAGGTCATTCTCTTGCATAGTTCTCTCAGCATCCACTGCTACTTTTCCCTATGTTAGGTGGTGAAGCGATACCAATAAAAGGGTCTATTTTCTCTACTGGTGCAGGTTTGAGGTATCCTGTTTCTATAAGCATGGTTTCATTAATGGCAATGTCATTAATGGTTTCATTAATGGCAATGCATCTGTGTATACACTCCATACTGGAGTAGCATACTCTGCTGCAGGGATGCTCAGGGCCAAAGCTGATGTGTGCAGCATGGATCATTGTGTTCCCCATTTATAGTTTGTGAGTTTCCTGTTGATGTTGTTCCTTGTACTGTATTAACTTTGGCTTTGGTATTAAGACAGTGTCCTGTCAAGCAAGCTGTTTTGGTGTTGAACAATGCTGTAATTGGTTCCCTTGCCACATAACATCCAACTCAACCCTTACCTTACTTGGGAGTGGGAGGGTGGATTGGTGGGTGGTCGAGTGAGGGTTTTAATCTATTTTGTTATATTTTACTGTATTTTATCTGTTTTTATCATTGTGCGCTGTCCTGAGTTGGGTTTCCCCGAGTTGGCGGCATAAAAATCTAAGAATAAATAAAATATATATATCTCAATTTTGAAGGTGGAAAGCACACACTTCAGTCTTGTTTGGATTAGTCTTCAAGTGGTTGATGTTTTAATACTATTTTAATTCTTCAATTGCTCCAGTAAGTTTCCCAGGTACCTCATCAAAGCATAATCCTTGTATGGCCATTGCTGTGTCATCTGCATAAATGAACAATTTTGCTTTGCCAAGAACTGGTTGATTATTTGTATATATTACTAGCAAGGGTTGCCCGGCGTTGCCGGGCTTCCCCCCCCCCCCGTGTTTTTTAATTAAAAATGAGCCATTTTTCTTTTTGCAATAGTGTTACATTGTGTTGGAAGGTTAAATTGTGTTGTTGTTGTGTTCTAACAGTGTAACCTTCTACATGTGATAACAATGTATCTGAACCAATGTAACCTTGCCTACGAGTAACAATGTAACCTTCAGCTGATCACTATAAACCCTGTAATAGGACGCGAGCTAATGACCACCAGCTGGCAGCAGCGAGCGTCCAAGCTCTCTTGGTTCAAACCCATCAAAGGCCACAGCGCGGGAAGTTTCCCGCCGCTACCTACACCTGGACAAGAAGGGCGTGACCAGCCATGACGTCACGCGGGCAGTAGCCAATGGGCTATCGTGGAGCCACATTCAAATACGTTACTACCATATATATAGAGCTGTTCGTCCGCCATTACCTCATGTTCCCTCTGTCCACCATGCAATAAACCTGAGTTAACCCAGCCCTTGGCTGTTTCCTGTGTCGTGACTCTCATACACTAAATTGGCGACGAAGGTGGGATCATGGATCCCCAAGGAGCCAAGGCACAGAGCGGGTTCAACATTACCAAACCGCAAGACTGGGAGCTTTTTGAGATGGACTTCCAGGCGGCACTGGTGGAACTCAAAGTCAAAGAAGACGACGAGGAAAGGAAGAGGGCCATCCTCACCCGCATGCTTGGGATGGAGACCAAGCGAACGCTGGTGGGCATTATTGCACCGAAGAAGATGGGTGAGTTCAAAGCGGATGACATCATGAAACTGCTGCGTGAGCGTTTCCGACCCTCGAGGGCAATGTTTCCCGCTCGGAGCGCGTTTTGGAGGCGAGTTCAAGCGCCGGACGAGTCGGTAGAAGCCTTCGTAACAGCTATGAGAGTAGCCGCCACCCCCTGCAGATGGGACCACTTTCTAGAGATGGCCCTCAGGGACGGAGTTCTGTGTGGCCTGAAGGACAAGGAAGTGCAGCGCAGCCTGATGAACAAGGAGCCACCACCCACACTGGCAGAGGTTGTAGAGGCCGCGGAAGCCGCGGAATCCACGAATGCTGGAGTAGATGAGATGCACAAGTGGCGTGAGTGGCGTCCGAGGGCCGGCAAAGCGGAAAACTCGTCGCACGGAAAGTCCGGACAGTCGGTGCACGCAACCCGACGGACCTCGAAGTCGTCTTCGGAAAGCAGCGACGGCGAGGAGGTCCAGAAGGTCCGAAGGGGAGGGCGCCGTTGCGATGGTTGCGGAGCGGCCCATGAGCGCGTGAGGTGCCCATTCAGAAAAACCGAGTGCTACAACTGCGGCCGTCGGGGGCACATCGCCAAGGCGTGCAGGAAAGGGAAAGAGGGCCGGAGACAGTCACAAGACCGTTCGGCCAGACCGGACCGTCCAGCGAGGTCCAAAGATGGCGCCCGGACCACGAGGAAGCAGGACGGCGTGGGCCGCATCTCGGACGACAGCGAGGGTGACGCTCCTGTGTTCAGCGTGTCTGCGGGACAGCCCCATTACTTCGTTGAGGTACTAGTACAAGGGACCCCTATTAGGATGGAAATTGACTCGGGGTCCTCCTATTCTATAATTCCCCAGAGAGAGTTCTTGAAAATCGACCCCCACGTGTGGCCCAAACTTAAAGCGTTGAGGGCCACACTACGGGACGTACAGGGGAACAGCATTCCAGTGTTGGGGGTCGGGACATTCCGGGTTCGTTTTAAGAGACACTCTGCGGAACTTCCCCTAGTGGTGCTAAAAGGGGGGAGTTGTAGCCTCCTCGGGACGCAATGGTTTCAGCCTTTAGGTTTGTTCATAGGGGGGGTGCATGCCGTAGGCGTGGACCCAATACAAGCGGTGTGCGACGCACACCCCGCCGTTTTTAAAAGTGGACTGGGAAAGTTCAAGGGACCCCCTGTAGCCTTCGACCTAGACCCGGAGGTCCGCCCGATAAGACTCAAACCGCGCAGGGTACCGTTCGCACTAAAGGACAAAATAGAGGCGGAACTGGACAAACTGGTGGGTCAGGGGATTCTTGTTCCTGTGGATTCCGCGGAGTGGGAGACTCCAATTGTAACAGCACTGAAGGCTAACGGGGAGGTGCGCATTTGCGCTGATTATAAGTGTACAATTAACAAGGCGATCCGCCCTAATGCATACCCGGTGCCAGTGGTCAGCCACCTCCTGGCCAGGCTGAATGGGGGAAAGTGTTTCGCTAAGCTCGATTTAGCACAGGCCTACCAGCAACTCCCTGTAACCCCCGCCACAGCGGCGGCACAAACAATAGTTACACATAAGGGGGCGTTCCAGGTGTCGCGTTTACAGTTCGGCGTGAACTCGGCACCTGGCCTTTTTCAGTCGCTCGTGGAATGCCTCCTGAAGGGGCTGGAGGGGGTGTTGCCATATTTTGATGACGTGTTGATAACGGGGGGGAGTAAGGCCGAGCTGGCACATAGATTGGATAAAGTTCTGACCGTGTTCGAGAAAGCGGGGCTGCGACTGAGAAAAGACAAATGTGTATTTTTCGAAACAGAGGTTGAGTTTTTAGGGTTCCGTGTCACGCCCGAGGGAATTAGGCCGTCCAAATCTAAGGTAGCCGCCATCAAGAAAGCTCCTCGCCCCACATCCAAAACCGAACTACAGTCATTTCTGGGGCTTCTCAATTTCTACCATACCTTCCTTCCACGGAAGGCGTCTGTTGCCGAGCCGCTCCATCAGTTACTTAAAAAAGAGGAAAAATGGCTGTGGGGTGACGAGCAAGAGAGGGCGTTCACAGAGTTAAAGCAACTCCTAACATCCGAGGCAATCCTGACTCATTTCGATCCCAAACGGCCAGTAGTTTTAGTCTGCGACGCATCCCCGGTGGGGGTGGGGGCGGTGCTTTGCCACGTGTTGAACGACGGAAGGGAGGCCCCGATAGCGTTTTATTCAAGGTCCCTGTCCCAAGCAGAGCGGAATTACGCACAGACCAACAGGGAGGCATTAGCGATAGTAGCGGGAACCAAAAAATTTCACGATTTTCTGTATGGTCGCCCGTTCAAGATCGTGACTGATCACAAGCCCCTGTTAGGAATCTTCACTGCAAATAAGCCCACGCCACAGATCCTGTCCCCGAGAATGCTGCGGTGGGCTATTTTTCTTAACGCATACCAACATGAGTTGGAATACCGGCCCGGGAAGGAGATCAGCCATGCAGACGCGCTCTCACGGTCTCCGTTGCCCTTGTCGGACGATCAGAAGGCAGGGGTGGGAAGAGACCGCCAGGTATTGCTAATAGAGGTCTTAGATTCACCCCCATTAGTACCGGCCGACATTGCCAAGGCAACGGGAAAGGATAGAACACTGGAGAAAGTGTGCTCGTGGGTACAGAAGGGGTGGCCGGCGTCATCCCCAAGCATGGAATTCGACCCATTTTTTCGAAAACGAATAGAATTGTCATTAGAGAGGGGGTGCCTCTTGTGGGGCCAACGGGTGGTGGTTCCTACGTCCCTGCGACCGAAGGTGCTAAAGCTGCTGCACGTCAGCCACCCGGGAATCGTCCGTTCCAAGGCACTGGCCCGGAGTTATTTCTGGTGGCCCCAGCTGGACGCCGACATAGAGCATATGATTGGCACTTGTGAGGCATGTCAGGGCTCCCGACCGGAGGTAGCCCGTCTCCCGCATAGGGAATGGGACGCAGCAAGGGGACCGTGGTCCAGGGTGCACGTAGATTTTGCTGGCCCGTTCCGAGGAACCATTTTTCTCCTGGTAGTGGATGCGTACTCAAAGTGGCTGGAGGTCATTCCGGTAAAGAGCACATCCTCCGCCACTACCATTGGCCAGCTGAGGAGGGTCTTTTCCACGTTCGGTTTACCCGACACTCTGGTCAGCGATAACGCTAGCTGTTTCACGTCCACTGAGTTCGCGGCATTCATGGAGGCAAATGCAATTCGGCACGTCACATCCGCGCCGTTTCACCCGGCCACGAATGGCCAAGTGGAACGGTTGGTGCGCACAACAAAAGATGCGCTGCGGCGCATGAGCTCGGGGGATCTAAATCACCAAGTCTGTCAATTTCTGTTAGCGTACAGAGTGACCCCCTTAGCGTCCGGATACTCGCCGGCTGAGCTGCTGATGCGGAGGAAACTGACCACGATCTTGTCCAGGTTAGACCCGACGAGGGTCGAGGACAAAGGGAAGAACATAGGTTTAGCGGTCTCGAAAGGTTTCGGCGTAGGCGATCCTGTACACTGCAGGAACTATGCCAACGCAGGCCCAGTCTGGGTGCCAGGGACGATAGTAGAACAGACGGGACCAGTGTCGTATCGGGTGGAAACGAACACCGGTCTCCTCTGGAGGAGGCACGCTGACCAACTGCGGCGCCGAGTGAGTGAGGGTCCGATCAGTGGGGCTCAGCAACCGGATTCAGCGATAGGGTTCTCCCCCACCCGTTTAGCCCAAGGGGGAGACAGAGAAGGACACCAGTCCAAAGCCAGGTAGGAAAGCAGTGATCCCGACTCATATCCTTTTGACACGCCAGCTCTATCCGAGCCCGGGGAGGGGGAAAAGGAGCTTGCGGCCGCCGCTGCCACTTCCCCCGAATTCGATTACGATTTTAATTTTGCTAGCCGGGGGGGGTTTTTTGGAGTGTTCCCCCACCCATCCAAGCGAGAAGAGGGGTTTTTCGTTAGCCCCCAGTGCCCCCGGTTCTTCCCAAACAAAGCACACACCTCCCAACAAAGCCGCAGAGCCGCGGCAAGCCACTAACGAGTCATCCTCTCCGATTACAGGGCAGGAAGCCAGGGAGCAAGGAGGAGGGAGCGAAGCCGGGGCAGGGCAGCCCGCGCCGAGACCCCAGCGTGTTCGAAATAAGCCATCTTGGCTGAGAGACTTCGTCTCATCCTAGGGGGGAGGAGTGTTGTGTTCTAACAGTGTAACCTTCTACATGTGATAACAATGTATCTGAACCAATGTAACCTTGCCTACAAGTAACAATGTAACCTTCAGCTGATCACTATAAACCCTGTAATAGGACGCGAGCTAATGACCACCAGCTGGCAGCAGCGAGCGTCCAAGCTCTCTTGGTTCAAACCCATCAAAGGCCACAGCGCGGGAAGTTTCCCGCCGCTACCTACACCTGGACAAGAAGGGCGTGACCAGCCATGACGTCACGCGGGCAGTAGCCAATGGGCTATCGTGGAGCCACATTCAAATACGTTACTACCATATATATAGAGCTGTTCGTCCGCCATTACCTCATGTTCCCTCTGTCCACCATGCAATAAACCTGAGTTAACCCAGCCCTTGGCTGTTTCCTGTGTCGTGACTCTCATACACTAAAGTTGTTTTTTTTAAAAAAAATTGCTTTGTCTGTAATTTTAATTTTTTAAATGTTTATTTATGTTAAATTTGTTTGGCTTGGCTGTTATTAACTGTGATCTGCTTTTTTGGGTTTTTTGAGGATTAATAAAAGAAGAAAGTATGATATAATAACTCAGCACAGGATTTTTTAAAGTTTCTATTGTATTTTATTGACATATATATATTTGTGATTTGTGTGACAGTGTGTTTAGTGTAATTTTTTTACTTGTTTTTTTTTTTGGTGTGACTTTTTGTGTAAAATTGTGAGTTTGTGTTTTGTTTGGGGCTGTTGTGTGTTTTTGAATTGTTTTTACTATTGTGGCCAGCAGGTGGTGCTGGTAGGGTTTATTGTATTTTGACTTTTGTTTCTCTCCTGGCCTCTGGGTGGAGCTTCTTCTGGTAAGTAGGGTCTTTCTGTATTCATTTCTTTTCCAGTCCTGGTGTAGGTAGCACGTGTTCTGGTAAGTTTGCTTGTTTTCTTTGTTTTGTGTGTGTGTGTGTGTGTGGGGGGGGGTGGAGTTTGTATTTTTTGTCTGTTTGTTTTGTTTTTGATTGTGTCTTTGTTTACTTCATATTGTTTTTGGTGTTTTTGTTTTTGTGTATTTTTGGCTGTGTTTGAGTGTTTTTAGTAATTTTTTAAAAATTATTTGTTTGGTGGTGGGAAAGGTACGTGATCATTGGGGGTTTGGAAGGGTGGGCTAGGTGGTGGGGAGGGGGGCATGGTTGTTCGGGGTTAGGAAGGGTGGGCTAGGTGGTGGGGAGGGTGGCTTTATTTTTTATGGTGCTTTTTTGTGTGTAGTTGTGAAAGTAGATCGGGGTTTCCCCTTTAATATCAGTGGGTGGGGCTTGCGACCCCCCTCTCCGCTTGCTCCCCTGGGGTTGGGAGGTTTGTGGGGACAAAAGAGGTATGTCCCCCCCAACTCTTCTGGACCCAGTACACCAGGCACAGTGGATCGATTCCCTCCCCCCCTTCTTAAAACAACTCCGTTTTTAAAGAGTAGAAAAGACGGAGTTTTTTAAGGAGGGGGGTGGGAATCGATCCCCTCTCCCTGGTGTCCTGAGTCCAGAAGGGTTTGGGAAACATTCCCCTTTTGTCCCCACAAACCTCCCAACGCTAGGTTAGCCAGCGGAGAGGGGGATCGCAACCCCCACCCACTGATATTAAAGGGGAAACTCCAGTCGGGTCCTTCAGGGAGGGATAGAAAGCCGGCTGGTGTGTGCTTGGCTGTGACGCGGTGAGTTGTTTTTCTTTTTAATTTTTCGGGCGCCTGTTTCCTCAGCGTTCTGCGTGCTCATGGCGCGCAGGACACTGGGGCTTGTAGTAATGGGTTGGTGCTTTCTGTTTGTGCTGCGTTTTTTTAAAATGGTTTTATTTTGATTGGCTGCGGCGCGTTTCCGAACGCTGCCCCGTGCGAGAGCCTCTCAGCCTGATTGGCTCTGGCGCGGCGCGGCACAAGGAATGTTGGGAAGTGAAGTTGTTTCCCTTTCTTCGCGTTTGTGGGGCTGTTGCCCCACTGCCGGTTTTTTCAATCCTTCGTTGACCTGCGTACCCAGATCGGCCGTGTGCACGAAGGGTGAGTCCAGGCAAGTAGGGCGAGGCATAGCAACCTATAGCCAGTTCCAATGGTGAACCCTTGGATTTATAGGTTAAGATACAGTATTGGGGACAATACACTTACAGTACTTGAGGCAGTCCATTATTGGAAACATATGAAATAATATTAGTGTCATTTAATAGTAATTCAAACAGATGTGCAAATGTTCTTTTAAAAACTAAATATCTGAAAAGAAACCCTGCAAAATGGGGGGGGGGCATGTATTGTCCTGTTACACTTTCATTCATTGGCTGGAATCCTGTTTATGTAAGTTCCACAATGTAAGGCTGATGATGTAATCAGATAAGGCAACATCTCTTTAAAAACTTACCATTTCACTCTCCTGTTCTGAGGTCCCAAGTAATCCCTTTCATCATCAGGAATCTGTCAGGGGACAGTTGGAGAGATTCCTTTATTGCTAAAAACTGCTACTGCCAGTAAAGTCATCCTAGTGCTTCCAATTTTTTTATATATATATTTTTATTAAATATTTATGCATATAAAATACAAAACACAATACAAATCAAATTAAATGAACTACATAATACTTTTTTTTAAAAAAACTAAAATACAGAATACAAAAATAACAAATAAGGAAAAAAGTAAGTATATACACACTTATCCAAATACAATCATATATCTATCTTTATAAATCAAGTACCTTAAAACCATCATTATAAAGGCTAACTCTAGACTTATTACTTAAGTAATTATTCTCTAGCCTTAACTGGCATTTTTAAAAATCTTTTTCCAATAAGTCATATAATACCATTATGGATAGAGGGAGAAAAAATATCACAAAATTATAATTGTAAATAATAATCACCCTGTGTTTATTTACATTGCCCTGGAGAGCTCAGAGTATCTCAATAATTTAATTCCAAAATCCAATTTTTAATAATAAAATACTTCACCACCATGTCCTTCAGCTCCACAGGTTTTGATGATGGAAGTGATTATGGACTTTGTGACCAGAGAGGGAGATGCTTATTTTTTTTTAAAAAAAGTACATGAACAGGATTGCAGTCATTAAGTAACAACTTTATGCACAGTATCCTGGGCAAAAATAACACATAGTGAGATTGGACTTCTATATAACTATGTATGTCACAGTCACTTGGTGGGGTGGAAGATCAGAAGCCTATTTTTATCACAGCTCGAATTTAGCCCAATAAAAGGTTAAATCCAAGAATGAAACCAGACAATAATTTCCAATCACATCAAAATACATCTGGGTATAAAGGTAAAAATTATTTTAAATGTTGCAGTAATTCAAGGCAACATGAGTATGTCTCTTTACAGACTTTATTTCTTTATAAAGCTTCTTTGTTTCATTTGCATTACAAGATTAAAAGGTGTGAAACAGGCAAACAATATTTGAATTTCAACATACAATTGTGAAGAATGATAGGAACAAAATACTTTAAAAATATGAAAACTGAACTTAAATTGCGAGCAAATGCTCAAGTCCAAATTCCAACCCAATAAGAAGACAAAAATGTAAGTAAGTGCTTTAAAGATTTGTCCTAAAAGCCAGGATCAAGCATATAGGTACTTAAAATCACAGTGGACCACTACAAAGAATGTCTGAGAATGTTCAATTGACATTCTAAAAAAATTCAAAGGCTTCTAGCTCACAAGTTACGTTGAAAGAACAGAGAATACATCACTAAATATTCCAGTTTCAAAGTAAACATTTCTTAGCCTTTATGCATATTAAAATGAACTAACTTTCACAAACATTACATTTTCTATTTGCTCACTCAAGCTATACTTTTTTGAAACTTCCATAATGAATTTCTGTTGTTAATTCTTGGAGATGCAGTTGCTGCCTTGGCTTCTATAAAACAATGTTGTTTGCAGATACAGTATTTGGAATATTGTATGTGTCACAGTGTATAGAACAAGATGTGCTCCTTTATGATAAATCTACTGGCTATCTTTCTGACTATTGTTTATATCTTTTAATTGTTCTTATCCAACTATAAACATATTTCTTAAGCAACCCCTAGTATATTAAGGGTTTGATGTAAAGGGCTGGAACACCAGAGTAATGTAGAATATTACAAAATGCTGTAAGTGCTATTTAACATATTTTAAGTGCTATTAAAATAACCTTGCTCTACAACATGACACATGCAAGAATCCCTGCTGTAGTGCCCACCACCTTTAGGCTAGACCAATCAAGACTACTTCCCAAAACTATTCAACACACACAGCCTTGGACTGTGATGGTGAACCTTGGCACTCCAGATGCTCTTTGACTTCATTTCCCAGAAGCCCAAGCACCCTGTGAATCAACACAAATGGGTTTACTGTGATTCATCTGGCCTTCACTGCCCTTGTCGCTCCTGGAAGCAGAAATAAAATGTGCCCATATGGGAGCGCTGAGGGCAGTGTGAGCTGGATGAATCACAGTAAACCCATTCATGTTGATTCACAGGGTGCTTGGGCTTCTGGGAATTGAAGTCCAAGAACATCTGAAGTGCCAAGTTTCACCATCATGGAGCTAGGAGAACCAATGATTTTACCTCCTGCACCTATTTTACATTATGCCGGTTTCCAGATTGCATAGTCATCAACTGTGTTGCAAGATAAAAGAGATAATATCTTTATTTTTAAAAATCTCACTTTATTTCCAATCACAGTTCTTTGGAAAGGATTTAACAGAAAGAAATTTCCCTTTCATTTTTCAAATTTTTTTGTGACTGTAACACATAATGTCCCAGAGCAGAGGTGTGCAAGAACCAACATTCAAGTTTACAAAAACCTTTTTGAGAGCCTGCAATAATTGGGAGATGTGTGCACCAAAAGTGTTCATTCAGTTGGATAATGTGACAGACTCCCTAGCCATATACTGTACTTGGGGTTCTACTAAATCCTCCACAATCTGACTCAGTCTCCCCTCCGCAAGAAATTTTCTGAGGCTCCCAGTTTAAGGAAGGCTGATAGCTTTTAAAAGGGTTCAGAACTGTGTCCAAGAAGGCTATGGACAAGGAGCAGTGGATCCAGAGAAATGAACCACCCAGATGGGCGGTATAAAAATGGAATAAATAAAATAAGAAAGAAAGGCACCTGGAAACTGAGTTATATAAGGAATACTTGAAAGAAATGAATATGTTTGTCTCAGAGAAGATTAGAAAGTGATATGATAATCTTTTTTCAAATATCTGAAGACATAAACACACTCAGATGTTGAAAAAGGCCAGCATTCCATTATTGGAATAGACCTATCTCCAAGTCCTGGAATAATAAAGAAAGCCAAAAGACTACAATAGCTGTAACAATATAGTATAGTTATTGAGCTAATATACAACCATGAGACATTAAATATGTCAACAAATTCTAGAAGAAAAAGTTGTATTCATCTGCAACAACAAAATCAAAACAGCGTGGTATGTCATGTGGTGCCTTAAAGAGTAACAGATTTACTGAAGCAGGCTCTAGTCCATCTGGAGAGTAAAATGAGGAATGAAATACTGAACCTTATGCATGATGCATCTGTAAGCCTTTAAGTGCCATAAAACCATATTTTGTGTGCCTTATAATACCTTTATTAATAACATGTTAAATCTGACTCCAGAAAGCATTAGTCTCTCATGTACCTTATGCTTTTAAACAGCAACTATGAAACAAAATGGGCCACCGAAAGGAAGAACTATAGGAAATCAAAGCTGTGCTTATAAACTAACTTATCTGCAAGTAAGTATGAATTAATTCAGGGAAATTTACTTGCTCCATAGATGAAAAATATGCCAAATGTTTATGCAAATAAATATAGCCATAGTCTCTCTTGATATTCAATTAGATTATAGCACTCTCAAGAGTTTTACATAATCTAATAACAGGTTCTAAAATGTTTACAACATCTTTAAGTGAGCCAGGCTTTCAGGTTGCAATCTTATACCCCATAAATCCCAGTGACCTCAAAGGTGCTTCTTTCCACATAAACACAGTTTGGATGCCAGTATTACAGTAATAGGTTCAGTAGTGTTCTTAAAATTATCTCTTTCTGAGGCTCATATGGACTGCTTGTATCTAACTGCATATGTGTTTCTCTAAGAATATCTTTGAATGAGCAAACATACTTCTTTTCTATCCTCTTATCCCCTCTCCTTTGAGCATGATCCCGTATATATTCTTATGACCAATGACCTTTATATAACCTATTTAATAAATGAACAGGTAGTGCATCCTAGAGATGGATGCTTCCACTGTTTTGCAAATCACTATGTCTAGTGACTTTGTCTTTGGTTTGTAGTGCAAAACAATGCAACATCTGGAACATCAGTCATAAGTCTCCTGAGGTACTACTCATGATTACTATGAAGCAAAATGATTGAATTAAGTTGCAGCTATATTCTACATTGTAGGCACATTGCTAGAGTGGTACTTTGTTTATGAAGGTCTCAGATTTCCCATATGAACTCAGTGATTCTGAGACTATAGCTGGTGTAAGGTAGTGTATTTAATCTTTATTGTATAGTGAATCAATGTCTGTGTTTCAGAGCTACAAATCCCCAGTCTCATGAACATGCATTCTAGAAAATCAATCAGTTTTATGTTACATCACATTTAAACTTTTTGAATATCAAGTTCCTTCCATTCTAAATGTGAAACAACTCAATAATTGTTGATAAATTGGTGAAATTAACTGAAAAATTGCCACTTGCTCCCCCACCCCCACCCCCCCCAAAAAACACCCAATAGGCATAGCTATCAAATCACAGAGAGGACCACACTGCCATGCTAGTCTCTTAAAGAAAAGGAAAGAAGTGATGGAAACCTTAATTCAGTGATTTACATGGGTACATATATTGGGATTTAATCCCAGGTGTTTTTTTTAAAAATAACTACTCAAATCCCTTGTGTTTGATACTTCCTGTTCATCCTTATTTGGATTATTCTGTTGAAAGTTCTTTCCAACTAGAGTATGAAGAAATGTGTTACTATTAGAAAATTCTCAAAATAAATGAACAGAAACAAATTATTAAGCTTTCCTTACCACAAACTCACTGGCCAGTTGTAAATAAATCATTATATTTCATGTACAGTCCCCTGCCCACCTCTCCCCTTGATTAACAATATGGTGATAAACATACCATTATAATTATATAACACAACAATATTAATAATAACTCACATAGTAAAACTATGAGACTGACTTTCAACAACAACAAAATATCAAAAGGAGTTAATGCAATGCCCGCCTACATTAAAAGAACTGTATAGTTAAGCTCAAAAGAATGAATAATACCATTACTGTTCCCATAATACCATTACTGTTCCCAGCTACAAGGATCATAGTTGAAGAAGAAAATTGACAAGTTGAAATGTGTCCAGAAGAGGTAGTCAAATTGTTAAACATCTAGAAACCAAGCCATATGTGGAACAATTGAGAGGACTGAGCATATTTTGAGCACTGTCCACAAAAATTCAGACATACAGTAGGGGCCACATTGAAATGTTCAATAACTAAAAAAGGCCACATTTGAATCAAAATGTAACAAATAAATGAATGTTTTTCTTGTTCATATACCTAGTCATCCCAACAAACTACTACCTCTTCATCTGTGTCTAGGCCAAATGTCAAACTGCCAAAATGAAGCGACCTTTTGGTGAGCTCATTCTGCAGTTTCTTTCTCCTGACCTAGTGTGAGAAAGATTAGCCACCAGAAGGTGGCGATTGCCCAAGGTACACCCGATTGTGGTTCAGAAATACCACTATCTTTGAGGAGGCTCTTTGCAGGCGCACCCCCCAAAGAAAGACTCAGACACTGGTATATGGATAAAGGCATCAGGCCACTTTTATTGAATAATGCCCTAGTCCAAATTATAACTTTCAATTGGTGTATTCATCTAATTATAATTCTTTAAGGCAAGCAGGCCGCAGTAACACTGGTAAGGTTCCTCCCAAAATGCCAATGGCAATTGGCTACATGTAACTATTTGTATCAATTTGTTTGTTGACACAAACAAATTGTTGACCGGAGTCAATAAACTATCTACTGACCCCACCCTATGACGTGTATCCGTTAAATCTCAAGGTGATGCAGGCTGTAAAGCTCCTGCCATCACCCCTTGCCTGGTTCGTCGTTGACCGGCCAAAGCTACTACCCCTGTACCTGTCTAAGTGTCGGCCAGTCAATTGCGAACCTGCCGGATACCTATGGGTCATAAATCTTTACCTTACCAGTGCTACCCGCCACACGGGGAGGCGTCCATGATGACTCACTGCCCCCCCCAGACCGTCAGCTCGGTCGCCAGGCCTGCTTGCACCTCGCCCAGAAAGAGGTACATACCTCCAGCCGACAGGTGGACCCCATATCCTGCCTACCAGCAAAAAAATTTGTAAGCCTATCCGCAGGTTTCCAATGGCTGTCCCCCAGCCATGCTCAGCAAGGGACCGAGCAACAGCCCTGTCCACTGACTGCCGGAACAGTCCGAACCACGGAGATCCATGTCTCCCCTAAATTGGTGTCTCGGCACGATGTGAGACCATAGCGACCGTGTGTAAGCCATACATGATAGAAAACGCCAGGTCACTGCACCTCGACAGTTTAAGGAATAGCAGTGATCCGTATAAGATCATTGCCGCCGAGGTACATAATAAGAACATCGGGCAGTCCAGCATCCCTGACGGACATCAGGAATGGCAACAGTTCCCACCCCCTTGTGCCGCGCATACCATACCGTCACATACATGCAGATGCACGCAGCCCAAGTCGGGGTCCACACTCTGTCACCGCAGCATATACTGCTGCCCAGTGTACATAGCTGTGGCCCACCAGCCCCACTGCCACCGGTGTGCAGAGACACACAGGATCTGTAAAAGAGGAGAAGAGGTGAAGGACATAACTAGGTACTCATACAGTGAGGGGAAGTACATATAAGGAATTACGCGTACACATATATCCGCCTCCGAGTACCCCAAACGTAGCCGCTGTCAACATGACGCCTATCCTAAATAAACGGGTGCCAAAACGGGCCCCACACTGCGAAGTGCGGCACCGGTCACCCTCAGTAACTTTACTTTGGTAAGGGTAGACCCATCCTGGTGGTAGAAAAACAGGCTGGGGCGTGCAGCAGGCACTGTCAAAAATTCATGTAGGGCACCAACCGGACAGATGTCTCCAATGAAACCTCGTAGCAGTCTAACTCCACTGCCTACACCGTGCTGAACAACCTTTGGGAACCGTATCCCCAATTGAGCCAACTCATGCGTGACATAGACATCGTCGAGTTCCAGTGCTCTACGAGACACATCCGCCTTACACAATGGTACCAACTCTGGCACCAACTCACTGATGCGGAGCGCTCCAAAAAAGGCTACCATGGTAGCTGCGTGACCAAGAGCCACTTCACACCTATCCGAACATAAGATATGCCAGCCTCGTGCAAGGTGGGTCAGAAACTCTGGTGAACTGAGGTGACGCATGTCCGGGCAGCGGACACGTTCATGTGTCCCCCCTCCAAAACACGACGCATGCGGAAGTAACTCACGCAGTCATTGAAACCCCCACCACGTTGGCCATAAATGCCAGTGCCAAAAGCCTGAAGGCTATCGTACGGGGGGGGGGGCAAACCCTGACTGCGAAGATAAACATGTATTGTAAAACCTGGTCCACTGGTATTGACCACACTTGAGGTAACTGTAGTTACTTGCAAAAAGTTCTAAATCGCATGAAAGCATGTTGATACGCCTTACGCGTGCGAGGTGCCAATGACATGCCCGGTTCACCTCTCCTCGCCAAACGTCCAAATATTGGCCGGGAGTGGCGAGTGGAATTCCTCTGCTTCTGGAGCAAGGCACGGAACCGGGGGATCTGCAGGCGGGATAAAGCATCAGCAATATCGTTATTAATACCTGAAACATGTCTGGCCCTGAACAGCACATTTAGGCGTAGGCTTCTCAAAAAGAATTGACAAACCAATGCCATGACCCTGGGGGATTTGCACGTCTGGGTGTTGACAATGTGCACCACTGCCGCATTGTCACACCAAAAATGGACCACTGAGTTGGCCCACTCATCGCCCCATAGCATCAGTGCTCCCCAAATTGGGAAGAAACTCAAGGAAGGTAAGATCGCGGAGGCAATCCGTGCCAAGCCATGCGTGAGGCCCTCGGCCGTAAGTCCACCTACCCTCAGAGTAAACCCTCATAACCCAGGGAGCCGGAGGCATCCGACCATACTTGAAATCTAGGGCAGACCATAAGGTCTGATATCCAGGAAGAGACCCCGTTAAAACCCTGGAGGAATTTGAGACAGACCGAAAGGTCCGCCCGTATGCCCCTGATCAGCCGGACCCTGTGGTGGCGTTTTACAGGCCAGCCATGCCATCACACAGGCGCCTGGCCAATGCTCTGCCAGGTGTCACCACCCTGCAGGCAAAGTTAAGGTGGCAATGAAGTAGCTGCAGCTCAAGAGGGGACACTTTACATTTGGCAATCAATGCCAAAATCGCCGCGGAGATCCGAGCCACCTTATCCATGGGTAACCCGGAAGGCTGTGTGACAGAGTCAATTCCAATGCCTAGAAATGTAAGCTTAGTAGCTGGGCCCTCGGTCTTTTCAGGCGCTAAGGGGACATCCAGTTCCCGCATGAGTGTCTGAAATGTAGTGAGGAGACACGTGCATGTGTCCGAGCCCCGTTCACCCCCGAACCAAAAGTCATCAAGATAATGGGCTAGAGACCGGGACCCCGACCTGCGAGCAAAGGCCCACTGAATGAAAGTACCGAATCGTTCGAATGCCGAACATGAAATAGAGCAGTCAAAAAGGCATGGCCTTATCTAAGTAAAATTCCCCCTGGAACCTAAAACCCAATAGCTCAAAATCCCCTGGGTGCACTGGCAGTAATTGGAAAGCCGAGTGCATATCACACTGTGCCAGGAAAGCATCGGGACCGCATGAGCGTACCACCCGTAGCGGCTGAACAAATGACGTTTACCTGACTGAAAAAGGTAATCAGGAATGGCATCACTGACCGAAGAACCCGCAGGGTAAGCTAGATGGAGGATTAGACGACATTCATCTGGGTTCTACTTCGGTACTAGCCCCAGAGGGGAGACCTTCAAATTAGGGAAAGGTGGTTCCAAGAAGGGGCCCACTACTCTCATAGCCTCAACTTCCTTAGCTATGCTCAGTGCAGCAACCTCCTCGTTACCTTTCAAGGGAACTAAATTAGTAGCATCTTGGGGCCCCTAACACCCCTGAATGGAATACGAAAGCCCCATTGGAAACCCTCCAGTATGTACCTCGCATCATCCCTTCTTGGATAAGCTGAGAGCCATCGCTCCAGCATGAGTACACTAATTGGGGAGGGGACCTTTTGCCTGGCTAGTTCCATCAGACGGAGCTCTGATCGCCACCTGTGCACCCCTACCTCTGCCCCGTAACCCACCAGCCCGCAGGCACGCGGAGGCGGCGTGGGGCCCAGTGCAAAAGGGACACTCGTGTCGGGAACGACACTGGCGCTTATTACACACGTCGTTAGCTGAGAAGGTCCAACACAGCAGGCGGGCTGGAACCCCCTACCCCTCTGGTTGGCGGGGAGCCTGTGTTGCAGCCGCCCGCTGCACAGCATGACCACAATGGTACCTATCACCAGGCCCCAGTCACGTGGGAGTCATGTACAAGAGCCACACTTGCTGACAGGGCTCATCCCACCTCATCTCAGGATGTAGGGCCATCCTCATCCAAATTCCTCATCGTAAGCCAACTACGATGGGCCCATGAAATCAACCATCACCCTGTAAATATTATCAATGTATTGAACCATCGGGATGGCCCAATCAGGCCGGGCCCTGAGGCATACCGCCATATATATAAAGTATGCCGGCAACCAGTTGGCCCAGGTGCGCGGTGGCTTACGACGATGGGACAGCTCATTGTCTCTGTTGTCCTGACCCTCTCTCTCTTCCTTAGTGGGCTCACGGTTCAATAGGGAGAAAATATCCACGTACTCCCCTCGCCAAATCTTATCCCTCATGACCTGTGACAAATGATCACCCAGGGGCAAAGAATAACCAGCCGTCAGTAAAGCCATCGACGGCACATTCTGTAGAACGGATATACGCAGCGGGACCTGGACAGCCTCTGCGAAGCTCGGCATGGCCCCAGGGGCGGACACCCCCACCCTCAACGAGGGACCATTTTGGAACCAGGGGTTATTGAGATAATGTGATAACTGCTGCCCACCCGCATCAAGTTGACGCGGCCATGGCCATTGAACCCCGCCAGTGTAAGTGGACAGTGTCGGTGGTGCACTAAATTGAACCTGATACTGACGAGTCGCACCCCCGTGAGCCGCCCCCACCGGGGGTTCCGGCCCACGGTGAGCGTCGGAGCTCGCGACCGGAATCGAGCTCTGGGACCACCCCTGGCTGCTCCCAGCCTGTACTTCGGGACGGATGGGGAGCTGCGAGGCACCAGCCGGTTCTGGCCAGACAGCCTCAAGCAGCTCAACCCAGTTGGCCGCCCGCTGAAGCATCCCAGCCGGGGGCCCCTGTCGAAGAAGGGGCCCCTGTCGAAGAAGCGGTAGCACCCCCCTCAGAAGGTGGCTGGGCAATGCCCAAGGATGCTTCCCGCACTGCTATATGTGCGATCAAAGCATCCACTGCCTCAGAGCTCCCAGTGTAAGGTGGGCCTGGTGGGCCGGGTGGCCCACCAGGCAAATGGGCCAAAGGCAACCCAAATGGGGAGCCAGGGCCAGAATAGGGCCATGCCCTGAACTCAGGCCCATGGGGGGGCGGAGGAGCTGTGGGGCGGACACCCGCACCAGGCCCCCCTGGGCCAACCTGTTCCGGGCCCTGCAAAGGGGCGCTCAGGGCCAAAGCCCCCGAGGGGCCAGCCTGTACCTGCCCAGCAATGACGCTGGCACCCGACTGCCAAGTGGAAGCCTGACCAGCCCCACTGGTACCAGTGGGTAAGGATGTAACATTGCCCTGCCGTGGGGGCGCAGCCCTGGTCCTCCGACCCAAAGGCTGGCCCCCATCCGATGAAGGGCTGGGAAAAGTTCTTCTCCTTGGCCGTGGCTTCAGTGCCGGGGCCTTTCTTTGGGAGCCATGTCTCCCTAGGAGAAGAAAAGTCGCCGAAGGATCCCTATCCAAGGATCGAGCTCCTAGCGTGTAAGTACTGCGGTAGCCAAGAAGCAATCCTAAAAGGCTCCGGGTACTTTAATTCTCCTTTCCCACCCGGGAAACGAACGCGCAAACCTCTGCAAGGCTCTATAGCCGAATACTAAAGAGAGAATGTGACGGAGAAAACTTCTCCTCTCCGTCGCAATTCTAAAATGGCAGCTCGGCTGCCTCGTGGCCACCCCTTTTATAGAGGGGTGGCCACGCCCCCTAACTCACCCGGATGTCTGAGTCCGGGTGGGTGGGGGCCGCAAAGAGGGCGCCGGCCATTTTGGCGTCGCGCTTTCATTCTGTCTACCCAAACAAACTACTTAAAGCAGTGTTTATCTTCACCAGGAGCACACACTTGTAAACATAAAGGTTTTTAACTGGTTGCCACTACAAAATACCAATGATGGAAAAGTTAGAGAATGATCTTTGCCATAAACATTGGCTAGAGCAGAAGGATAGTGTTTTTGAGGAAAGTCATCCTTTTACCTGTGATAGGACAAATGACATAATTTTTCCTAATTAAAAAAAAGTTGCTGTTTTTACCCAGCATGCCCTGGCTCCATGACATTTCTGACTGGACTATTAATTAATGTTTTCGTCTCATCTGACTAACAAATAGTACTTAGAGCATTGGAAATTTAGGACAGCCAACCAAGCAATTAATTTATATTTATATTTTTGCTCCTCCAAATGTCAGCAGCGAGTTTAGTTTATATTTCATAGGATCTAACTATAGATAGAATAAATGAAAAAAGATAATTTCCTTTCAAAGTGCCATTTGAGCAAACTATAAGCCTGGTCTATATAGACAGCACAACATTATAATATGTAAATACTGGCCTTTAGGATATTGTGAAAATAGAGCAATGTGACCTATTAAAGCACCATATTTCTCCAAAGCTGTTAATCCTGCTGATATTTTAAAGAGTCAGAATGTGCACACTTAGGCAAAATTCCATTTATTTTAAATCCTGAACTTTAACTTGTTGAAAAATAACCAATTATGGGGGGAAATAGGATGAAACAAAAAAACAACAAAAGAAGAGATAACCATGCCTCCCTTTAAGTCATTAAAATCATGTAGCAATGTTTCCTCCTTAAATAGGCAGCGATAGCATTTAAACAAATCACACCTGATTGAATTTAATCTAAGTCATCCTCTTCAGTTGAAAACAGGTGAGCAATCACAGCATTTTGCTTCACTTTTTTATCACAGTAGTAGAAGAAAGGTGTCTACTGCTGCTTCAATTACTGATAATTCCAGGCAATGAGTGCCCAACACATCAAGTCTGATATGCTGAGAAAGGCTGAAAGCTAGCCGACTTTCAGAAAACAAAAATCACTGGAGTAGTAGCTCATTGAATTACTGTGTGTGGTTTTATGCTTGTGAAAATAGAGTGGCTTGGTTTGTCACTTTTAATTAGTGTTAGCAAGATCAAAATTAGGCCATCACAACTAAGCAATCAATTAGTAACCTAGAATTAGCAATTAGCACCTACCTTTCAGTTTATTTCTGCTTGAATTGACTGTGGTTCTACACTTAGCAGAGAGACACACTGTATCTACATTGCATAGTTGCAGCAGTTTGATATCACTTGAACTGCCATGGTTTCATCATACTGGTAAGGACAGAACATTGAATAATAAGAAAGCACAAAAGTCTTCTAAAATAACTAAAGACCAACAATATTTTTAAGTGGGAGAAATCGTTGGGGTGTGTGTGGCCATTAAATTTATCATAGTGCAATCTGTATTAATTTATAGTTTATTTCATATGCATTATGGTGAATATACATACATTTTCCACACAGTCCCAAGATTTTGGTTAATGCCTGTCTTGCCCTAAGTAAAAGTTACTTCAGTTGTTCTCATATATCCAGTTCATGCTTTCTTCTGTTCATAGATGGCAATGAAAAACTTCATTGACCCCATAAATAAGAAAAATCTCCCGAATGCACACTAAAACCTGTTGACCCATTCTGTTCATATAACTACTCACTATGAATATGGCTGGCCTTTGTGTGTGTGAGAAAGTAATACCTACCTTTGGTGATGCTGATGTTCAAGGCATCTGGGGTGATATATGGTCAAAGTTCCCTGGGGACTGCCATAGCCAGAAGTTTCCACAATAAACCTGGGCAAGAAGCAGTTGTACTAAGGAAGGTGGGTAGGCAGTAATTCAAGGGAAAAAATAGTCTGGACATTTATTAAGTTTCCTACCTTCTAGTCTTTCTTCCCCTCCCTTTGTTTGTCATGTAGGAGTGCTTATGACACTGTGAAAATTGTGCTCCACAGTTCTGAATAGGTTGATAAGCAAAATTATGCTCTGTAGTTGTCAACAGGATACTGGCTAAAATCTTTAAGGGGAAAACAACTCTAAGTGAGCGGTCACTACAAACAAATATTTTACAAGTCTCTTACACCTTTTCTGGCAATTCCATTCCACTTTGCAGGTGCACCCCCCAAAGAAAGACTCAGACACCGGTATTGGATTAAAAGCATCGGGCCACTTTTATTGAATAATGCCCTAGTCCGAATTTTCACTTTCAATTGGTGTATCATCCAATTGTAATTCTTTAAGGCAAGCAGGCCGCAGTAATACTGGTAAGGTTCCTCCCAAAATGCCAATGGAAATTGGCTACATGTATCTATTTGTATAAATTTGTTTGTTGACACAAACAAATTGTTGACCAGAGTCAATATACTATCTACTGACCCCACCCTATGACGTGTATCCATTCAATATCAAGGTGATGCAGGCTGTGAAGCTCCTGACATCACCCCTTGCATGGTTCGCCCTTGACCGGCCAATCCTATTTCCCCTGTACCTATCTACGTGTTGGCCAGTCAATTGCGAACCTGCCGGATACCTATGGGTCATAAATCTTTACCTTACCAGTGCTACCCGCCACACGGGGAGGCGTCCGTGATGACTCACCCCCCCCCCAGACCATCAGCTCGGTCACCAGGCCTGCTTGCACATCCTCAAGAAAGAGGTTCATACCTCTGGCCGACAGATGGACCCCATCTCCTGCATATTGATCAAAATCCTGCAAGCCTATCCTAGGATGTCGAATGGCTGTGTCAAAGCCATTATCAAAAAGGAACCGGGCAACAGCCCTGTTCACCGACCGTCGAGCACGGTCCAAACCACGGAGGTCAATGCCTCCCCTGTATCACTGTCTCGGCACGATGTCAGACCATAGCAGCCGCGTATACGGCCATAAGTGATGTAAAAAGGCCAGGTCACTGCACACCGACATTTTTAAAGCAAGGCCAGTGATCTGTGCGAGATCATTGCCGCTGAGGTGCAGAATCAGGACATCAGGCGGTCCAGCATCCCTGATGGACATCAGGAATGGCAACAGTTCCCGCCATCTCATGCCGCGCTTACCATACCATCGCATATGTGCAGCTGCACATAGCCCGAGATGGGGTCCCCAGTCTGTTGCCGCAGCATACTGTGCTGCCCAGTGCACAAAACTGTGGCCCACCAGCCATACTGCCACCGGTGTGTGTGGACACACAGGGTCTGTAAAAGAAGGAAAAGGAATTAAGGACATAACTGGCACTCATGCAGTGAGGGGGCGTACATATAAAGAAAAACGCGTGGACCCCCACCTGCCCATGCAGGTGTCTGCTGCAAAATACATAAATGTTATTTATAACAACAAATAGAACCGGCATTAACACAAGAAATCAGAAGGAATTCAGTATCACAGAAATAATTCATTAAAGCATCTTTTCTTCTACAGTAGGTCCAGCTGTCCTCAACTGGATCAAGAAACCTTCAGTATAGGTAGAGTCATTAAAAGAACTATTCTTTACAAAAGGCAAACACATCAGAAAGGTAAAAGAGAAACAATGTTTTCCCACAATTCCTTGAAACTGAGTAATTTAATGAAGAGTTATTATGTTCATTATTTAACAATATATTTTCCTGAGTCTGCAACTAAAACTTATCTCCCCCCACCCCCAAACTAATGTGCTAAACTGGTACAAGGATGAACTCCTTCATTATGAATTTGGAGGTTGCTCATAACATTGATTATTCCTTCACTGAATATTTTCCACAAGATGGTCACAGGAAGCCTTCTGGAAAGATCTGTCCGTTGTTAGGCCACTTTAATCTCTGTATTTATTCCTTTCTCCCTTCCTTCCTTTGTGATGGAGGCACATTTATTTATATAAAAGTATTTGAATGTGGTATTGATTATAGAGCTGTACACCTTTATTCAAATGCTATTACCTGAAAATGTGTAGAAGGCTAAGGAGATAAGGAGAGGCACATAGAACCCTATCCTCTGTGACGCCCTGCCTAGAATTTAGTTAGATCTTCATGCTTATCAAATGAAGGTATGGCCAACTTCCTTACAAGGGGATATTTGGGCAAGGCTTAAATTCATGTCCCCATCCCCTCACAATCTGCTTCATGCTGCAAGGAATCAGCTAAATGTGAACTATTTCCATCCTTCATGTTAATATTTATTTTGGTCATGATACAATATATATTTTTATTTCTACAGATTAGTATTTCCTTCCTTTAGCTTGGCTTTCTCCATTAAGTTATTCTGATAAGAACACCGAATAAGCTATCTGTGAAGTAGGCTTCTTTCGTGAGTTACAATGTAAGAATGTTTTTCCTAATTTCTCATGAGAACATTTCTCATGAAAAGCTTCATATTTGATGCTTTAAGCATATTGAAGGCAAAAACAAAAGATAAATAGAGAAATACCTCATACAAAGTCCGCTTCATACAACATCGGATTCATACAACATCGCCTAATTCCTTGAAAAAAGTTGCTTCATACAAAGTCGTATGACTTTGTATTAGGCATTGGGGTTTCCCAGGTTGCATTGTGCCTGGGCAGTATAAAAGGCAGGACACATGAGTGCATTGCTCTTGCGGGTTGTTCATGACGCGAAGAGTGTTCAGGAGTGGTTTTGAGCACGATTTTGAATTTTTTTGAATTTTTTCGTCAGAATTTTTAGAAGCATTCCTGGGATTTTTGCAGCATTCTTCAGGTTCTTGGACAATCAGGGTTGTTTGATATGTTTTTGTAATGTTTTTAGCCTTTAGACAATGATTTCTTAAAATTCTGTCAGTTTCCTGTCTGTTTCCTTGACTTTGCCCTGAAGTCTGTGCTGTTACAGTACAATGTATCTCTATGGAAATAACGTTGTATGAGGCATCGCGGCAAGGATTTTGCATGTCTCATACAAAGTCCAAATCCGTATAAAGTCCAAACTTGTGGAACCAAGTTTGGACGTTGTATGAGGTATCACTATATAACAAATAAGTAAATGCTGTAAATAAAATATGCCAAGATAATGAGAAAGTCGGATCCCAAAAGAAGCAATACAAAGTGTAGGTCCATCTGTACATCCTGAAAAATCTGTGGTGGAAAATACAAAAAACACCACCTGTCAAACTTTTGAAACCTACCTCCTATTAAAATGAACAATTTCCTACTCTTTGTGGAAAATACTGCCTTCAAAAGTGCTTGTCTCTCAGTGGACGTCAATATATGGCTAAGCCAGGAGAGTGGCTGCCATGAGAAGGAAACTGCTCTTTCCCAGCACAGGACTTGGAAACCTGTTGTTTGACTTGGGCAGTCTTAAATTCCCATTTTTATTCTGTCTTTGCAGGCGCACCCACCCAAATAAATACTCAGACACCGGTATTGGATTAAAGGCATTGGGCCACTTTTATTGAATAATGCCCTATTCCGAAATATCACATTCAATTGGTGTATCATCCAATTGTAATTCTTTAAGGCAAGTAGGCCGCAGTAGCACTGGTAAGGTTCCACCCAAAATGCCAATGGCTATTGGCTACATGTATCAATTTGTATCAATTTGTTTGTTGACACAAACAAATTGTTGACCAAAGTCAATATACTATCTACTGACCCTACCCTATGACGTGTATCCATCCAAATATCAAGGTGATGCAGGCTGTGAAGCTCCTAGCATCACCCCTTTCATGGTTCGCCCTTGACCGGCCAATCCTGTTTCCCCTGTACCTATCTACATGTTGGCCAGTCAATTGCGAGCCTGCCGGATACCTATGGGTCATAAATCTTTACCTTACCAGTGCTACCCGCCAAAAGTGACCAATGTCAACTTACCCCGTATCTCAAACACTAGCGACAGTGTGGGATGGGTGAAAAAGCCAAGAAGCAAAGTGCCAATTGAAAGTTCAAGCAAAAATTCCCACCTGGCCCCGAAGCGACCAGAAAAATCACACTGTACACTAGGGAGAGGGTGGAGGGAAAAACTTCTCCGCTCTGTCGCTTCTCTTTTAAAATGGCAGCGAGGCTGCTTCTTGACCACCCCTTTTATAGAGGGATGGCCGCGCCCCCTAACTCACCTGGATGTCTGAGTCTGGGTGGGGGGGGCACAAAGAGCGTGGTGGCCATTTTGGCACTGCACATTCATTGCGGGCCCACCCACCCAAATAAAGACTCAGACACCGGTATTAGATTAAAGGCATTGGCCACTTTTATTGAATAATGCCCTAGTCCGAATTATCACTTTCAATTGGTGTATCATCCAATTGTAATTCTTTAAGGTAAGCAGGCCGCAGTAGCACTGGCAAGGTTCCACCCAAAATGCCAATGGCTATTGGCTACATGTGTCAATTTGTATCAATTTGTTTGTTGACACAAACAAATTGTTGACCGAAGTCAATATACTACCTACTGACCCCACCCTATGATGTGTATCCGTCCAAATATAAAGGTGATGCAGGTTGTGAAGCTCCTAGCATCACCCCTTTCATGGTTCACCCTTGACCGGCCAATCCTGTTTCCCCTGTACCTATCTATGTGTTGGCCAGTCAATTGCGAACCTGCCGGATACCTATGGGTCATAAATCTTTACCTTACCAGTGCTACCCGCCACACGGGGAGGCGTCCATGATGACTCACCACCACCACCCCCCAGACCGTCAGCTCGGTTGCCAGGCCCACTTGCACATCCTCCAGAAAGAGGTTCATATCTCTGGCCAACAGGTGGACCCCATCTCCTGCATACAGGCTAAAATCCTGCAACCCTATCCCCGGGTGTCAAATGGCGGTCCCCAAGCCATTCTCAACAAGAAACCGGGCAACAGCCCTGTTCACTGACCGCCGGGCGCGGTCCAAACCACGGAGATCCATGTCTCCTCTAAAACAGTGTCTCGGCACAATGTCAGACCATAGCAACTGTGTGTACGGCCATAAATGATGTAAAAATGCCAGGTCACTGCACCTCGACATTTTAAGGAAGGCCAGTGATCCGTGCGAGATCATTGCCGCCGAGGTGCAGAATCAGAACATCAGGCGGTCCAGCATCCCTGATGGACATCAGGAATGGCAACAATTCCCGCCATCTCATGCCACGCATGCCATACCACCGCATACGTGCGGATGCACGCAGCCCGAGATGGGGTCCCCACCCCGAGATGCAGCGTACTATGCCACCCAGTGTACATAACTGCGGCCCACCAGCTCCACTGCCACCGGTGTGCGTAGACACACAGGGTCTGTAAAAGAAGGAAAAGGAATTAAGGACATAACTAGGTACCCATACAGTGAGGGGACGTACATAAAAGGAAAAAACGTGTGGCCCCCTCCTGCCCATCCAACATATATCAGCCTCAGAGTACCGAAACACAGCCGCAGTTCAAGCGGCGCCTATCCTGAATGAATGGGTGTCGTAACGAGCCCCTGGGAGGCCGACACTGTGAAGTGCCATACCGGTCACCTTCCAAAACTGGAATTTGGTAAGGGGACACCCGTCCTGGTGGCAGAAAAATGGGCCACGGTGCGTGCCACGCACTGCCAAAAACGCATGTAGGGCACCCACCGGAGAGATGTCAGCAATTGTACACCGTAGCAGTCTGACACCACTGCCTACTCCGTACTGATCGGCCTTTGAGGAGCGAATCCTCAACTGGGCCCACTCCTGGTTGATAAAGACATTGTCGAGTTCCAGTGCCCTACGAGACATGTCCCCTTTTGACAATGGGACCACTCACTGATACGGAGCGCTCCAAAGAAAGCTATGGTGGTAGCTGCATGAAAGAGAGCCTCCTCATACCTATCGTAACACAAGCTAGGCCAACCTTGTGCAAGGTGGGTCAGAACCTCTGGTGAAATGGGGTGACGTGTGTCCGGCCGGCGGCCACATTCACGTGTCCACCCTTCTAATACATGGCGTATGCGGAAGTCATTCACGCAGTCAGTGAAGCCTCATGCCTTGGCCATAAACGCCAATGCTGAAAGCCTAGTGGTGATGGTGCAAGGGGCTAACCCTAGATTGTGCAGGTAAACCATGAACTGTAAAATCTGGTCGACCGGGATCGGCCACACTTCGGGCAACTGCCTTTGCCCACAAAAGTTCCAAAACTGTAGGAGTGCATGTAGATACACCTTACGCATGCGAGGTGCCAAAGACATGCCGATCGCCCAGTTCACCTCTCCTCGCCAAATGTCCAGATCTCGGCCGGAAGTGGAGAGGGCAGTTCCTCTGCTTCTGGAGCCAAGGCACGGAACCGGGGGATCTGCAGGCAGGATAAAGCGTCAGCAATATCATTAACAATGCCTGGCACATGTCTGGCCCTGAAAAGCACATTAAGGCGCAAGGACCTCAAGAGAAATTGGCGAACTAAGGCCATAACTCTGGGGGATTTGGATGTCTGGGTGTTGACAATGTGCACCACTGCAGCATTGTCACACCAAAAGTTAACTACTGAATTAGCCCACCTATCCCCCCAGAGCATTAGGGCCCCCAAAATGGGGAAAACTCCAGGAAAGTAAGATCACGTAAACGATCTGTGCCTTGCCATGTCTGAGGCCATTGACCATAGGACCACCTTCCTTCAAAGTAAATCCCATAACCCAGGGAGCCGGAGGCATCTGACTGCACTTGGAAATGCAGGCTGAGCATAAGCTCCGATCTCCAGAAGGAGATGCCATTAAAATCCTGTAGGAATGTGAGCCAAACCGTAAGGTCCGCCCGTAAACCTCTGGTCAGCTGTACCCTGTGGTGACGTTTTAAAAGGCCCGCCATTGCGTCACACAGACGCCTGGCAAATGCTCTGCGCGGTGTTACTACCCTACAGTCAAAGTTGAGGTGGCCGTGAAACACCTGCAACTCTCGGAGAGACACCTTACGCCTGGCAAGCATTGCCAGAATCGCATCAGAGATCCGAGTCACCTTTTCCATGGGCAACCTGGATGACTGGGCAACGGTGTCAATATCAATACCTAAAAAGGTGAGAGTGGTGGCTGGTGCCTCAGTCTTTTCAGGTGCTAGGGGAACACCCAGTTCCCGCATAAGCGCCTGAAAAGTGGTGAGGAGACGAGCACACGTGTCCGTGCCGTGTTCCCCACCGAACAAAAAATCGTCGAGGTAGTGGGCTACAGACCGGGACTCTGATCCACAAACAAAAGCCCAGTGAAGGAAGGTGCTAAATCATTCGAAAGCAGAACATGAGATAGAACAGTCAAAAGGCATGGCCTTATCTACATAAAAATTGCCCCGAAAATGAAAACCTAAAATCTCAAAGTCGTCTGGGTGCACTGGCAACAATTGGAATGCCGACTTGATATCACACTTTGCCAGTAGTGCCCCTGGGCCACACGAGCGTACCATCTGTAAGGCCTGGTCAAAGGACGTATACCTGACCGAGCAAAGGTCATCAGGTATCACATCATTGACCGAAGAGCCCGCAGGGTAAGAAAGGTAGTGAATTAGTCGAAATTCACCCGGGGACTTCTTAGGGACTAAACCCAAAGGTGACACTTTCAAGTTCGGGAATGGTGGGTCAGCAAATGGCCCAGCCACCCTTAGTGCAGTGACCTCCTTGGCTATAGATTGGGCGGCAATATCCTCATAACCCCTGAGAGAAAGTAAGTTCGGGGCGTCCTGAGGCCCGCGTACACCCTGAAATGGTATGCGGAAGCCAAACTCAAATCCCTCAAGTAGGTACCTCGCATCATCCCGTCTAGGATAAGCAGCAAGCCAACGTTCCAGCACCTGGACATTAATTGGGGAGGGGTCCTTTTTGATGGGTAGCACCATCAGAGGGAGCTCTGACCGCCCCCTGCCCACCCCTTCCTCTGCCTTGTAACCCACCAGCCCGTGGGTATGCGGAGGCGGCGTGAGGGCCAGAACAAGAGGGGCACTCCTGCCGGAACCAACACTGACGTTTGTTGCACACTCCGCCGGCGGAGTAGCTCCAACACAGCAGGCGGGCTGGAACCCCCTGCCCCGCCAGCTGGCGGGGAGTCTGTGTAGTAGCGCGCTGAATGGCATGGCCACAGTGGTACCGGTCACCCGGTGCTGGCTGTGTGGGGGTCATGTACAGCAGCCACAACTGCTGGCAGGGTTCATCCCACCTCATCTCAGGATGGAGGGCCACTCTCATCCTAAACTCTTCATCATAGGCCAACCATGACGGGCCAGGGAAATCCACTACAGCCCGATAAATATTATCCAGATATTGGACCATCGGGATGGCCAAATCAGGACGTGCCCTCAGGTATACCGCCATATAAACAGATAGGCCGGCAACCAATTGGCCCATGTGCGAGGTGGCTTGCGACGACGGGACAACTCCTTATCCCTATCGTCCTGCCCCTCCCTCTCCTCCTTGGTGGGCTCATGGTTCAGGAGGGAGAAAATGTCCACATATTCCCCCCCACCAAATCTTCTCCCTCGTGGCCTGGGAGAGATGGTCACCCAGTGGTAAGGAATAACCGGCCATCGGCAGGGCCGCTGTCGGCATGGATTGAATTGGTGGTGCGTGCAGTGTGCCCGGAATAACCCCTGACACATTGGGAATGCCCACTGGGGCGGTCACCCCTAACATAACCGGGGGGTAATTGGACAACCAAGAATTCACATGACAGTGTGGATACAACTGCCCTCCTACAGTAACCTGTCATGGCCATGGCCACTGAACCCCCCAGTAGTGCTAGGTAGTGTCACTGGTGTACTTAATTGACCAGGATCCTCACTCGGTGCACCCCCGTGGGCTGCCCCAATGGGGGTTCCAGCCCACGGCGGGCATCAGAGCTCGTGACCGAGATCGAGCTCTGCATGCTGCTGCACGCCTGCCACGCAGGACTCGTCCCCGGCGGAAAGCCCCGAAGTGATGTTCTGGTGGGGAGCTGCGAGGCACCAGCTTGGGCTGGCCTGATGGCCTCAAGCAGCTCAACCCTGCTAACGGCCCGTTGGACAGTCGTGGCCGATGTGTGGGCTGGAACTGGAGGGTTTGCAAGCCCACCATCCAGAGGTGGTGGGGCAATGCCCACTGATGCCTCCAGCACAGCAATGCGTGCAAGGAGGGCATCAACGGTCTCGGACACACCTGGATAAGGTGGGCCAGATGGGCCAGATTGCCCGCCGAGCAATTGTTGTGGGATAAACCCAGCTGGGGATCCCTGGCCCGAATAAGGTCATGCCCAGTAGTCCGGCCCATGAGGGGCCGGAAGAATGGTGGGGTGGAGACCCGCACCAGGCCCAAGTGGGCCATCCTGCATAGCAGGGGTTGTAACCTGAGAAGGGCTGGCAGAAGCCTTACCCACATTGGTGGCAGTGGGAACGCTAACCCCACCACCTACTTGAGGAGGTGCCGCCCGAGCCCTCCGGCCCGGAGGCGGGCCCCGAGATGTTGGGGGGGTGGGCAGAGCCCTCCCCCTCAGCCGCGGCATAGAAGCCGGTGCCTTACGCTTGGTAGCCATGTCTCCCAAGCAATTAAAAGCAAGAAAAAGGAGAAAAAACCCTTTAGCAACCAAGATCGGGGCAAAAAGCTGGGAAGAAAGCGGCGGAGCGAACTTCTCCGCTCCATTGCTTCCAAAATGGCAGCGCCGCTGCCTCGTGGCCACCCCTTTTAAAGAGTCCGGGTGGGGGTGGGCCCGCAAAGAGCGTGGCGGCCATTTTGGCGCCGCGCTTGCATTCCCTAATCTCTTTGTCAGTGACTTATTTTTGTTTAGTCAGACGAAGAGAGTTGGGGAAGTGATGGCAAGGGTGTAATAGACTTGTAAAAATTTAGAATAAACATTTTAATTGGCATTTTTAGATATCATGGTATGCTAGGATTTTTAGGGAACCTTAGACATGAGTGGTGTGTGACAGATTGGGCTTCCATCTTTGTCCCAGCTCCTGCCAACCAGTTCAAAAGCAAGAAATTGCAAGTAGATAAATAGGCACTGCTTTGGTTGAAAGGTAACAGTGTTCCATGCACTCTGGCATCTAGTCATGCCTGTCGCTTGACCGTGGAAACATTTGCAGATGTAGACAGTGTTGTCTATTTGGCTGTAAATGGAGATAAGCACTACACAACTAGAGTTGGACATGACTGGCTTTCAACCTATCTTGCTGCGAGTGGGCCACCATGTTCTCTATTTCTTATCTAACTTGCAGCAGTAACAATTAATAACAGGCTGCACATAAATAGAAATGGAAAATGAAAGAGATTAAGGAAATTTTTGGTCCACATGTGTGCCCTCTCTAATCTAAGTGAAGGAGAACACCACAAACAGGCACATGTATGCTCAGTTTGGGCTGCTGACTGATGCTGGAAGAAATAAAAAAAGGAATGTTAGGTTAAATACAGTGGAGTAGTAGAAAGGTTTTCCTATCTAATTTGCACTCATTCTTTTCTTCCTTTCTTGTTTTCATATAAACATTGGGGGGGGGGGGATTATTCTAGTTTCCAAAACTGAAGGTTAATTTTCATCAGAATCCTGTTATTTGAGAATTGAGGAAGCATCAGCATGCCATAAATCATGAAATGTCATGAAGAACTAATATCTAGCAGGAAGTCTCTTCCCACTCAGCAAGTGCCATTTTCCTGCTTTCAGTGACTGTTTGTTCTGTTCCAATAGAAAAATGAAAAAGAGATCCACTCTTTTAACAGGGATGCATATTTAAAAGTTTCATTTCAAGTCCAAAATCAATATTGTGGACAACTGGTATTCTGACTGAATTCCAAAGGCCTGAGAAAACTTGGGGTAGTTATGCAGTCCGCAAAGTAAATAGTTCATTGTCAATATTACTTTTGGGTCTTTGGGAATATTTTGACATTTTGTAAATTATCACAGGAACCATTACAAGAAAAGATGCGGTGTGAGTCAGTTAGCCTGTCATAAAATAACCCTTTGAGAGAATGATGAATCACAAAGGGCCCAAAAATGAGTTGCTCAAAAAGTTGAGAAAAGAGCAACAATTGGTTTGAGCCCCAAATGCTAAAGCAAGCACAATGCCACATCACCAATCAATCAAATGATCCATGCATCCATCAATCAATGACAGTAAAATAAACACAGGAAAACATACATAGGGGTTGCACAGTTAAAATATGCATACTATCTCCTCTCAACAATGCAGGAGAATGAAAGCGCGGCGCCAAAATGGCCACCACGCTCTTTGCGCCCCCCCGGACTCAGACATCTGGGTGAGTTAGGGGGTGTGGCCACCCCTCTATAAAAGGGGTGGCCACGAGGCAGCCGAGCTGCCATTTTAGAATTGCGATGGAGAGGAGAAGTTTTCTCAATTGCGTTCTCTCTTTAGTCGGCTATAGAGCCTTGCAGAGCTCTGCGCGTTCGATTCCCGGCTGGGAAAAGAGAACTCCGAGTACCCGGTGCCTTTTTTAGGATTGCCTCTTGGCTACCGTGGTACTTACACGCAGGAGCTCGATCCCTGGATAGGGATCCTTCAGCGATTCTTATTCTTTTAGGGAGACATGGCTCTCAAGCGAAAGGCCCCGGCACTGAAGCCACGGCCGAGGGGAAGAGCTTTCCCTGGCCCTGCATCGGATGGGGGCCAGCCTTTGGGTCGGAGGACCAGGGCTGCGCCCCCACGGCAGGGCAGTGATAGACACTTGCCCACTGGTACCAGTGGGGCCGATCAGGCTACCACTTGGCAGCTGGGTGCCAGCTTCGTACCTGGTCAGGTGCAGGCTGGCCCCTCCGGGGCTTCGGCCCTGAGCGCGCCTTTGCAGGCCCCGGGACAGGTTGGCCCAGGGGGGCCTGGTGCGGGTGTCCGCCCCACAGCTCCTCCGGCCCCCCCATGGGCCAGAGTTCTGGGCATGGCCCTATTCTGGCCCTGGCTCCCCTTTTGGGTTGCCTTTTTCTCAACTGACTAGTGGGCCGTCCGGCCCACCCGGCCTACCCGGCCCACCCGGCCCGCTTTATACTGGGGGCTCTGGGGCAGTGGATGCTCTGTTAGCACAGATGGCAGTGACGGAAGCATCCTTGGGCATTGCACAGCCTCCTTTGGAGGGGGGCGCTACTCTTTCTTCAGCAGGGGCCACTTCGTCGGCCCCAGCTACCTTGCCGGCTGCAACGCTTCAGCGGGCGGCCAACCGGGTCGAGCTGCTTGAGACGGTCCGGCCAGCCCCAGCTGGTGTCTCGCAGCACCCCGTTCGACCTGATGTCCAGGCTGGGAGCAGTCAGGGGTGGTCCCAGAGCTCAATTCCGGTCGCGAGCTCCGACGCCCACCGTGGGCCGGAACCCCCGGTGGGGGCGGCTCACGGGGGTGCACCTAGTGAGTATCAGGTTCAATTTAGTGCACCAACACCACAGCCCACTTACAGTGGTGGGGTTCAGTGGCCCTGGCCTCGTCAAGTTGATGCGAGCGGGCATCAGTTACCATCCTATTCCAGTATCCCATGGTTTCTATGGTCCCTTGTTAAGGGCTGGGGTGTCTGCCCCTGGGGCAGTGCCGAGCATCGCAGGGGCTGTCCAGGTCCCGCTGCGTATGCCCTCTATACAGAATTCGCCGACGATGGCTTTGCCGACGGCTGGTTATTCCTTGCCCCTGGGAGATCATTTGTAACAGGTCACGAGGGATAAGATCTGGTGAGGGGAGTACTGGATATATTCTCCCTATTGAACCGTGAGCCCACTGAGGAAGAGAGAGAGGGACAGGACGACAGAGACAAAGAGCTGTCCCGTCGTCGTAAGCCACCGCAAACGTGGGCCAACTGGTTGCCGGCATACCTTATATATATGGTGGTATGCCTCAGGGCCCGGCCTGATTGGGCCATCCCGATGGTTCAATCCCTTGATAATATTTACAGGGTGATGGTTGATTTCATGGGCCCATCGCAGTTGGCTTACGATGAGGAATTTGGATGAGGGTGGCCCTACATCCTGAGATTAGGTGGGATGAGCCCTGTCAGCAATTGTTGCTCTTATACATGACTCCCACGTGACTGGCACCTGGTGATAGGTACCATTGTGGTCATGCTGTGCAGCGGGCTGCTGCAACACAGGCTCCACGCTAACTGGTGGAGCAGGGGGTTCCAGCCCGCCTGCTGTGTTGGACCTGCTCAGCTAGCGACGTGTGTACAAAGCACCAGTGTTGTTACCGACACGAGTGTCCCCCTTTTGCGCTGGCCCCTATGCCGCCTCCGCGTGCCCGCGGGTTGGTGGGTTATGGGGCAGAGGTAGGGGTGCACAGGGGGCGATCAGAGCTCCGTCTGACGGAACTAGCCATGTCAAAGCCCCCCTCCCCAATTAGTGTACTCATGCTGGAGCGATGGCTCTCAGCTTATCCAAGAAGGGATGATGCGAGGTACCTGCTGGAGGGTTTCCAATGGGGCTTTCGTATTCCATTCGGGGGTGTTAGGGGCCCCAAGATGCTACTAATTTAGTTCCCTTGAAAGGTAACGAGGAGGTTGCTGCACTGAGCACAGCTAAGGAAGTTGAGGCTATGAGAGTAGCAGGCCCCTTCTTGGAACCACCTTTCCTAATTTGAAGGTCTCCCCTCTGGGGCTAGTACCGAAGTAGAACCAGGGTGAATGTCATCTAATCTTCCATTTAGCTTACCCTGAGGGTTCTTCGGTCAGTGATGCCGTTCCTGATGACCTTTTTCAGTCAGGTAAACGTTGTTTGTTCAGCCCCTACGAGTGGTACGCTCATGCAGTCCCGGTGCTTTCCTGGCACAGTGTGATATGCACTCGACTTTCTGATTACTGCCAGTGCACCCAAGGGATTTTGAGCTATTGGGTTTTAGGTTCCAAGGGGAATTTTACTTAGATAAGGCCATGCCTTTTGACTGCTCTATTTCATGTTCGACATTCGAACGATTCGGTACTTTCATTCAGTGGGCCTTTGCTCGCAGGTCGGGGTCCCGGTCTCTAGCCCATTACCTCGATGACTTTTGGTTCGGGGGTGAACGGGGCTTGGACACGTGCACGCATCTCCTCACTACATTTCAGACACTCATGTGGGAACTGGGTGTCCCCTTAGCGCCTGAAAAGACCGAGGGCCCAGCTACTAAGCTCACATTGATAGGCATTGGAATTGACTCTGTCGCACAGGCATCCGGGTTACCCATGGATAAGGTGGCTCGGCGATTTTGGCATTGATTGCCAAACATAAAGTGTCCCCTCGTGAGCTGCAGCTACTTCATGGCCACCTTAACTTTGCCTGCGGGGTGGTTACACCCGGCAGAGCATTGGCCAGGCGCCTGTGTGACGCCATGGCTGGCCTGTTAAACGTCACCAAAGGGTCCGGCTGATCAGGAGCATACGGGCGGACCTTGCGGTCTGGCTCAAATTCCTCCAGGGTTTTAAGGGGTCTCTTCCTGGAGATCAGACCTTATGGTCTGCCCTAGATTTCAAATACGGTCGGGTGCCTCCGGCTCCCTGGGTTATGGGGGTTTACTCTGAGGGTAGGTGGACTTACGGCCGAGGCCATCACGCATGGCTTGGCACGGATCGCCTCCGCGATCTTACCTTCCTTGATTTCCTTCCCAATTTGGGAAGCACTGATGCTATGGGGTGACGAGTGGGCCAACTCAGTGGTCCATTTTTGGTGTGACAATGCGGCAGTGGTGCACATTGTCAACACCCAGACGTGCAAATCCCCCAAGGTCATGGCACTGGTTTGTCAATTCTTTTTGAGAAGCCTACGCCTAAATGTGCTGTTCAGGGCCAGACATGTTCCAGGTATTAATAACGATATTGCTGATGCTTTATCCCGCCTGCAGATCCCCCGGTTCTGTGCCTTGCTCCGGAAGCAGAGGGATTCCACTCACCACTCCCGGCCGATATTTGGACGTTTGGCGAGGAGAGGTGAACCGGGCATGTCATTGGCACCTCACACGCGTAAGGCGTATCAACATGCTTTCATGCGATTTAGAACTTTTTGCAAGTAACTACAGTTACCTCAAGTCTGGTCAATATCAGTGGACCAGGTTTTACAATGCATGTTTATCTTCGCAGTCAGGGTTTGGCCCCCCGTATTATAGCCTTCAGGCTTTCGGCACTGGCATTTATGGCCGACGTGGGGGGGTTTCAATGACTGCGTGAGTTACTTCCGCATGCGTCGTGTTTTGGAGGGGTGAACGTGTCCACCGCCCAGACACGCATCACCCCAGATCACCAGAGTTTCTGACCCACCTTGCACGAGGCTGACATAACTTATGTTAGGATAGGTATGAAGTGGCTCTTGGTCACGCAGCTACCACGGTAGCCTTTTTTGGAGCACTCCGCATCAGTGAGTTGGTACCAGGGTTGGTACCATTGTGTAAGGCGGATGTGTCTCGTAGGGCACTGGAACTCGACGATGTCTATGTCACGCATGAGTGGGCTCAATTGGGGATACGGTCCTCAAAGGTTGTTCAACACAGCGTAGGCAGTGGAGTTAGACTGCTACGAGGTTTCATTGGAGACATCTGTCCGGTTGGTGCCCTACATGAATTTTTTGGCAGTGCCTGCTGCAGTTTTTCTGCCACCAGGATGGGTCTACCCTTGCCAAAGTAAAGTTACTGAGGGTGACCGGTGCCACGCTTCGTGGTGTGGGGCCCATTTTGGCACCCATTTATTTAGGTTAGGCATCGCGTTGATCGCGGCTACGTTTGGGGTACTCAGAGGCAGATATGTGTGTACGCGTAATTTCTTATATGTACGTCCCCTCACTGTATGAGTACCTAGTTATGCCCTTCACCTCTTCTCCTCTTTTACAGATCCTGTGTGTATCTGCACACCGGGGGCTGGTGGGCCGCAGCTATGTACACTGGGCAGCAGTATATGCTGCGGCGACAGAGATTGGACCCCGACTTGGGCTGTGTGCATCTGCACGTATGCAATGGCATTGTATGCGCGGCACAAGGGGGCGGGAACTGTGGCCATTCCTGATGTCCGTCAGGGATGCTGGACCACCCGATGTTCTTATGGGGCACCTCAGCGGCAATGATCTTATACGGATCACTGCTATTCCTAAACTGTCGAGGGGCAGTTACCTGGCGTTTTATATCATTATGGCTTACACATGGTTGCTATGGTCTAACATCGTGCCGAGACACCAATTTAGGGGAGACGTGGATCTCCGTGGTTCGGACTGTTCTGGCAGTCCGTGGACAGGGCTGTTGCTCAGTCCCTTGCTGAGCATGGCTGGGAGACAGCCATTGGAAACCTGCGGATAGGCTTACAAAAATTTTGCCGGTAGGCAGGAGATGGGGTCCACCTGTCGGCTGGAGGTATGTACCTCTTTCTGGGCGTGGTGCAAGCAGGCCTGGCGACCGAGCTAACGGTCTGGGGGGGGGCGGTGAGTCATCATGGACGCCTCCCCGTGTGGTGGGTAGCACTGGTAATGTAAAGATTTATGACCCTGAGGTATCCGGCAGGTTCGCAATTGACTGGCCAACACTTAGACAGGTACAGGGGTAATAGCTTTGGCCGGTCAACGACGAACCAGGCAAGGGGTGATGGCAGGAGCTTAACAGCCTGCATCACCTTGAGATTTAACGGATACACGTCATAGGGTGTGGTCAGTAGATAGTTTATTGACTCCGGTCAACAATTTGTTTGTGTCAACAAACAAATTGATACAAATAGTTACATGTAGCCAAATGCCGTTGGCATTTTGGGTGGAACCTTACCAGTGTTAGTGCGGCCTGCTTGCCTTAAAGAATTACAATTGGATGATTACACCAATTGAAAGTTATAATTCGGACTAGGGCATTATTCAATAAAAGTGGCCCGATGCCTTTATCCATATACCGGTGTCTGAGTCTTTCTTTGGGGGGTGCGCCTGCAATGAAAGCGCGTTGCCAAAATGGCCACCGCACTCTTTGCGGGCCCCCACCCCCACCCGGACTCAGACATCCGGGTGAGTTAGGGGGCGTGGCCACCCCTCTATAAAAGGGGTGGCCACGAGGCAGCCGAGCTGCCATTTTAGAATTGCGACGGAGAGGAGAAGTTTTCCCCTCTACCCCCTCCCTAGTGAACAGTGTGAATTTTTGGTCGCTTCGGGGCCGGGTGGGAATTTTTGGCCCGAACCTACAATTGGCACCTTGGTTCTGGCTTTTTTACCCATCGCACACTGTTGCTAGTGTTTGAGCAAAGGGGTTAGTTGACTTTGGTCACTTTGGCGGGTAGCACTGGTAAGGTAAAGATTTATGACCCAGAGGTATCTGGCAGGTTCGCAATTGACTGGCCAAATAGTTACATGTAGCCAATTGCCATTGGCATTTTGGGTGGAACCTTACCAGTGTTACTGCGGCCTGCTTTCCTTAAAGAATTACAATTGGATGATTACACCAATTGAAAGTTATAATTCGGACTAGGACATTATTCAATAAAAGTGGCCCGATGCCTTTATCCATATACCGGTATCTGAGTCTTTCTTTGGGGGGTGCGCCTGCAAAGACTGATATACCCAACTATCACACAAAGACCATTATCTTTAAAACAAACACATCCTTACATGTTATGTTTATGTTATGTTTATTTGACTTATACCCCGCCCTACTCAACACATGGCCGACTCAGGGCGGCTAACAACATATAAATGACCCCAGGGCAACCCAAGGGGCTTACATATATGATACAATGTTCAAAATACAATAATAAATACAATGTTTCAAGTAAATACAATAAAGCCCAAGGTCTAGTATTACAAATTACAATATAAGGTAAAACAATCCACAAAATGCAAAATATCAGCACCACATCAAAATAATGTATCAATAATTACAATAGAATCACAGGGAATGAAAACATCACATAATACCAACGTAAAATAATAATGCAAAACCCACAAAAACACCTGCCTTAGAGTCTTTTGAGGGGGGAGGGCGGGGCCCAGAAATGCCAGTACATATACACACATTGTCACCACCATCCCCTTATAGCAACACACTCTCAGTTATTCAACACCATCATTTTCTTGACCCCCCAAGAGTTTGCTAACAACCTCCCCAATCTCTTTGCTTCTGACATGCCCACCATTCTTACCAGGCACTACTCTTATTTATTTTTTTGTACACAGAAACACTTATTACAAAGTGGAAAACCAATTTGTTTATTTTTAAATTAATTTATCTTAAATATTTTGACCCACTTCTCTCCATAATATGACTCAAGGTGGCTTACAACATTAAAAATACAACTAAAAACAATGCATATTTCAATTATTAAAAAGAAACAAAACCACTGTCCATTATTAAAACTTATTAAATTAATTACACTTATTTAGTATTTTTTCATTCAACAAAGCAAGCCTACTAGGACAGTATTTTTTAGAAATAGGTAATTCCTACAACTTTTATGACATACCTAGAGATTCTTAGCACCCTATGCCCACTAAAGGGCTGCCAGGGACTGAAGACCAAGTTTATTTGACTTTCAGCCATGGAGATTATCAAATATTGTCCTGGGAACAATATAATGCAGTGGTCTTCCATTTGCCTTCCACATCACAGTGACACCTGTATCAAATCACGAGAAACAACATAAAGTATAGAATACTTCAACTTGCTATGCAAGGGAAGATTCTTGGGAAGAGGGGCCCTGGACCTAGTGGCTGAAGAACCTGAGATACTGGTGTGGAATGTCCTTGAAAGAATTGTTTCAAGGAGTTAAGAACAGGAAAACTTTTAACATGATGATAGCCAATATTCAGAACGGATATGGCAATTGAAGAAGAAGAACATAATTCTTAATTTAATTATTTTATGAGATTTAAGCTAAGAACCTGAACAGTATCCTCTGGAGAAGAAACAAAGGAGAGAAAAATCTGCATGCCAATAGCATATTTGTGACATTGCACCCTAAATCTCCATATGACTTCTCCTAGAAGCTTCATATACTTACTATACTTGAACTTAGATCCTCCCATGCTATGTAGCATATTGGACAGCAAGGGATCTCCAATGGTTCGATCTTGGGCCAGTACTTCAATACCCTCCCATGTCATTTTCAGGGTCTTTAAATCTGCCATTTAAGTTCTTTGCCATGTATTTTGAGGGTGTCCTCATTGTCATTTGACATTAGGAGGGGTCTAATTCATTGTCACCTTAGGCATCCTGTTTTTATCCATAACAGTTTCATTTTCAGCATTTTCCACCATTGCTGACCCAAGGCATGGATGAGAGAGGAGGAGTGTAAGGCATCAGTCTAGCAACCAGTCACTGTAAAAACTTTTTGGGGATTTAAGTCTTTGCCTTGTATCTCAACTAAGTTGCAAGGCATATTGTGCCTGTGTTGCTTTAAGATTTTTTCTGTGGAAGCACACGGGTGTTGTGGTGTTTCGAGATCTGTGGTCAGTGTATTTATGCCTGAACAAAGTCACAGCTCTCAGCTCTAATGTTCACTCTAGCTTCAATGCTCAACCTAGGCTACCAGGCTCAACATGCCGGAGCTCTGATGCCCAGCCTCTGCTTCAACGCTTCACTTTCTGCCAACAACCTGGACTAGGAATTCTGTGAGTCCAAGGACTGAATCTCCGCTCTGCTCCAAGGAAAGGCATTTGCCTGACTTGTCTGTTTGCTGCAAGGAAAGACTACTCGGGAGTAAGCTGTAAAGCTGTCTGACTCTACTTGAAGCCACAGCTTATTTTTGGACTGCTTCTAAGCTGTGTAGAGACTTGTACATATCTTTTGCACAAGTGTACAGATAGTTTCTCAGTGGAGTTAACTGAGAAACCCAAGAACCTATGTCTGCTTTCTATTAATGCACTGTTTATACTTCTGCACCACCTATTTTAGAGTAAACCTGTTTGAGTTGTTCACCAAAACCAAGACCTGTCTGCCTTTTTCATTCGCACAAGGAAGGGAGACATCTCCCCAGGTGCGAATCTTCTGCTCAGCCACTGTGCGCCATTCTGCTGTCCACTGCTCACCCCATGGACACTGTCAAAACTAAAACCACTACAGAAACAGCAGCTTCATGTAGATGTTAAAAAGCTTTGGAGAGAAAACAGAACCTTATAGAATCCTATACCTGAGGCCCAAATGGGTCAAGACAACACCCCCAAATTGTACCATCTGGCATTGTCCATCAAAGAAGTATCAGAACCACTGGAGCACCATGCCCCCAAGTCCTCAAACTCAATAGCCTTCCTACAAGGAAACCATAAATAATATTTGTTGTAATAAACCGTTTGAGATGATCATCCCATCCACCCCACATTTTACTTATCTGAAAGCAAACCAATCAGAGCGTAACATGCAAAATATGTAGCATTTATTTCAAACTACAAATCCAGGATTACAGTAATCTCATTTGCTATATTTTTCAGACTATTGCAACAATTGGGATTGTTTCAGATGTTAGATTTGTATAAAGAGTTAAAAATGCCGTGCAGCTTCTTGTACAATAGATAGTATTAAAACAATATTTAGATTTAGTGTTCAGCAATGACAGGAATGAAATCCTACATAAAACAGAATGAAAACTTCCCCCTGCTCCACTTATTATGGCTCATACATTGTCCTTGTCATTGGCAGCTAAGTGCATAGCTTGATCTCATAAAGAGATGTGCATATTGATTTTGCAGCTGAAGCTCCCTCTATTATACATTTCTCTATTGACATAATAAGGATTGCTTGTATTGATTGCTTACCCCATGAAGCAATGCCTAATTGCTACTCTGTTATGTAATGATGCCAAACATTTTCTTGAACAGGTGATGGGGCCATGTTTAACTACTCTGAGTCCTGTTCTTTGTAAATTTGCTAATAACCTCTTTAATCACTCTGACTCTGGACAGCATGGATCCTGAACCAGATGAAAATGATAAAATATAATTTACGAGTCATTTAATAAATTCAAAATATGCTAAATTAATTTCACCATTTCCTTTCCCATTGCCTGATCAGGATGCCAAATTTAACTTCCTGTGTTACAAGACCTTGAGAGAAGGATACCATATATCACCAGATTAGGCAAACCTAAATCCAATTAGGTTGGTACTTTATTTTGTAAATGGATAACAAAAATCAATGACATCATATAAGAAGTAAAATATTTGGGTCCCATTCTTAATAATGCAAGCAAGATCAGGCCTCCTATTTTGTAAAAAAAGAAAGGAAAAATAGCTTTTCATCGTTAACAACTTTAACTATCTGGCACTGATACTGTGTTCTGATTAATTAAAATTGCTGAATTACATCATGCTACATTTTCTCTGTGTGCCAAGACTCTTCATTTCCACCATGGTTATTTGTTACTGCTACTAGAACTGTGCAAACATTTTAGTAACAGGATCTTAAATTATATAAAAGCTGTCTAGGTTCAAAAACCCCTCAACTCTTTTCTTACAGCCACAGACTGTCAAATACTTCTTCCAAAACTATTCCATGAAAATATTCACAGCTTTTTATCTATTGATTTGTAAGTGACAAAAGGAGATTTATAATCAGTGCAAAGGCATTTAATTCACCAAATACATGGGCCCATAATTAATAATTTTAAGTGCCATGAAGTCAATTCTGACTTATGGTGATCCTTTCTACAAAGGGAAGACAAATAAAAGGATTATCAATCCTTCCCTCTGGGGGCATCCTGGGATTGCACAGTCTGGTTCTTCTAGGATCACCATTTCCCTGCCTGTCCTTTCCTGTGCTCAGACAAAGTGGCACTCAGAAAAGACGCAGGTGGCCACATGCTGCTTCCGCTTCCACCGCCGGTGCTGCCAGCATTGCCATCCTTGTCCCCTCCGCCTGGCTTGGCGTGTTCCCAATGCCGCTCAGTAGCAGGACGGATGTTGTAAGCACTCTTACAACATCGGCCCTGCTATGGAACAGCATTAGGGACATGCCAAGCCAGGCAGAGGGGGAAAGGATGGTGGTGGTGACAGTGGCAGGAGCAAGGGTGTGGGCCGGATGGAATGGTGCCATAGGCTAGATCTGGCCCACATACCATAGACTGAGAACCCCTGTTCTGGGATGTCAATAAGGAACTGAACTCCCACTCTTCAGCTTTTACTCACTGAGTAATCGAGCCAATTTGAGCATTTAATTAGTCATCCTAAATACTTATTTTTCACACTTCAAGATCCAGCAATAGAAACTTTAGGAGTTGTGCTCTGTCCATTGTCTTTTGTCCTAATCACTTCTGGACTGCATCCTAAATTGTAGGCAGGTGGGAAAGATTTGTTATGACAAAGCCAAGAACTGAATACTTAGAGATCTGAAGTGTTTAATCTTGCCTAATTAGTCCTCTGGAAGTAGTCATTGATTAATACAATGTTGGCAAAAGTGTTGCTGGACTTATTCCAAGTGGTCATAGGTGAATCAATCTGGGATATTTACAAATATCATTAAAAATATTCCATAATTGACATGGAATATACACATCCATTCATCCTTTAGTTCTGATATCACAGGATCTAACAGAAAAGGATCAAACATGGCTACATATGCAATGTTTGTATCAACACCTAAATAAATAAAAAATCTGCCAAGTGGGGAAAAGGTAATCCTACCATCCAGCTTCCTGCTGCTGCTTCTTGTTATTCTGCTAGTGGAACTCCAGCCTGAACAATGTACCATTTTGCTAGACTGGGACACTGAGCCAGCATGTCCCAACTAGGATATGAATCACTTACTGACACTCAGTAATAACAGACAACTGCAGAGGTGGGATCACTAGTAACAAATTCAGTACTGGAGGGGACTTCCACTTTGGGGGAGCCACATCAGGACAGTGCAAAGCTGAGGAACTGCACAGACAAACACAAATGCCAGGACCTAATGCTTACATGTTGGGTCAAAAATATAATGTGGAAACATGGTCTGGCCAGACATCCCACTACAGTAATGGAGTAGACAGTACAGCCAGCAACTCAACGTGAGTGTCAGGCGGTGGTTCACTAACTTGACTCCCTAAAGGGGCCAATGGCTACTGGTGGATTAGCCCCTTTAGGTGGGGTGGTGGTCCCCCTCAGTGGACGAAATGCCACTGGAAACCATCATATTGGGCCCAATGGCAAAATGAGCGGAGGAGGAACTCTGATTCCAAATGGTCATGGAGGTGGAAGAGGCCATGCCAGATGGACTGGCAGGTGAAAGCACACCTTGTGAATATCCTCAAGGCAGCAGCAGTCCATTGCAGTCCCAGTGTTGAATCCTAAATGTCTTATACTAAACATGATTATATATGAGTATTTATGGCATAACTAATTATTTCAAAATAATTATCTAAATATATTTCAAAACATGGTTTACATAAGAACATAAGAACAGCCTTGCTGGAACAGGCCACAGCCCATCCAGTCCAGCATTCTGTCTCACACAGTGGCTCACCATTTCCTTCAGGGTATTCCCAAGGAGATGCCTTCACCTGCTTAGGATTCCCTGGAAATGGCATTGAGAGATATCCTGCCTATCTCTCCAACCCGGAGGTTGTCCTTAGGTAGCCATAATTATAGCCATTGATAGCCTTGTCCTCCATGAACTTGTCTAATCCTTTCTTAAAGCTGTCAAGACTGACAGCTGTCACCACTTCTTCTGGCAGGGAGTTCCATAGACCAGTAATCCTCTGGGTGAAAAAGTACTTTCTCTTATTTGTTTGAGAACTAGTACCCAAAAGTTTCATGGAGTGTCCCCTAGTTTTAGTGTTATGCGATAGGGAAAACAGTTTTTCCTTATCTACTTTGTCCACACCGTGCATGATTTTATAAACTTCAATCAGGTCACCTCTTAGACGGCGTCGTTCAAGAGTGAAAAGGCCCAACCGTTGCAGCCTCAGATGGTAAGGAAGGTGTTCCAGACCCCTAATCATTCTGGTTGCCCTCCTCTGTACTTTCTCCAACTCCATAATATCCTTCTGGAGGTATGGCGACCAGAACTGTACACAATATTCCAGATGGGGCCTCACCATAGATTTATAAAGAGGCAAAATGACACTTGCTGACTTATTTTCTATACCCTTCCTAATGATCCCTAACATTGAGTTTGCTTTTTTCACTGCTGAGGCACACTGGGTTGACATCTTCATTGAGCTGTCCACCAGGACACCAAGGTCCCTTTCCTGGTTTGTCGCAGAGAGTTCAGACCCCATCAGTTTATAAATGTAATTGGGTTTTTTTGCCCCAACATGCATCACTCTGCACTTACTAGTGTTGAAGCTCATTTGCCACTGTTTTGCCCACTCACCCAGTGTCAAGAGATCCCTCTGGAGCTCCTCACAATCTCTCACAGTTTTCACTACCCTGTATAATTTAGTGTCGTCAGCAAATTTGGCTACCTTGCTTTTTACTCCTACCTCTAGATCATTTATGAAGAGGTTGAAAAGCAGGGGTCCCAGTACTGAACCTTGGGGGACCCCACTCTTTACTTCCCTCCACTTGGAGAAGTGTCCATTTAGTGCTACCCTCTGTTTCCTGTCCCTTAGCCAGTTGCTGATCCAGGACAAGACCTGTCCCTTTATTCCATGACTGGTAAGTTTATTCAAGAGCCTTTGGTGTGGGACCTTGTCAAAAGCCTTCTGAAAGTCCAGATAAACAATGTCAACTGGATCCCCCTTATCCACATGCTTGTTGACACTCTCAAAAAATTCCAACAGATTAGTGAGACATGATTTGCCCTTGTAAAAGCCATGTTGGCTCTCCTTTAGCAGCGCCTTCTCTTCTATGTACCTATTAATTCTATCTTTTAGTATGGTTTCCGTCACTTTACCTGGCACACATGTCAAACTGACAGGTCGGTAATTTCCTGGATCACCCCTGGATCCTTTTTTGAAGATTGGTGTTACATTCGCTACCTTCCAGTCATCAGGTACAAAGCCTGATTTGAGGGAAAGATTATATATTTTGGCTAGGAGATCAGCAATTTCATCTTTAAGTTCCCTGAGAACTCGTGGATGGATGCCATCTGGTCCTGGTGATTTGTTAGTGTTTAGCTTAACAAGACATGCAAGGACCTCCTCCCTGGTTATTTCTATCTTACTTAATTCTTCGGTTTCCCTCCCTACGAAGATAGGCTCTGTTTTGGGCATGTGGTCTCTGTCTTCTTCAGTGAATACTGAAGCAAAGAATTCATTGAGTCTCTCTGCAATCTCTGTTTCCTCTTTAATAACCCCTTGCCTTCCATTGTCATCTAATGGTCCAATGGCCTTCCTAGTTGGGTTCTTACTTCTAATGTACTTAAAGAAGTCTTTGTTATTTCTCTGAGTATTTTTAGCTATACGCTCCTCAAAGTCTTGCTTTGCTTTCCTGATTGTTGCCTTGCATTTGTTCTGCCAGAATTTATGTTTCTGCCTGCTGTCCTCATTTGGACAAGCCTTCCATCTTCTAAATGAGCTTTTCTTGCTCTTGATCACTTCCCGAACAGCTCCTGTAAGCCACATCGGAGTCCTCTTGGACCTGGCAGTGCCCTTTTTCCTTTTGGGTATGCATTCCAATTGGGCCTCTGTTATTGTTTTTATAAACAACCTCCATGCCTCTTGGAGTGTTTGGACTCTCTCAATTTTCCCTTTCAGTTTCTTTTTTACTAGTTTCCTCATCTTAGGGAAATTTCCTTTTTGAAAATTTAAGGTCTCTGTGTTAGATTTTATCAGTGACTTGCGGTCTATGATCACGTTAAACATAATTGAGTTGTGGTCACTGTTCCCTATTGGATCAGTCACATTAACATCTTGCACCAGATCCTGAGTATTACTCAGGATCAAGTCAAGGATTTTTGTACCTCTAGTTGGGTCTTCAACCATCTGTCCCAGGGAACAATCATTTAGCATATCTAGGAACTTTATCTCTTTATCATGTGCTGAACAACAGTTCACCCAGTCTATGTGAGGGTAATTGAAGTCCCCCATTATAACCAGGCTTCCCTTCCTGGATGCCTCCTTTACAACATTCTCCAACTGCCAGTCTCCCTCAAGAGTTTGGGTCGGAGGCCGATAGTATATGCCTACTGTTAGACCATCCTTGTGGCCTGGTACTCTTACCCACAGAGCTTCTAATGGTGACTCTAAATCACCTAGATATTCCAATTCATACGATTTTATCACTTCTTTGACATACAAGGCTACACCACCTCCTGTTTGCCCCTTCCTATCCTTCCTGTAAAGTTTGTAGCCTGGGATAACTGTATCCCATTGGTTATCATCCGTCCACCAGGTTTCAGTGATACCAATAATATCAATATTTTTATCTATTGCTAAGTATTCCAGCTCTCCTATTTTGTTCCGGAGGCTTCTGGCATTTGTATACAAGCATTTATATATGCTTTCCTGATACAGTCTTTTGAGTCCAGTTGCATTGTTAGACTGCCTCTTGCATCCTTCTGCTAGAGTGCTGGTGACTAGCTGCTTGCTCTGATCAGTAATTTTTGCATCCTCCTCACTACTCAAGTACACACTTTCCCGAACCGGATGCTGCCCAGCTCCTGTCGGCTTTCCCCCAGTTATCAGTTTAAAAGCTGCTCTGCAGCCCTTTTGATGTTGAGTGCCAGCAATCTGGTCCCATCATGGTTTAAATGCAACCCATCCCTCCTGAACAGATTTGGCTTGTCCCAAAATGTTCTCCAGTTCCTGACAAATCTGAAGCCCTCCTCTCGACACCACTGCCTCATCCACGCATTGAGGCTTCTGAGCTCTGCCTGCCTGGTAGGTCCTGCGCGAGGGACAGGCAGCACTTCTGAAAATGCTACCTTGGAAGTCCGGGACTTCAATCTTCTTCCTAACAACCTAAATTTGGCTTCCAGGACAGACCGCTTGGCCTTCCCAACATCATTGGTACCAACGTGTACCATGACAACTGGCTCTTCCCAGTTCTCTCTAACAATCTATCTAGATTTCTTGTGATGTCTGCAACTTTTGCACCTGGCAGGCAAGTCACCATACGGTTATCATGTGCATCACAAATCCATTTCTCTGTATTTCTAATTATTGAATCGCCTAGTACAAGGAGCCTCTCTCCTGCAATCTGTTCATCTACATGCACCTCATCAACCATATTAAGGGAGAGAACCTCAGTTTGTTCCTGTTGTTCATCTTCCTGGATCTCATCAAGTGTGATGAAGGAGAGATCATCAGGTGGAACCAGTTGTTCCTCTGTGTGTTCCTCATCATGTGTGATAAGGGAAAGAGCCTCAAATTTATTCTGTAATTTCAGACTCTCAGAGTGATCCCCTACTCTTCTCCTCCTTTGAGTCACATTCCTCCAAACATCTCCCTCCTGAGTTAGTGAAGGGCCTTCTCTTTCAGACAATGATTCAGGACTTGATATTGGATGAGTACCTTGCCCTAGCTTGTATTACAGGGACTTGTCTGAATGAATAGGGGATGATCACTGTCTCTCAGTTTTGTCCACCTGAGTTTCCTATGTAAGAGCTGTTGAGAATAAAAGGACAGGCAAGGAGGTTAACCTACAGTTGTCCATCATAATTCCATCTCCTTCCATGGTGCCCATCCCACAGTCTGCTTAATTTAACTATGATCTTTCAGACCATGAGTTAGGGACACAGTTGGTATATTTCCATTCCATTACTCTGTCTCCTTTCTAGAACTAGCTGAGATGATGCTGAGAAAGATACTGGAGTCTCACCTACCTATTGTGTTGGTGGAGTTCCTCTATCATGCTCAGACAAGCTTTTTCAAAGGTGGCACAGGACTTCATGTGATCCATGACAACCATGGGTCTGTGCTTCATGATGTTTGGCTCTGCTTGTGTTGCAGCACACATTCTAGACCTGGTTTTCCATAATAGGTGAGATGATGGTATGGAAAAACTATATGTAGTTCCATTATCATGTATAGCTCACAATTCACTGTATTCACTGGAATTTAGAATATTTGAAAATGTGGGTGTTCTATGAAGATACCATGTTTCCCTGAATATAAGACACTGTCTTATATTTTTAAAAAATTCCAAAATCAGCACAATGTCTTATTTTCGGGGATGTCTTATTTTTCCCAGCTGGAGGTGTGGTCTCCAGGTCCAGGCCAGAGGCCACGCGGCTGCAGAGGTAGTTGGCCTTCCTTCCCACCACAGCCCAGCTCCTCCTCACCCCTGGCTGGGGGTGTGGTCTTTGGGTCCGGGTGGCCCATGCCCGGCTCCGGGCCGTGGCCGCAGTGGTAGCTGGCTTTCCTTCCTGCCATGGCCCAGCTCCTCCTCACCCCCAGCTGGACCCAGAGACCACACCCCCAGCCGGGGGTGAGGAGGTGGGCCATGGGGGGGAGGAAGGCCAACTACTGCCGTGGCCACGTGGCCTCGACCGGAGCTGGGCGTGGGCCACCTGGACCCGGAGACCACACCCCCAGCCAGGGGTGAGGAGCTGGGCCGCGGCGGGAAGGAAGGCCAGCTACCACCGCGGCCGCGTAGCCTCAACCAGAGCTGGGCTTGGGCCGCCCAGACCCAGAGACCACACCCCCAGCCGGGGGTGAGGAGCTGGGCCATGGCGGGAAGGAAGGCCAGCTACCGCCACAGCCACGTAGCCTCCGTCCGGAGCCGGGCATGGGCTGCCCGGACCCGGAGACCACACCCCCAGCCGGGGGTGAGGAGCTGGGCCACAGCGGGAAGGAAAGCCAGATACTGCCGCAGCCGCATGGCCTCTGTCCGGAGTCGGGCAGAAGGTAAGGGGGTCTTATTTTCAGGTGGGGCCTTATATTTCAAAGGCAGGAGGAAAAAAGGGGGGGTGTCTTATTGTTGAGTACTACCTTAACCAACCTCAAAAAGATGGAAGGCACCCAGGAATCACACCAGTCTGTCAGCTCAAAAATATTCTTCCACTCCAGGCATGCATCCAATCTATAACTGTTATAGTTGTTATGCAAACTCCTACAACTATCAGGCAAATTCCAATAATTTACCATGCACACCAGTGCAAGCTTATACACAAAATATATTCACAGTTAAAAATTACTATAGTTGAACATCATGGTGTTAAAGCAGAAATATCAATTTTTCAGCTCCCATTCTCAGACCAAAAATACCTTTTTTTTCCATCTCAGAATGAAATTTCTCTGCAATGTATTTTTTTGAGAAATCCTGTAGAAAATATTGAGGGAATTTTTTCTAAGTTGTAGTTCCTTTTTAGACAGAGGAAGAGCCAAGATGGACAGGATTAATACCATTCCTGTGCAGAATAGCAATTTTTCCCCCCAGAATTCATGTCGAGTAAGCAGAGTTGCAAAGGATTGTCACAATTGATATCCTGAAATTGAGTCTTTCCTGCAGAGTATTCATCTGGAAGTGACAGATTTTTCTTTCTTGGGTTCCAATATCACTGTAGACAGTGACTGCAGCCATGGAATAGAATGACACACCTTCGGTGGAGGCAGGCTAAGGCAAACCTAAGTAAAGATTACCCTTGCTCAAAGGCCAGTTGTATCTGACTCTAGGGTGCAGTGCTCATCTCTGTTTCAAAGTCGAAGAGCCAGCTCTGTCTGCTAACGCAGACATTTCCATGGTCATGTGGCAGGCATGACTAGACACCAGAGCACATGGAATGCTGTTACCTTCCCACCGAAGTGGTTCCTGTTTATCTACTCGCAATTTCTTGCTTTCGAACTGCTAGGTTGGCAGGAGCTGGGACAAAGACAGGAGCTCATTCCGTCCTGCAGTACTTGGGAATCAAACTGCTGACCTTCTGCCTCCCAGTCAGCGTCTTATCCACTTGAACCACTGCAAACCTAAGCAGCACAATAAAAAATAGAGAAATAACCCTGCTGACAAAGGTCTGTGTAGTTAAAATGGTGGTCTTACCAGTAGTAATGTATGGCTATGAGAGCTGGACCATAACGAAAGCTGAGCACAGAAGAATAGATGTGGTCAAACTGTGGTGCTGGAGAAGACATTTGAGAGATCAAATTGGTCAACTTTAAAGAAAATGAACCTTTATGCTGCTTGGAAGGATAGATACTAAAGCTAAAACTCAAACTCAAACACTTTGGCCTCCTAATGAGAAGAGTAGACTCACTGAAGAAAGCCCATATGCTGGGAAAGATTGATGACAAAATGAGAAGGGGATGAAAGAGGATGAGATGGTTAAACAGTATCATTGATGCAGTTGACATGGTACTGGGTAGACTCTGAAGGATGGTAGCTAACAGAAGTCTGGTATTATGTGGTTCATGGGGTGACTGTGTGACTGAACAACAACAAATCTTTTTTTTAAAAAAACACCCTAAACATAGTCTGTTTTGTAATTAGTCTCTCTGAATTTTAGACTGTGTCCATGTAAATCCACATTTGTGTGTCACCCCAAATGTATCTCTGTCCAGCTCAGTGTCACTAAGGATCTCATTTTTTCCATTCCTTGAATTCTTCAGTCTCTGTTCTATATTGGATCACAGCCTTTTTGTTCTCATTTTTGCCACAATCTGCATGTTTTAAAAGTTTGGACTCGAATGAAAATGTGCTGAATATAAATCTCAGATGGCACAGATGTAAATCAAATCCCAAGTGGGTCGTGTAAATGCAGCATATTTTGAATTCATTCCAGCTGGGCTCATTTTCACTAGCACATTCTATGGTACCTGATTTTCAAACCCTCTTGGCTGTTTAATGCAAGTCATGTGAACTTTATAATGAAGTTGGGACTTCCTCTAACAGTCATGCTGTGCTAAAAAGATCAAAGTCCCAGATCAGCTAAAGCTATTTAAAGTTGGTGGCTTCAGGAAGTGTCTTCATCCTCACCCTGTTCTATTTATCACTTGTCTTTTGGATTGATTTTTTTCTTCACCACATAGACAGCAAGTCTACCTGGTGGTTTACTCTGAGCTATATTTATATAGCCGTTTATTTAAATCTGCCATGCTCATAAATTATTGCAACTCTGCTAGTACTGCTAATTAATTTTATTGTAAAATGGGACAATATAATTGTCAAGCCAAACTCATCTCATTTCAGTTTTCAATACACAGATGTTCACTTTTGTGTGTATTGCAGATCTCTAGAAATTGGCAAGATTTCTTGCACTATTTTGAATTCAAAGTGGGAAAGGAAACTTTCTTCAATAAATTAATCATTTGAGTTCTATTTATGTAAGATATCTATGGCACAATTTGTTTGTGGTTGGATTTTGTATGTGTGTTGTCAGCACGCTTATAGTCTCAAAGCAGTTCTGTTCGACAGGGTTCATTTATATCTATTGCTTATGCATTTCAGATCATCAAAAAGTTATCCTCTGGAACTCTAATTGCTAGAATCTATGAGCCACCACAACTGTACTGGCAAGAGTCTACAAAGTATCCCTTCCAAGTTCTGGTTCATTCTCTAATCAAGCTACCGTTTCATAAATATCTCTGAGGCGCCCCCAGTTCTGACTACAGATAAACTGCTATACCAGTTCCCTGCTTTTTTCCATAATTCAATATATAAAACTTGTTGCATGTGCCAACATTAATAGGGGTCTCAAGGAATGTTAGGTGTCTGAGAAGTAGTTTTTGCCATTATCACCTCATGGTGAAATTCTATGGCTAAGGATTTATTTGAGTCCACTAGCTCTCCTGTTACCAATGCTTGCATTCAAAGCATGGAGGAGCAGGATTCCACCATGTTACAGCAAAGCACACTCAGTGCATCCATACATCTTTCATGAGAAGAAAGGGGAAAAGAAAGTAACATCTGAAGCAACCAGTCAGTTTCTGAGAAGCTCTGCTGCATCCTAGTACTACTGATGCAGATACTAGGAGGCTGTACATCTGGTAGTGCCTTGGGGCAATTGGATATAATCTAAATCTGATCTATAATTATTTTCTGGTTGGAGCATCTTATGTCTTGGAGAGACATTGCTGCTGTCAAGATACAGTACAACCCCTACTTTTGAAAAAAGTACGTTCCGTAGGCTTTTGCTTAAATCGGTTTTTTATGTAACTCGATGGAAACCCATAGGAAAAATTATTCTTTTACTTAATTTGAAGCAAACCCATTGGAAAAATGAATTTTTATGTAAATTGAAGCAAACCCATAGGGAAATGAATTTTACGTGACTCAAAGCAAAACCATAGGAAATTGTATAAATCGGAACATGGTTTTAGCACGAAATCATTATGTAACTCTAATTTTATGTTACTCGAGGCATTTGTAAGTCGGAGTTTTACTGTACTAAGAAACTCAGAAATCCTACTGAATTATTATGCATGCCTTCTGGTTTCCAACCCATTGTAACATGCACTCTGTCCATGTGAAGAATGTTCAGAGAAGAAAATACTGTGGGGAAAATATGCTGACAGCTCAAGGGGAAAGATTTAAATAGTTACTTAAATTTTAAATAATGTAATGCAATTACATCCATCTTTTTTGTCACTATTCTTTCAACTATCTGAATTTTTTGCTGTTGGCATACTAGGGATCTGGAGATCAGGATTCAAATCTCACCTTGGCCATGGAAACTCACTGAAAGAGTGGAACCAGTGAAACTACTCCTTAAATACCTTGTGACAAAGCTGTATGCTATCAATTTTGGCTTATGACAACCTTTTCCAGGGTTTACTAGGTAGAGATAATACACAAAAAATGGTTTGCCATTCCCTTCCTCGGGGGGGGGGGGAACCTTGGAACTCCACAGCTTGCTCAAGGCCAAACAAGCTGCTCCTCTTTTCTGAGAGGACAGTGGGGAATTGAACTGCCAAACTCTGACTCCACAGCCAGATACCTAAACCACTGAGCTATCCAGCCAGCCAAATATCTTGCTTGTCTTGCCACATTCTTTTGTGACAGGCCAAATAGCATTCCGGTGCACTCTGGTGTTGAGGCATGCCTGCCACATGTCCATGGAAACGTCTGCAGCCGCAGACAGCACTGGCTCTTTGGCTATAAACAGAGATCAGCACTGATCCCTAGAGTCAGATGACAGGTTTTCGAGCAAGGACGACCTTTACCTAAGTAGCATTCAAGATAGGACACATGCAAAAAAAGTATATTTTGGCCTAATATTAATTTACTACGAGTATATATAGCAAAAGCTAAAGACTCCTACTCCTAAGAATAAAGGTATTTTTAGACCTATGGGTCATTGCTTGGCTTCTCTTTAGTATGAAATTCTATAAACAAATCAACTAATAAAACAGCATCCCAGTTGTTATACTACAGCAATGAAGAAATTTTCACAGCAATTTCCATATAACTGCAGGAATGCTCTCTCAGACACCCCTCCTTCTGGAAAAAGGAATCACTAATCTTCAGCTCAGTGGCTGCTTTAGTGTCTGTTACACTGCAATCAATAGGGCCTGTAGTAGAAGATGAGGTTCTGGCCAAAAAGAGGAAGTTGTTTTATTATGGTTTAAGCAGCTTGTTATAAATTGGAAGCCATCTAATTTGTTTTCTCTGTTTCTACAATTGCACACATATCATTTCCCAACTGCACATGTTGGTCTGTCTTCATGCTGAAAACATGTTTTTTTTTAGCTCAAGGTTTGTTTGAATCTTGTATCATTACCATAATTAAAAACCAATACTCTGTAGTTGTTATGTATGTTAACTGTGTTTTCTGACAGGAGCGGAATGTATCTTTCCTCATGTATCTATTCTTATGCAAATAAGTGGATCAAAAATGTGCACACTCTGTTAGCCAATGGGCTTGTTGTATTATTGTTACTGTTACTGTTTTTTTTTGTTGTTGTTCAGTCGCACAGTCAGTTCCGACCCTTTGCGACCCTATGGACCATTGTTCTCCAGGCACCTCTGTCCTCCACCATCCCCCTCAGCCCTCCCAGCTCCGTGCCTAGATGTGTCTACAATGCCATCTAGCCATCTCATCCTTGGCCTTCCCCTTCTTCTTTTGCCCTCCACCTTTCCCAACATCAATGCCTTCTCAAGTGAATCCTCCCTTCTCATTTGATGTCCAAAGTACTTTAGCTTCATCTTTACTATTTGACCTTCCAATGAGCAGTCAGGGTTAATTTCTTCTAAGATTGACCTATTTGTTCTCCTCGCTGTCCACGGGACTCTCAAAACCCTCCTCCAACACCACATTTCAAAGGCATCTATTCTTCTGCGTTCAGCCTTCCTAATTGTCCAGCTCTCACATCCATACATTACCACTGGGAAAACCATTGCTTTGACTATTCTAATTTTTGTTTGCAATGTGATGTCTCTGCTTTTCACTATGTTCCCCAGGTTTCTCATTGCTTGTCTCCCAAGAATCAGTCGCCTTTTTATTTCATGGCTACAATCCCCATCTGCAGTGATCTTTGATCCTAAGAAAGTAAAATCTGTCACTGCTTCTACTTCTTCCCCGTCTATTTTCCAGGAACTGATTGGGCCTGTTGCCATTATCTTGGTTTTCTTGATATTGAGTCTCAAGCCAGCTTTTGCACTCTCCTCCTTCAGCCCAATCAAGAGATTCTTTAGGTCTTCCTCACTTTCTGCCATTAGGGTGGTATCGTCTGCATATCTCAGATTATTGATGTTTCTCCCAGCTATTTTGATCCCATATTGTGATTCCTCCATCCCTGCACTGCGCATTATGTGCTCTGTGTATAGGTTGAATAAGCATGGTGACAAAATGCAGCCTTGTCTTACTCCTTTTCCTATTCCAAACCACTCTGTCATTCCATGTTCTGTCCTAACTGTTGCTTCTTGGTTCATGTACAGATTTCTCAGGAGGCATATGAGGTGCTCTGGTATTCCCATCTCTTTAATTACTTGCCACATCTTGTTGTGGTCCACACAGTCAAATGCCTTGGTGTAGTCAATAAAACAAAAGTAAACTTGTTTCTGGTATTCCTTTGTTTTCTCCATGATCCAGCGTATGTTGGCAATGTGGTCTCTAGTCCCCCTGCCTCTTCTGAAACCAGCCTGCACCTCTGGTAATTCTCTCTCCACATGTTGCTGAAGTCTATCCTGTATTATCTTAAGCATCACCTTGCTGGCATGTGGGATGAGCACGATTGTTCGATAATTTGAACATTCTTTGGCATTGCCCTTTTTTGGGATTGGGACGTATACTGATCTTTTCCAATCCTGTGGCCACTGTTTTGTTTTCCAAATCTGCTGGCATATTGAATGCAGTAATTTGATGCCATCATCTTTTAGCGCTTTGAAAAATTCAACTGGGATACCATCATCTCCACTAGCTTTGTTGTTTGCAGTGCTCTTTAGGGCCTTTATGACTTCGCTCTCCAGGATGTCTGGCTCAAGTTCAATTTCTTCATCATTGTGATTAACAGGAGTGTTGAGGTCCTTTTTGTAAAGTTCCTCTGTACTCTTTCCACCTTTTCTTAATTTCTTCTGCATCAGCTAGCTCCTTTCCATCTTTGTCCCTTATCATGGTCATTTTTGCTTTAAATGTTCCCTTGATTTCCCCAATTTTTTTGAAAAAATCTCTGGTTCTGCTTCTTTTGTTGTTTTCCTCCATTTCCTTGCACTGTTCTTTTAGGTAGTTTTCCTTATCTCTCCTTGCTTTGCTTTGGAATTCTCTGTTCAAATGATTGTATTTTTTCCTTTCTCCTTTGACTTTTGCATTCCTTCTTTCCTCTGCTATTTTAAGAGCCTTATCAGACAACCACTTTGCTTTCTTACTCTTCTTTTCTTTTGGTATGGTTTTCTTTGCTGCTTCCTGCATGATGTATTTCCGTCCATAATTATTCTGGTACTCTGTCTACCGAGTCTAAGCCATTAAATCTGTTCATCACCTCCACCGTGTATTCTTTAGGGATGCTGTCTAGGTGATATCTTTCTGGTCTCCGTGTTTTCCCTATTTTCTTTAGTCTAAGCCTGAATTTTGCTATCAGTAGGTTGTGATCTGAGCCACAGTCTGTTCCAGGTCTTGTTTTTGCTGACTGTATGGAGGTTCTCCATCTTTGGCTGCAGAGTATGTAGTCAATTTGGTTTCGGTGTTGTCCATCTGGTGATGTCCATGTGTAAAGTCGCCTCTTGTGTTGCTGGAAGAGAGTGTTTGCTATGACCAGTGCGTTCTCTTGGCAGAACTCTATCAATCTTTGCCCTGCTTCATTCTGTACTCCAAAACCAAATTTGCCTGTTATTCCCTCCACTTTTTGATTTCCTACTTTGGCATTCCAGTCTCCTAATATAATTTGGACATCATTTCTTGGTGTCTGTTCTATGAGGTGTTGTAAGTCCTCATAGAACTGGTCCATTGTGGCTTCATCTGCACCAGTGGTTGGTGCGTGTATTTGGATCACAGTGACATTGAAAGGTTTGCCTTGAATTCTGACTGACATCATTCTGTCATTTTTAAGGTTGTATCCCATTACTGCTTTTCTCACTCTTTTATTGACAATTATGGCTACTCCATTTCTTCTAAGGTTTTCTTGCCCACAGTAGTAGATATGATGGTTTCCAGAGCTGAATTCACCCATCCCTGTCCATTTGAGCTCACTGATGCCTAAGATGTCAATGCTTATTCTTTCCATCTCATTTTTTACCACTTCCAGTTTACCTTGGTTCATTGATCTCACATTCCATGTCCCTATGCAGTATTGTTCCTTGCAGCATTGCATTTCCCCTCCCCCTTTCCTGTCCCTCCCCTTCCTCCACTCTGTGGTGTTAAGCATCCTGTATCACCTAGCCTGCCCCTTTGTTTTGCCTTTTGTTTTGGTCCATAGGGTTCTCTTGGCAAGCTTTGTGGCGTGGTTTGCCGGTGTCTATGCCATTTTTCCCTCCTCATCATTTTATCACAGTTTTTAAAGTTTAAAACATTTTAGACAACATATTATCATGCATATTATCACACTTTAAACACAGTCTCTATGTCAGTTTCTATATTAAGTCTTCTACATTTGCATATCAGGTACTTATCCTTTGCCTGGGACTCTCCCAGAGTCTCTCCCCCTGCTTTTCCTCCTCTGCCCTCTTCCCTTCTGTCAAATGGTCTTCTCCTGGCCCTTCCGCCACTCAACCGGCTCTCCTCCTCCTCCTCCTCACCCCCCCCGGCTGGGGGTGGTTGCCCGGCAGCGGCGGCGACTGGCCCTTCCGCCGCTCGGCCGGACAGCTGGCTGGCTCTCCTCCTCTTCCTCACCCCCCGGCTGGGGGTGGTTGCCCGGTGGCGGTGGCGACTGGCCCTTCCGCCGCTCGGCCGGCCGGCTGGCTCTCCTCCTCTTCCTCACCCCCCAGCTGGGGGTGGTAGCCCGGCGGCTGCGGCGACTGGCCCTTCCGCCGCTCAGCCGGCTGGCTGGCTCTCCTCCTCTTCCTCACCCCCTGGCTGGGGGTGGTTGCCCGGTGGCGGTGGCGACTGGCCCTTCCGCCGCTCGGCCGGCCGGCTGGCTCTCCTCCTCTTCCTCACCCCCCAGCTGGGGGTGGTTGCCCGGCGGCTGCGGCGACTGGCCCTTCCGCCGCTCAGCCGGCTGGCTGGCTCTCCTCCTCTTCCTCACCCCCCGGCTGGGGGTGGTTGCCCGGTGGCGGCGGCGGCTGGCCCTTCCACTGCTCGGCCGGCTGGCCAGCTGCCTCTCCTCCTCTTCCTCACCCCCCGGCTGGTGGTGGTTGCCCGGCAGCAGCGGCGGCTGGCCCTTCTGCCGCTCAGCCAGCTGGCTGGCTCTCCTCCTCCTCCTCAACCCCCGGCTGAGGGTGGTTGCCCGGCGGCGGCGGCGACTGGCCCTTCTGCCGCTCGGCTGGCTGGCTGGCTCTCCTGCTATTCTTCACCCCCTGGCTGGGGGTGGTTGCCCGGTGGCGGCGGCGGTGACTGGCCCTTCCGCCGCTCGGCTGGCCGGCTGGCTGGCTGGCTCTCCTCCTCTTCTTCACCCCCTGGCTGGGGGTGGTTGCCCGGCGGCGGCGGCGGTGACTGGCCCTTCCGCCGCTCGGCCGGACAGCTGGCTGGCTCTCCTCCTCTTCCTCACCCCCCGGCTGGGGGTGGTTGCCCGGTGGCGGTGGCGACTGGCCCTTCCGCCGCTCGGCCGGCCGGCTGGCTCTCCTCCTCTTCCTCACCCCCCAGCTGGGGGTGGTTGCCCAGCGGCGGCGGCGACTGGCCCTTCCGCCGCTCGGCCGGCTGGCTGGCTCTCCTCCTCCTCCTCACCCCCCGGCTGGGGGTGGTTGCCCGGCGGCGGTGGCAACTGGCCCTTCCGCCGCTCGGCCGGCTGGCTGGCTCTCCTCCTCCTCCTCACCCCCGGCTGGGGGTGGTTGCCCGGCGGCTACGGCGACTGGCCCTTCCGCCGCTCGGCCGGCTGGCTCTCCTCCTCTTCCTCACCCCCGGCTGGGGGTAGTGTATATAAGTCCGAGTTTTGCCCCATCCAAACTGTGTTCAGACCCCACTATTAAAGAGCTGAATTTCACTACTTCACTCGTCTGCTTCTTCATTCCCTGAACACGAAAGTAGTCATTAAGAATATTGAACTAGGGCAAAATAGACATTATATTAACACCCAGCCATGAAGTTCACTGGGTAACCACAGGCTATTCACATCTCTCAGTCTGATATACTTTACAGTGTTGTTATCAGGATTAAGTGGAGTGGACAGCAACCACATAATTCACATTGAGTTCGTTGGATGTAAAAGTGTGAGGACCCCCTGTGAATCTGTCAGTTTTGCTTTCTTCCATGTAAATATTTAAAATACTATTTTTTCCATTTTACAAAGAAAGTTTTAAAATTTCTTCAAATATCATTTATCTGCAGCACCTAAATTCAGTATGAGAAATCCCTCTGGTGCATCTAGCAGGATGTCTGCCCCTCAACTTGACCTCCTTGGAAGACATGATGGAAGCTGCATCACCCAGGCCCCAGATGGACACAAACAAGAAAAGCTAACACCAAGCTGAAGAGAGAAGGTGGTAGAAGATAAGGACCAGTTTCAGCTTCAGCTGGTGGGAAACTGTCAGGAGGGGAAGGAGGAATAGGACGGGGAGTCCAATTTGTGTGACACAAATAGATCTGGGGAAGAAATGTAGGGTAAAGTTGAGAAAGAACTAGAGCCCTTATTTTGTCTCCAGTGGTGTAGATTGCTCGCTGATCCAGAACCCTGAACAGGACTGTGATTGGTGGCCTGTTGTGTATTAAGATTGGTTATGCTACGGCGTGCCTTGCAAAAAAGGCGCCATTATTGTTAAAGCTGATTTGTCAATGTTTTCCTGCTTCTTCGGAAGCCAGGGTAAATGTAACAATTCTGTTCTGTATAAAAGCTAGTGTCCCTGCACCCTTTCCCCTGTTCTTTTGCTCCTTGCAATAAGCCATGTTGTTGTTTGAACCAGCTCTGTCCGAGTAGTTACTCTCTTGGTTTGTACACAACATGGCCTTAGTGGAAGAAGGGACTGGACACAGCATAGGAGCACCCTCTTTTAATCTGTTGGCCACATTGACTTGAACTGACTACTCACAGAGACCTTAGTGTTTGGCAGGTATCCAAACCCACCTAATGGAAGTGAGGAAGGTGCAAATGGCAAAAAACACCACAAGGACTAAGAAACAACTGAAGGGACTAAGTAGGTACAGACACCATTAACTAGTTGGCTATGTAAGCCATAAGAACATAAGAACATAAGAAAAGCCTTGCTGGAACAGGCCACAGCCCATCCAGTCCAGCATTCTGTCTCACACAGTGGCTCACCATTTCCTTCAGGGTATTCCCAAGGAGATGCCTTCACCTGCTTAGGATTCCCTGGAAATGGCATTGAGAGCTATCCTGCCTCTCTCTCCAACCCCAAGGTTGTCCTTAGGTAGCCATAATTATAGCCATTGATACACTTGCCCTCCATGAACTTGTCTAATCCTTTCTTAAAGCTGTCAAGACTGACAGCTGTCACCACTTCTTCTGGCAGGGAGTTCCATAGACCAGTAATCCTCCAGGTGAAAAAGTACTTTCTCTTGTTTGAGAACTAGTACCCAAAAGTTTCATCGAGTGTCCCCTAGTTCTAGTGTTGTGCGATAGGGAAAACAGTTTTTCCTTATCTACTTTGTCCACACCGTGCATGATTTTATAAACTTCAATCAGGTCACCTCTTAGACGCTGTTGTTCATGAAGGGCATGATGTAGCTCCAAACTATCTTGAAGTCTCAACATTACTTTAAGCAACCTGACCCCAGTGATAGCGACACAGGACCAGACAGAAACTGTACTTTCAGGGAGGCTAATTGGGGCTACTGAGCCCCAGAGCACTAGTGTGATAGTATAAGAATGGCTCCCTCCTTTCCTTGCACTGTATCATATTCCCCAACTTAATAAAGTCAACTTCAAGCAGTTCTGGTGTTTGGAGTTTATGGAAATAATGGCTGAGGAGGGCTTGCCTTGGGTGAGGATGGTCATTCTCACACTCATTTTGTTATGTTATTTTTAAGATAAGGAACCTATAAGGGCAAAATGCTTGGCAACCTCAACTCTACAATTAAGGCTGATCTCAGAAGATTTCAAATCTGGACTTTCAAGAGCTGAACATTCAAAGCCATCTGCCTTAGATGCATAAATTTTTAATTTAACTTCCTTTGACATTCGAGATCATTAACATTTAACATTCTTGCTTCTTAATAAGAATTCTGAAGGTATGGGAAAGGTCTTGTCGGGAAAAAATCAAAATAAAATAAAAGGCTTGCCGTTCCAAGAGAAGATCTGTTATAGGATCCTAGGACAAGAGACATAGTGATCTAAATCAATTGGCCTAAATCAATGGTCCTTTTTCTCAAGTATCCAGAGAGATTTCTATCTGGTCCTTTTTTTTTTGTTTATTTGTTTGCATCTAAAGCAAGCAGGGAATCAAATCAAGATATTAGGGGGAGAGGGGAATAGTGGGAAACACATTTTCAGCCAGTTCAAAGTAACCTGCCTATTATTCTGACATATATAGTTATATATGGGAGTACCTCCCATGACATCTACTTGTTTAAAGAAACATGGGGGGGGGATGGCATAGGTTTCTTTACTGATCCAGAATGTGAAAAATCTGCAAGGCAATACCTTTGGTCATATGTTTCAGTTATCACAATTTCAAAATCTGATCATAATTCTTTGTGGTTTAAGAGGAATGGCCTGAATAATAACTAGCATTAATTTTATTTTTCTTGAATTCATTTCTCTAACCACCTTGTAATATCTCAGTTAGCTGGCTTTTAAACAGAACAGTTCTGAGAAACATCTCAGGACAGTTAGATATTTTATTATTTTGATCGGTATTGATGTTAATCCTTTTCCTTCCTTCCAGGTTGGATAACTGTGGTTAAAAAGGCTGGGGGTGGGAAGTGGAGAAGAGAGTCTGACATGAGAGCAAGGTTGTACCTGTGCAGGTAATAATCAGAAGTAGACCAACTGAGTCAGTCTACTACAGTAGGCTGGAACATTTGTCAGCATGTTCCATATGGATAAACTGCAGGTGCAGCCCTGACTGCTTCATGTGGATTGTCGCTCATGCCTGGCTAAGCACAATAGCTGAAAATAGCCTGTGCAATATTGATAATCCAGCTTTTCAGAGGAGGATAAAAAGATTGTGTTTCACAAACCTGGAATCTGCTTTTTCTGTCCCTGTTCATGTTCTTGAATGTGCACCTTCCATTTGATCACCACCTCACAATACAACTGACAGTACAGAAAACTAGCAAAAAACATAAGCCTTGAACAATGCTCAATACATTTAGTACTACTTTGCTCTGCTGTACAAATGCTGAAATGTAGCTGTTAGATTCATTTGAAATGAAGCAAAAACCAGAAATAAGTCCAATTACTCATATTTTACAGCTGCATAAGCTGTAGACAAAATACAATGCTACTTTCCCTGCTTTGAGAGGCACTCAATTGTTGTTTAACTGAAAAAAATGGAGATAATTTTTATGGAGGCAAACAGATAAAGGGAACATGTGAGCAACATGAAAAACTAAAGGAAATTGTATTATGTAAGAGGCTATTGTTAACACCATCTTACAAATGCAGTATAAATACAAGAAGGTTGTTCCATTTTTATCACCAAGATCTTGGAAAGCTATTTTGACATACAATATTTCATCACTTGAAAGCAAATGTTGGAGGCCAGCATTTTGAAGAGAAACGCTCCCCTGCTTCAGCCATCAATTGCTCCCCAGTAGATATACTGTTTTCATCCAATGCATGATATTCTTAATAGAGGGTAATTTATTAGAAACGTATTTTGAGTCACTCCCCAGCCTCTTCCTATTGCATTCCACTGAAGTGATTATAGAAGAAATGAACAATTATAGCAAAACAGGTTCAGGAAAATATTTGTTTGTTTGTTTATTTATTTCAAAAGTAAAGTAACAGATCATTTATGGTGGGTAATTTAAGGCAGACAGCAATCCTACATGCAATTGCCTGTAAAAAAACTCCTCTTATACAAACAAAAAATTAATAAAAATCTAGAAAAATAAAACATTGTCCATACAGTCTATCACTATTTTAAAATGGAATTAAAACCAATAGCATGTGAAGGCGATTAGAAGTAAACATAATATGATGCTGATTATTGGTATACTTGGAGTACATTGGAACACTATTTTTCTTATTTATTCTAAGCTGAATAAAATTTATTTTACCTTTGTGGGACTTAATTTCATGCATATGTGTTGAGTGTTTGCCTGAACTCTCAGTGGCTAAAACTGGGCTATAATATCCCTGTTCATTCCAACTCCCCATATGGAGGAACATGTATATATAAAGTTCAGTTCATCATTCAAAAGAGTGTCAGTGGAATTCATTGGAATTTGCTCCTCAGAATGGCAAGGTTGAAATTGAATGGAGAGGAGGAAGGCCTCCATTTTTAGTTCTCCCAACTTAAGGTAAATTCCTGAACAAGTTCAATATAAGTAAGATTCTGAAACTCACAAGCGAAAATCTTGGTGGCTCTTTGCTTTCTGCAAAAATAAAAATAGATTGTGTTCTACATGAAACTAACAAAAATATCAGCATATGAAAAATGGGTTGGAAGAGGAGATCAGTTTAAAAATCCAGAACTATTACATCATTTATCAGATCACCCCCAGTGATCTTCTTTCTCAAGACATGTTACCTATTTCCATCATTCTACCAATCCAGGAATCTCAGCATAACCTTTGTTTGACTGTGATCAAGAATTGACCTTACTCTAGTGCAGTGTACAAACTCAGCTCCTATATCTCCCAACTGCACATAGCTGGAAAGACACAACTGTGCCTATGGAAAAAAGAATGAAAGGACAACTGAGGCAAAAGCACAGAAACATGTCAGAATCTCAGATGAGAAGTAACACTCAATCAGCTTCTTTACTGCAGTGATATGAGATCTCAGAATGGTTTTCTTTTTTGGATCTGAGACTGGGAGGCTGAAATATAAAGCCAGTCTCTGCTAGCCAAATGAGGTTTTATTTTTCCTTATGTGTATTCAAAGCAAAACAAAATTTGCCCAGCACATTAGTAAATGCAAGTTATTTACAGCATGATGGTGAGCTAACTTCCTCTTCAGATGGGGGCTGAAAGAAATTGAAAAACTGAAGCCTAAACAAAGCAATGCATATTGTCTTGGCCTTTAAACAGAAGGAATGGAACCAAGAAGGAAGATTAAGTGTGTGGAAGGAACAAAAATTGATTAAAAATGAGGGAGGGCAGACAAAAGACTAGCCAAACTAATTAAAAATGGTGAAAACAAGACAGTGCACATCTGCGCAAGAATCCTGAGGGACAAGTAGAATGAAGGAAAGTGATTGGCCCAGTATCACCCTGCAAGGATGATGACTGATTTATCATTTGATTGATTGATTATTTGAATGACGGCTTTAATGATTTCTTGGATAAGTGGTTCAATCCGTAATTATTTTTGTTACCAAGTTTATTGTATCTCTGTACAATCAAGTAGGCAGTCTGAATGAGGCACTATATTGTACAGTCATAGCTAGGAATTTCTCTAAGGAGGCACGGCTATGGGGAATATTAGCATAAGTTCCTACACTTTTAAATTAATCACTATACCGAAAAAGAAAGAAAAACAGATACATGTTTACTTGTAAGCAAACTCCAATAATAACTAGAAAAGTGCAGTGGACCTCTAATGCCATCTTTCCCAAAATGAAGATGCAAAAATTGGTAAGCAACCTACCCTTTACATTGCCAGTGAACCTGATACAGAATGATTTTATTCCTGACCACAGAATCTTTCTAGCAATTGTACAAAAGCCTGCACACAACAGGATTGCATCACCACAAAAAAGAAGAAAGGTGAAGTTGAGAGGGAAGAAAATACAGACCATAGTGCACTAATTCTGACCTTGCCAATCAAATCCCACACAAGAAGAATATAGATATTCATCCACAGTCACAGACACATCCTTAATGCTTGTAGTAAACTATTGAGTAAACTAAGTCGGGTAGGATAGAAAATTCTCAAATTCAAAGCCAAGCCAACAGGAACGAATTTTTTTTTTTTACTACTTAACGGCTGACAGATCAGCTGCAAGGTCACATATACTGTGTGTTGGCCTCAGACAGAGCCTTCTGTAGTGCCTCCATGGTTGGAGTGTTGTGGGTGGGGGGGACATCTCAGCTTTCTATCCTTCCAAGGTCAGTAAAATGAATACACAGTATGATGGGGGCAAAATGCTAATTACTCTGTGAATTGCTCAGAGAGTGCACTAAGCACTATGGGGTGGTATATAAGTGTAAGTAAGTGCAAGTGCACTTATATTGTGATTGCGACTGTGACTGCGATTGTGATATTAGGCTTAATTGTGGTGGTCAACTGCTATTCACATTCACTTTTTGCATCAGAAACACAATCTTTTTTGATTTCCATTTCCCTAGTTCCAATTGCTAGGCATCTTTAAAGAAAAAACTTTTTAACTTAACAAGTGCCAAATGGAATATGAGAAATGAATGGGGGTGTTGTTCTACACTGTGGGTGACCAGTGGCCCTTTGCTCCATCCTTATGTAAAGGATAAAGATCTCCCTTGCTCAAGGGCTTGGTGCTCATATCTGTTTATATCTGCATCGGCAGTTGTTTCCGTGGTCATATGGCAGGCATGACTACACAGTGGAGTGAACGGAACACTATTTACCTTCCCATCAAAGTGGTACCTATTTATCTACTTGCAATATCTGGATTTCAGACTGCTAGGTTGGCAGGATCTGGGACAGACTATGGGAGCTCTCTCCATTGCACAATACTCAAGTCTCGAACTGCTGACCTGCTGACCTTCTAGTTGTCACGTTCAGTGTCTTAACCTTCCATTCTTAGTCACACCATCCTTAGTCACTCCAAAATTGCATACATGCCTTGGAATGGGTCCAGTTTTTCATGTTTGTAAGGAGACAGCACACTTTTCCAGTTATGATTAGTTGCATAATTATGTGACCATAAGCAAAAATAGCTCATTGCTTAGTTCTACTTCATTTCTTGAAGAATTCCTAGTTACATATTGAGGCACCTTTCTGAAATGATAATGTCCTCTCAACAGTCTGTTATATCCAACCAAGCATGCTCAATTAAAAGTACTGTATAACAGTTTTGAGAAGTATCAAAAAGCACTTATATGAAGTTACTTTTTTCTTTTTAAGGATTGCATATTCCTCAGCACAAAATACCATATCTGCTCTTTTAGGTTTTATATTTATTGTACATATTTTCTACTATAGTGTTCTATAACAGAGTAATGTGGAATTGAATGCAAATGAAGCTAAGGGTTCAAAAAGGAATTCATAGTTCAAAAAACCTTTTCCTAGGTTTATGCAAGGCAGTGATCAAATTGTATTTGTTCTTATTGGTATCACTAGGTGTTCAGTGAAATGTGAAAATATATTCATGAAAAATTACATTTTAATGCATTCGGTTTGCTGAAGAAAAATCCCAATCAGGTGATGTTCCTATTCTTATTAATTTTACTGTTGATATGAGAGAAGGGAAAGAAAATAAATGCACTGAAATAATGTCAAGACTTCTATCATGTTATTTATATGGTGCCTTGCAAATGTGATACTCAGCAGATTTTTATTCAGAGAAAATGGGGAAACACATTTTTGAATTTAGAAATGCTTAAGGTCAAGAATTCTTGTGAGAAGAGACTTAATGTATTATCTTAAATGTAAGGCCTTGACAGCATATTTTTATTACACATATTCATTAACATATTTATATTTCTAACGACTGAATAACTAAAAGCAGAATGGAACCACAGATCTATTAGTTCAGCAAAGAAAATATTTATAGAGATGTACAATGACCATTGAGTGTAGGGCATTAATGTCACATAACATTGTAAAGCTGCATCTATTTTTTTTCTGACTGGAGAGAAGAAACCAGGCACAATGGATTTTTCATATCTGAAAGACTTAAACCAATTAGTAAACAGTATAATCTTATATTTGTCTACATATGTATGTAAGGGCCATTGACTTCATTTTACCTCCAGGTATGTATTAACAGGATTTCAGCATAATTCTGGTATTTCATATTTCGGAATCTCATGCCAATGCTCTGGCAACTCATAATTGAAGGAGGAGTCCACCCTGAAATGTAGATGTGTATAAGTTGTCCCCAGGTCAGTGAAAGAGTTAACTTTGCTTTTGACTGCTCCAAACCAGTCTGCTTTTAATGCTATTAAACCTTAATCATTTCCTGTGGCAAGGAACAAACACACTGTTGAAATTTTAGGTGCAAATCAAGATTCTACAAAGCAATTTAAAAAAATAGAGACAGATCAATTTTTATAACATTGAAATTTGCATTTATGCAAATACTAAATTGGGGACAGTTGTAGAAGATAGTCTACTCTTGTTCTGTGACAAATTTGAGGGCATTTGGGCAAAGGGGTTTTGAATTATGATTTTTTTAAAAAGCAAAACCTTCAGTAAACCTTTCCTCATGACTTCTGAGACCAGGCTTCTGGCACAAGTTTTCAGAGGGATAATCAGCTCCAGGTCTGGGACAATCTGAACTCTTATTGATCAGTATCCAACTGAATATTAACTTCTTCTTAGTGAAGCAGGGATCTGTGCTTACAAAGTTATTCTGTGTCTGATTGTAAAAAATATTTTAAAACATTTTTTAAAAAAATAGAGAAGAAATACTTAGAAGTTCATCTGTTTGCTGTGAAATTACTGTGTTTTATAATGGCAGGGATGGTATTACTTGACGTTAACAAAGCTTTTATGCCTCTATTCTGTGATAGAGAGTGACTACACTTGCCCTTTTACTGTAGGCTGTCACAATCTAAATATGGTCACTTGAATTCAGAGGAAGGAACAATATGCCATTTGATGCAATCCTTGTATCCAAATGGCATATTGACTTCAAGCAACCCTATTGAGTCTGGCTCTGTTCCTTAGGTCAAATAGTAAAGATGAAGCTAAAGTACTTTGGCCATCAAATGAGAAGAGAGGATTAATTTGAGAAGGCCTTGATGCTGGGAAAGATGGAGGGCAAAAGAAAAAGGGACAGCCAAAAATGAGATAGCTAGATGGTATCATAGACACAATGGGCACAGAGCTGGGCAGTTTGAGGAGGATGGTGGAGGACAGAGGTGTCTGGTGGGCAATGGTCCATGGGGTCGCAAAGGGTTGGAATCAACGGTGCGACTGAACAACATTAGGAGGAAGCCTAAAATCAATTTACTTTTAATAACTCATTCTCAATCTGTCCACCTTAAAAATCAAATTGCCCTCCTGTGGTGTGTGTGGGGACCATGGGTCTACAGGGTGTTCATTACCATTCAAACATATTGAAAAACAGCCATGAAGGTTGTTTGTGTTTGGAAAGGAAAAGATCAATTGTTGAAAAAAGGAGTCAGCTTTTAGTTTTTCCCCTTACTTGCTGTCTGTTTTGAATGGCAGTATCCTGAGGGTCATCGTGACTGCTACCATTAACATTGTCAACATTCAGTCTGACGTTTGCTACATATTTGGTATCATTTTCCCCCCTTCTGGCAACATGGAGACATTATTGTGTAGCAATATCTGGCATTTTACTGGAATTTCAAATCATAAATAAACAGTGATACATTTCTAAACCAGCAGTTTTTCTTTTAAAGAATACAATTATTTTAAACTATACTTTACCAGGAAAGTTTTTGTAAAAATAATAGATAACCTGGCTCAGTTACATATGTTGGGTTTTATTAATGTTGATGGCTGTCTTCAGTGGAACAGAAATCTGAAAGGAAAATGAGTAAGAGGTATTAATAAATCAAGTGTCAGTAAAACAATCTTGGTTTGTGATGTACTTATGTATTTATTTATTTCTGCACATTTATATCCAACCCTCCTTATGTTTCATCCTGCAGCTCACTGGATTTACAAATCTTCCTTTGGTTCATAAATCATGGTCAATAGCAATCAAGGAGTCATACAGCCAGGTGTAGTGAAATAGCTTTTGAACAGGGTATGTGTGCTGTCATTGGGGAAATGTGCAAAAATAGACCAAATCAAGGGTATTTGAACAATTCTGGTGTAATTAAAAGACTATGGAAGGAGCTGCTCTCTGCCCTGGGGTAAAGCAAAACCGTTATGAATCCTTTGTATCCTATTTTGGCTCTCACAAGATTAAAAAATTGGCCAGCTATTTGAATTAAGAAAAGAGAAAATCACCATTGTTACAGCAGATTGACCTTATGGAACCAAAGGAGAAGGTGAGTGACAGCCAAGCCCAGGGGATGGGATTAGAAGGACCTCATACAAGCCAATGGTCCTTGACAGTACTTCATTACATAGATTTTTATAGCAATTCTTGATAACAAAATATAGAGGGCCTGGTGACAGCTGAAAACTCAAGATTCTGCCAGTTCATTTCTGTCTACTGAGGTACAGTACTAGGTCACACAATTATGGCAGTAGATAGTTCCCCACCACCAACAGTAATAGCAATTTCTCTGTTTCCAACATTTAAAGGAGAGTTTCTGTAGTAGTAGTAGTAGTAGTAGTAGTAGTAGTAGTAGTAGTAGTAGTAGTAGTAGTAGTAGTAGTAGTAGTAGAAGACAGCTCTTTTTTAAAAAAAACATGCTAGAAAACTCTGACACTGCTAATGCATTCCCAGAAAGGCTAATTATTTCTCTGTTATCTTTCACTGGCAACAAAGATCTTTGCAGGCACCCCGCCCCCCCCCAAATAAAGACACAGACACAGTTATTGGATTTAAAGCATTGGGCCACTTTTATTGAATAATGCCCTAGTCTGAATTATAACTTCCAATTGGTGTTTCATCCAATTGTGAATATTTAAGGCAAGCAGGCCGCAATAGCACTGGTAAGGTCCCACCCAAAATTGCCATTGGCAATTGGCTATTATGTATCAATTTGTATCAATTTGTCATCACAAATTGATGGTGGCCACGCCCCCTACTACCCGGATGTCTGAGTCTGGGGGTGGGGGCGCCCGCAAAGACCACAGCGGCCATATTGGCGCCGCGCTTGCCTTCTACATAGGCAGACAGTTGCATTTAAAGTGATTTTTAACAAAAGAGAGCAGCTCTTTCTTTTTTTTCTTGATGCCTTTTAATCATGTTTTAGGCTGTTTCTTTGTTGTTTTTGCTTTGTACTCCTGCTATATGTCTTCAACAATATTTTGTTTTGTTTCTATAAAGGAAGAATATAAATGTAACAAGTAAATAAAAAATTACTTACTGAGTATGAGATAATGTTTTCATCTCTTTACCACAGAACACTAAATTTATACCTGGAAGGAGATAAGTTGTAAATCACGTAACATTGTTGTTTCTAAAGTAAATCTATTTTTTACCTTAGGTAATTTAATACATCAGATCTCCATGGAAAGATGGAGTTGTCTTCTTTGAGTTTATGCTTTTCTACTTTATAGAATACAAGTCTATAGAACTGAACAGCTATTAAGCAAAGTAATTTCAGAATCCAGCTAGTTTTCAGCATGCTGGTGCTGGTATTTTTAAACTGGGAATTAAATAGCATTTCTACAGATCATCCATGGGTATCATTTAGTACATATTTAAAGAAATTCATTCACCTGAGATAGAAGTTAAATACAGTAATACCTCATACAAAGTCTGCTTCATACAACATCTGATTCATACAACATCACCTAATTCCTTGAAAAAAGTTGCCTCATACAAAGTCGCAGGGTTACATTGTGCCTGGTCAGTATAAAAGGCAGGACTCATGCATGCATTGCTCTTGTGGGTTTTGCACGAGGCAAAGAGTGTTTAGGAGTGGTTTTGAGCGCATATTTTTGTTGGGGGTGGTGGATTTTTTTGGTCAGCATTTTAGAAGCATTCCTGGGATTTTTGCAGCATTCTTCAGGTTCTTGGGCAATCAGGGTTGTTTGACATGTTTTTGTAATGTTTTTAGCCTTTAGACAATGATTTCTTAAAATTCTGTCAGTTTCCTTGACTTTGCCCTGAAGTTTGTGCTGTTACAGTACAATGTATCTATATGGAAACGACGTTGTATGAGGCATCGCGGCAAGGATTTGGACATTGTATGAGGAATCGCGGCTAGGATTTTGCATGCCTCATACAAAGTCCAAATCCGTATAAAGTCCAGACTTGTGGAACCAAGTTTGGACATTGTATGAGGTATCACTGTATATAATATTCAACTATTATGACTTTTCTCTCATGCTATCAAACAGTCAATCTCATACTTCTTTCCTTCTGTGGAAAATCTTATCTAAGAGAACAGTCTCTCTTTCACATCAAATTTATGTGTTGTGTTGTGTGAGATGGATTGCTCTCTAAGTACTTAACCACAGAAGGAAAAAAATGTGAGTTTGACTCTTGGCTAGTACTAGAGAAAAGAAATAAAGGTTGAATATTATACTGGCACCAAGTAACATTAAACTGTCATTGTTGTTTATTGGTACTGAGGGGGTGGCCATGGAATTCTGTCCTTTTATACAGGAGTAATAGTATCATAAAGTAGTCAATTTGCAATTATTTAATTTGTAGGTTTTCCATTTGTGTCAATTTATCTGATCAGTGATCGCAATAAATAAAGATAGATATATACATTTGTGTCAGATTGCAGGAGGGTCCTAGTTGAAGGGAATTAAAAAAAAGGTTCAGCAGTGGTACAGAGGCAGTTGGTTTGAAAATCCAAAAATTATGAGAGGTTTGTATAGAAAGATGGCAGTTACTTCAGAAAAGACAAAGAGAAATCCACAAGAAAAACAGCAGGCAGGGATTAAAAACTGAAGGAAGAGTTTTAGAAAAACCACAGATATTTGCTAAAATAGGTCTAAAGGAACCACATTCAAGAAAACGTGTGGAACCACATTCAAGAAAACGCTGAGGGCAAGATGAGAGCAGCTGGATTGGAGTTTAAAGATTCATTTGGAAAACAAAGGTTATACTGCAACCAAACTAAGACAGTCAAGGCAGAAGAATATCATCTCAAATGCCTATGAAATTCTAAGGCAGTCCTTGAAATTGCAGTCACAAAGCCTCTGGGAGGGAATTTCTCTGTCTGTGTTAGACTACCAAAGAAAGCAATCTGGATCCTTGATATATCGCCTGACCTTGTTAATTTGGGTAGATGAAGGTGAACAAGCAGAAACTAAATACTGACATAAGTGTAATCATATAGTCAATAATGAAATGTAGGTCTGTGTTCATTAGACTTGGCAAAACCTCAGGATAAAGTCTCTGTCATGTGGGCACACTTCTCCTGGCTGGCTTGCCACCTTGTTAGTGGATAAAAATGGAGTAACTTTAATTCCTATAAGTTTCTTGTCACCAGACAGACCACCAAGGGTTTCATAGAAGCTGAGGCCCATTCCAAACTTTGACAAAAAAATTCCCAATTTTGGAAACGTTTAAGAAGTCCTGCATCTATGTGAAATATTGCTTCCAGTTACTGGATACCCTTAAGATATGTTTTAATTCATCATATCAATAAATAAACTGAATGTCCAAAATTGTTTCTTCTTTTCTTTCATCTATTGTCTAACAGTTACAGGTGAAACTCGGAAAATAAGAATATTGTGCAAATGTTCATTCATTTCACTTAAAAGGTGAAACAAATATATGAGATAGACTCACTACATCCAAAGTGAGATATGTCATGCCTTAATTCGTTATAATTGTGATGATCATGGCGTACAGCGTACATGAGATTATGTGATGATTATGGAGTTTTCATAAGCTGTAAGCCATAAGCATCAATATTATAACAAAATAAGGGTTGAACTATCTCACTTTGCAAGTAATTAGTCTATCTCATATATTTGTTTCACCTTTTAAGTTGCATTACTGAACTGAACGAACATTTGCACGGTATTCTAATTTTCCGAGTTTCACCTTAGTTGCCTAGCAAAGCAAGCTCATATTTTTCCCAGAAAAGTCAGATATAGTTTTTATAAGTGTTCTAAAGTTAAGCATAGTATGAATAATGTTTTAAGTATCAAACATAGTGTGAATAGCATATCTCATAGAAGAAGGAGCATCATTTCCAAAACTACTATAGCAGTTCAGGCAAAACACATATATTAACATTTCAGAAGGTTTAAACAGATTTCTGAGATGCATCTACTTTTTATGGAATACAAAACTTTAAAGCAAAGATTGGACTGAATAAAGCTACAGTACATAATACTTGATAGCAAAGAATAAGTTCTCTGTCATTAAAAAACAACATACATTTGTTGTTAGGCGGGTTGCTATGGAATTTCCTGCATAACAACATTTTTAGCGTCGTTGTCCGGTTATTTTAGCATTGTTGTCTGGACAACACTAAAAACGTTGTTATGCAGGGGAACACATGGTGCATAACGGCATGTTGTTAAGCGAAAATGATGTTATCCAAAAACGTTGTGTTGAGATTATTGTGACAAACACAGCCCAAGCAGGCCCTACTTGCCTGCACTCACCCTTCGTGCACACGGCCAATCTGGGTCTGCAGGTCAACAAAGGATTGAGAAAACAGGCAGTGGGGCAACAGCCCCACAAATGCAAAAAAAGGGAAACAACTTCATTTCCCAACATTCCTTGCGCCGTGCCGTGCCAGAGCCAATCAGGCTGAGAGGCTCTCGCACGGCACGGCACAAGGAACGTTCGGAGAGCGCAGAATACTGAGGAAGCTGGCGCACAAAAATTAAAACAAACAAAAACACTGGGAGAGCAAGTCCGCCAAGCCGCGGGAACCAAAGCCCCCCTCACCAATGGCGCCTGAAGCTCCTAATCGAGTTTCCACTTTAATATCACTGGGTGGGGGGGTGTTGTGCTCCCCCTCTCTACTGGCTCCCCTGGGGTTGGGAGGGTTGGGGGGACCAAAGGAGTCTGTCTCCCCAACCCTCCTGACCCCAGGGGACCTGGCAGAGAGGGGATTTCCCTCCCCACACACACACACCCCATATTAAAGAGAAGAAACCAAGCAGTTGCTTCTCTTTAAAAATGGAGTTTGGGGTGGGGAATCCCCCTCCCTGATGGCTCTCCTGGGTCTGGAAGGGTTGGGGAGACAGACCCCTTTTCTCCACCCAACCCTCCCAAACCCAAGGAAGCCAGCGGAGAGGGGGAATCACAACCCCCCCTGATATTAAAGGGGAAACCACAATTGAGATATCCCTTTTAATATCAGAGGGTGGCCTGGATTCGATCCCCTCTCCTGGGTCCCATGAGTCTGGAAGGTTTGGGGTGACAAAAGGGGTCTGTCTCCCCAACCCTCCTGACCCCAGGGGACCTGGCAGAGAGGGTATTCCCCTCCCCCCCCCACACACGCCCCATATTAAAGAGAAGAAACCAAGCGGTTACTTCTCTTTAAAAACGGAGTTTTTTGGGGGAACCCCCTCTCCGATGGCTCTCCTGGGTCCAGAAGGGTTGGGGAGACAGACCCCTTTTGTCCACCCAACTCTCCCAAACCCAAGGAAGCCAGCGGATATTAAAGGGGAAACCACAATTGAGATTTCCCTTTTAATATCAGAGGGTGGCCTGGATTCGATCCCCTCTCCAGGGTCCCATGAGTCTGGAAGGTTTGGGACAACAAAAGGGGTCTGTCCCCCCAAGCCTTCCAGAGCCAGGGGAGATGGCAGAGAGGGGATCCCCCCGTAGGACACCAAAAAACACAAAAACAAACAATCAAAAACATTCAAAAACAAACAAAAACAAACAAAAATAACACCAAAAAACAATACAAAGTAAACAACAACAAACATTTCCAAACACACCCAGCACCCAGCCAAACACCACAAAATCCAACCACCACCACCACCCCAAATAAAGAAAAAAAGCCAACTCACCACCACACGACCTCACACCACAACGACTGGAAAAGAAATGAATAAAGAAAGAGACTACTTACTGGAAGAAGCTTCACCCAGAGACCACGAGAGAAAAAACAGTCAAAATACAAGATAACCCCTACCAGCACCACTTGCTGCCACAATAGTAAAAAAAATTCAAAAAGACACAACAGCCCCACACAAAAGGCCCCAAGAGTAAAAACAAGTAAAAACAAATAACACAAAATCACAATTTTACACAAATCATAAACAGATGTCAATAAAATAAATTAAAAACTATTCAAAAATCCTGTGATGAATTTTTACTCAAATAAAAAACAAAAACATCAATACACAGTTTAAAAATATTTATTGTAAAAAACATGTACTTTCACATTTTTTAAATTATTACCTACGGCACAACAATTTTAAAAAATACATACTAAAAAATATTGGGTTAAATAATTTTTTGGGAAAAAGTATATCATCCTTTATTCGTTTTCCATCCACAAAACCAAAACACCAAACAAAACTCATCACAGTTTATAACAGGCCACCAAAAAAATTTGTATAAATATTTTTTTTAAAAAAATCAATTATAGATTAACCTCGTCTTTACAAACATTAACAACAACAACAAAAACTTTCCAACACCATTTAAAACAGCCCGGCAATGCTGGGCAACCTCTGCTAATATATATATAAAGGAGGGGGTTATCTCACCAGAGTATTTGCTACTGTTAATATTCTTTCTCTGTTTGATCAATCTGCTGTTTTATGTCCTTATTTTGAAATTCTGCTATTTAGCATGGGCTCAGGAAAACAGTTTGTGACCCCCTACTTAAGCCCCCCCTTTAACTGATTCAATATCTGAATCCACAAGATGGTGCCACTGTGTTACAAAACTCTTTATAGTAACAAGTATTTTCTCTTACTCTTTGTGACGTATTATATCATTTGTTGTTTTTAGGTCGAAAGGAACCACATTCAAGAAAATGAATGTGGTACCACATTCAAGAAAACATTGAGGGCAAGATGAAAGCAGCTGCATTAGAGTTTAAAGACTCTATAGTTTGTCAGGGTCACAAGTATCAGGACCTCATCCATAAGGGGTCACCTCATGAGCAAGCTTCACATAAAAGCTTGTAACACCATTAACATCACATAATTTAATAGGCTGTCTACACCATTGATGTCTAAAGCTAAAGTACTTTGGACATCAAATGAGAAGGGAGGACTCACTTGAGAAGGATTTGATGCTGGGAAAGGTAGAGGGCAAGAGAAGAAGGGGGCGTCCAAAGATGAGATGGCTAGATGGCATTGTAGACGCAGTGGACACAGAGTTGGGTGGGCTGAGGAGGATGGTAGAGGACAGAGGAGCCTGGAGGAAAATGGTCCATGGGGTTGCAAAGGGTCGGAATGGACTGTGCGATTGAACAACAAACACCATTGATTCCAATGAGCAGGCCTAGTATATATAAAAGTCTGACATCTAGTGGCTTTATACACAGGTTCAGTAAAAGGCTCTGTCTGCTGTTGACAAGTCCAGACCTGTCTAGCTACAGGCATAGTGGACTGTGGTGACCTCTCCAAGCTCCGAAAGGGAGGAGGGAAGGAGGGAAGCTGGGCATTTGTCCGAAAGTTACCTTTTCACTATAAGGGAGGCGGAAAGGAGTGGTTACCTCATGGAACAGGACCAGATCAACTTACCCGCCCTCTATTTAAATGTCCCTAGAAATATTTTTTTCTTGCAATTACACAGATCCTTAACTCTCTAGTTAGGAAGGGTAAGAGCGGAGACATCTGATTGGATTCCCTTATCTGATGGGAGGGTAATCTTGACTGGAAACCCTTATCTTAGATAGGAGTGGCCCTTTTTTAAATAGGACCCTCTTATCTAGACCAAACCTCTAAGGAGGAGCATTTCTCTTATTTAAGGTAATGCACAAGAGCTGATTCCTTAGGTTCCAGCTTGAGACCTCAAGTGGGTGTAGCTCACGTCACATCTCTTCGGGAGAAGGATAGATCTTTAACTTATTCCAGGATGGGCAGCTGGGAAGCTGTACTTAGCCTCATTTGGAGAGATTCTGGACTCTGCCTAATTTTGCGACATTTCAGTACTTAGACTCTGATTGAGGACAATGGGACTTAGGTTTTGCAGAGACTTCAACTCTTAGGATTTATTCCGAGACTATGCTTTATTTCAACTACTTCATATTTATTGGACTCTTATTTTACTTAATAAAAGTGAAAAGACAATTTCTTTTTTAGTCTTTTTCCTACACCTTATCTGCTGTCTGGGAACAGAGCCAGCTGAGAGACTTGGCAGTCATCCTGGATGTGAGTGAATGTAGGAGGGAAGAGGCATAAAGACATGCAACAGCTGTATCTCTACAGTTTCATGGATTTTTACTCTGCCTAAGAGAGTATGCAGAGAGGTGCCCTTCCCCTGACCAGAAGAAGGGAAATCATTTTTCAGGGATTGTTCTCCAGAAGGCAGGTCACTGGCTCTTGATGAGACACCCTGCAAAGTGGGTACTCAAGATTGCAGACCCTTACGCTACTATTCTGGAGGAGTCTTCCTTGTTGCGATCTCTACATAGTAAACTATGAGAAGCAAAACAAAGATTAGGTGCTCTTGCTTAACATTTCTGTTTTCTTTTTAATGGCCTAAATAATTTTTTGTGGCACCTTTAAAATGTTACCTTCAATGATTAAAGAATTTTCCTCTTCAAATTATCAAGTTATCTCTAATGTCTGTTTCTGGCCAAACCTTTCCTGCAAGCACTAGCTCATTTGTTTCCCTGATCTTATCTGTTGAGGTTTTGGCCACTTGATGGTACTCCTTTTTCCCTTTCCATGATCTATATGTTTCCCAAAAGCAATTCAAGCAGGAAAAGCAGCAGCAGCTGGTAGCCCACTGTTAACTTCTGTAAAAGTCATTGACACTGTAGCCAAAAGAAGAGGAAGACAGTTACAAAAAAAAAAGGAGGATGAAGAATCAAGAGCGAAGGTGACAGGAGAAAGTCCACCTCATTAGAAAATATGTTGAGAGAAGTTCCTTCTTCTGGAAAGAACAAATATTAAAAGGCTTGTGCTTCAATCCTGGCTACAACTTCCTTAGACTGGAAAATCTTCTGGAAACATTGCCACCTGCTGCTTAGACTTGGCCAGCTGCATTTTTGTGGTTCTAACTTGTTTTGATGTTCTCTTTTGTATGAACTTGGCACTGGGGATTATTTTGCTGTGGGATTCTCCTTGTCATGGCAATTGTGATGTTCTGTGTGCTTACTGGCTCCATGTTATTTTGACCTTGGCTGTGGAACTCTGTGTTTTGCATTGCTAACTACCTGAACTTGGCTTTGACCTCTGTTGCACCTCTGATGGCCTGTCACATTGCTGCCTTGTGGACTTCTGACTAAATTGTTTTACATACCCATGTTGACTTTGGACTTGAAAGGCTAGGCCACTGGGTTTTACCCAGATGGGAACCGAAGCCTATTTTTACAGTCTGATGGGAGGGTGAACTGTGACAGTGGTTTGAAGAGCTGATAGTCTGCATTAATTGGGAATTTTTGTTGATGGTGCTGTTTTTGTTCCTCTGAAATTAAAAATAAACTGTGAAACTCTTTCCTTCAGAAAAGCCTTGTAACATTATTATTGTTATGAAGATTAAGTTATACATTGGAAAAATAGGAAAAAAATATCCTTAACTCTGGGGGTGGCACATACTCTGGTAAGCTTTAAATGGAAAATGTGAACATAGCTCATGTTTTGTTGTGAATGAAATTAACTGTGACAATTCCAAAGTATCCTCTTTTCATGCACTTTGTTCCCATGCCATTAAGTCTATTAAGTTGTTAATAGCCATGTGTTTTTCTGAATTCCCTTTGAACTCATTAGTCCAAACATTGGTTTTATGCATGTTTTCATAAATAGGTGCACTTAGCATCTCTCTTTGAAATATTTCTAAGTAACTATAATTAATGAAATACCAAATTTTAAAAAGTAATGTTAAATGTGAGCCAGCAAAATAAGCTTGACATTTACAGAAATATATGTACGTTTGAAGCAATGTTTCCTGGGAGAAAAAGTTTATTATTTTGATTTTTATTAAAAATCATTCTACAGACATAATAGTTCAGCTTCGGAGCAACATGAAGTTTGACAGCACAACAGAACCACACAGATCCAAAGAATCCTATTAGGTTTAGCCACATAAAGTAACACAGAACCTTACATAAATATAGGGTCCCAAATATATATAGCTTTCATTGGATTCTGGCTGTTGCATGGTGAAGTTCTGTAATCATTTTGGACAGAAACTGGATGGCCTTCTCTCAAAAATGCTGTCTAGCTAAAGATTTCCTGCATCATACAAAGGATGGATATGATATCCATACGATCACCTTGTTCTATAGATCTGTGATCATATGTCATTATACACACACACAGGTTGCAATGTGCCTGGGCAGGATAAAAGTCAGGACACATGTGTGCATTGCTCCTGTGGGTTTTGCATGAGACAAAGAGTGTTTAGGGGATTTTTGCAGCATTCTTCAGGTTCTTGGACAATCAGGGTTGTTTGACATGTTTTTTTAATGTTTTTAGCCTTTAGACAATGATTTCTTAAAGTTCTGTCAGTTTCCTGTCTATTTCCTTGACTTTGCCTTGAAGTCTGTGCTGTTCCAGTACAATGTATCTCTATGGAAACGATGTTGTACGAGGCATCGTGGCAAGGATTTGGACGTTGTATGAGGCATCACGGCTAGGATTTTGCATGCCTCATACAAAGTCCGAATCAGTATAAAGTCCAAACTTGTATATATCCATCCTTTTCCCTCAAGAGGACCCGAGACAGTTTCTTATACAGTAGTTTAAATAAATAAATAAATAAATAAATAAATAAATAAATAAATAAATAAATAAATAAATATATATATATATATATATATATATATATATATATATATATATATATATATATATATATATATATATATATATATATATATATATATATATATATATATATATATATATATATATATATATATATATATATATATATATATATATATATATATATATATATATATATATATATATATAAACTAGAAGGGAAGAGGGGGAAACAAAGAACAAAAAAGCAGTCCAATTTAACTGTAGTGAGTCACTGAGAAAGGTCTTTGCCTCCCATCAATTTGGTCAACTCTGGGCCCTCTCTCAATTGTCGCAGTAGATTTATTTTTTAGCAATTTTCCTGTGTAGGTTACATCCTTTCTGCTTTAACATGCAAGGCAGTAAGAAATGTTCTGTCTTTCTTGAAAACAATTTTGCATCTGGAACTTTTGTACAAATTTATTGATGCAAACTAAATATTTGCAGAAATATATAACTAAATTATGATAGGTGCTGCTCTGTTCCACAGACTTTTTAAATTAAAAGCTTTGTGTATTGTTTGTGACTTTTGGATCCAATCTGTGCTTGTTCTGCTTGTATTTCACTTCACAAAGGGGAAAGTTTTGAACAGAGATATAAAGATTTTTGTGTGTGTGGAAGCTGAAGAAACTTGGGGGTGGGAAGTGTTTGCTTCATTCTCACATTGTGGGGAAGAAATTTTACTTGGCAAATGTTTTCTGTATACATTGAAGTTGAACTATACACAGGTTCCTATTGGTTTTATAACACATTGAACTGTTTTTTTATTCAAGTAATATTTATTTACCATAAATAATTTAATGGGTGTTCTCCCTGAATGTAAAATGCAGTTATTATAATTAGAAAGCAATATAATTAGTATTCAGATTTCTTCTGATCAATTGTAATTCTATCCAATGCCTGTACATTAGTTACTATGTTGCACTTATTACATTCACACTCACTCACTCACACACACACACACACGGCAACAACATCTTATATTAGGCTCCTTGTGTTAGTAATTACTGAGATTAAGAGAGAGTAAATGTGAGCATTTACCTTTTTAAAGGATTTAAGAGGAGAGCTGAGATGTATTAATATTTGAAAATGTCAACAAGAACTATCAACTGACTCATAATCATAGGCATAAATGTTATTTATATCTTGAAAGTAGTAAACTCAAATGGATGAAGAGTTGGCCTTAGACATTTTAACTTTCATCCAACTCATCTTCAGTCTGAAGATCTGAAATATATCTTTCAAATACAATTATCTATCTGTTTTCTGAAGAATATGTGTCACACCCACTGTATAGGCAACTTTTCCATATTTCTCTTGGCCCAATACATGTTTTTGCTTCTTCTTCTTTTTAAAATAATTTTATTAAAGATATAAAACAATACAATAATGAAATACACTTGAAAAGAAAAGTAAAAGTATAGAAGAAAAGAAAACATCCAGGGGGGGGGGATTATCAATCTTGTGTACCCTTCACCCGTGTAGGGAACTAATTATATTTTTAAAATATAATATCATTGTCCTCCTTCGCTTTCACCTTTCCAAAAGTTCAAACTCTCTTGGACAGGTTTGTGACCCAAATTCTTTTCTATTGCAAAATAAATAAAATATTTCCATATTTTCCAAAAATGATTACCCTTTCTAATGTTAATCTCCCATGTTAATTTATCATTTAATGCAATGTCCCATACCTCTTTGTACCATTCTTCAATTTTAAGATCTGGAATAATTTTCCACCATTTAGCTATTATTAATCTTGCAAGAGTCAACAAAGTCATCATTAGATATATTTTTTCATTTGATATTTTCAACATATCCATCTCCATTAACAATACTATTTGAGGATTTAACTCTATTCTTGTATCTAAAATCTTACTAACTTCTTCCACCTTTGCCCAAAATTTAGTTACATATTTACATTCCTACCACATATGGATGTATGGCCCAATTGCTGCCTGACATCTCCAACATTTCTCCGATTTGGAGTGGTCAATTTGATTAAATCTTACTGGCATTAAATACCATTTCCAAAGCAATTTGTAATTATGTTCCTTAATTCTTATGGACATATTTCTCATTATCCTAGTTGTCCATTTGCAATTCCAAGCTTTGTCTGTAATTTTAAGGCTTAGTTCTGTTTCTATTATATCTATTGGATATTTATTTCAGAATATCGCTACCCAGCTCTGCTTACTTTGAGAACATCCTTTCATCTTGCTGAGAATGACTAGATTTTTACCCCAACATTCTGCTTGAATGGAGTCACCAAGTATCTCATCAGCAAGATCCATTCACTACAGTTGACATGTTCCAGTCTCGATGACACCAATATACTCATTCAAGCTGAGGCTGCTCACATTTCAGTCAGGGATTTGGTCATTAGGTATAATAGGGAGGGGAAGGAAAGGGTTGGCTGATGTATTCTAAAAGGATATTTTCACATGGGTGTCACGTAGAGAACACAGTTGCTATAAATAGACCTTTACCTTTATAAGAAGCAGATTTTACTGTGCTTTTTTGGTGGAGAATTTCAGAATTTTAAAAGAAAATAATAGTAGTAACAACCGACAATTTATCATAATTGATAACCACGATTCATTTGTATGTTAAGGGACATAGAAGGAGCTTCTCTCAAAAGTCAATAGCATTGTGAATTAAGCAAAAGCAAAAAAGCATAGCAATCACACTTATATACCACCCCATAACCCCATGGCAGTTCACAAGTTAATTAGCATTTTTGCCCCCAACATGCTGGGTACTCATATATTTGGATGGCCTCTGATCAACAGCATACAGCCAGCTAATTCTTTTTGTCCAGAAGTGTTGCACTATAAACTTGATGTTGAGCAAATGAGTTGTATATGCAAATATAGCACATTTCTTACAGATTGTGATATCCCATAAACAACTTATGCTTCAGCCAAATCTCATATTGACACTGGATATTGCACAAAAATAGATTAAGGGCAACCCTAGGTGTGTTTGCTCAAAAGTATGCATAATGAGTTAGATGTAATCTGTACGCAGTTAACCGATAGCAATAACAGAGAAACAAAAGCAAATAATAACATGCAATTTAAATAAATAAATAAATAAATAAATAAATAAATAAATAAATAAATAAATAAATAAATAAATAAATAAATAAATAAAAAGATAAATAAGTGTTAGTCAAATGATGAAATTTGGAATAAATATTGGGACTCAATGTAAAAAGGATGGAAGTTAACTAGTATAGATCATGAAAAACTAAACTGGAGTGCCTAATGAAATGGGATGGAGAATTACTTTGACCCAAATGTTGAGCTGTCTTTGGACTGAACATTAAGATGTAAAATGGATCAGGCACTCTCTAAACCAAAAAACAAACAAACATATGCACCAATGATTACTCTAATTAAAATAATACAAGATGGAGATAACATGCTTAGATTCTCATTCCACTAGAATTTGTTAACACAGAAGAAATACTAAACTTCATACAGTGCTAACAACTCTCAAACTGTTACAGGCATAGAAATTTCTTTTGTTCTGCAGTTCTTTATCTTGCTTGTATTTCTTTGTTTTCTCAAAAGAATGGCTTTCAAAATCTGACTGCATACATAGCAATTACAGCATTATCTTGAGGGTTGATATCAACTCCCTCTACAGCTTGCTATTTCATTGAAGTTAAATCTTGCTCTGTGAGACTAATCAATACCATGAAGATTTATCCCCATTGCTGTAGATCATAGCCACAAAAAAATTAAAAACTTTTGCTACAATTCAAAATATGTCCACACCAAGCAGGATACAGAAAAATACAATTCAACTTCAATAGGAGGTAAATAGATATTTTGTAAAGTATACAAATCTATAGCACACAGACATGGTGAAGTGGGGTTAAAAAAGTCATCCATATGATCCTATTGATCTCCACATCTGATAAATCTGTCTTTAAAAATGCCAGAGCATACTAAAGAAGAAGAGCAAAAAAATCTTATTGAACTATCATTTTCTGAAGCTACTCAAATTCACTGCCATCTAAATGAGATCTTTGATTTGAATATGGAAGCTATGAATCTAAAGTGTGCAATGAACACTTGTTTCAGACAGACTATTTTTCCAGTAAACTTCTTAAATGAATATCTAATAATCTTAAGAAAATGACTGAGCAAATACACATTGCTCTAACACCTCATATTCTCGACTTCATGTGGTTTCCGGCTATTAAGTACTATGGAGTACGATATCACATTTTATTCAGTTAGCAAACCTGTTGCATTGCAGGCGCACCCCCCAAAGAAAGACTCAGACACCGGTATTGGATTAAAGGCATCGGGCCACTTTTATTGAATAATGCCCTAGTCCGAATTATCACTTTCAATTGGTGTATCATCCAATTGTAATTCTTTAAGGCAAGCAGGCCGCAGTAACACTGGTAAGGTTCCTCCCAAAATGCCAATGGAAATTGGCTACATGTATCTATTTGTATCAATTTGTTTGTTGACACAAACAAATTAATGCATTGTTTGTTGACACCAACAAATTGTTGACCAGAGTCAATATACTATCTACTGACCCCACCCTATGACGTGTATCCATTCAACATCAGGGTGATGCAGGCTGTGCAGCTCGTGCCATCAGCCCTTGCATGGTTCGCCGTTGACCGGCCAATCTTATTCCCCTGTACCTATCTACGTGTTGGCCAGTCAATTGGGAACCTGCTGGATACCTATGGGTCATAAATCTGTTACCTTACCAGTGCTACCCGCCAAAAGTGACCAAAGTCAACTTACCCCTTATCTCAAACACTAGCGACAGTGTGGGATGGGCAAAAAAACAAGAATCAGAGAGCCAATTGTAGGTTCAAGCCAAAAATTCACACCCGGCCCCGAAGCGACCAGAAAAATCACACTGTCCACTAGGGAGGGATGGAGGGAAAAACTTCTCCTCTCCGTCGCTTCAACAAAATGGCAGCCGAGCTGCCTCGTGGCTACCCCTAGTGGCCTGGGAAAGATGGTCACCCAGGGGCAAGGAATAACCGGCCGTTGGTAGGGCCGCAGTTGGGACAGATTGAATCAAGGGTGAACCCAGTGGTCCCTGAACAACCCCTGAAACATTAGGCACACCCCTAGGGGTGGTCACCCCTGTCATAACCGGGGGTGGTGGTAATTGGGTAACCAGGAGCTAACGGGGCAGTGCGGATACAACTGTCCACCCGTGGTAACCTGTTGTGGCCATGGCCACTGCACCCCCCAGTGTAGCTGGGCAGTGTCACTGGTGTACTTAATTGACCAGGATACTCATCCAGTGCACCCCCGTGGGCTGCCCCCACTGGGGGTTCCGTCCCACAGCGGGCGTCGGAGCTCACGATGGGAATCGAGCTCTGCGTGCCGCTACACCCTTGCCACGCAGGACCAGGCCCCTGCGGCAAGCCCCGCTGCGATGATCTAGCAGGGAGCTGCAAGGCGCCAGCTTGGGCTGGCCTGATGGCCTCAAGCAGCTCGACCCTGGCAGCAGCCCGCTGGACAGCGGTGGTCGACGTGCGGGCCAGAAATGCAGGAGGTGCAAACCCACCTTCCGAAGGAGGCGGAGCAATGCCCATTGATGCCTCCAGCACCGAAATGCGTGCTAGGAGGGGATCGACGGCCTCGGACCCACCGGTATAAGGTGGGCCGGGCAGGCCAGATGGCCCGTCGGGCAATTGCGGAGTTACAAACCCAAGTGTGGATCCTGGGCCCGAATAGGGCCATGACCAATAATCCGGCCCATGTGGGGCCGGGGGAATGGTGGGGTGGAAACCCACACCAGGCCCAAGTGGGCCGCCCTGCCCAGAGCCGGGCAAAAACCCCATATGGGTAGTGATCCCCGAGGGGCCGGCCTGTGCTGCCCCTGCTTGGACCCCGGCATCGGGCAGGTAGGCAGCAGCCTGTCCGCCCACATTGGTAGTAGTGGGTAAACCGGCCCTACCACCAGGGTGCAGGGGCGCCACCCGAGCCCTCCGGCCCGGGGGTGGCCCTCTAGATGTGGGGGGCGGGTGTGCAGAGCCCTCCCCCTCATCTGCGGCTTCGGAGCCATTGCTTTTCACTTGGGAGCCATGTCTCCCAAGCCGAAGATTGAAAGAGAAAGGGAAATTCCCTTTTTAAAAGAGAGCAGGTGAAAGCCGGGGAGAAAAGCGACGGAGAAAACTTCTCCTCTCCGTCGCTTCATCAAAATGGCAGCCGAGCTGCCTGATGGCCACCCCTTTTAAAGAAGGTGGCCACGCCCCCTAGCTCACCCGGATGTCTGAGTCCAGATGGGGGCCCCCCGCAAAGAGCGCGGTGGCCATTTTGGCGCTGCACTTGCATTATATCTTGCATTTCTTCCAGTTACTCAAGGCAGAAGATAGGCATCTCCTCCTCCCCACTTTTCTTCACAATCAACCTATGGAATAAGTCAGTCTGAGAGTATGTAGCTGCTCTGAAAAAAATAAATCTTGTCTGTTTCATGGCGGAGTGGATACTTCAAACCAAATTTTGTTAGCCCTAGTCCAACAATCTAACCACTATACCAAGCTACTTGCTGTTACATCCCAGCAATTCTAAAATCAGACTACGTTTTTCAGCACAAGTTTGGAAGGAGCCTCCCTGGAGAGTAAAAAGCATTGCAGTGCACTCAGATGTCTCCTGGCCAATGGTGTAGAGCTAGCCAATCCTTTCAATTCAGAAGCATTGCACTATAAACATAACCTTTGTCAAATCAATAATTTATGACCAGAACACAATGCCTATGCACACACTCCACAAGTTACAGAAATATCTGCATGAACAGTTCAACAGGGCTGTCAATTGTACAGCAAGTTATCATTACCAGCGCCCCTAGAATAGCTTAAAAGTGCTGTTTATATTTCTACAGTACTAAAAAGATCATGTTTAGGTAGTGTCGTCACAATTAAGGGGCACTTTGGGCTGATTACATCTGTAATATAAATAGAAATCTGAGAATATAATCAAGAGTAGTGGTTTTGTTAGTCTGTTGTTATAGGGGTGGGGGCAAGTATTTTGCCAGAAATGAGGTGAAAATCAGTGCCATCAGCTACTGCTCAGTTTCCATGAGGAGACCAAACTAACACAATTTTCCTTCCTTTCTTTCCCTCACCCATCAGGAACCATGCAATTTACTGAAATTTACTCAGCAAGAACATTTATTGAAGGGTAAAGGGATATTTGCAGTTAGTAGCATTGATGCCCAATAGATAGGGGTCATCCAACCCATATGGAACGTAGGCAGACACAAAGAAAAAAGTCACTGGCAAGCAAAATACCCCAAAATAACACACAGCAGCAGGCATTAAAACAAGGGAAGCACAAAATGGGATGAGAAATTGCTTAGGTACAATTTGTAATATTAATGTGAATTACTCCATTCAAACCTCAAACAAGAAACTCAAAACATCCCTGGCTTATTCAAACACAGGCACTTAGTTGCACTTTAAAGTATAATGTGAGATGTGCAGCCACCTAAAACAAAATAAGTAACAATACTGATATCAGATAACATGGCTCATCCAGGGGGGTGGGGTGGGGGCAACCAAACACTGTGATCCAAACTCATTTCTTCAGGCAGGCACCAATTTCTTGTGGACAGTGCAGGAAAAATTCAAAAAGTGTGTGGCAGATGTCAGTGTCAGGCCCTGTTTCAACTACAAGTGATAGCAGGTTGCATCAGGTAACTCTTGGCTGGATATCACCCATGCTGCCCTCAAATAAGGGAAACCAGGTATATACATATGCCCCCACTCCAGATATCCTTCTTTTGAAAAGACAAGCCTCCATTTGGCTGGAGAATAGGGCAAAAGAAAAAAATTCTGAACCTTCCATCAGAGAATTGGGGTTAAAATGAAACAGGATAATTTCTTCAGGCATGCAAATCAAAAGACCTTTGTGCTGAAATATGATCAGAGTGGGTACCAGGAAAACTTTATAAAGGGCACATACAGGGAAGAAAATGAAAAGAACTTTCTCTGCTTTAAAGTAAGGTGAATTGAATTGGAGGACTTGGAGGAAAGCCTCCAGAAAAGGCCCAACAAAGGTAGTAATAGACTTTTGGCCAGTTCAATTGAATAGCACAGTTGGTGTTCAGTTTAAATTAAGAATAATACAATGTCATGATGCTTGTTTTGCAGCAAGGCTATAAAGGAGGAGAAATCTAAACAGCTTGAAACAGTTAAGACCATATTATTACCATGGAATTACCTGATTGCTTGCTGGAATGCTAGAAAAATAAATATAGTAATTTGTGATATCCAGCTAAGATGAGGTTTTTAATTTGATGCTAGCGTGAGCTACTGCAAAGAAAAGGTGAAGGAAAAAAGTGTCACTTTAACTGCTTAAAATCAGTTCAATTATTTTTCATCATTTTTATACATTAATCTGTGGGCATCAGTTGGGGGGAGGGGGGAGACCAATATCTTTATTGGTTACCTAAGAGACCACATCGCCCTAAGGACGTCTGTCTGTCCAACCAGAGTGGACCGGAGGGGCTCTCTCATTGTACCATCCGCTAGAGGGGCTCACCTCTCCAGCACAAGGAGGAGGGCCTTCTCCATGTCCGCACCAGCTCTCTGGAACCTCTTACCAACAGAGTTACGTCTCCAGACGGAATTGCTGCCCTTCAGGAAATAACTTAAAACCTGGCTGACAGGTGGAGGGGTGACTTCCGCAGGATGGCTGGTATAGCGAATCTCAGCACCCTCGGCCCCTGCACCCTTTTTTAGTGAGTGGGTGGGTAGTTTTTAAAGCAGTTTTAACTATGTTTTTAATTGTGTTTTTATTATGCTGTAAACTGCCCTGAGTTGACCTTAGCCAAGTGGGTGGTATAGAAACTGAAATAAATAAATAAATAAATCCTTATTCTTTCCTATCAGAATTTGAGGCAGGTCTGGGACTTACAGGATGAATTCCCCAGCTTTGATGCTCACCAGAAGAAACACACACACACACACACACACACACACACACACACACCAGGAAGGCAGTGTTGTGACCCTCAATTTAGATTCACACAATGATGGCTGGAAAAAGGCACTTGAACCTGTTTCTGTTGTGATCCACTGCTCGTCAGACTCTGAGGATAACCTTGATCAGGAGGCACAGCCTATGCCCAGCCCAGTTCTGCCTCCCCAGTCCACATCTGAATGTGAGAATGTCATGGATCAGGAACCTCAGCCTGTTCCTAGCCCAGCTCTGCCTCCCCAGACAGATGACCTGTCAGACGAGGAGCCTGACTCTGACTTGCAGCTGTGTCATAAAAGGGCCAGGACTCACTCCCAGCAAAAGTTCCCAACTGACAGTCCTTAGCTGGGAGGCCTCTTAAACACATCTGCTGCCCTGCCTAGTAGTTGGTATGATTTCTCTGTGCAAAGGCTGATACCCTGATACCCTGCTTGATACCCATATGTTCCTGATACCTCTAGTGATTAACTGCTTTGACCCTGACTTCTCTGCTAAACCTGATGACACCCCTGGACATCACTTGGACTAGACGCTTGCTCCTAACTAAACCAGTAACCAGTCTTTGGCTTTCTCTTTAGACTTTTCACTTCAGATCCTCCTTGGAAAGACTGTTGCCAGAATTCTCCTTGTGTAGCACCACAGGACAGTGACCTTACCCACTGGGGTAGGTCAGCACAGTTTCTAGTGTGAATCTACTTCACCACAATCAAGAAATGTCATACCCGGACCCAGCAATCACTGAGTCAGCATCTGACAGTGATGAGGTTATACTTTCAACCTCAGAATGATGTTGACAACACCTGTATAACAAGCTCCAGCTGCACCAAAGATTGGCCAGAGCTTGTTTGCAGAGAACATTGCCAGCTGAGAACCCTTGGTCAAGAAGAGCTCTTAAGGGTGCTCATTACTGTTGCCAATCCATCAGAACAACTTTTCTGTTACCTGATGCTCTGCTACTTCATTACCTGCCTTTGAACCTTGACTGCCTGATTACCATGTTGGAGCTTGGACCCATGCTTGGACTTTTAACTACACTTCTGGATCTCCCTTTAGACTTATACTAAATCTGAGTGGTAAATGAACTCTGGCTCCCTTGACCACACTCTTTGGCTAAATCCTTGAAAGACCCAGTCTCTCCCTTCCCACACAGCGCTGCTAGACAGCGTCCCCTGTCTTCCTCCTATCCCTGCTGCAGCTGCTATGACCCACCTGAGAGCCATATGGAAGGTTCTGGATCATCATTAGCACCACCTGGAGGCCCTGGAAGGCTGAGCTGTATAAGAAATGGCTCTTTCCCCTGGAACCTGTCTCAGTAATTAAGATCATTGGACAGGTGATTGCCTGCTTCCTGAATTATTGCCTGTTCCTGCCTCTGAAGATCTCTTACCTTTTCCCTGCTTTATTCTCCCAAAGACTTCCTACCATGTTCCTGTGGACTGTTGTTATGCCTTTCCTGGATCCTCCCTCCTTAAACCTCATCCTTGCCCTACTCCAGCCCTGAAGGTTTTTTGCCCCACCTGCTCTCTTGGCTAGCTGACTTGTTGTCTGGACTAACCCTGTATGCCTGTCTCTCTTAGGTTTAAGTTTTGGCCTTGGACTCTGGGTGGTGATACAATAACTGTTTGGCCTGATTGCATTGGATCCTGGTGCTTGTAGTACTTGCCATCTGCTCATACTATGAACACTGACATTCCTCTATGACTAAGGTCCTCAGACTATATTTAGTCCTAACAAAGGTAATTCTTGTTAGAGTTGTTCCTTTTTTAACCAGGGCTTTCATTTAGGTATTTTTGTGAGAGCTCTTCTTCTAGGGGGAAATGTTCCCACCATTTGTACCTATCCTTTCCCCCCATATGCTGTCCCTGTTTCCTCAGTATTTCAGTGTCCTGTTCTTCCTCAATAATTATAGTGAATGTAAAATGAATTGCTTTTTAGCCTGATCCAGAATGAGGCAGGACACCCATAATTTCTGTTCTAATAAGAAGGTAAATGACAGAGACAGTGGTGCTATAATAGCATCATTTTAATGCCATGCAAGAGATGGAGTGAGCTCCCGTCTCTGTCCCAGCTCCTGCCAACCTAGCAGCTCAAAAGCAAGAAATTGCAAGTAGATAAATAGGGACTATTTTGTGGGAAGGTAAACAGTGTGTCATGTGCTCTGGTGTCTAGGCATGCCTGCCACATGACTATGGAAACATCTGCAGACACAGATATTGTTGGCTCTTTGGTTATAAATGGAAATGAGCACCAAATCCTAGAGTCAGATATGACTGGCTGTTGAGCAAGGTTGATCTTTACCTTGGTTTACTATGGTCACAGTTAAGAAGTCCTCTCCCTGTTATTCACCCTATATCTGGTTTCCCATAATTTGAGCCTATTATTACATGTTCTGCATTCTGGGGGGAAGAGGACCTGATTGTGTCCATCCTCTTCAAGATTATTTTCCAAGTATTTAAAAAGTGCGCTTATATCCCACATCCAGATCCCCTAGAAAGCATGATTTATGTATCAATTCTAAACTGTGGCTTTTCACACAACCTATTGGCTCATCTTTTAAAGACTTATCTGAATTTGAAACCAAAGTGATAGAACCAAGAAGTTTCTACATTCAAAGCATGTACTTTGCCCATGAACTAAGGGCCATCTTTATGACCAGAGCATTCATTTGAAAGTTATAAAAGAGGCTGAGTACCAAGGCAACAACTAGACTGCACAGCCAGATCGGTTGAAGGGCAGGTCCTCATGGCTTTATTCTTGATGTTTAATATACAATTTCTATTGTAAGATCAAAAAGGAAATGTCCAAGGTAGCTAGTGTAGTATGTCTCAAAACATGCCAGCATATTGAAATAATTTGAATTATAAGGCAACAGAAGAGAAAGAATTAAAGAAACTACAATTGGCATGGCAGCAAAAAAGGAAAACAAACAATGCTCCCATTCTGCTCTGTAAGTGGTGACTTATTTTAAAATAGCAAAAATGTGAAGTGAGAATAGAAAGAAGGACTAAAACAAGGGATAAGGTAAATATAGAATTCATGGATAGTCCACTTATTATTGATATATTATTGCCACAGTAGTCATTTCGGAGGGGGTGGGAGGTTCACACACAGAGAGAATTTTTTTCATCTGAAAATCCACATTCCTCTTGTGGTTAAATTTTGACAGTGCAGGGTGATCCCCTAGGGAAAATAACTGGGGGAGAATTACAAAATCTCTCCTGGATAACTGCACTTGCAAGCTGTATCTATAATATATAAATTTAATTGACCTTAAATCTTAAACAAATTACTTTTGGCTTCTACTTTCTGGTATCTTTTCCCAAGATTGTTTGAACCTTAGATTGTGGTCCGTATGCCTGAAATCTTATTGTGCAATTACACAAATGGTGTAGCTATTGGAAGCAAATTGCTATATGTTAAGAAATCCCTTGTAGACACAATCTGTTGCACAGAGGAATTATCCTTGATACACTGAAGGCCCCCCTTTTAAGGAGCATTTGATTTTTTTTTTTTTGGAAGGAGGGGGGTTATTGTTTCATACCATTTTAGCTTTCTCATATCTAAAGCTGAGTCTTCTTAAACAGATAAGCATAACATAAATGTGGTCAAAAACACTCCAGAAGCATATCAAATATTTAAACATATTATTAGATGTAAAAGAATGTTACACAGATTTTTGATTGCCTCCATCCATAATGCAAGCGCGGTGCCAAAATGGCCGCCGCGCTCTTTGCGGGAGCCCCCCCACAGGGCGAAGGCATCCGGGTAGCTAGGGGCGTGGCCAGCTCCCTTATAAAAGGGGTGGCCGCGAGGCAGCCGAGCTGCCATTTTGCGAAGCGACGGAGCGGAGAAGTTTTTTCTTACTCCGTCGCTTTTTTACCTTGAGCGGGAAGCCTTTTGGCTGCTTACTTTCCTCTTTTCGGCTTCCCTTAGGTCCGACTGAGATGCCTTCGAAGAAGAAGGCGGCCGCGAGCGCGGCTCGGGCGGTGCGGAGGCGCAATCCAGGTCGGAGGACCGCGGCTGTGCCTTCCCACCAGCCGCCTTTGCCGGCTCCCACCGGGACCGGTGGGATGGGGTCTAGTACCCCCTGGCCGGAGGCTGGGGACCCGAGCAGGGGTCCAGTATAGGCTGCGGCCCGCGGCCCGCAAGCGGCGGACGCCGCTTCTGGTGCTCATTCCACTGGGCCTTCCTCCATCGGGGCCCAGCTCACTCCGGGGCCTTCCAGCCTTGGGGGGTGGTGCGGTCCCCTCCCTTGGCAGGTGCCCACGCCGGCCCTGCCGGGCCTGGGTGTGGGGTCATGGCCATATTCGGGCCCCGGGGTGCAAGGGCCTGTACCCACGCCCGTAACGGGCGGGCCGGCTGGCCCGTGGCCCCAGGCCAGTGTGGAGGCCTTGCTGGCCCGCGTGGCGGCACTCGAGGCTTCCCTTGCTCGGTCCAGCCACGCTGGGGCTCCTTTTGGGGTGCTCTTGGACGCGTCGTCTGCTGGGCAGCGGCAGGCGACGGGACGGGTCGAGCAGCTTGAGGCGTGTGGGGCGACTTCGGCCACTGCCTCGCAGCTCCCCGACCAACAGGCCAGCGCGGGTCAAGCCCCGGCGGCGAGCGGGGGTGCAGCATGTGAGTATGCGGTACAAACTAGTGCACCTACACATGTGGCTACGTTGGGGGGGGCTTTCCAATGGCCTTGGCCTTGCATGGGTGGTGCGGCGGTACAGCCGCTGACGCACCAACAGGCGACGTCAACCACCACCCAGGGCCCCGGGGTGGGGAGCATTTCCTACCCTGTGGGGAATGTTTTAGGGGTGGCTGGGCTAGTCCAAGCCCCTTTCCAGATGCCCGCAGTTTCTGCTGTGCCTGTTTCGGCCTTGCCGACAGCGGGCTATTCCTTGCCACTGGGTGACCATTTGGCACAGGCCACCAGGGAGAAAATATGGCGAGGAGAGTATGTTGATATCTTCTCACTCCTAAACAGGGAGCCCACCAAGGAAGAGAGGGAGGGGCAGGATGAGAAGGATAAGGAACAGGCACGTCGTCGCAAGCCACCACGGACGTGGGCCAACTGGCTGCCGGCTTACCTCATCTACATAGCGGTGTACCTGAGGGCCCGGCCGGATCTGGCAATTCCGATGGTCCAGTATTTGGACAATAACTATCGGGCGATGGTTGATTTTCCTGGCCCGTCGTGGTTGGCTTATGACGAGGAATTCCGTATGCGAATTCCCCTGCACCCTGAGATGAGGTGGGATGAGCCATGCCAGAGGCTTTGGCTTCTGTACATGACGCCCACGCGCCCCGCACCAGGGGAAAGATACCATTGTGGACATGCGGTCCAGCGAGTGGCTCCAGCACAGGTTCCCCGCCAAGTGGCGGGGCAGGGGGTTCCAGCCCGCCTGCTGTGCTGGACTTTCTCGTCTAATGGGTCATGCAATAAGAAGAATTGCAAGTACAGACATGAGTGTCCCACCTGTGCGGGCCCCCATGCAGCCTCTGCCTGTCCCAGGCCTGGAGGGACGCGGGGCAGAGGGAGGGGCGGACAGTGGGCTGGAAAGACTGCCGCAGATGGAGCTGGTTCACCTAAAGGCTCCCTCCCCAATTAATGTGGACATGCTGGAGCGTTGGCTCGCATTGTACCCAAAGGGGGAGGATGCAAATTATCTCCTTCAGGGCTTTAGACAGGGGTTCCGTATTCCTTTCATGGGTGATAGGTCCCCTCAGGATGCCCCCAACCTTTTGTCCCTTAGGGGGAGGGAGGAGGTGGCTGCCGCCAGCATTAATAAGGAGGTCAATGCGGGCAGGGTCGCTGGCCCTTTCCCTGCACCCCCGTTCACTAACCTCAAGTTATCGCCCCTGGGCTTGGTTCCCAAGAAGTCACCAGGCGAGTTTCGCCTTATCCATCACTTGTCCTACCCAGCCGGCCGATCGGTCAACGATGCTATCCCTGACGACCTTTGCTCAGTCAGGTATACATCTTTTGACCACGCGCTGCGCATGGTGCGCTCATGTGGCCCGGGTGCGCTGCTGGCTAAGTGCGACATTAAGTCGGCTTTTCGCCTCTTGCCAGTGCACCCGGGCGACTTTGAATTGCTGGGTTTCAAATTTAGGGGCGAATATTATTTTGATAAGGCCATGCCTTTTGGCTGTTCCATATCATGCTCGGCTTTCGAGCGTTTCAATACCTTCCTAGAGTGGGCTTTCGTCCGCAGGTCAGGGTCCCGGTCTGTAGCCCATTACCTGGATGACTTTTTATTCGGGGGTGAACGGGGCTGGGACACGTGTACACGTCTCCTCAACACATTTCAGACTCTAATGGAGGAACTCGGTGTCCCTTTAGCGCCCAAAAAGACCGAGGGCCCATCTACACAGCTAGTCTTCCTGGGGGTGGAGATTGACATGATAGCGCAGGCGTCTAGGTTACCGCGGGATAAGGTGTCAAGGATAGTGGCCCTTATCTCGGACTTGTTGGCCAAGCGCAAGGCATCACTGAGGGAACTGCAGGTGCTGCATGGTCACCTTAATTTCGCCTGCAGAGTGGTCGCACCGGGCAGGGCTTTTGCCCGGCGCTTGTGCGACGCTATGGCAGGATTATCCAGGCCTCACCATAGGGTTAGGCTTACCCGGGGTATCAGGGCAGACATGCTTGTCTGGTTACAGTTCCTGAGGGACTTCAATGGGGTCTCATTTTGGAGGCATGACCTCCTGGCTTCCCCTCAATTTCAGATTCAGTCTGATGCCTCGGGATCCCTGGGTTATGGGATGTACTTCAATGGGAAGTGGGCCTATGGTGGGTGGCCACCGACCTGGGCAGGCACGGGTCGCCTGCGTGATCTCACGTATCTGGAATTTTTCCCTATCCTGGGTGCTTTGATGATATGGGGCCAGGAGTGGTCCAACTCGGTCGTGCATTTCTGGTGTGACAATGCGGCCGTGGTCCACATTGTAAATGCACAGACTTCTAAATCGCCCAGGGTTATGGATCTAGTGCACCAATTTGTGTTGCGCAGCCTGCGCCTCAACGTACTGTTCAGGGCCAGGCATGTCCCAGGGGTTAATAATGATATTGCTGACGCTTTGTCCCGCCTACAGATCTCCCGGTTCCGTGCCTTGGCCCCGGATGCGGAGGAATTTCCCTCGCCACTCCCGGAGGAGATATGGACCATTGGCAAGGAGAGGTGAACCGGGCGATTGGCCTGTCACTAGCCCCACGCACCCGTAAGGCGTATCACCACACAATTAATTCTTTCAGGGCATTCTGTACTCAATTTCAATTGCCAGGAACCTGGCCGATCCCCGGTAACACATGTTCTGCGGTTCATGGTTTACCTGCATTCTCAGGGCCTTGCACCTTGCACCATAGCATCCAAGCTTTCAGCGTTGGCTTTTATGGCCAAGGTGGGGGGTCATGTGGACAGCACCTCTGACTTCCGTGTGAGACATGTTTTGGAGGGGTGGGTGCGCGAGCGCAGGCGTTGCCCGGACGACCGCCACCCGATTTCCCCAGGGGTCCTTACCCAGTTGGCCCGGGGCTGGCCTTGCCTCTGTTTTGATGCATATGAGGCAGCCCTGTTCCATGCAGCCACAACGGTGGCATTTTTTGGAGCGCTCCGCATCAGCGAGCTTGTGATGCTGTCTAAGGCGGATGCAAGTCGTAGGGCACTGGAACTCGAGGATGTCTGTGTAGCCAAAGACTGGGCTCAGTTGAGGATACGTTCCTCTAAGACCGATCAGCATGGCGTCGGCAGTGGTGTGCGACTGCTACGGTGGTCTTTGGCAGACATCTGTCCGGTTGGTGCCCTACATGAATTCCTGGCACTGCGTGGCACGCACCATGGCCCGTTTTTTCTGTCACCACGATGGGTCTCCCCTTACTAAATTTCAATTTTGGAAGGTGACGGGCAAAGCGCTGGCCAGTGTGGGCCTCCCAGGCGCCCGCTATGGCACTCATTCATTCCATATAGGGGCGGCCTCGACCGCTGCGGCTTTTGGGTACTCAGGGGCTGACATACGTAGCATGGGACGGTGGGGATCGCAATGTTTTCAATTTTATGTGCGCCCACTCCCCCCGTGAGTACCAACCCGGTCACCTTACCTACTTTCCCTCATTTTTTCCTTTACAGACCCGGGGTGTCGTATTACACCGGTGACAGTATGGCTGGTGGGCCATAGCTACGTGCACAGGGCAGCGCGTTATGCTGCGGCGACAGAGTGGGGACCCCAACTGGGACTGGGTGCATACGCAAGTCTCACATGGCATGGTAAGCCTGGGATGTTATGGCGGGAGCTGCTGCCTTTCCTTTTTTCAGGCCAGAGTGCTGACCCGCCTGACATTCTGATCATACACCTGGGGGGCAATGATTTGGGCCAGGTCACTGGCTTGTCGCTGAAGCATGCGATTTGCGAGGACCTCGCCTACCTGCATTACGTCTGGCCCGCCACAACCCTTGTTTGGTCGGACATGGTTCCGCGCCATTCCTACAGAGGGGGCGTTGACCTCCTGGCCCTTGACCGTGCTAGACGCATGGTGAATAGGGCAGTGGCGCGTTTCCTTGTCGACAGGGCTTGGGGGAGGGTCAGTCGTCACCCCACTATTAGCCTCCAAAGTTATGACTTGTATGCAGGGGATGGGGTCCATCTGTCGCGAGGAGGTATGGACCTCCTGTTGGGTGATTGGCGAGCAGGCCTGTTGACCGAGCTGACGGTCTGGGGGGGGGGCGTCGAGCCTTCTTTGAAGCCCCTCCGTGTGGCGGGTAGCACTGGTAAGGTAAACATTATGACCCACAGGTATCCGGCAAGTTCGCAATTGACTGGACAACACTAGACAGGCATAAGTTGGTTAAACGTTGTCCGGTCAACGACGAACTAGGCGACGGGGTGATGGCTATAGCTAGACAGCATGCATCACCCCGTGATTTTACGGATACGCGTCAGAGGGTGGGGTCATTAGTTAGATATTGACTATGGTCAACAATTTGTTTGTTGTCAACAAACAAATTGATACAAATGGATACATTGTAGCAATTGCCGTTGGCAATTTTGGGTGGTACCTTACCAGTGTTACTTCGGCCTGCTTGCCTTAAGAATTATGATTGGTCAATTACCAATAGAAATTTATAATTCGGACTAGGGCATGAATCAATAAATGTGGCCCAATGCTGTTATCCACTTTCATTGGTGTCTGAGTCCTTTATTGGGGGGTGCGCCTGGAATGCAAGCGCGGCGCCAAAATGGCCGCCACGCTCTTTGCGGGAGCCCCCCCACAGGACGAAGGCATCCGGGTAGTTAGGGGCGTGGCCAGCTCCCTTATAAAAGGGGTGGCCACGAGGCAGCCGAGCTGCCATTTTGCGAAGCGACGGAGCGGAGAAGTTTTTCCCTCCACCCCCTCCCTAGTTAACAGTGTGATGTTTTGGTCGCTTCGGGGCCGGGTGGGAATTTTTGGCTGGGTCCCATATTGGCTTCCGGGTCCTGGTTTTTTCGCCCATCCCACACTGTTGCTATGGTTTGACATAGGGGTTTTCTGTTGCTGCTGTTGACTTTGGTCACATGGGCGGGTGGCACTGGTAAGGTAAACATTATGACCCACAGGTATCCGGCAAGTTCGCAATTGACTGGACAACACTAGACAGGCATAAGTTGGTTAAACGTTGTCCGGTCAACGACGAACTAGGCGATGGGGTGATGGCTATAGCTAGACAGCATGCATCACCCCGTGATTTTACGGATACGCGTCAGAGGGTGGGGTCATTAGTTAGATATTGACTACGGTCAACAATTTGTTTGTTGTCAACAAACAAATTGATACAAATGGATACATTGTAGCAATTGCCGTTGGCAATTTTGGGTGGTACCTTACCAGTGTTACTTTGGCCTGCTTGCCTTAAGAATTATGATTGGTCAATTACCAATAGAAATTTATAATTCGGACTAGGGCATGAATCAATAAATGTGGCCCAATGCCGTTATCCACTTTCATTGGTGTCTGAGTCCTTTATTGGGGGGTGCGCCTGCAAAGCAATGCATGTGAATGTGGTTTGCTTACATTGCTGTTTGTTATTAAGCATGAATTTTTTGATAAGGTCACACTGAGGACTTTGCAATCTTGAGTGAGATTGAACAGAAAATAATAAAGTACAGCAAAATAGCACAAATTATATTGAGTGAGAATATGATCAACTGGGTGTTGTTATATAGATCTGTTTGCTGTTGCGTTGAAAATCTTTATTGCTTATACATTTTTTATCTGTAGGTTTACCAATCTCAGAAAAAGTTGGAATGAAAAAGAACCAGATTTGCTGAATCCCATCAAGTTTGAAATGAGTGTGAAAAGAATTGTTTGTTGAGTGAGTGATTGAATGGAGTCATGCGAAGAAAAGATGGCTTGATAATTTATAAATCTACTATTCTATTACCCACTTTAAACTGGTGTAGCTTTCAAAAATGTATAATCATACAATAATAGATTGCCTAATCTTACTATTTGTTCGCTGAGGAACTATGAGTTGTAGATGGGGGGCTGCACTGGTTACCAGTTTGTCTCCGGGTGCAATTCAAGGTGCTGGTTTTGACCTTTAAAGCCCTACATGGTAGTGGGCCAGGGTATCTTAGAGACCGCATCACCCTAAGGACGTCTGTCCGTCCAACCAGAGCGGACCGGAGGGGCTCTCTAATTGTGCCATCAGCCAGGGGGGCTTGCCTCTCTGGCACAAGGAGGAGGGCCTTCTCCATGTCTGCACCGGCCCTTTGGAACCTCCTGCCTGTGGAACTGCATCTCCAGATGGAGTTGTTGCCCTTTAGGAAGGAACTAAAGACCTGGCTGGCGGGCAAAGTTTGGGTTGCGGGTGGGGATGGGGGTATCGTTAGGTGGTTGGTATGGAGAAGTGTGCCTTCCCCCAAGGTCCCTTCGGTTCGTGCGCACCTTTTAGGGGTGGGGTTTTTAACTTTGTTTTATCATGTGTCTTTTATGTATTTACTGTCCGCTATGTAAACCGCCCTGAGTTGGGTTGTACCTGAGTGGGTGGTATATAAGCGTGAAAAATAAATAAATAAAAAATAAACAAAAAATAAATAAATGACACATAAAAACAAAACTACTGGTCAAATTAGTTTAGTAATGCAAATCTGTTCTTTGTATGGGCTTTAAATTAATCATAAATGTTATTTCAATTATAGGATATCATACACCATGAATATTTTAGAGTTCTTTCTCGACTTTACTCTAATGTTTGATATTAACAAACATTATTGGTAGCCCAATCTGTCCCTTGTCTGGTTTGGGAAAGAGAAGACAACTTCTCCATCTCCTACTTTACCTAGTCTATTTATTTTATGTATTATCTGTCTGGTGATGTCTAGGTGTATAATAATCTGTTTTGTACTTGAAGCATGTATTTGCAATACACATATTTTTGGCTTCATAGACCTTTATAAATCACTTCCTTGTCTTGTTTCTGACTCCTAGGCCAAATTCTCCAATAACATTCAGTTCAGCTTTGTTTCCTACTTTTATTTTCCAGTCATCTATGACCACAAGCATGTCCAACTTCGGCATGTAATCATTTTTATCCTGGATGTTTGTACATAACTTTTAATTTCTTCATCTTCTTCAGCAGCTCTAGGAGTAATAGTCACATCTACAGGAAAAAAATACTTGCTATGGTACTGGGCAAATTCTTAGATGGCAGCTACAGGGCAGCACCAAGAGTGAAAGATTACACTGATGGAGGAATTTTCACAAGCAATAGCAGTGGCACTCTAGCTAATTTTTGCAATATTGTTCAGAATAAGGTAAGCCACTGTTGGATTTCTCAAAAACTCTATGATGAAATGATCCCAGTCTTTAGTCCATGAAATACTCTGGTTTACTCTGACCCAATGATTAAGTTTTATGAATCTGAAGTCTGAAACATCTATATTTTCTTGTGCAAAAAAGGACCACATTTATTAAACTTGATCATATGAACAGTACAGGAAAAATGGTTTTCAATTGTAGGTAAGAACCCAAAATTTGAACCATGAATACTGGAGGATAGCTTCATTTCAATTCAGGAATTACCTGTATTCTAGGAAGTATGAGTTCTTTAGGCTGAAGATGAAACTGTTCATAATTCTTGACTACTGCTAGCTCTACCTAACTAGTAACTTGTTAAATAATGCAGGTAATTAATTATTCATTTCTATTTGTACCTTGCATTAGGTAACAGGCAAAAAGTAAAATTCATATACCACATAAAAGATTTTAGCTTGATAAACCTAATAGGAAAAATGTAATACAAGATGAGAATCCACCACAGCAGCAGCAGCCTTAGAAAATGCATTAAGGACAATATTTGCAATTGATAACAGTGAGATGTGTGACAAATCAGAGAAATAAGAAACAGACGTGTTCCATAAATTGAAATAGAAGACTGCATTATGAATAGAATAGGTGCTCTGTATCTATTACCTCTAATATTTTTCTCGCTGAAAGATACTATCTGCAACAAAAAGAATAAGCATGGGGGTGCAGAATGAGAAAGATCTCCTAGTAAGAAGTAAGAAAGGACAATGAGACTTCTATGTGTATTCAACCAAAAAGAAAGAGAGGGACCAAATTGTGGTGTTTGACAAGAGCCACATTTATAAAACTTGATCATATGAACAATACAAAAATTCGGTGTATTGGAATAAAAGTGATCTATAGTAGATTAATCACTCTGTGAATAAGGAAGCTGTCTGCAGAACCAAAGTTTGGGAGTTTAATTCCCCACTATACACCCCAGAAGGGGCAGACTGTATGGCTTTCTGAAACCTTCAAAATCCTAGAGTGCCCCCAGAAGAAGGGAATGATAACCACTTCTGATATTATACATCTAAAAAACATGGAAAGGATTGCCATAAGTTAAAATTTACTAGATTTATCATCATCTTTGTTTTTATCAAAATCTACCTTTAGATTCACAGTCAAAGACAGGTATAGAATGAACAGTTCAAGATATAACTTAAGGACCTAAGAACTGTTAAAACAAAATAATGTTTAAGTATTTAGGCAGTTCCTAGTAAGGTTTGTTTGTGTGTGTGTGCAAAATTAGTATATTAAAGTCCAACAAATCCAACATTTCCAAATATCTAGGAAATCCTTTAGGTATTGCTCTAAGGCAGGGGTTCTCAACCTTTTTGCATCATGGGCTGGACCACTCCCCTTCAGACAGCTGAGCAGGCTGGACACATGGTTTCCCCTGCCATAAATGCTGCCATAAACTGTGGCAGGCACGTTTGCACATGTGTGGGCACATTTACGGCTGATGTAAATTTGTCCGCTTCTGTGTCATCGCCAAGGGCTGGACAATTTGATACTGTTGGTCATAGGTTGTAAACCCCTGCTCTAAGTGCTCTGAAAACTAGGCATACAACAGCAGGTTTATTTTTCCATAAATACTCAACTTCAATTTACAAATCATTATATTTTGTGATTTTTCTCCACCTGTTTGTCCTCAATTTGTGCATCTCCTAGTATAGCAATTTCAATAAACCAGGGCTTCTTTTTCCCCACAACTGTTATAGTCCTACAGGGTCTTAACTCATTTTCTAATAGTTTCTCTAATTGATGTTCCCAATAATTTTTACTGCATGCAAAGCCAAACCTCTGGCAATATTTCCAAAAATATTTTTTTTGAAATTCTGTCATGGTGTTGCATCAGTCTGTGAAATTTTGCTTCATCCACTGATCAGATGATCCACTGTTTCATTATTTTTTATTGCAAAGCAATTAAAACCAACGTAGCAGTTTGAAAGCAAGAAATTGCAAGTAGATACAGTAAATAGGGACCACTTGGGTGGGAAAAGGTCTTGGGGATATGAAAGGAGCCTCATTCGGGCATCCGCTGAACAGAGTTGCTCCAGCAAAAATCCTTTCAACTCACCAAACACCTTTGTGTGCTTCTGACATGATATTATTATTTATTTATTTTTGCAAAGTCAGCATTTGCTATTGTTGGATACTTCCTATATTTTACGCTTCATGCAATTTGCTGGCAAAACTTGTTCTTGAGCAACCAAGTTAAATCCTTCAGTTTCTTTTTTCAATACTCCTGCCCTTAACCATCCCCATGCCATCTTTTGGTCAGCATTTCTTTCTATGTGTTTCAACTATTGATGATACATAGACTTTTTTTAAAAAAGTTTGCAGCTTGACTTTCAATCCTTTCCTTTTTGTATTCAGTTTTCTTCTTCACTGTATTCAAAAGTCCTGCTTTATTAACTTCCTTAAGACAGGCTCTTCACTTTTCTTAATGTTGTTATTTAAGCTATGCTTTTCTTCTACTGCAGGACGGAATGAGCTCCCGTCTTTGTCCCAGCTCCTGCCAACCTAGCAATTCGAAAGCAAGAAATTGCAAGTAGATAAATAGGGACCACTTCGGTGGGAAGGAAACAGCGTCTAGTCATGCCTGCCACATGACCACGGAAATGTCTGCAGAAGCAGACAGCACTGGCTCTTCGGCTTAGAAACAGAGATGAGCACTGCACCCTAGAGTCGGATACGACTGGCTTTCGAGCAAGGGAAACCTTTCTTCTAATACTGTCTGTTTCATCTGTAGGAGTTTTCTGTCACCCATAGCTCTTGGTTAGTTCTAACAATCAATGTCACTTTTTGTTTGCAGGGCATGATGCATAGTCATTAGCTTCCTTGTTTTGCCATTTAGGTTGTCCAATTCAATTTGGGTACAATTAATTATTCCATTTGAATATTATATAACAGGCACTGCCCAGTATTTAATTCCCTTTAAGTTATCACCTCCACTCAGCTTTGACCTCAAGATTTTCCAGACCTGCTTTATATATTTTCCAGAAGTTGCTTTTTTGTTGTGGTCATGCAGCAGGTCAGAACTCCCAGGTACTTGTATTCCTCTTTTGATGTTATTGCTGGTACTGTTTCTCCTCTAGCTCTAGCTCTTGTTTTGCCCTTCCCTACCGTACCTAGAAAGTTATTCCCATTTTGCCTTATAAGCCATGCCTACACAGGTGTAGGAATTACATAGGATGTCCTTCTAGAGTCAATCCCTTATGGTGCTCCAAAAATATGGACAGATAAAGCAGGTTACACATAGAGGCTAGATACTGCACCCTGTAAGTTTCAGTGACCAGTTACATAAGATGACTCAGGATGCTCACCTAATTCTGTTCCTTCTTGACAAAATGTAAACATTTTTGCCACAGTACAGGGATAAGAAAAGTTCCATTCCTCTTATTTTTCAAAGCTCCATCAAAAAAGTAGGACTTTGCAACAAGTGGGGTTGATAACTAACAATCATGCAAACTCTTACTAAGAAGAAAAATAGCAGTTCCCTCCTTTTCATAAGAAAAAGAAGGCATATAGGATGTGCTGTCATGGGCCTTTACATTTTGAAATAAACTTTCTGGAAAATATGTAATCTATTTCAAATAGTTCATTACATTTCATAGATTATAAACATTTGCTTGGATTTTAAGCTCCTTTGACCTTACTAGGATTTGTTTCTGGATAGATAGATTGTATTATGAGGCACAGGGAAATAAATGCATTTCTGCTTCTTTGTTGTTGTTGCTGCTGCTGCGGCTGTTGTTGGAATTCAGGATTCCCTGAAAGCGGTATTTGCTAAATGGGTTCAGACATGTTCGTGATTTCTTACATTTTGTCAAGAAAATCATGCTATTTAAAACATTGCTTGGGAGATTTCAAATTATCTTGTGTACAGTGGTTTTGCTGCAGTATGCAATTGCTTTAGAAGATATCTGTAGGAATCCAAAGTCACTTGGTTCAATATGGTAGCCTGGATTTTTAAAACTTATCTCTAGTCTTAGATTTTTAAAACATCCTTAACAATTATTTCAACAATGATTGTTGCTCTTGTTTTGTGTGTTTGCTATTCTTTTTAGTATAAACAATTTGTTAATCTTTTTCATGTTATGGAATAAATGGAGCCATAATTAATCATTCTGAAGTTTGGTGATTTTTAGTGGAAAATGTAGACATGTGTTTAAATCTCTCCCTAAACCAAACCAGGAAGTCATAAGATTTTAGAAATAATGGATTGAAAATATGAAAGTTAGAAGGAATAATAGTTAAAGTCCCAGGTGGAGGGTGCAAGGCAGTTATGCACTTTAAAAATTAATGTGTTTAAATATGATTATAAACAAAAAAGATAATTTGAAAGGGTCAGAGTATGCAATATTGTAATTACTAGGGGGAAGTGCATGTGGTGTATTTTTATTAATTTTGTTTTGTATTAGGTGTTCATGTGAATGTTTTAGTATATTTTGTATGTTATCTAATATAAATAAAAATATTATTTGTAAAAAAAAATCTCTCCCACTGGAATAAACAGATCTACATAATGGTAATCTGTGTCTCAGCTACTAAGTAAGTTGTAGACCAAAGTACAGTGGAATCTCAAGTTATAAACAGTTCGAGTTACGAAATTTTTGAGTTATGAATGAAAATCCATAGAAAAAATCACTCGAGTTATGATTTTTTTCCCAGAATGGATTAATTGGTCTTCAAAGCATTCCTACAGGAAATCGCATTTTGAGTTTCAAATTTTGGTCTTCAATGCATTCCTATGGGAAATTGCATTCAATGCATTCCTATGGGAAGTTTGAGTTAGGCATTTTTCATAACACGAAATATCCCAGGGAATACATTAAATTCGTAACTCGAGGTACCACTGTACTTTTCTTCCCAAATTAGTAAAGATTTCTCCAAGCTACCTTGTTGAATATTTATATTATCCATCTGCTTTTTTGTTATTTCTTTGAGTAGGAATTTTAAACACTGATATATATGCAGAAATAGGGATCCATTTTGAAGCAACAGACCAACAAAAACCCATTCACTTAAACCATTCTGTATTATTATTATAATTTCAGTAATTCTATTTAACAGATAAAATCTTCTGCTCAGAGTACAATAACAATGGCATGAACAACAATTGAAAGTTCAAAATATAAATCAGTTTGACTTATTTTATAATGTTATTCAACCAGTGCAAATATTTTTGAAAAACTTTTTTTAAAAAAATGTGTCATTGTTTGTCTGACAAGCAAATTGGTAAATGTATTGAAATGTTAAGTAGTAAATCTCTTGATGACTTTAAATGTGACATATAGAGACATATAGATTTTTAAAAGCCAAAACAATCAAGAGTATTCTGTCATTAAGCACAAAGCTGAAAGGCTGTCTCCTCACCAGGCTGCTCCATCTTGGTAGTCCCCTCATTCTCCATGCAAGTAAGTATGGAAGTTGCTTTGTTGAAATATCAGAAGTGGTTTAGTAAAAGTAAAGGTCACCCTTGCTTTAAAGCAAGTTGTATCTGACTCTAGAGTATGGTGTTAATCTCCATTTACCTGTACATTCAAAGAGTCAGGACTGTCTGTATTTGCAGATGTTTCTGTGTTCATGTGGCATTCATGACTGGACACCAGAACCCACAGAAGACTGTTACTGTCCCAGCAAAGCGGTACCTATTTATCTACTTGCAATTTTTTGCTTTTGAACTGCTAGGTTGGCAGGAGCTGGGACAGAGACTGGAGCTCACTCAGTCATGCAGGACTTGGGTTGTGAACTGCTGACCTGCCAAACTTCCAGTCATCAAGTTCATTGTCTCAACTACTAAACTACCCCAGTCCACTAGAAGTGGTTTAGACCTCCTAATAAGTTCAGGAGTTAAATTACACATTTGCAAATCTCACACATATTAATAGTGAGAATGCCGTTAAAGGCATTGTCATAAGCTGTTGCGAAGAGATGAATTTATTTTTGATTTGATGCAAGACAAACGTATAAAATGCTATAATTTGCAATTGATACAGTCAGAAATTTAATAATAACTTTAAGGGTAAATGGATGTAGCAAAATTCCTTTTCTAGATCATGAAATGCAACTTAATTGACAGAAATATTAAGTCAGTTGTCCTGTGTCAAATGAGTTTATAATAAAATGCCCAATGCCTATTCAATAACAAGGGATTCTTCATTAACATATCAGTTTGGTTATTGTACTGTATATAAAGCTATTATCATCCACTATCACAAACCAAGATCAAAATGAGTGGCGAGAGAGGAAAAGACAGTTTCAATTTATAACTGTAAAATATATATCTTTTCTTTAGGTTATGAATGGAATCCCAATAAAAATTGTATTCTAAAATGAACATAGTCATATCCCTACAGAGAAGAACTTACCTGACAGGAAAAGCAATCAAAACTATAGCACAGAAATCATTTCCTCAGTGTGCAGTCTCCCAGGACACATCTGTTCAAGTAATCTTTCCAACATATGAACTGCATTCAAACTGTTTCATACCTATTACTATTCTAGGCACAATTTTCTTTGCTCTTTCCTGTAGCCAATTGTGCCCTAGTATAGGAAAAAAGGATTTCTTGGGATATAAAAAAAATTAATACACAATCAGAGTTACCAAAGTCCAGTTTCCTTAGAAAGTTCATGGCATTTAGTCATATATTAATTTATTCACAAATATATTTCATATAAACCAGTGTAGAATTAATATTACAGTTAGAAAGCTATAGCTGAAATAATGTTTACAAACTTCAGTTAAAATGTAGGGGCATACTACTTCACAGTACAGTACTTGACTTTGAAAGGGCAATTTGGAAAAAGAAACACATAAAATGTTCAGCTACATCTAAAATGGAGAAATGCTTTAATATTTTGTCTAAGAAAGTACTTTTTCTTATTGAAATGTGATGAGAAAGATCAATAACACATCACTAATCTCTAATGCATGAAATAAAAGATTAAAACATTTTATGTTCACTGAGAACAATTAATAATTGACCTGAAATTGAAAAGTATAGTACGAAAGGACACTTAAACACAATAAGATTAATGACCTTTTGATAACCACTGATGGAGAAGTAAAATCGCAGTATAAAATATGTTTTGAAGTTGATGGCAGCCTTGCATGAATGATTAAATTTCAGGCAGTAATCCAAAAGGACATATACATAGTTAATATAGTTTAAACAAAAGATCAAGAGTGTGAAAACAGATTTTGCCAAGGTCAAATTGGACCCAAATGGGAACTAACACCACCTATGAAAAAATGTACAGTAGACCCTTGTCCTCTACCCCTATAAACCAGATTCCAAGTTCTTTGCCAAAACCCAGCATCTTTGCATAAGGTATTTGCAGGTATACAGCCTTTTTGCACTTATTGAGAAGCAATAAAATTATCAAAGGAAATATTTATTTTTTAACATTTACTTAACATGATTATATATGAGTATTTATGGCATAACTAATTATTTCAAAATAATTATCTAAATATATTTCAAAACATGGTTTACATAAGAACATAAGAACAGCCTTGCTGGAACAGGCCACAGCCCATCCAGCCCAGCATTCTGTCTCACACAGTGGCTCACCATTTCCTTCAGGGTATTCCCAAGGAGATGCCTTCACCTGCTTAGGATTCCCTGGAAATGACATTGAGAGATATCCTGCCTATCTCTCCAACCCGGAGGTTGTCCTTAAGTATCCATAATTATAGCCATTGATCCCCTTGTACTCCATGAACTTGTCTAATCCTTTCCTAAAGCTGTCAAGACTGACAGCTGTCACCACTTCTTCTGGCAGGGAGTTCCATAGACCAGTAATCCACTGGGTGAAAAAGTACTTTCTCTTATTTGTTTGAGAACTAGTACCCAAAAGTTTCATGGAGTGTCCCCTAGTTCTAGTGTTATGCGATAGGGAAAACAGTTTTTCCTTATCTACTTTGTCCACACCGTGCATGATTTTATAAACTTCAATCAGGTCACCTCTTAGACGCCGTCGTTCAAGAGTGAAAAGGCCCAACTGTTGCAGCCTCAGAAGGTAAAGAAGGTGTTCCAGTCCCCTAATCATTTTGGTTGCCCTCCTCTGCATTTTTTCCAACTCCATAATATCCTTCTGGAGGTATGGCGACCAGAACTGTACACAGTATTCCAGATGGGGCCTCACCGTAGATTTATAAAGAGGCAAAATGACACTTGCTGACTTATTTTCTATACCCTTCCTAATGATCCCTAGCATTGAGTTTGCTTTTTTTCACTGCTGAGGCATACTGGGTTGACACCTTCATTGAGCTGTCCACCAGGACACCAAGATCCCTTTCCTGGTTTGTCGCAGAGAGTTCAGACCCCATCAGTTTATAAATGTAATTGGGTTTTTTTGCCCTAACATGCATCACTCTGCACTTACTAATGTTGAAGCTCATTTGCCAATGTTTTGCCCACTCCCCCAGTGCCAAGAGATCCCTCTGGAGCTCATCACAATCTCTCACAGTTTTCACTACCCTGTATAATTTAGTGTCGTCAGCAAATTTGGCTACCTTGCTTTTTACTCCTACCTCTAGATCATTTATGAAGAGGTTGAAAAGCAGGGGTCCCAGTACTGAACCTTGGGGGACCGCACTCTTTACTTCCCTCCACTTGGAGAAGTGTCCATTTAGTGCTACCCTCTGTTTTCTGTCCCTTAGCCAGTTGCTGATCCAGGACAAGACCTGTCCCTTTATTCCATGACTGACAGGTTTATTCAAGAGCCTTTGGTGTGGGACCTTGTCAAAAGCCTTCTGAAAGTCCAGATAAACAATATCAACTGGATCCCCCTTATCCACATGCTTGTTGACACTCTCAAAAAATTCCAACAGATTAGTGAGGCATGATTTGCCCTTGTAAAAGCCATGTTGGCTCTCCTTTAGCAGTGCCTTCTCTTCTATGTGCCTATTAATTCTATCTTTTAGGATGGTTTCCATCACTTTACCTGGGACACATGTCAAACTGACAGGTCGGTAATTTCCTGGATCACCCCTGGATCCTTTTTTGAAAATTGGTGTTACATTCGCTACCTTCCAGTCATCAGGCACAAAGCCTGATTTGAGGGAAAGATTATATATTTTGGCTAGGAGATCAGCAATTTCATCTTTAAGTTCCCTGAGAACTCGTGGATGGATGATATCTGGTCCTGGTGATTTGTTAGCATTTAGTTTAACAAGACATGCAAGGACCTCCTCCCTGGTTATTTCTATCTGGCTTAATTCTTCGGTTTCCCTCCCTACGAAGAAAGGCTCTGTTTTCGGCATGTGGTCTCTGTCTTCTTCAGTGAATACTGAAGCAAAGAATTCATTGAGTCTCTCTGCAATCTCTGTTTCCTCTTTAATAACCCCTTGCCTTCCATTGTCATATAATGGTCCAATGGCCTTCCTAGTTGGGTTCTTACTTCTAATGTACTTAAAGAAGTCTTTGTTATTTCTCTGAGTATTTTTAGCTATACGCTCCTCAAAGTCTTGCTTTGCTTTCCTGATTGTTGCCTTGCATTTGTTTTGCCAGAATTTATGTTTCTGCCTGCTGTCCTCATTCGGACAAGCCTTCCATCTTCTAAATGAGCTTTTCTTGCTTTTGCTCACTTCCCGAACAGCTCCTGTAAGCCACATTGGAGTCCTCTTGGACCTGGCAATGCCCTTTTTCCTTTTGGGAATGCATTCCATTTGGGCCTCTGTTATTGTTTTTGTAAACAGCCTCCATGCCTCTTGGAGTGTTTGGACTCTCTCAATTTTCCCTTTCAGCTTCTTTTTTACTAGTTTCCTCATCTTTGGGAAATTTCCTTTTTGAAAATTTAAGGTCTCTGTGTTAGATTTTTTCAGTGACTTGCGGTCTATGATCAAGTTAAACATAATTGAGTTGTGGTCACTGTTCCCTATTGGATCAGTCTCATTAACATCTTGCACCAGATCCTGAGTATTATCAAGTCAAGGATTCTTGTCCCTCTAGTTGGGTCTTCAACCATCTGTCCCAGGGAACAATCATTTAGCATATCTAGGAACTTTATCTCTTTATCATGTGCTGAACAACAGTTCACCCAGTCTATGTGAGGGTAATTGAAGTCCCCCATTATAACCAGGCTTCCCTTCTTGGATGCCTCCTTTACAACATTCTCCAACTGCCAGTCTCCCTCAAGAGTTTGGGTCGGAGGCTGATAGTATATGCCTACTGTTAGACCATCCTTGTGGCCTGGTACTCTTACCCACTGAGTTTCTAATGGTGACTCCAAATCACCTAGATATTCCAATTCATACGATTTCATCTCTTCTTTGACATATAGGTGACAAAAACCGTACAGTATAAGAAAGTATTTGTTGCTTACATTAGTTGTAGAAAGAGAAATACCATGATAAACTTATATTATTAAGCAAGGATATATTAAAATAGGGGAAATTAGGGGACTGTGGTGGCTCAAGTTGTTAAGACAGTGAACTTGACAACAGGAATTTTGGAGTTTGATTCCCGAGTACTGCACAACAGAGTGAGCACCTGTCTCTGTCCCAGCTCCTGCCAACCTAGCAGTTCAAAAGCAAGAAATTGCAAGTAGATAAATAGGTACTACTTCGGTGGGAAGGTAAACAGCATTCTGTGCATTCTGGTGTTGAGGCATGCCTGCCATGTGCCCACGGAAACATCTACAGACACAGAAAGTGCTGGCTCTTTGCCTATAAACAGAAATGAGCACTGAACACTAGTGTCTGATACAACTGGCTTTCGAGCAAGGGCAACCATTACCTTTACCTATTGAAATATTGTGTGATTGCTAAATTTCTATAAGTGTAATAAAATGGCTCAACAAACAAATTGGCAGTGGCAAACTGCATAGTAGCAAAGTAGCAAAGAAAATCTGTAATTTCTTCAATGCAGTGCATTGAGGAAAACCTCAAAGTTGCAAAATTATGTTTAAAATTAGAAGTAAAAACAATCTTAGAATAACAGGCTTAATATTTTCAATGCTTAAACTGTAAAGAATGAAAGCACGGCGCCAAAATGGCCGCCGCACTCTTTGCGCCCCCCCACCCGGACTCAGACATCCGGGTGAGTTAGGGGGCGTGGCCACCCCTCTATATAAGGGGTGGCCACGAGGCAGCCGAGCTGCCATTTTAAAAAAGAGCGACGGAGAGGAGAAGTTTTCTCCGTCGCTGCTTGTTCCCCCTTGGTCCTTCCCGGCTGGGAAGGAAGGATTTGGCACGGAGCCTTTGGCTTGCGGGCTCCTCTGTGCCTTTTCTCTGCTCTTCGATCCCTGGAAAGGGATCCTGCTCCTTCGATATGCCTCCTAAATGAAGGGCCTTGGTGACGAAGCCGCGGCCCGCAGGGAGGACTTTTGGCCCTGCGCAGTGTGGGGGCCAGCCCTTGGGTTGGAGGACCAGGGCTGCGCCCATGCGCCAGGACTCGACCCCCACCGATACCGGTGGGGCGATGCAGGCTGCTTGGCCCTTGGCCGGTCAGCCTTCAGCTGGTCCTTCCGGGGCTTTGGCCCTTGGCCCGCAGATACCGGCCATAGGTCCAGGCAGCGGGGGTGGGTCTGGTGCTGGTGCGCAGCACGTTCCACCTCCGGCCCCTCATGGGCCGGAATTTTGGGCATGGCCCTATTCGGGCCCGGGCTCTCATGTAGGGGTTTCTGGTCCAATGCCTGGTGGGCCGTCCGGCCCACCCGGCCCACTCTATACTGGGGGATCTGTGGCAGTTGATGCATTGCTAACGCGTTTAGCGGTGCTCGAGGCGTCCTTAGAGATGGCACACAACCCCATGCCTGGTGGCCCTTCATTTGCTGCGGGGGCACCTTTGGGTCCTCCGCCTGCCTCAATGGCCGCCACACTGCAGCAGGCGGCTAGCCGGGTTGAGCTGCTGGAGACGCTCCGGCCTACCCCAGCCAGTGTCTCGCAGCTCCCAGTTCAGCCAGTGATGCAGCAAGAGAGTGGTCCGGTGCGGCCCCAGAGCTCGATTCCGGTTGCGAGCTCCGACACCCGTCGTGGGCCGATACCCCCAGTGGGGGCGGCTCACGGGGGTGCAACTAGTGAGTATCAGGTTCAAGTTAATGTACCCACATCTCAGTCCACTTCCAATGGTGGGGTTCAGTGGCCATGGTCTCGTAATGTTGGGGCGAGTGGGCATCAGTTGCAACCTTATACCAGTGCCCCTTGGTTCCAGACTGGTGCAACGTTGGGGGTGGGGGTGTCCGCCCCCGGGCTAATGCCGGGCATCGCAGGGACTGTCCAGGTTCAGTTGCGCATGCCCCGGGTACCTAATGTGCCGGTGACGGCTTTGCCGACGGCTGGTTATTCGTTGTCCCTTGGTGATCATTTGTCCCAGGCCACGAGGGAAAAGATTTGGCGGGGGGAGTACGTGGATATATTCTCCCTATTGAACCATGAGCCCACTAAGGAGGAGAGAGAGGGACAGGATGACAAAGACAAGGAGCTGTCCCGCCGTCGTAAGCCACCACGCACCTGGGCCAACTGGTTGCCCGCATATCTTATTTATATGGCGGTGTATCTCAGAGCCCGGCCAGACCTGGCCATTCCTATGGCCCAATATTTGGACAATATTTACAGGGCGATGGTGGATTTTCCTGGCCCGTCGTGGTTGGCTTACGATGAGGAATTCAGAATGAGGGTGCCATTGCACCCAGAGATGAGATGGGATGAGCCCTGTCAGAAATTGTGGCTATTATACATGACCCCCACGCGTCCGGCGCCTGGGGATAGGTATCATTGTGGCCATGCCGTTCAGCAAGCTGCTCCAACGCAGGCTTCCCGCCAGCTGGCGGGGCAGGGGGTTCCAGCCTGCTTGCTGTGTTGGAGCTTCTCGGCCAGCAGTGTGTGCAATAAGCAGCAGTGCCAATACAAACATGAGTGTCCCTCTTGCGCTGGCCCCCACGCTGCCGCCATGTGTCCGCGGGCCGGCGGGTCACGGGGCAGAGGTAGAGGTGGACAGGGAGCGGGCAGAGCAGCTGCTGAGGGAGCTAGCCAGGCAAAAGGCCCCCTCCCCAGTTAATGTGTATATGTTGGAGCGATGGCTCTCAACTTATCCAAGGAGAGAGGATGCAAAGTACCTCCTTGAGGGTTTCCAGTGGGGCTTCCGAATCCCATTCAAAGGAGTGTGGGGACCCCAAGATGCACCCAATTTACTGTCCCTGAAGGGTAGAGAGGAGGTGGCTGCCCTGAGTATTGCTAAGGAGGTTGGGGCCAAGAGGGTGGCAGGCCCCTTTTCTGTGCCTCCCTTTCCCAACCTGAAGGTCTCCCCTCTGGGGTTGGTACCCAAGAAGGCCCCGGGGGAATTTCATTTAATCCACCATTTATCATACCCGGTGGGTTATTCTGTCAACGATGCTATCCCTGATGACCTTTGTTCAGTCAGGTATACGTCCTTTGACCAAGCCCTACGGATGGTGCGCTCTTGTGGTCCGGGTGCCCTCCTGGCAAAATGTGACATCAAATCGGCATTCCGATTGTTGCCAGTGCACCCTGAGGACTTTGAGCTACTGGGTTTTTGATTCCAAGGGAAGTTCTATGTAGACAAGGCCATGCCTTTTGGCTGCTCTATATCCTGTTCAGCATTTGAACGTTTTAGCACCTTCCTTCAGTGGGCCTTCGTTCGCAGGTCCGGGTCTAGGTCTGTAGCCCATTACCTCGATGACTTTTTGTTCGGGGGTGAACGGGGCTTGGACACGTGCACGCGTCTCCTCACCACATTTCGTGCGCAACTTCGGTTGCCAGAGTTGTGGCCCATTCCAGTGGCACAGGTTTTACAATTCATGGTTCATTTACACAGTCAGGGCCTCGCTCCCCGCACTATAGCATCTAGGCTGTCAGCATTGGCATTTGTTGCCAAGGTGGCGGGTTTTGCTGACAGCATGAATGATTTTCGCATACGGCATGTTTTGGAGGGGTGGACACGGGAACGTGGCCGCCGCCCGGACACTCGGCACCCAATTTCCCCAGGGGTGCTCACACACCTTGCACGAGGCTGGCCTAACCTATGTTTTGACAGGTATGAGGCAGCTCTTTTTCATGCGGCTACCACGGTGGTCTTCTTTGGAGCGCTCCGCATCAGTGAGTTGGTACTACTGTCTAAGGCGGATGCGACTCGTAGGGCACTGGAACTCGACGATGTCTATGTTTCTAATGAGTGGGCTCAGTTGAGGATACGGTCCTCAAAAGTTGATCAGCATGGCGTAGGGAGTGGAGTTAGACTGCTACGATGTTCCATTGCAGACATCTGTCCGGTTGGTGCCCTACAGGAGTTCTTGGCAGTGCGTGGCATGCACCCTGGCCCGTTTTTCTGCCACCAGGATGGGTCTCCCCTTACTAAATTTCAATTTTGGAAGGTGACCGGTATGGCACTTTCCAGTGTTGGCCTCCCAGGGGCTCGTTACGGCACCCATTCATTTAGAATAGGCACTGCTTCAACTGCAGCTGCATTTGGGTACTCTGCGTCTGATATACGCCGTATGGGAAGATGGGGATCTATGCGTTTTGCATTGTATGTTCGTCCTCTTCAGACATGAGTACCATTTAAGTCACTTACAGACCCTGTGTGTCCCCGCACACCGGTGGCAGTATGGCTGGTGGGCCACAGTTACGTGCACTGGGCAGCTCAGTATGCTGCGACGACAGAGTGGGGACCCCAGCTTGGACTGCGTGCGGCCGCATGCATACGTTGGTAAGGTAAGCGTGGAATGAGATGGCAGGAACTGTTGCCATTCCTGTTTTCCATCAGGGATGCTGAACCGCCTGATGTCCTTGTACTGCACCTCGGGGGCAATAACCTTGCCCAGGTCACTGGCCTTTCTTTAAAATTCGCGATTTGCAGGGACCTAGCTTATTTGCACTATGTGTGGCCGTTCACCAGGCTGCTATGGTCGGACATCATACCACGTCATGCTTACAGGGGAGGTATTGACCTCCGTGCCCTTGACCACGCTCGTCGCTCGGTGAACAGGGCAGTGGCCCGGTTCTTGACTGACAAGGGTTTGGGGATGGTCGTCCGACACCCCACCATTAGTTTACAAAATTACGATCTGTATGCAGGGGATGGGGTCCACCTGTCGGATAGAGGTATGAACCTCTTTTTGGAAGATTTGCAAGCAGGCCTGTTGACCGAGCTGACGGTCTGGGGGGGTGAGTCTTCATTGAAGCCTTCCCGTGTGGCGGGTACCACTGGTGAGATAAAGATTTATGACCCATAGGTATCCGGCAGGTTCGCAATTGACTGGCCAACACTTAGACAGGTACAGGTGTAATAAAGTTGACCGGTCAATTATGAACCAGACAACGGGTGATGGCACGAGCTTTTCAGCATGCATCACCCCGTGATTTGACAGATACACATCAGAGGGTGGGGTCAGTAGATAGTTTATTGACTACGGTCAACAATTTGTTTGTGTCAACAAACAAATTGATACAAAATGGATACATTGTAGCCAATTGCCGTTGGCAATTTTGGGAGGAACCTTACCAGTGTTACTGCGGCCTGTTTGCCTTAAAGAATTATAATTGGATGAGTACCAATTGAAAGTTGTAATTCGGACTAGGGCATTATTCAATAAAAGTGGCCCAATGCCTTTATCCATATACCGGTGTCTGAGTTTTTCTTTGGGGATGCGCCTGCAATGAAAGCGCGGCACCAAAATGGCCGCCGTGCTCTTTGCGTCCCCCCCAACCCGGACTCAGACATCCGGGTGAGTTAGGGGGCGTGGCCACCCCTCTATATAAGGGGTGGCCACGAGTCAGCCGAGCTGCCATTTTAAAAAAGAGCGACGGAGAGGAGAAGTTTTCCCTCCACCCCCTCCCTAGTGAACAGTGTGATATTTTGGTCGCTTCGGGGCCGGGTGGGAATTTTTGGTTGGAACCCAAAATTGGCCCTTGGGTTCTGGCTTTTTTGCCCATCCCACACTGTTGCTGAGGTTTGATATAGGGGTTTTTCTGTTCTTGACTTTGATCACTTAGGCGGGTAGCACTGGTAAGGTAAAGATTTATGACCCATAGGTATCCGGCAGGTTCGCAATTGACTGGCCAGCACTTAGACAGGTACAGGTGTAATAACGTTGACCGGTCAACGACGAACCAGGCAAGGGGTGATGGCAGGAGCTTGTCAGCATGCATCACCCCGTGATTTGACAGATACACGTCAGAGGGTGGGGTCAGTAGATAGTTTATTGACTACGGTCAGCAATTAGTTTGTGTCAACAAACAAATTGATACAAAATGGATACATTGTAGCCAATTGCCGTTGGCAATTTTGGGAGGAACCTTACCAGTGTTACTGCGGCCTGCTTGCCTTAAAGAATTATAATTGGATGAGTACCAATTGAAAGTTATAATTCGGACTAGGGCATTATTCAATAAAAGTGGCCCAATGCCTTTATCCATATACCGGTGTTTGAGTCTTTCTTTGGGGGGTGCACCTGCAAAGCATCATAGCTTATTTCAATTAAAACAGATGGCTTGTCAAACAGGCCAGCCTGATGGACTCAGGTTCTCAGGATCTCAGAGACAATAAACATGTATGGTGGAAGAAACAAAGATTTATTAGACAGTTCTTAAACAAAAGATAATTGAAACAGAACAAGAAACAGAAGCAAGAACAAAAGCAAGCAATGCATACCAAGCATGGATTATTTCTACCCCTTCTTTAGCTATCTGGGACCCAAGAGTTAGTACCAGGGACACCTCTGGCACTTCTGATGTATGGAGAGCATTAAAGTCTGGGGCTAAGCCTCTTTCCTTTTATACCCTCAGCTAAGCTACTGTTTCATCATCCTTGTATCTATGCCTCTTGTTTTAGAGATGTATAGATATTGCCAAACCCAAACAATAGCTATCTGGAATGAGATAATTGGTATAGCATATTTGTTTGGCTGATTAAGCATCACTTGACAGGGTCAATTTTGGCTAATGTGGGCTGTCTCAGCCCCTCTCTTTTTCATTCTTTTACCGTAACTGCCGTGAAAAGCACTCTTTTTCCTGGCTTTAGCTGACACATGCAGGTCTATAAAGCATCATAAATTGCTTTTAAAGAGTAAATGCTTTCATTTCACATTTTATTAATTTATGCTTTTTGACAAAAGATAGAGAAAGAGCAAAAAGTTCTCTGATCTCTAGAAAGCCCAACCATCAAAGGAAAAATTTATTTTGTCTGCCTCAAGTACAGATTATTAACAGATCTGAGTTTCTGTTTAATTTAATTTTAATTTAATAGTCATATTTATATATATGCCGCCCACTCAGGCAGAACCCGACTCAGGGCTGCATTACAAGAAGTTCTAAAAACACATAAAAAACACTTTAAAAGACCCATATCCCAACCACCCATCTCACCCACTAAAAAAAAAATTAAGAGAGAGTTCTTAATTGTTTACATAAGCCAGCAGGTGGGGACCGTGTTCCCATTAGGTCCCCACACCTGCCCTGCCAGCCAGGTCTTCAATCCTTTCCTGAAGGGCAGCAATTCTCTTTGAAGTCTTGGATCTGTTGGCAGGAGGTTCCAGAGAGTTGGTGCGGACACGGAGAAGGCCCTCCTTCGGGTGTTGGATAGATGTGCACCCCTAGGTGATGGCACTATTAGAGAGCCCCTCCGGTCCGTTCTGGTTGGATGGGTAAACACTCTTGGGACGATGCGGTCTCTAAGGTATCATGGCCCACTGCCATATAGGGCTTTAAAGGTCAAAACCAGCACCTTGAATTGCACCTGGAGACAAACTGTTAACCAGTGCAGCTCCCAAAGTAGCGGTGAGGTGCTGGCATATTGTCCGCACCCCATCACCACCCAGGCTGCCGCATTCTGGACCAGCTGCAGCCTCCAAATGGTTGTCAAGGGCAGCCCCATGTAGAGCGCATTACAATAATCTAGTCGGGAAGTGACCAGAGCATGAGTGAACATAAGCAAGGAGCCCGAGTCCAGGAGCGTGTGCAACTGGCGAATCACCCGAAGTTGGGCAAAAGCCCTCTGGCCACAGCCGCTACCTGTTCTTCTAGCAGCAGACACGAGTCCAGAAGGACCCCCAAGTTGCGCACCGGGTCTGTCTGGGGCAAAACAGCCCCATCCAGTAGGGGCTGGTAGCTCCCTGGATAACACGGGGCCCCTTATCCATAGCCACTCTGTCTTGCTGGGATTCAGCCGAAGCCCATTGGCCCCCATCCAGACCCCAATGGCCTCCAGGCATCTGGATAGGATTTCAACGGACTTCAATCTGTTTGTAGCAAGAATATATGAATCTAATATTAAACCCTGTATATGTCTACAGAACATCTTCCTTAAGCATTGGAGTAGATTGGGAGTATATTTACAAAATGTTGAGCAAGTAATACCCCCACCATATGCATTTATTAGCATGCACATAAAATACATCAGAGTAAACAAAAAAAGACAAAAACATTGTACCACTTTAAAGACTAGTTGCTGTATTTTAATGTTAGCTTTTGGAAGTTGCTTTTTTTCTGGGCCTGTCTTGTAGTAGGTTGCTTATCGGTATTCATCTTGACTGGGTAATTTGTTCTTTAACCATATTGGATGTGTACTGTATTTGGAGAAATGTATTTTGTAGATCCTTGAGCTTGGTGTCTCTATCCTGTGGGTCTGCAGTTGAACACCATTGGTTGTCACTTTTAGCCCACAACTAAAACCTTTCACATGCATAATGAAAGATCTCCATCCCAACTTGGACAAGAATATTTCACTCTTCAAAGCCCTTGGTGACAGATCCTTTACTTGCTTACAGAAAACCTCCAATGTCAAACAACTATTGACACACAACAGACTATGCAACAGTGAAACAGAGATGGAAACTAAACTCTGCTGCAAACCTAGATGTCCTCCCATTTACCCTGGCAAAAGTATTACTGGACCGAACAATGCCACACACAACATTAAAGGCAATTTTACTTGTTCCTTTGCGAATGTGATTTATGCCATATTTGCCAAAATGCTCTTCTGCACTCTGCATAAGACAATCTCTCCTCAAAAGAAGAATTGTATTGAATTGTATTGAATTGAATTGAATTGAATTGATACACACACACACATCGCTTTCCTCGTTTTGCAACGACCCAAAGTGGTTCATAGCATTAAAAAATATACAAAAATATTATAATACAAAGAAATACAATAATACAAAGTTACAAGGCAATAATTATAAAGTTACCAAACAAAAAATCCAAATTTGCAGATACACAATGTGAAATTACATAGCAATGCAGTAAAATGAATCAAAAACAATTTACAGTTTACAAAATAATCTGTGGCAGCGAGGGCAGCAGCGTTCAGCCTACCCCCACCTTTTAAGTCCAAGGGGGGGCAGAGCCCAAGCATCCTGGCAGGTGGGGTGGCTGGCAGAGCCTCTTCGCCCCAGCTGGGGCCAGAAACCACGGTGACGGGGCAGCAGCATCCAGCCGACCCCCACCTTTTAAGACCAAGTGGGGTGGAGCCCAAACGTCCTGACAGGTGAGGTGGTCGGGAGAGCCTCTTTGCCCCAGGTGGGGCCAGGAACCACGGCAGCAGTTATGTTAATGGACATAAATCAGACATCAGAAATGGCAATACACAGAAACCTCTTTCAAACCATTTCAATCCACCTGGACACTGTGCACAGGACTTGAAAGCTGGCATTCTGCAACAGAAAAATTATAAGACAAGGATCCCGAGAAAGAAAGCAAAAATAAAATAAATACCTGTACATATGATGGACACCCATCTCAAAGGTTTGAATATTAGTACAGTACAGAGTTTCTGCAACATTATTAAATTTGATACACCACAACTAACAGGTTGTTGCATGCTGCTATATAAGCTGTATGTTATTATATTATACTACCTTTACAGATACTATTTCAGTAGACTTCCCATCCACAGCCTCAGGCTTCCTCTCAGAACAAAGGAAGAACTTGGTACTTCACCTAGATACTAGACCTGAAGGTAAACTCATTAGCAAATTGGTAATGCCACAATGTTTCTTTGCATTCATCTACTAAACATTTGTAATTCAAAAGGATGAAGTGTCACAATTAATCTGAAGAACAGGTATTACCAGTTGTAAAAATAAACAAAAACACATTGACTAGTCTACTTATCTGTTTTGTTAACCATTCTGTACCTGATGTGTATAAATTGATATCATGAAGCCTCACTCTTATGTCTGATGAAGTGGACTTGATCCATGAAGCTAACATTAAAATTACAGACTAACCATCGAACAGTCTTGAAGATGGGTAAAAGAGAAAGCCTACAGAAGCAAACTTGAGAGAGCTGTGCATTTTCTGAGAGGATACCTTGGGAAATGAATTAATCATAAAACATACCTTTAGTCACATTCTAAAAAGCTCTTTGCATGTATTTTGAGTGCCCCTTTTATGCTGCTAATAGTCTGACTTGGTCTTATTTCATTACAGTGTGTCACTCTAAGGAAATTGCTTAAATTAGCATGTTAAGATTTGAAATTTGAAATACAGGAAAACCCCGGGTTACAATCTGAGGTCCACTCCAACAGCCTCCATTGTAACCCGAAATATCCATAGGGGTGCATTGACAAATGAAAAAAAAGGTCCTGAATTGATCGTTGTAAACCGAAACAAATACATTAAAAATTTGTAAACTGGGATGGCATTTCCATAGGATTTGCAATTGTAAACCAGAGCAAACTTAAACCGAGGCGATTGTAACCTGGGGTTTTACTGTATATCAAAACTATTTTGATGAGTATACTATCCATTAAGAAAATAACAGTGTATGCAGTATATTCAGTATAAAACTATTGGCTCCCTAAACAAATTACATTTATAACATATTTTATAAGTATAAGTGAAATGTGTATATTTAATATATATTCAATATTATATATTGAATATGTTGCTCATGCTAAATATATTCTACAGTGCCTGATATCCTGTTAGTGTAGTAAGTTGTAACTATGACAGTCTTATTGAATCTATGAAAATTATAAAGGAAAATTATAAAGGAATCATCTACCATGATTCACCAAATACACACTGTGTCAATGAGCCTACTCTAGTTGTGACACAGTAATGTATGGATGTGAGAGCTGGACCTTAAGGAAAGCTGAGCACAGAAGAATAGATGCCTTTGAACTATGGTGCTGGAGGAGGCTCTTGAGTGTCCCCTGGACTGCAAAGAGATCAAATCAGTCAACCCTAAAGGAAATAATTCCTGACTGCTCTTTGGAAGGACAAATAATGAAGCTGAAGCTCAAGTATGTTGCTCTCCATACCCTGCCCCTCCCGGAGGAGGATAAAGGCTGCCTCAGTCCCAGAATGGTCGAGGGTGCTCCTGCCCGCTGCCTTCCAGGTCCCGCCCTCCCCAGAGGAGGATAAGGAGGTGCTACTGTCGGGACTCTTCCTGAACTCTTTTTTGTCAGGACTTTTTTGAACTGTCCTCTTTGTGATATTGTGTTTTATTTTGTTATTTTGTTAGCTGCCCTGCGAGGGGGCGGCATATAAGCTGAAATACTAAATAAATAAAAAGTACTTTGGCCACTAAATGAGAAGAGATGACTCACTGGAGAAGGCCCTGATGCTAGGAAAGATTAAAGGCAAAAGGAGAAGGGGAGGCTGTAGGAATCGGGGCCACAGAGGGCCGGAGGTCCCGGAGGAGACTGATCAAGAAACGATACGAGGCAGTATGGAGGAGGATAAGATCAGTCGTTTATTGGGAAAAAGGCATCATCATATATAGGAGTAAAAGCGCAACGGTGGCAAAAACAGTCATCTGACAGAAATCACATCACCTGTTTGCTCGGGTTAATTGGGAATCTCTCAGAAGCAAGTTAATTAACTTGGCCAAACACAGACTGGGGAAAACACCATTGTTTGGGGATTAGGCAGGGGTAAACATGGCCTCTGTTTACACCCGGGGTACAGTTGAGCTTGGAGATGAGTGATTATTCTAAAGGGTAACTGGGTTAGCTATTCGCTCTCTCAGCAGATCCGCTGGTCAGGTCAGGAAATTGGGTGAATCAAACCCTATCATTTATCCACCCCCCTAAATTTCTCTACCCGCAGAGCCCACGGCTCAAGGAGTGTTCCCCCGAAGTGGCCTCTGCGCGGGCCGTTCCATGCCACTGGGGCATGGGGAAACCACATCTCCCCTTTTAATTTCATTTAAGGACCTGACTGGCGACTCTGCGTAGGAAAGGCATCAGCTGCTGAGCGGGAATGACGCTTCGGGGTTCCTTCTTGGGGCGGCACTTCAATGTCAGTGAGGGGATACATTGCGCCAAGCAGCAGACTGCTATGCCTAGCAGGACTACCCCCACGACCACCTTAAGTACTGTCTGAAGCCACCCCCATGGAATCCACGACCACATCCAGCTCCACAATGAGCTCCACCAGTCTCCCCATGCAGAGCCCTCTCTGATGCCCTGGACTATGGTGTGGAGGTTTGTGAGCTGATTCTGCACTCTGCGGGAATTATCAGTAAGGTTGAAACAACACATACCATGGAAGGATTCGCAACCCAAATGATGCAGCATTAAGAGGTAGTCTATAGCTGCTCTATTGTCAAGTATGGCATGGCGAAGCTCCGCCTGCTCCTGGTTGAGCAGCGCGATTGCCGAGGAGGTGTGGTTGATGGCTTTGGCTAATCCGCAAGCCAATCGACTAATCCTCCGAGCGTTGCCAACGGCTAAGGCTGGCACGCCGACTATGCTGACTGCCAGCGAGACATATTCGGCTGGACTCAAAACTCTAAAGCTGCTATCACATGAGCTGTCTAACTGGGTGGTACGAATGTGCCTTATGGGTGCTGAAACATTTGAAACAATTGTGTTTGGGGTGATCATATCCTTAGTAGGGAGTAACAGTGTCAAACGACTTAGGCAACATGTGGAGTCTGATACATTTGCGGGAATGTAGTTAAAAGTATACTGATTACATGTAAAGAACCAACCAGATGGTAACGTAACATGGGCATACATTGAACCAAGTGTCTCTGGTTTATCACAAGTCCAGTTGCTGCTGCCGGTATCGAAGCAGCGGCGCTGAGTTCGGCCGACTGCAGCGCAGCCGACCATTCGAGCACAAGTAGAGTTCGGGCTGGCCGCCACTCGCGGAGTGTGAAGAGTGGCTGCGTCAGCCGGCAAAGTCATGGTGAACCGCAATCCCCCCCAGCGAGCGTAGGTTGCAAAACTCGGAGGGAGGTGCGGTCCGAAAATCCTCTTCAGCAGCCAGTCACCATCCCTGGCATGCGCATCTAGAGTGTGGCACACTGGGATGAGACAGGTGCTCAGAATTGAGGCAGAAACAATGTCCTGCTTCAGGTAAAAATCGGACTGGTTGACGAGACCCGCCAACCTTTCCCATAGGTTATAATGCATCCGGGCGGAAAGGTCTCCGTCTGGTATCAAGCCACTGGCCCCAAGAGGGGCGGCCTGAACGCCTCCCCCCACAAGCAGGGAGAGGGTCAGGAGGATGATGGCTGCCATGGTGTTGGCGTGAATTCGGGCGAAGACTGCAGCCGTGAGGTTCTCCGGTGTCGGCTCCTTCTCCTCGCGTTGGAGGGCGTCCTCGGCCTCACTGCAAAGGGCCTTGATCATCCCCCAGGTGATCTTCGGCGCTGTCAGTGGCCGTCTCCTCCGACGGGTCTTGTCGGTCAGGGTGAGGTCCTCCATCTCCGGGACCGGACTCGGGTCGGCCTGGGTCCACGCCATGTGGTTCCAAGTGAGGCTTGACACACCGAGCTGGAATGCAAACGACACCTGTAGGAGACATAACTGCAGCATACCCTCGCCCCCAGGTTATGAGCGGCGCCGGGCCCCTCCAGGAAGGGTCCGGTGGCACTCGGTATCGGACCATCGGGCGCGGGAGAGCTTCCGAACGGCGGAAGTGCTTCTCCTGCGGCGTGCAATCCGAAAAAACATTAAGGTGATTGTAGGTAAACAATACCTTATTCAGACAATGCTGTGCCTGAGCCTGTGACTTGGGGAGGGCTGGTGGCTCCCCCCTTTCTGTTTGTTTGTCAATATATGACTTGAGCGTCCGATTGACCCGTTCCACAATCGCTTGCCCCTGCGGATTGTAAGGAACGCCAAAAGTATGCTGAATATCCCAAGTGGCCATGAAGGTGGCCAGCTGCCTAGAGCTGTAGGACGGGGCGTTATCGGTTTTAACGTGCCGAGGTTTGCCCATGGCTGCAATGCAGGAAAGGAGGTGCTGCTCCACGTGGGAAGCAGTCTCCCCTTTCTGCGCCGTTGCCCAAACGAACTGTGAAAAAGTGTCTATGCAAACGTGCATGTACTGCCATCTGCCAAACTGCGGGACATGCGTGACGTCCATTTGCCACACCTGATTGGCCTCCGTCCCTCGTGGGTTGACCCCCCACGAGGGCCCCCCCGGTGCCCCTGCACAATGCTGGCAAGAGCGAACTATGCCTTGGGCTTGAGAGAGTGGCAAATTGAACTGTCTGGCGAGTGCTTTGGCATTTTGGTGAAAGAAAGCATGACTCTGGATTGGCGTAGTAAAAACACCCAAAACTGAACGTTGCTGAATTTCCTTTGCCGCCGCGTCTGCTCTGCTATTGCCCGCGGAAATCGGACCCGGGAGGTCCTGATGACTGCGGATGTGGGCAATATAGAGCGGCTCCGTGCGGTTTCGCAAATGAAATTGAGCAGTGAGAAACAAACTAAGCAAATTCTTGTCTATCGCGGGAGTGATGTATGCTCCCGGTAGACTGTGAAGCAAATTCCTAACGTACATGCTGTCCGTAATGATGTTTAAACTCTCCTTGGCGAAGGTGTGCAAGGCAAGGTTCACCGCTGCCAACTCCGCCCGCTGCGCGGACTTTTGTGGAAGAGTTAGCAGCGTGCGCCAAGCCTGGCCCTCCTGCCAAGTTAGGACGCCATATGTGCGACCACCATCAGAAAAGACTGTCCTGGCTCCCTGAAGTGGAACCAGCGAAAGCAACTCAAATAAGCTAACTGTCTGCGTCTGGAGTGAGACAAGTCTGGGGTCCTCTGGCAAGTGGTATGCCAAGCATCCGGTGAATCCTTCCAAAGCTATCGGAGGTGAGTCACCTAGCTGCATTAATTGCTGAACTTGTTCCTTGGTGAACGGGACTACGATTTTGGCCAAATCATGCCCTGAAATGTCCCTAGCTCTCAACCGTCCACGGTAAACCACCGCGGAGACCAGTTCTTGGGGAGGAACGATGTTTCGTGAAGAGGTGTTCGGAAGGTACACCCACTCCACGATACTCGCCCCTTTCTTGGCATCTACGCCGAGCGCTCCAGTGAACATGGATCCTGACCGTACGATGTACAAATTCAAGATCGGAGCATATGGCCCTGGGGAGATCCTATCTACCCATCGCTGGCTGAGAGCTTGGTTAACTTTCTCGAGAGCTAAGCGCACTTCTCGAGAAATTTTTATCCGGTCTGCTGGCTGCTTACCTAATGTTAGCAGCGAGAAGAGCGGCTTCAAAAGATCCGTATCCAAACGAAAATACGGTCTGGCCCAATTAATGTTCCCTAAAACCTGCTGCAATTCTACCAAGGTGACTGAGTCCTGTAAATTGATCTGAGGCAAAACTGGTGCGGCGAAAGAGCGGAGAAGCCGATGACCCAAGTATGAGAAGGGCTCGGTTCTCTGCACTTTCTCTGGGGCAATGAGTAAACCTTTGTCCCCCAGGCTGGCCTGGAGGTCAGAAAACATTTCGCTGCCGAGTTGCGGCATCGCGACCAAGATATCATCCATGAAATGACAAACTATGGCTTTAGGGTGAAGGCTTCGGAACTTTGCCAGTGCGTTGTGAACATAAATTTGGCACAGGGTGGGCGAATTGAGCATGCCCTGTGGCAAAAATTTCCACACGTAACGCTGCGTAGGCTCACTGTGGTTCACAACTGGCACCGTAAAGGCAAACCTTTCCCGGTCCCGGGGGTCTAAGGGGATTGTATAAAAGCAATCCTTGAGATCTACGACCAGGATCTCCCACCCCTCGGGAATCATGTTCGGATTCGGGATGCCGCATTGAAGCGGACCCATTGGCTGAATGCATTTATTGATCTCTCTGAGATCGTGGAGGAGTCGCCACTTCCCCGACTTCTTCTTAATCACAAAAATTGGCGAATTCCATGGACTCGTGGACTGCTCTATGTGTCCTGCGTCTAGCTGTTCTTTAACTAGCTGCTTAAGGGCGACTAATTTCTCCCCCACTACCGGCCATTGTTCTACCCAGACCGGCGTGTCGCTGAGCCACTTAAGTGGCAACGCCATTACCCAAAGGTAAGCGTAGCACCGTACTGCTGTAAGATGTCTCGCCCCAAAGGTTGATGTGCACGTCAAGAATGTGCGGCCGAATTACCGCCGTGCCGTCAGCCTCTGGAATCGTGACTGTCACCCACTCTCGGCTTCTGAATGCTTCCTGAATGCCGCCTACCCCCCACACATCGGAGACCGGCTCAATGGCCCACTCCCTTGGCCACTGGCCCCTGCTTATCACGCTCACATCTGCTCCGGTATCTAATAAGCCTGAGAATATTCTATTATTCAGAAATACCTTGATAACCGGGCGCTGTTTCCACTCAATGTTGGTCTCCACTGTCGCTAAGACCTGGTATCCTTGTACTGCCTCACTGGCGCTCGAGCGGTCCTCTGACCGGGACTCGGAGCTGTCACTGAGCCTTCCTGGCTATCTGCTGGCGAGTGACAAGGAACCATGATCAGTTGCGCTAAGGTGTCTCCTTTGTGAATTGTCTGGGGCAGGTGCGTCCACAACTGAACCTGGAGAACGCCTGAAAAATTCGAGTCAACGACTCCTGGAATTACGAGAATTCCGCGTGCTCCTGCTACACTGCGGGGCAAAACTAAACCTATAAAGCCCTTGGGCAGTGGACCCATGTACTGGGAGTCCACCAGATAGACCGTGCCTGGCTGGTCGCATGTAACGTCCGCCTGACAAGTCAAGTCTAACCCTGTACTACCCTTGGGGCTGGCCTGTGCCCTCGCGATGCCTGGAGTGGGACTGGGATCTAGTCTAGCTCTGGTGAGCTGAGGGAAGCCTCTGTTTGGACCGGGGCCAGAGACATGCCCGCGTTCCGGTTTCCCGAATCCGGACAGTCTCGGGCCCAATGGTAGCCTCTTTTGCACTTCGGACACTGGGTTTTCGGAGCCTTGGAACGGCCGGACTTTTGTCCGCCTCCCTTGGATCGGCACTCCCTAGCGAAGTGACCAACCTTGCCACAATTGTGACATGCTCCTTGGGTCTTTCCTTTTGGTCTCTTACCCCCTTGCACCGCTGCCGCTAGCAATCCCATCTTGTAGGATTCTGTGCCAACGTCGGCGCAAGCTCTAATCATGTCCGTAAGGGTCAAATCCGGACGATTGCCCAGGGACTGCAAGATTTTACGGCAGTCTATATTGGCATTGTCCTTGGCTAACTTCATCCTGAGCTCTTGCTGGGCCTGCTAATTGTCAATCTGCCTGCTAATTGCTTCTTCCAGGCGATTGATGAAGTCCATATAGGGCTCTTGGGCTCCCTGCTTGATAGCGGTTGCCAGTTGCTGGGACTTTGAAAAACGCCCTGAAGGCGGCCTCGGCCGACATCTGGAGAGTGGCAAGAGGCAAGTTGATTTGGGCATCGATGGGCTCGAAGGCACCTGAACCATATAACTGGTCAGGAAGTACTGCGCCTCCCATTCTGGCAGCCCTCGTCTGCGCCTCTAGGCGAAACTCGCTGTCCCAAATTAAATACTGGCTAGGGTTGAGCATCATCCGCATGACGGCTTTCCAGTCATGGGGAATCCACATGGTGTTCTCGCACACTTGCTGAAGCGTGCCCCTTGTAAAACGACTTTGGAGCCCTGTTTCTGAGATGGCTTTCCGTATGGCCATGAGAAGCTTATACGGAACTGGGGAATGAATTATCTGTTGGGCGCCTGTGAGTGCGTCTATTTCCATGCGGATGGGACATATCTGACTAAGCTCAGCTAGTTCTTCTGCTGGCAACTCCCCCTTCCTAATCTCCTCTTCAATTGTACGCTGAAGGGGACTTTTGGTAACTCGGGAACCTGTTGCTGTCAGAGAAGCGCCTGCGCTCCTCATTCCTTGCATTCCACCGGTGACATCTGCAGCTGTCACCGGGGGAAAACTCCCTACGCTACCCTCCCTAAATTGGAGTGACGGATAGAGCGCCGTAGGCGCCGTTGGCTCGGCTGGCGCTTCTGGCAGATTTGGGGGTTCTTTGGCCTCTACCCGGACTGGCTCTATCTCCGCTAAGAGCTTCCTACACTTTCTCCATGTGCGAATTACACCTCCTGGAGCTTTCGGGGGTTGCTGAATGCAGTCTCCTATCTGATCCCAGAGCTCGAGGGTTAACGTACCTACTTCTGGGTAAAGCAGGCAGTGTTCCCCTAGGTACACCAAAAGTCTCGCTAGCTCCCCACTGTGAAAACGCACATTAAATATCCTGGCCAGGATCTTGAACTCTTCCTCACGAGTTCTTTGGCTAGCGGATGGACGCTGTCGCTGAGGACAGGTCCCCATATTACCTGCGATTGGGTCCTCCGAAGTTTCCTCCTCGGGACGAGTCGACGCGTCTTTGGCAGGCAACAGGTTCTGGCGACGTCGCTTTCTGGGTAGAGCTCGGAGCGTGGACTGCGGCCACGGGCCCTCGGTGGCCACTGCGCTGTCAGGGGCTCACAGCTGCCCTGAGCGGAACACGTTTTTCCCTTTGGCGCAAGCCGCCGCGAAAGCCGGGAGCACGCTGTAGGATGCCTCTTTGGACTGCCTCACCGCAGGCCGTCCCTCCGCTCGGCTGGCTGCCGGACGGAGTGCCGCGCTGTCCTCCGGGACGATTCGGACATGGCTCAAGCGCAGAACCGGACCGTGTGATCGCTACTCTGAGGAAGACCGCTTGCTTACTCACGAGTAGATCACGCCTCGGGGTCACCAGATGTAGGAATCGGGGCCGCAGAGGGCCGGAGGTCCCGGAGGAGACTGATCAAGAAACGATACAAGGCAGTATGGAGGAGGATAAGATCAGTCGTTTATTGGGAAAAAGGCATCATCATATATAGGAGTAAAAGCGCAACGGTGGCAAAAACAGTCATCTGACAGAAATCACATCACCTGTTTGCTCGGGTTAATTGGGAATCTCTCAGAGGGAAGTTAATTAACTTGGCCAAACACAGACTGGGGAAAACACCATTGTTTGGGGATTAGGCAGGGGTAAACATGGCCTCTGTTTACACCCGGGGTAAAGTTGAGCTTGGAGATGAGTGATTATTCTAATGGGTAACTGGGTTAGCTATTCGCTCTCTCAGCAGATCCGCTGGTCAGGTCAGGAAATTGGGTGAATCAAACCCTATCATTTATCCACCCCCCTAAATTTCTCTGCCCGCAGAGCCCACGGCTCAAGGAGCGTTCCCCCGAAGTGGCCTCTGCACGGGCCGTTCCATGCCACTGGGGCATGGGGAAACCACAGGAGGCAGAGGATGAGATGGCTAGATAGCATCATTGATGTGGTGAGCGTAGATATGGGCAGACTACAAAGGATGGCATGTGTCAGAGGAGCCTGGTGTGCAGTGGTCCATGGGGTTGCAAAGGGTCAGACTTGACTGTGTGACTGAACAACAACAACAAATGCTCAGCAGTGGGACTTCAACATTTACAAGATTTCTTCCAACATTTCCATACTTGTATTGTCTTTAACAAAAAATAAATAAATCATTATTTCATTATTTTATTTCATAACTCATGGCATAGCACAAGCACTCTCTGGGTAATTCCAGAAAATAAATTAAAACAAATAAAATACATAATTCTTATCATAAACAGGCCACTGTCACTAGCAGATCTAACTATAAATAGATTTAAAGAAAATAAAAGAACTTTAATAATCTAGTTGTTGTTGTTCAGTCGATTCCGACCCTTTGCAATTTTATGGACCATTGTCCTGCAGGCACCTCTATCCTCCACCATCCTCCTCAACCCACCCAGCTCTGTACCCATTGTGTCTTCAGTACCATCTAGCCATCTCATCTTTGGCTGCCCCCTTCTTCTTTTGCCCTCTACCTTTCCTATCATCAAAGCTTTCTCAAGCATATCCTCTCTTTTCATTTGATGTCCAAAGTACTTCAGCCTCATCCTTACTATTTGACCTTCCAAAGAGCAGTCAGGGTTGATGTCTTCTAAAATTGACGTATTTGTTCTCTTCGCTGTCCATGGGGACTCTCAAAACTCTCCTCCAACACCATATTTCAAAGGCATCTATTTTTCTGTGTTCAGCTTTCCTAATGGTCCAGCTCTCGCAACCATACATTGCCTCTGGGAATACCATTGCTTTGACTATACAAATTTTTGTTTCCAATGTGATGTCTCTACTTTTCACTATTTTCCCCAGGTTTCTCATGGCTTGTCTCCAAAGAATCAGTCACCTTTTTATTTCATGGCTGCAATCCCCATCTGCAGTGATCTTTGATCCTATGAATGTAAAATCTGTCACTGCTTCTACTTCTTCCCCATCTATTATCCAGGGACTGATATGGCCTGTTGCCATTATTTTGATTTTCTTGATATTGAGTCTCAAGCCAGTTTTTGTGCTCTCTTCTTTCAATCTAATCAGGAATTTCTTTAGATCTTCCTCACTTTCTGCCATTAGGGTGGTATCGTCTGCATATCTCAAACTGTTGATGTTTCTCCTAGCAATTTTGATCCCATATTGTGATCCCTCCATCCCTGCATTGTGCATTATGTGTTCAGTGTATAAGTTGAATAAGCAGGGTGAAAAAATGCAGCCTTGTCTTACTCCCTTTTCTATTCCAAACTACTCCATCATTCCGTATTCTGTCCTAACTGTTGCTTCTTGACTCATGTACAGATTTCTCATGAGGCATATGAGGCATATAATAAAAAGCAGCTTTAAATAGCTCTGTTTTTATCAGTTTCTTAAAAACCATGAGAGAAGGTTTCCCAGTTGGAAGCTTGTTCCAAATAGATGGGGCCACAACCTTATGTTCAGCTTTTTGTTTACCTCCTCAGATGTCAGTATTCTTAGTATCATGGACTGTGAGGAGCAGGTGTTTTATAGGGCAGATGTTTCAATAATATTGTGGTCCTATACTGCCCTGTACAACAGCTACCTGTTCCAACTGCTCCTCACAGTCCTTGATGCTAAGTTAGATTCCTGAGTACTGCAGGACGGAATGAACTCCTGTCTTTGTCCCAGCTCCTGCCAACCTAGCAGTTCAAAAGCAAGAAATTGCAAGTAGATAAATAGGGACCACTTCGGTGGGAAGGTAACAGCATTCTGTGCGCTCCGGTGTCTAGTCATGCCTGCCACATGACCACGGAAACGTCTGCAGAAGCAGACAGCCCTGGCTCTTCAGCTTTGAAACAGAGATGAGCACTGAACCCCAGAGTTGGATACAACTGGCTTTCAAGCAAGGGAAACCTTTACCTTTAAAACCTTATACTGGTCAGAGCTTAATATGTAATAACCAGTACCTGGAATCATGTGCAGAAACTAACACAAAGCCAATAAGTGCATGCCAAGCCTGGAGTTACATGTTCAAATGTGCAGGAACCTGTAATCAATCTGGCCACCATGTTTTGGACCTGCTAAAGTTATATTTGCTTCAAAGGCAGCCCTACGTAGAGAGCGTTGCAGTAGTCTATTTTGGAGATTACCAAGATACTAGTGAACATGAATTGCTATAGTTATGCATTTCTTATCCAAGTATAGAGTGAGCTGGGCAATCAACCAAAGATGTTGTTTTAGCCTTTTTATTGCTTGTTAACATAGAATTATCGGTACATAATTCGTTCCTCCCTTTGGTGCATATCATCCATTTTATTATCTCCATTCAATTACCTCACTATACAATTTCATACATGAGTGTATTTGCTGCAAAGCAAGACTATGGAATGTTTTATGCAGCCATAAATCTAATGTGGTTTAAAGTGTTATGTCACTATACAGTAATGGTCTCCACAAAAACTGAAGAAATATATACAATCCTTGCCATGTCATAATTAAATATCATTAAAAGCAGATCAACAGCATTGCTATGAATGTATTCAATCAGCACAAGTACTTACAACAGGCTTCTAAGAACTTTGTATCATAACTGGGATAACGCTGAAATTCAACAGATTTGCAATAATGTTGATGAGCAGTCTAAGACTACCTTTTGGCTTACATGGTAGTGGGCCAGGTTACTTACTGAAAGAGACTGTGTCACCCTGAGAATATATGACCACTCCACTAGAGAGAACCAGAGGGACTCTCTATGTGCATCAACAGCAGGAGAGGCTCACCTCTCCATCACTAGATGGAGGGCTTTTTTGGTATCCGTTCCAGCCCTTTGGAACCTCCTGCCGACTAACCAGAATTGTTGGCCTTTAGAAGAGATTTAAAGACATGGTTGGCCTAGCAGGTGCTTTTACTGGACACCCCACACCCCTGGGCTGGCTCATATGATTATAGGTCAACTCTACCATCTGGTTTTTAGATTTAAGATTTTAAGATTTTAGAGTTTTATGATTTTTTTATTTATGTGTATTATGTGTTGGAGTGTTTTTAAGTCAGTGTGGTTTCTTACATTGTAAACTGCCTGGAGCCGCCTTGGCAAGGGGGCAGTTAAATAAGTTGAAATGAAATGAAATGAAATGAAATAATTAAATAAATGTTCTGGACGTCACCACTTTTAACCTTTCCTTCTGTTTTGGCATAGTGGACTCTCACAAAAGAAGAGACATTCAAACTCCTATCTTCTTCCTGCCACACATTCTTTGGTTTCTTTCTATTATCAACCTGAACATATTGAGTTTCCCCATTTTCTTCCCCTTTCCTATTTTGGTCACCTCTATTCTGTAAAGAGAGATTGATGCCCTCAATCGCCTCTAATCCCATCCAATTTCCTGCAGTGAAATCTCACATGGAAAATTTGAAGTCCAGTGGGAATGTTCTGGTCACTGCAGCTCTGTCTGTATCTCTATTCATGATGTGTGTCAGCCTTTCTGTATGGTGTGTCTTATGCAAATTCTAATGACTTTAGCTATCTCTCTATTTCTAGGATTGAAAGGATGATGGATAGTGAAAAAGTGGTAAAGTGAATGAATGCAGAATAAGAAATAATAAAACACATAAGAAATGGAAAACCAGTATTCTTTGGTCACATAAGAAGTGAAAATGCAGAATATAAGAGCTAATCATTCAAGATCATTGTCATCGTTGTCATCATTGACTGCAATTTCTATCCGAGAATGCATTTTTTTCCCTGAAGCAGGAAAAATGTCACTGGCATGAATTTGTTTAAGGTGGATTCCAGCTTGCCATGAAGTGACCCACACACTATGATCACAGAGCCATCTCCTGCGGCACATGTGAAATGAGACATACAGGATCTAACACCAGGATTGCAATGGACTGTCACAGCCTTGAGGATATTATTAAGACACGTCTTCACAGCCAGTTCATTTGGCATGCCTCTTCTGCTTCCATGACCATTGGGAATCAGAGTTTCTCCTCCACTCATTTTGCCATTGGGCCTAATATGATGGTTTCCAGGGGCATTTCCTCCACTGAGGGGGACCAGCACCCCACCCAAAGGGGTTTATCTTCCTTTAGCTGTTGGCCCCTTTAGGGAGTTAGGTTAGTTGACCACCACCTGACAATTGGCATTGAGTCACTGGCTGTATGGTCTACTCCGTTATCGTAGCGGGATGTCCCTCCATTCAAGATAGACTACGTGGGAAAGAATTACAGGTGAAGAAGATAATTCATTTGCTGAAGAACCGGAAAGAGCAATTTAGATGCATCACAGCATCATTGTTTTAGCTGTTTAATTAAATGAATAATGTGCCCATCATGACATACAATCTCTTTTAGTAGCAGCAGTAGAAGAAGAACTTCCCTAACAGCAGAAAAATAATATTCAAATTCTTGTATCTCAGGAAGAATCAATAGCTTGAGCAGGAAAAAAAGATTTCCCTTGCTCGGTTTCAAAGCCAAAGAGCCCAGTGATGTCTGCTTCTGCAGATGTTTCCGTGGTCATGTAGTAGGCATGACTAGATACTGGAGCACACAGAACATTGTTACCTTCCCACCAAAGTGGTCTCTATTTATCTACTTGCAATTTCTTGCTTTCGAACTGCAAGGTTGGCAAGAGCTGGGACAAAGATGGGCACTCATTCCATCCTGCAGTACTCGGGAATCGAACTGCTGACCTGCCTCCCAGTCATTGTCTTAGCCACTTGAGCCACTACAGTCCCTCAGGGAAAATAAGTCAGGAGGAAACAACCTCTGTTACCAAGACTATCACTTAGCAAGGGGTTGAAAATTTTCCATCTGGCTTCCATTCAAACCACTGTCAGGTTTGAAACTGAAAGCAGTTTGTCTCTGCAGCATGTTGCATGTGTGCAGCTGTGGTGTACGTGCTCAGCTAACGCCACTGTGCTAAGTTCCCTCTCCCCTTCTCTGTGGGACTAACCACAGAGCACGCCCAAGGCACTGTGGGAGTTGTAGTTCCCACTCCTTTCCCCAATTTGGGGGGCTTAAACTCCCAAATGGGTTTCAGGACACACACACACCCCATGCTGATCTCACAAGGCCAAAGTAGGTGTGTGCCAAATTTCATCCTGATTGCTCCAGGGGTGTGAGAGTCTTTCGAGCATATACAAACAGAAATCTCTGCTTTATAGATATAGATATTTTATGCATTTTTCTAAGACCTATCATTCTTGCAAGTTTGTCTGAATGAATTCTGGACCTTTGAAGGTTTTTCCAGGGGCACAGAACTTTACAATACTTCAGCTTGAGTTTTGTCCATCTTTGTTGTACACATATGCATAGAGATACAGGCTTCTTTTCTACACTCTTGAATAGTCTCCTTTCATTAGAAATTAATACAGCAAAACCTCAGGTTACGACGGAGGTCTGTTCCAACAGCCTCCATCGTAATTCAAAAAAATCCTAACCTGAAGCACGTTTTCCCATAGGAATGCATTGAAAATAAAAAAATCCCAACGGGACCAAAAATAATATTAAAAAATAGAAAACATTTCATTTCATTTCATATTTATACCCCGCTTTCCTCGACCCAATAGGGCGACCCAAAGTGGCCTCACAACATAGCAAAAAATACAGTATACAACATCCAAAGCTATACAACAAATAATTGCAAATACAAATAATTAAACACAATTACAACTAAATCCTTATTGCACTTCAAATAATACAATAAATAATACAAAAAATAATTCAGAAAAATACAATAATGAATACAAAATGCACTTCAGCAAAATACTATAATGAATACAGGATACAGCAAGCCCAGTAGGCAGACCTTCCAGCAGTGCCACCATTTTCAAGCCAGGGTGTCAGAGCTAAAGCTCAACAACCCTACCAGACCAACCGGAGCCAGTCCAGCGACCTTAACAGGGTTGGGCTCAATGTCCATGACAGAGCCCAGCACCCTGTCCTCAGCCGGCATCAACAGAGAAAGGTGGGGAAAGGAAAGTTGCAAAACCCCAGATGTGTTCAACTTCACCGTGGCCAATGCCGGACCGAGGAAGAAGCTAAATGAGGGAAATGAGGAAAGGAGGTAGCAGCTCCCCGCTGCAGGTGTCGCTGCCTCCATTCTCGGCCCAGAGAGGCAAGGCAGAGCTGGTTCAGTGCCAGTGAAGGAGATGCTTCTTAAAGTCCTCCGGGCGCGTCCTGCCGCAGGTGTTGCTACCTCCGTTCTCATCCCAGGGAGGTGAGGCAGAGCCAGTTCTGCAGCAGTGAAGGAGGCGCTTCTTAAAGTCCTCCGGGCATATCCCACTGCAGGTGATGCCGCCTTCATTCTCGGCCCGGGGAAGCAAGGCAGAGCCAGTTTGGCGGCGGCCAAGGAGGCACTTTTTAAAGTCCTCTGGGCGCGTCCTGCCACAGGTGTTACTGCCTCCATTCTCGGCCCGGGGAGGCAAGGTAGAGCTGGAAAAAATCACCAAAACCCCCCAAAATGCCAGGCATGATCGTCCCCCGCCCCCCACAAAAGCAACAAAGCAATCACCCTACCTTTTCCATGCCATTTGGGGACCTTATACACTCTGGTCCGACTTGGGGGAGGTGCACATTGAGCCCATTATCCACTCCTGCTGGCACAGGGAGAGTCTGAGGACTGCTCGGTTCCCATCTTCCTCTTAGCTCCCTGGGCAGTGCTACAGCTGAAAATGTGTACCTCTCCTAGGCATTGAGACTTTGGGTGGAGGGGGGATTTTTAAATCTAAAATGGTGGTGGTGACCATTTTAAACTCTAAAATGGAGATGGTGGCCATTTTAGAGTTTAAAATGGCACAATTTTTGGTCATAAATAAAAAATCAGTCATAACTTGGGGATTTTTTAAAATTAGTGTGGTCATAACCTGCGGCAAACATAACCCAGGGCAGTTGTATGCCAGGGTTTTATTGTAGTTATAAGCATAGGCACATAACAATATAGTTATGTATCATCACAGTATCATATCGTTATAATCTGTTGATGAGAGACTTCATATACAATTATTTATGTATCAGTACTACATTTTTCTTTCTTGTTTATATCAATTTAGAGGGTGTCAGCTGCTACTATTGGAGAATAAATTTATTTTGAAAAACCTAAAATTGTATTTCTAGTCTCATATACATTTCTAATGTATCATTTCCATGACTTGATTTTTGGAGTTATCTTCATGTAATAGCAGAAGCAATGTTGATGCTTCACATTTTGATCATCTTTCATGATGAGCCCAAGTTATTAACTTATATTTATTTTCTTCAGCTCCTACAGCTCAGCCATATGTCATTTTCCCCATTTCATCATGATCACAAACTTGGAAATAATTGCTGTAACTGAGATTCTCACCAGATCAGCAAGCTCATGAATTCTTGCATAGTTTCTCAAGCACAGCAGGTAAGCTTCTGCAGAATTCTTAACTTACCCACCCAACAAGTTGAATCACTGTCACTAAGAAAAAGGAGGGAATATGTATACCTCATTAACTTTGATGTGTAAGGAACCTGGAAGGAAAGAAAACCCCCATGAAATTCTAACATATTTTATTTTTCCCCACAATAAAATATCTATAGTTAAACCTATATATTTATGAATAATTTCATTTAGGAAATTCCCTGACCAAACCAATTTTTTGCATTCCAAAACTTGATCAACTCTCTCCCTTCTTACAACCTCAAATACAGATCTTCTTCACAAGACATCACTTGCAATTTTACTCTTAGATGTCAAGAAGGGAATCATAGTGGCATGGAAAGAAAAGGGATGAGATTGTTATCAACAGCTGGAATGGTTGAGCATCATTTGCGACTACATTCAAAAAGTTGCAATTTTATAAAACATGATGCAAACATATTCCATATGTGGAAAATCCAGCAATCATATACAGGAAAACCCCGGGATACAACTGCCCTGGGTTACGTTTGCCCCGGGGTATGACTGTAAATTTAATTAAAATAATGTCTCAGCTTACAACTGATTTCTGGGTTACGATCGTCCCCCTCCCCACAAAAGCAACAGAATAATCCCTTTACCTTTTCCACAGCATTTGGGGACCTTATCCAATGACGATGATCACATCTCTGGACCAGTAACCACTTTGGGTGGAGTGGCGGCAGCCATCTTATGTCCCAAAATGCTGGTATTGGCCATTTTGTACTGTCAAGATTTCTGGGAGATGTAGTCCTGAACAACAAAATGGCCAACACCAGCATTTTGGGACATAAGATGGATGCCCCCCACACCACCCAAAGTGGTTACTGCTCCAGAGATGCAATCGTCGTTGTTGGATAAGGTCCCCAAATGACATGGGAAATATGAGGAGATTGCTCCAATGCTTTTGTGGGAGTGGGGGACAATCACATCTGGCTTTTTTTGTGCTTTTGTATTTTTTAAATTGATTTCCTGCTATTTGTGCCATTAATGAATTAACACAAACTTTTTAAAAAAAATCAGATTAAGTATCTCTAGTAGCTCAACTACTTTGGAGCATGACTATCAATATCATTCCTAGATAAGAGTCCTGGTGGTGCAGTGGTACTGCAGCCAAAATGTTGTAAGCATGATCCTGATGGGGATCAAGGTTGACTCAGCCTTCCATCCTTACAAGCTTGGTAAAATGAGAATCCAGCATGTTGTTGGCAAAAATGCTAATTACCTTGTGAATCGGCCAGAGATAGCACTAAGAGCTATGTTATGGAATATAAGGGTGATTGCTATTGTTATAGATAAATACCACCATCTCTATGTCTTCCTAGCATACAGGACTCTGTCAGGCTCACTAAGCTGGGGGGTGAAAAATGACAACCCACTAGAAATGCCTTGAGTGTCCCCATCACAAACCCCTTCTATATTTATATTTACCTATAAGAACAACTTTACATGATTTCCTGCTAAGATACATTTTGTTTGTTTTGACTCAACTTTCTTGTCTGTTGAAACATTAGCTACCCTTTTCAGCTTGGTGCCATCTACATGTTTGATGAAGATACCTTCTGCCCCTGTATGCATGGCATTTATAAATGGGCACAAGGCGAAACTCAACAACATTCTAGTTGTCACTTCACTTCAGTATAATAAAGAGCCATTGGGGAGCACTGTTAGTGGATGGTCCTTCCAATTGATGCAACTCTGCCTAATGATTGCATTACCTAACCCAGGACTTTTCAACCTTTTAAAGCCAGGGGCTGGGTCACACTCCCTCAGACAGCTTTGGGGGTCAGGTGGCCATTTTGCCCTTCCTCCACCTCATGGCATTTCCTGGTGTGATGGAGGTGGTGGAGGGCCACATGAAATGGCCCCAAGGGCCGCATCTGGCCTAACCCATATTTTTCTTGGTGGTCAACAAGAATTGGCACCCCCATAGAACAGCTGTGCAACATCTTTGGAAAGGAGTTGTTCCTCTGGTGTGAATGAAGAGTGATGCCAGCGTAACACCCTTAAATGTTGCCAATTTTGTTGGGGCAGTGTGAAGCATAGAGGAAATTTAAACAAGCTTCACCTGGCCCCCAGCCTCTTTTGTGATCTGGAGCAGCAACAACCCACCTTCCCAACCTATGTCCTAGAATACATGTTGGGTCACATTTTATGGGCTAGATATGAGTATTTTAACCTTACTGCCAGATTGGCCATGTGAATGGTGTGAGTTTACACCTATTGGGTTGATGGGGTTAGCGGTGAACCCTTTAGGGTGTCTGACTGCCCGGTGTGATTCATGTGAATCATATAGGCATACCATGCACACAAGGAAACAACTTTGACGTACAAGCAACATTCATCCACGTGAGGTAAAGGTTGACTTTGCTGGAAAGCCAGTCGTATCCGACTCTAGGGTTCATTGTTCATCTTTGTTTATAGCAAAAGAGCCAGCGCTGTCTGCATCTGAAGATATTTCCATAGACATGTGGCAGGCATGCCTCAACACCGGAGAGCACAGAATGCTGTTTACCTTCCCATTGAAGTGGTACCTATTTATCTACTTGCAATTTCTTGTTTTCAAACTGCTAGGTTGGCAGGAGCTGACACTGAGACGGGAGCTCACTCTGTCATGCAGTACTCGGGAATCAAACCCAACCTTCCAGTCTTCAAGTTTAGTGTCTTAACCACTTGAGCCACTGAAGTCCCCCATTCAAGCAAACAGCTGGAAATGATTTCAAAGTTGTCTCCCCAAGTTTTAGCTGGCCTTGGCAATAGCTGACAAAGATCAGCACTGCACAGAGACAAGGATTTGCCCAACTAGGCTAGAGAGGCATTACCAGGCCCCACCAAAGGTCAGGGATGAATGTCTTATAAATAAAATTATCAGCTATGCCTTTGACCAAACAATTCATGAATTGACTCTTTATTTAGCCCGGGGGTGGGGCAGGGAATCATGAGAGAACTCATGCTTGCTGTTATTGGGGGGGGGGGGTTTGTCATGCATGCTGTTAGTAATCATAGCATGTTTCTAAGTGTTCATAGACCAGTACAATTTCTGGTAAAGTAAAACCCCTACTTACAATAAAAAAGTCTGTTCCATAGGCTTTTGCTTAAATCGGTTTTATATGTAACTCGAGCAAATCCATAGGAAAAATTAGTTTTTTTATATGTAACTCAAAGGAAACCAAGAGGAAAAAGAATCTTTATGTAACTCGAAGCAAACCCATAGGAAATCATGTAAATCGGGACATGGTTTTAGCACAAAATCATTATGTAAGTCGAATTTTATGTAACTCGAGGCATTTGTAAGTTGGGGTTTTACTGTATTTTCTTATTCTTCTACCATCTCTAGGCCAGATGTGAAACTGCCAAAATGAAGGCACTCTTTGGCCACTTCATGCTGCAGTCCCCTTTGCCTGAAAGATTAGCCAGCAACACAAGTTTGCTGTTAGCAGGGTATGTCGGGTTATGGTTCAAAAATACTACAGTCTTCAAGGAGGCTCTTTCTGATATCATGCTAAACAGTAGCTGTCCAGAGCCTCTTTGCAGGTGCACCCCCCAAAGAAAGACTCAGACACCGGTATATGGATAAAGGCATCGGGCCACTTTTATGGAATAATGCCCTAGTCTGAATTATAACTTTCAATTGGTGTAATCATCCAATTGTAATTCTTTAAGGCAAGCAGGCCGCAGTAACACTGGTAAGGTTCCTCCCAAAATGCCAATGGCAATTGGCTACATGTAACTATTTGTATCAATTTGTTTGTTGACACAAACAAATTGTTGACCGGAGTCAATAAACTATCTACTGACCCCACCCTATGACGTGTATCCATTAAATATCAAGGTGATGCAGGCTGTGAAGCTCCTGCCATCACCCCTTGCCTGGTTCACCCTTGACCGGCCAAACCTCTTTCCCCTGTACCTGTCTACGTGTTGGCCAGTCAATTGCGAAACTACCGGATACCTATGGGTCATAAATCTTTACCTTACCAGTGCTACCCGCCACATGGGGAGGCGTCCATGATGACTCACCGCCCCCCCCCAGACCGTCAGCTCGGTCACCAGGCCTGCTTGCACCTCATCCAAAAGAGGTACATACCTCTAACCGACAGGTGGACCCCACATCCTGCCTACAGGTCAAAATTTCTGTAAGCCTATCCTCAGATATCTAATGGCTATCCCCCAAGACATTCTCAGCAAGGAGCCGGGCAACAGCCCTGTCCACTGACCGCCGGGATGGTCCGAACTGCGGAGATCCACGTCTCCTCCAAATTGGTGTCTCGGCATGATGTTAGACCATAGCGACCGTGTGTAAGCCATAAATGATATAAAACGCCAGGTCAATGCACCTCGACAGTTTAAGGAAAGGTCAGTGATCCGTATGAGATCATTGCCGCCGAGGTGCAGAATAAGAACATCAGGCGGTCCAGCATCCCTGATGGACATCAGGAATGGCAACAGTTCCCGCCCGTTCATGCCACACATACATACCACCGTATATGTGCGGATGCACACAGCCCGAGCTGGGGTCCACACTCTGTCGCCACAGCATATACTGCCGCCCAGTGTACATAGCTGCGGCCCACCAGCCCCACTGCCACCAGTGTGCGGAGACACACAGGATCTGTAAAAGAGGAGAAGGGGTTAAGGACATAACTAGGTACTCATACAGTGAGGGGACGTACATATAGAAAAATTACGCGCCCACCTATATCCGCCTCCGAGCACCCCAAACGCAGCCGCAGTCAATGCGACACCTATTCTAAGTAAATGGGTGCCATAACGGGCCCCACACTGGGAAGCGCGGTACCGGTCACCCTTCAGAACTTAAATGTGGTAAGTGTAGACCCATCCTGGTGGCAGAAAAACAGGCTAGGGCGCGCAGCAGGCACTGCCAATCGCATGGAGGGCACCAACCGGAATGATGTCAGCAAATGTACGTCATGACAGTATACACCACTGCCCACTCCATGCTGATCGGCCTTCGAGGGACGAATCCCCAACTGAGCCCACTCTTGTTTGATATAGACATCTTCGAGTTCCAGTGCCCTACAAAAAACATCCCCCTTTGACCATGGTACCAGCTCGCTGAGTCGTCGAGCTCCAGAAAAAGGCTACATCGGTAGCTGCATGAAAATAGACTCCTCCTACCTACTGTGATATAGTCTATGCCAACCTCGTGCAAGGTGGGTCAGAATATCTGTGAGAATAGGGCGACGTGCGTCAGGCGGCAGCCACGTACATGTGCCCACCCCCCTAATACATGGCTTATTCAGAAGACCCTAGCATAGTCAGGAAAGCCCCGTGCTTTGGCCATGAGTATCAATGCTCAAAGCCTGGTGGCCATGGTGTGTGGAGCCAACCCCAGATCATAGGGCAGACTATACAATCTAAAACCCAGTCGACCAATGTCGGCCGCATATTGGGCAATTGCCTTTACCAACAAAAAGGCTCTAAAGTGAAGGATTGGATGCCGATGCATAGTGCGCATGCGAGTTACCAATACATGCAATTCGCCCGGTTCACGTCTACTAGCCAAATGACCATACCACAGCCAGGGGTGGAGAGGGTTGCCACAAACGTCCATAGCCCAGCCGCGGAACCGGGTGATCTGCAGGCGGGGGAAAGCATAAGCAATATCGTTATAAATGGCTGGCACAGGTTTAGCCCAAAGAAGCGCTTTAAAGCGCATGAACCCCAGAACAATATGCAAGCTGAGGCCATGACTCAGGTGATTTAGACGTTCGGGCATCGACAATGTGCACCACCGCAGCATTACCATGCCAAAAGTGAAGCACAGAATCAGGCCGCCTGTCCCCCAGAGCATAAAGGGTACCCAGAATTGAAAGATATGTTAGAAACATAAGATCGCGTAAACAATCCATGCCCTGACATCCCTGGGGCCAATGACCATAGACCCTTGTCCTGAATTAAATCCTCCCACCCGGGGAGCCGGAGGCATCCGACTGTACTTGTAACTGGGATTGAGAAGATATGTTAGAAACATAAGATCGCGTAAATGATCCGTGCCCTGACATCCCTGGGGCCAATGACCATAGACCCCTGTCCTTAATTAAATCCCCTCACCCGGGGAGCCGGAGGCATCTGACTGTACTTGTAACTGGGGCTGACCAGAAGCTCAGACCTCCCGATGCGACAGCATGGAAGTCCTGCAGTAATGCGAGCCAAACCAACAGGTCCGCTCGTAAACCCCTAATCAGCTGTACCCCGCAGCTTCGTTTAGCGTGACCCAGGCACTAGGCGAAAGCACTGCCTGGTATTACCACTCTGCAGGCGAAGTTTATGCGGCCCTGCATCACATGTGACTCTCGTAGAGGCACCTTCCACTTGGCAACATTGCCACCTTGCAGCAGGGGCCACTCACACTGACCGACAACTCAGTCACCTGGCCCTCTTGCACGTCATTCAAAAGAGAGGTGCCTCGACTTGTTGACTGGTGAACCCCATCTCCAGAATACAGGCCAAATTCTTGTAACCCTATCCCCAGACTACAAATGGCTGTCCCCGGGCCATTCTAGAAAAAGAACCAGGCAGCAGCCCTGTTCACTGACCGTCGGGCATGGTCCAAATGCTGGGACAAAGTGTCACCCATGATATTGCATCAGCATGATATATGACCATAGCAATTGTGTAGATGGCCATAAATGGCAAAGAAACGCCAGGTCCCTGCACTCGGAAGTCTTTAAGTCCGGGCCAGCAATCCGGTAAGATCACTGCCTCCGAAGTGCAGCATTAAAACATGTGGCGGCCCAGCATCCCTAATGGACATCAGGAATGTCAACAGTTTCCGCCACCTCTATGCCATGCACCCATACCACTGCATACACGCGGTTACGCGTTGTCCAAGATGGGGTCCCCATTCTAACAAAGCGGCATACTGCGCCACCCCAGTGCACAGAGTTGTGTCCCACCAGCCACACTACCACCAGTGTGCGGGAACACACTGTGTCTGTAAAATAAGGAGGGAGAATAGAGGGCAGACAAGGCACTCATTCAGTGCAGGGACGAATGGACAGAGGAAATTGGGCAAATCCACCTGCCTCTGCAACATGTGTCGGGCTCTGGGCACCCAAACGGAGCTGCAGCTGATGCGGCGCCCAACCAGGAGGAATGGGTACCAATTTCAGTTCAGTCAGAGTAGACCCGGCTTGGTGGCAGACGACAGGCCGGGAAGCGAACCAAGGGCTGCCACAAACACCTGTGGGGGAGCGACCAGACATATGCCAGCACCAGGCTAGTAGCCTCTCCCGGCTGATCGGCCCCTGAGGAGCGAAGCCTCACCAAAGCCCACTCCTGATCGCACAACCCATGATCTAGCGCCTGTGCCCTGCAAAACATGTCCCCCATTAAAGGTAGTAGCAGCTAACTCAATCTGGGAGCTCCAGATCAAGGTACAAGTGGTTGCCCGAAAGTGGACTCTTTGCACGCAGCATAAGCGTTGCCGCGTAAGAGTCACATACAGTAACCACACTTGCTAACAGGGGTCGTCGCTGGCCTCATAGGGGAAGGGGCCGCCGTAAGCCCAAGGTCTTGACGTATGCTAACCATGATGGGCCAGGGAAAACAACCACGGCCCTGCCATCATCGTCCCAGCACTGCACCATTGGAACGGCCAAATGAGGACGGGCCCTCATACATCCTGCCATGAATGCCGAATAGGCCGGCAACCAATCGGCCCCATGGGGGGGGGCAGGGTGCGGCGACGGGGCAACACCTTGACCATGTCGTCCTACCCCTGATCCCCTAATCAGTGTGTTCACAATGCAGGAGGAGAAAACATGAATATATTCCCCATACTACAGTGCCCAGCTAACAGCCCAGTACAAGAGGGCACCCAGAGGCATAGAGCAAGCGGCCAACAGCAGAACCCCATTGACACTGATTGTCATGATAATCACATAACCGGCCTTACAGGCCCAGGGGAAGTAAATAAAGGCATAGGGGCGGTAACCCCAATAAGAACCAGAGTGTAATTGTCTTGCTGCAACTATGGCCACTAGACACTCCCTCCCCAGCTTAACAAGCTAGTGTCAGAAGTGTGCTAACTTGACCAGGATACTCACTCGGTGCACCCCCACTAGCCGCCCCCACTGGGGGTTCTGGCCCGTGGCGGGCGTCGGAATCCGCAATGTCCCTCTCGCTCCATGTTCCCGTGCATCCCGGGCCGGATGGGGAGCTGCGAGGCGCCAGCCTGAGCTGGCCTGAGGCCTCCGGCAGCTCAACCCTGTTGGCGGCCCACTGCGTAGCCATGGCCTGCACGTGGACCAGAGATGACTCCATTGCCGAAGTGGAGGCAAGGGAGCATCCGCAACACCTAACCCACCAAGATGAGGTGGGCCAGATGGGCTGGATGGCCCCACCGGGTAATTGATACGGGGGGCCAATAAGCAGCAGGAGTAAGAACCCCAGCGGGGCAGGCCTGTGCCACCCCCCGCCCGAGCCCACAGCCTGGGCTCGTGGGACCTGCGGAGTTGCCATCCGAGCCCTCCGGCCCAGTGGAACCCCCGCAAAATAAAGGGGTGGGCAGAGCCCACCACATTGAAGCATCCCGTTCTGCAGTGCTCGGAATCGAACCGCAGACTTTCAGCCTCTCAGTCAGCCTCTTAGCCACCTGAGCCACTGCAGTCTGGAACGAAATCAAGCCTCTTGCAAAGAGGCAAGCAAAGTTCTACGAAGGGTAGGGAAAGCCCTTCCCCCGGCCGCGGCTTGACCGCCGGAGCCACGCTTGGGAGCAATGGCTCCCATAGAAACAGCCTCCTGAAGGATCCCTGGCCAGGGATCGGATCCTGAGCCCTGAGTACCACAGTAGCGAAGAGCGAAGAAACTCCGCTCTAAGCCAAGGTACGAAGGGCAAAACTCTAAGCAAAAATGTGACGGAGAAAACCTCTCCACTCTGTCGCATTCTAAAATGGCAGCTTGGCTGCCTTGTGGCCACCCCTTTTATAGAGGAGTGGCCACGCCCCCTAACTACCCGGATGTCCGAGTCCGGGTGGGTGGGGGCCCGCAAAGAGCGCGGTGGCCATTTTGGCGCCACACTTTCATTCTCCCTGTTTTTAAAGAAATTGTTAGAAATTGTTGTCATCTAGTCTGTATGAAATTCACTTCTCCAATAATACAGAAAGATTACAGAAAGAGCCTGTGACATATCTGTAAATTACACATAATAATGTATAGTACTCTTTGCCTCAGTTCACCTGGTCCTGGAGATCTGAATACATTTGAAGTAGATATGTGCTCCTGTACCAAATCTTAGGCTGTAACCCCCTCCCTGAAACAGTTTTTCTATTTTCATGAATAGTGATTTCTTTTTAGAAGAAGACAGACAAAAATGTCTATGGAGCTATTCCATCTATTCTCTTTGTCTTACTATCATTTATCAACTTATTTTGATCTTGAGACTTTCCACTTCCTTTTGTCTTTCCTTTACTTGGAACATAGCCCAGGCTGTTATTTTAAGTATTTTTAAGAAATTTTCATCAGAGGGGTAAGTTTATTCTAAGCTTTAACCTTCCAGATCTTCTCTCTACAAATATTAGCTTCTCCTTTGGTTGCTTCCTTTGTGATTTGTCCTTCTTTCCATGCTTTTTGTATGCATGCCCTTCTTAAATCTCAGACCATCTGAAAATGTAAGCAGCCTCCTGGTTTCTTTAGGTGCCTCCCACTTTTCATTTCAACTGGAACTCTTTGTGATCCCTCAAGATATGTCTTTCATTTTGCACTTTTAAGAAACTATTATTCATGCCTTACCTATGATAATTTAAAATGAATTTCTTCCCTCATTTGTGAATCTCAAATTACCTAGCCAATATGTTACTAAAGAATCATTTTCCTGATTTCTTAATTTCTGGGTTTGAGCAGAATGCTATTTTTTATTTTTATTTATTAATTATTTTGCTATTTTTCCCCTAAAAATTATCAAAGCTAGCAGTAAAATGATTAAATCACAGCATAGAGAAGAAAAATGTTCATTCCTGTTTTGTGCCTTTGTGGGGCGAAGTTGAGGTGGGGAATGCATAGCACATCACTAGGGAAAGCATTACACAATGACTCCAAATTTTATTTTTAACATTCTAGTTTAAACTGGCAGATTTAGTTATGCTTTTAAGTGTCTCTCAGAGTACAGCAAAAGCTTAAATTTAAAATAAAACACCTTAGATTATTTCTCTTATTAAATTGGTTTAAATTCTTTTTTCTTAAGACGATGAACAAAATAAAATGTGTTCTAAAGTCACCACAGATGTGCCTGTAATTCAACGTGTAGAATGAATTATGCACAGAGAGCAAAAGTGTTGAACATCCTAAGAGGTATGAAAATGGATTAGAGGCCTGATTAAATGCAGCTATGGCTTCTGCTATGTACACTTATCTTGTGGAAGAAATGCTGTTCCAGATGTGCTGCCACAAGTTTTAATTTAAAAGTAACCATTTGGCATTTAGACATATGAAACATCTGACTGCAGCCACTTAAAAAAATTAACGATTTCTCTTCTCTCTTGACTGCTGTCAGCGGGCTTCACTTCACTGTCTCTTTTTTAAAAGTGTGTTGTCTCTTTCTTAAATTTGTGCTGTCTCTTTTTTTTAAAGCTCTGCTGTAATATATTCAGTCATGCTCTATTAATAATAGCGGAGTGCCAAAAACAAGAATATTTAGCCCGGCTTAACTAAAGTGTTACAAAAGGAGAGTTTTACAAGTCAATATGCCATTGTATGGAATGAGTGGCAGAATTACTTTTTCTAAATGAAATAGTTTTCAGTTCAGAGTTTTATGTGAAAGCAAAATTCCTTTCATTTTAGAAATAGCAATCGTATTAGCTGGTATACAATTTAAATATGCTACTTGCTTTATGTATTGCCAGGCTATTGGTGTAATAAAAAGTTCACAAGTGAATTCCTTGTGCCTTGTACTCCTTTTCAATTGGTCCCCACCTGCGGTGGCAGAGTGATCTGAAATTAAAGCAATTAGACATAACACCTGTACCATGGTCGAATCACTATTTAGTGACTCTAGACCTGGGAGTGGCATTCCATCATTGGGAGGTAGGCCTACTAAATTGGCCCACCCCCAGCGATTGATGGATCCTGAAGGATTCCTAAGGGAACTGGGGTGTTTCCCCCTGGATCAGATATACGGTTCACCCGAGGTGCTCATTGATCTTTAAAATGGGATAGCGATGGCAGCCTTGGATGTAATCATGCCACTACGGCCTCTCTGCACACATGGGCTCTGCTCATCCCCATGGTTCACAGAGGAATTGAGGGAGCTTATATGGGCAAAGAGAAGCCAAGAGAGCCACTGGGTGAAGACCCAGAGTGACTACGATTGAACACTGGCTAGAGCCTAACTGGTGGCGATAGAGGTGGTGAAACAGCAATATTGCACCACCCTTATTGCTTATGTGGATAATCGCCCAGTTACCCTGTTCTGGGTGACTAGGTCTCTCCTTGGTAGAGGGGGGCCTGTACCTGGTTGGCAGGGATCAACTGAGGATTTTGCTGATTATCTGATGGAGAAAATTGCTTGGATTCACTTGGGGTTTAATCCTTGCGTGGATTGTGGGGGTCTGGAGTTGACTGGACTGCACTCTAGCCATGTTATCTGGAATCGGTTTGATCCAGTTGACCCTGAGGAAGTGGACATGCCTCTTGAAGTTGTTCGCGCCACTACATGCCCTCTAGATCCTTGTCCTGCCTGGCTGGTGAAAGTGTGGCTGGGTCGGGGCAATAATTAATTCTTCACTTCGGGAGGGGGTGTTTCCTGCACCATTAAAACATGCTTTGGTGTGCCCCCTCCTAAAGAAATCATTACTTGACCCAGCAGTATTAACTAACTATAGAACACGTCAGGGTGGGGGGGGCGTTGGATATGCACTTTTCTACTGTGGTTGTCACGTGTTACTCTTGGAGTTCAATAAAGTCCAAATCAATTCCAATCATGTGTGTTCCTTTAATGCTTTTAGAGATCAATAAAGTCCAAACTAACTCCAATCTTGTGTTTTCCTTTAATGCTTTAATTAGTAACTAAAAAAATTTAGTTCACTGTTTAAAGTCTTGATACAGTCAAACGTTGTCAAACATAAAATCATGTAAATCATCAAATAATCTAAACTTTGATGGCTTTTCAGAAATTATTCTTTCCTCAGGATTTCTAAAGTTGGGCAGAATTACAAACATGATTGTTAGAATTTTGTTCATTAATTGTAAACCATTTTTTATATATTAACATATTAACACATTCTTTAACATAATTGTTCTTGATAGAGCAGATGCAGATTACTGAAGGTAAATACATCAATAGCAATAACATTCAGCACATAAATATTGAAAAAGAAATGAAGTTGAAATTACCTGTTATTTTATTAATTCTCTTTAGCTTAAAGAAAAAAAGGATTATGTAAATCATCAAATCATCTAAGCCTTTCTGGTAGTTGACGGCTTTTCAGAAATTATTCTTTCCTCAGGATTTCTAAAGTTGGACAGAATTACAAACATGATTATGTTTGAATTTTGTTCATTAATTGTAAACAATTTTTTATATATTAACAACCCAGTCGGTGTGGTTGGAGAGAGAGAGAGGTCCAGCCCTAGGCCCTTTCAATATGGGGTACCTCAGGGCTCGGTGCTCTTTCTTCTCCTATGTAACATCTACATGAAGCCATGGGGTGAGATCATCTGTTCCCATGGGGGTGAGGTACCATCAGTATGCTGATGACACTCATTTAAACATCTCGGCCCGTGGTGATCCAAGTGATGCTGTCAAAGACCTATCCAGGTGTCTGGAGACTGTTGGGGTCTGAATGGGAGACAACGGGCTACAACTGAATCCCAGCAAGACTGAGTGGTTATGGATTAGGGGCCCTGCATTATCCCAGGAGCTACCACCTTTGGTTCTGGATGGGGATAGTTTGCCCCAGACAGACCTGATGTGCAACATGGGGGTCCTCTTGGACTCACGACTACTGCTCAAAGAGCAGGTGGCAGCTGTGGCCAGGAGGGCTTTTGTACAACTTTGTGTGATCCACCAGTTGCACCCACCCCTGGACTGGGACTCCTTGCTCATGGTCATGCATGTTCTGGTCACCTCTAGACTAGATTACTGTAATGTGCTCTACAGTCATAGGGTTGCCCTTGATGACCATTTGCAGGCTGCAACTGGTCCAGAAGGCAGTGGCCTGGTGATGATGGGGTGCGGGTGCTATGGCCATGCCTCACCACTGCTCCAGGAGCTGCACTGGTTACCAGTATGCCTCCAGGTGCAATTCAAGGTGCTAGTAATGACCTTTAAAGCTCTACATGATAGTGGATATCTAAGAGACCGCATCACCCCAAGAACATCTGCCCATCCAAACTGAGCAGACCGGAGGGGCTCTCTAATTGTACCATCTGCTAGAGGGGCTCTTCTCTCTAGCACAAGTAGGAGGGCCTCTGATCCAATAAAGCTATCACCTTCTCCTTCTACATTAACTTTAATGTTGACAGTAATCGGACAAGTATATAATCCCAAGGGAAAAACCAACACAATCTGGTTGTTGTTTTTCTTGCATCATTTACAAACTGTCCCTCGTACATTTGAGGAAATGTAATATCAGCCTATTGCAATCTCTGATAATCTCTTTATGTACTTTTATGAGTGCCCTCAGCACTGTTGTTAACTTATCTTGACGGGTTTTAATTGCTTAGTTTGAGCTCTGTGATTTTCTTTCTCTGTAAGATCCACTCAGGTATGAACTTAATAAAGGCAGATCATTTTCTCTAGGTCTAATGTATCTTAACAACTATTGCGAGGATAAAGAGGTGGGTATATAAACACTCAGAGATACCTGTAGGAACAACTGGACAAAAATGCAATAATAGATGTTGCTGCTGGTGATGGCAGTGATAATGAAAATGTGGAATATGAGAAGGATTTTAAATAGCAATCTCACCTCTTCTGACCTCATTTCTTTTAAAAAAGAAATTAGAAGTAGTGGTATTGGGCAGAAAAATATGTGAAAATTAAATAAGAAGGAAAATGTTTGCAAGCTTTGGAGATCTAATATGGAGATTTGGATATCAGGCAACATGCTTAAAAGGAAAATTGTGAGAAGGAAAGGAGAGCAAATAATAATATCTGAATGATATTTAATTCACCCCAGATGTGATTAAGTCTTGACAAGTTAGAGGAGGAAAGACGAATTCCTCTATTTCTTTCATATAACTATTTTATTCCAGGTTATTCTCATCTATATCACAACTACCACAACCAATTAGATTAAAACCATCTAGAGTGACACACTGGTAAAGTGTTCTGAATGTGCAAAGGATTTGGACATGCCCAGTGGCAATTCTGAGGCCTTTTTCTCAGAAGCAGATAATCTTAATTCCAAAGCCACAGAACAATTTGGCTTTATACCCCTCTACCCCAATTTAAAAATCAGTTTGCTATGTGCTTTCCATCTAAAGAGGTCAAGTGTAACCTTCAAAGATGGACTACAACATACAGAAAGGATAACTACAACATATAAAAGTCATGCCAAACCAAACATATTTATTTTCAAGTGTTACAGGATGTTCTTTGGTTTAGCTGTAATAGGCAGGAATGGCTAGACCTTGGACATTTTTGCTGTGTGGCATTACTCTTAAGAAGCCTCAAGTTTCAACTATAGAGCACTAATTGTGCAGTTTATGGATTCTTAATCAGCTCCTGATGTGCTGATAGGTAAAAGACTATCAGTTGCATGGGCAACTGATGGAATGAATGGAAGGGAGATGACTTTATTCTCCATTGCAGGATCAAGTTATCTCTGCCTCATCTACACATTCTCATTTCTTTCAGTCCTTTATGTGACAGAATTTAACATCAGCAGAGTCTTTCAAACTGAAAGGTTCACCATCAAAGTCAGATAATCTCAAAAGTCCCCTACTGCACAATGAATTATGCCTTGGACTAGACAGTAAAACATCTTTACTAGCAACAGATGAGCATTAAACATGAATTCAATGACAGCCACAACTGTTTTTTTAAAAATAAATAAAATGATTCATCTAAAATAAATTGTTCATATCTTAATTGACTCCAATTAAAATGAAGAACATAAGTGATATCATAATTTTTAACTTAGCTATCCAAGATAGCATCTTAGATTCTGATTTTAGTTTCATTGGTGTCATATCATTTTCAGTCTGAAAAACTGCCTCAAATAATTACTCCCAATTTGCATCAGCATTGTTTAATGCTCCTAAAAGTAATGTATCTTGAAAATATATTAAGGAAATTTACATAAGATTTAAGGCTTTTACTGGGCCTTTATATCAGTTGCTCTGTAGCAAGAATATTTTGGTCTAAAACCATTGCAGAAGGAAAATGCAGCATATGCATTATCCCTTTTGCTACACTCTAGGCAAGGGAGTGTACAATTGAGAAGAGGAGAATCTTCACCTGCAAATATTGTTTGAGGTGTCTCTTTAATTGGTCCAAAACCTACCTCCTAATGTAACCTAATGAAAATTAGTACTGAGAGATAGGAACCTGAAAAGTAATATCTATGAATTGAGGTAAGCAGAACTTGTTCAAACATAAAATGACAATACAGAACATTGACATCTTGGGAATCAGTAAACTAAAGTGGATGGGTAGGAGTGAATTTAACTCCAGTGAATCCCACAAAAGAAATGGTGTGTGGAAAGCAGTAATGGTTTACAATCTCAAAAATGACAGAATGATCTCAATCTGAATCCAAGGCAAACCATTCAACAGCACAGTAATCCCAGGTTATGTCCCAACCACTAATGCATATGAGGCAAAAGCTAGCCAGTTCTGTAAAGATATGCAACACCTTCTTGAACTGACACACACTCACAATGTCATTATCATCATAGGTGACTGAAATGCCAAAGTAGGAAATCTAATGATAACTAGACTAACAGGCAAGTTTAGCCTTGGAGTACAAAATGAAGCAGGACAAAGTCAAGAGAATATGCTGGCCATACCAAGCATCCTTTTGCCTAAGAGGCAACTGTACACATGGACATCACCATCTGGCCAACACCAATTATGAACTTTGATTGATTATGTACTTTGTAGTTTATGGAGAACCTCTAAACAGTCAGTAAAAATGAGACCTGCAGATGACTTTGGCTCCAATCATGAGCTACTGAATTCAAAATTGAGGGATAGAATGAGGAAAGTGAGGAAAACCATTAGGCCATTCAGTTATGACCTAGAGCACATTTCTTATGAATATACAGTGGAGGTGAAAGGGTACACAGAAAAAGCCTCCTCAAAAATTGTGATATTTTTGAACTACAATTGTGCATACCCCAGGCAATGGCAACTTTGTGCCAGCTAATCCTTCTCACATTGTGTCAGGCAAAGGAACTGCAGAAATGGCTTCATTTCAACAGTTTCACATCTGGCCTAGACAAGGAAGAAGAAGGAGTGGAGGTGAAGATTTCCAGAGAACAGTAACCTGAGATAAGGAGATCTTAAATAAACAATACAAAATATTAGAGGAAACAGAATGGAAAGAACTAGAGATCTCTTAAAGAAAATCAAAGAAATGAAAGGAACATCTCAAAAACAAATGGCCATGGCAAAGGAAAAAAGTGGGGGAAAGTGGTAAGAATACACAGAAGAACTATACAAGAAAGACCTTAATGTCCCTGACAACCATAATGGTGTGATCAGTGAGATCAAGCCTGAAATCCTTGAATAGGATCACATGGGCCCTAGAAAGTATTGCTATCAATAAAGTTAGTGGAGATGTTGGTATTCTATTTGAGATATTAAAAGCAACTAAAAGATTATGCAGTCTGGCCACATTATCCTGCTATAGTAATAGAATAGACCATATTGTCAGCAACTCAACATCGATTGTTAGGTGGCGGTTAACTAACCTGACAAACATGAGGACTAACAGCCTTAGGTGACAATGTCCACAGGGAAGAGTGATGGTCCCCAAGTGGATTAAATCCCACTTGAATCAATCCTGATGGAGGGCAGTAGCTTCATCAATATTGGCCTGGGACCGATGAGGACTTTTTGTGCCAATGCGGCTCAGGACCAGAAAGTGACTCATATAACTGAATCAGTAGTATGGGTACCATGCTGCTATGTGGAAGGCAAATGGAAGGCCAGTGTATTATATTGCTTCCAGTACAATCTTCATAGCTGATTGCCATGAGGATAGCCAATATTCATAATTGGGTACATCACTTAAAGAAGAAGAAGAAGAAAAGATTATGCTGTTAAACTGCTGCACACAATATGCTACAAAGTGGAAAAAAAGCCAACAGCGGCTACAGGATTGATAAAGGTCAATTTATGTTCCAGTTTGCAAGTTATGGTGAACCTATCTGGCAGAATAAAAAGCAGAGATGCCACTCTGCCGGGAAAAATATAACATAGTTAAACCTATGGTCTTCCCAGCAGTAATGTATTACTCTGAGAGCTGGACCATAAGGAAGGCTGAGCACAGAAGAATATATACATTTGAACTGTGGTGCTGGAGGACTTTGCAGGCGCACCCCCCCAAAGAAAGACTCAGACACCGGTATATGGATAAAGGCATCGGGCTACTTTTATTGAATAATGCCCTAGTCCGAATTATAACTTTCAATTGTTGTAATCATCCAATTGTAATTCTTTAAGGCAAGCAGGCCGCAGTAACACTGGTAAGGTTTCTCCCAAAATGCCAATGGCAATTGGCTACATGTAACTATTTGTATCAATTTGTTTGTTGACACAAACAAATTGTTGACCGGAGTCAATTAACTATCTACTGACCCCACCCTATGACGTGTATCCGTTAAATCTCAAGGTGATGCAGGCTATTAAGCTCCTGCCATCACCCCTTGCCTGGTTTGTTGTTGACCGGCCAAAGCTATTACCCCTGTACCTGTCTAAGTGTTGGCCAGTCAATTGCGAACCTGCCGGATACCTATGGATCATAAATATTTACCTTACCAGTGCTACCCGCCAAAGTGACCAAAGTCAACTAACCCCTTTGCTCAAACACTAGCAACAGTGTGGGATGGGCAAAAAAGCCAGAACCAAGGTGCCAATTGTAGGTTCGGGCCAAAAATTCCCACCCGGCCCCGAAGCGACCAAAAAATCACACTGTTCACTAGGGAGGAGGTGGAGGGGAAAACTTCTCCTCTCCGTCGCAATTCTAAAATGGCAGCTCAGCTGCCTCGTGGCCACCCCTTTTATAGAGGGGTGGCCACGCCCCCTAACTCACCCGGATGTCTGAGTCTGGGTGGGGGGCCCAGCAAAGAGTACGGTGGCCATTTTGGCGCCGCGCTTTCATTGCAGGCGCACCCCCCCAAAGAAAGACTCAGACACCGGTATATGGATAAAGGCATCGGGCCACTTTTATTGAATGATGCCCTAGTCTGAATTATAACTTTCTATTGTTGTAATCATCCAATTGTAATTCTTTAAGGCAAGCAGGCCGCAGTAACACTGGTAAGGTTCCTCCCAAAATGCCAATGGCAATTGGCTACATGTAACTATTTGTATCAATTTGTTTGTTGACACAAACAAATTGTTGACCGGAGTCAATTAACTATCTACTGACCCCACCCTATGACGTGTATCCGTTAAATCTCAAGGTGATGCAGGCTATTAAGCTCCTGCCATCACCCCTTGCCTGGTTCGTCATTGACCGGCCAAAGCTATTACCCCTGTACCTGTCTAAGTGTTGGCCAGTCAATTGCGAACCTGCCGGATACCTCTGGGTCATAAATCTTTACCTTACCAGTGCTACCCGCCAAAGTGACCAAAGTCAACTAACCCCTTTGCTCAAACACTAGCAACAGTGTGGGATGGGCAAAAAAGCCAGAACCAAGGTGCCAATTGTAGGTTCGGGCCAAAAATTCCCACCCGGCCCCGAAGCGACCAAAAATTCACACTGTTCACTAGGGAGGGGGTGGAGGGGAAAACTTCTCCTCTCCGTCACAATTCTAAAATGGCAGCTTGGCTGCCTCGTGGCCACCCCTTTTATAGAGGGGTGGCCATGCCCCCTAACTCACCTGGATGATACCGGTTCTGGTATGGAAGTGAGTCACTGGATCATAAACACAGAGACTTGGGGTGGTATTTAGTATTTTCCCATCTATGCTACAGTCTTGAAAAAAACTACAGCAGTTATTCTTTAAAATGCCACAAAAAGTTTGTCTTTTTGTTTTGTTTACTCTCTGATATGACAAAAAAAATACAGTTATCCTAAACTGTAGTATAATTTGGAAAGCATCCATGATAAACCCTTCAGTTATTTAGTTGATTCACAGCTAATATTTTACTCTCTCATATAACTGAATTGATTATAACATTTTAAAAGACAAGCATTAATAGTTTTTGAGTTATTTTCTTAGGATAACAAAATTACATACACGTACTGTCTCTTTTTTCACATACGCATCAATAAAGTTCCCTGATTTCAAATTATTTAATTGCTGCCTTACTACTTGCTTTTCTTATAGACATTTATAGAATTTCTTTTCCAACCATGGATCAGGCTGAAACTGGCTTGCTTTTAACAATAGTTTTGAATCACACACCACTAAGCCATTTCAGGGACCATCTAAGGATGCTTGACAAATTCAGTCTCCACAAACTCATAAATGGAATGAAATTATTTTTATCTCCCTCCCCACCATTGAAATAAAGAGTTGAGACCAGTGGTGGGATTCAGCAGGTTCACCCCAGTTCACCAGAACCGGTATCAGAAATTCCGGCTGGCCTGGCCCATCAATGTTTGAAATAAAGTAGTCCTAATTCGGGTGCAACACAGGGCTTTTCCCCATGGCCATGCCCACCATACCATGCCCACAGAGTAGGCAATATTTTTTATTTGAATCCCACCACTAGGCAAGACACATTCATGATTTTGGCCAAATGCTTGGGAGACAATTTTATTTAATCAATAAACCCCTAACCAGTGGGGAGGCTGGCAATACCTGGTACCAGAGCAGAGGAGGCAAATCTGCCCCTCTCTAGTCTAGACAGGAAAATCCTTGCCTCTATGCAGAGCTCTTCCTTGTCAGTTACAGCCCAGACTGGCTGCTAGTTAGGAAGACAACTACGAGGCCATTTCAAACTCTGTTTGCATGAATGGGTGTCAGATATACCCCAATGTTGTCTCATCCTGTGCCCTATATGTCCAACTGATTCACACAAATCATGCCAGGCAATCAGTGCCACCACTCCAGATGCCCTAAAAAATTCACCACTAAGCCCATCCACCCAGTACTACTCACCAGCTATTGTGACTTATTTGATAACCACTACCACTTCCACTAACAGACAGTAAAGAAACCAGTGTAGGATAGGTGAAAACAGCTAATCTGGAAGCTATGCTAAAAAAATTCCTATCCAGCCCCTTAACCCTCTAGGTCAGGGGTGGCCAAACTTTTTATGCCATGGGCCGGACCATGCCTCAGACAGCTGAGCGGGCTGGACCATGCCCCCTAGTAGTGGAAGCAGGCACATTTACAGGTGTTATAAATGCACCTACTTCTGCATTTACAACAGCCATGGGTGTGTTTGTGCATGTGCAGGTGCATTTTACGGCTGATGTAAATGCATCCACAGTGGAACCTCATATAACAAACACCCCCATAGTGAAAAATTGCATAACAAATAGGTTTTTTTAAAAAAAAGATGGCATCCCGCATAACAATTTTTCATATGGAAAAAATCGTACAACAAATATTCAATGGGAAAACCGACTTAGTGAACATATTGATTGTACAATTTTTTTCCATAGAAATTTTCTTTGTACATTTTTTCCATAGGAAAAATCGTACAATGAAAAAACTGCATAGCGAACAGACCTGTAGAACAAATTAAAATCGGTATATGGAGTTTTACTGCACTTCCACTTCTGGGTGTGGCAGAGGTGGCAACGGGCTGGGTGGAATGGTGTCACAGGCCGGGTCCAGCCCACAGGTTGTAGGTTGGGAACCCCTGCTCTAGATATTCTGGCCAATAGGGTGGGTGGTCAGCATTATGTAGGCCAAAGAGGCTGCAACCAGGGTGCGACAAACCTAAATAGACTCTACCCCTACCCTTTACACTTAGCCAGGTGATGAAATAGTTCATCAGCCTCCTCGACTGTCTCTCTGTCACCAACATAAGGAAAAAGCACACCCATTCTTCAGTCTGTCTAGTAGACTATAATCTGGGGGTGCAAAATCTCAGAACAATGTACACATTGCACCATAGGTATTCATCAGATTTTCCACTTTTGCTCATAGTGTAGCACAATTCTTGCCACTTTAAAACTATGGAAAAATTGCCTACAAACAACATTTTTTAAAGGAAAATAAACATTTTCAAATTTGCTTGGGGAGAAATTTCACATCAAAACAGATTTAAATATGTGTTTTGAGATTATTACAAAATCAGATCAATTCAGAAATGGAATAAACGTATAGCTTATGACAATGCCTCATTCATCTATAGCATGGGTTCACAACCTATGGCCCATGGACCAGATCTGGCCTGTGATGCCAAATAATCCAGTCCCCAACTTCACTGCAGCCACTCCCACTGCCGCTGCTGGCACTGCTGGATTGTGCCATGGACTTATTTAAGGCTGTGTAAATGCATTACTGTACTCACACCCCGCGCCTCAGGGGTGGGCCAGCAAAGCGTGCGGTGGCCATTTTGGCACCACACGTCCATTGCTGTACCCACACCCCAATAACGACGTGGACACATAATTTATGGATGAAAATCGGGCCACTTTTATTGATAATCAAATAGGCCTACCTTAACAATGGTTAAGGATCAAACGGGCCAAAATAGCACTGGGAAGGGGCAAATTAAAATTATAACTAAAATGCTAACTAAAAGCACCTGTTGCAGCGGCAACTGGGTGTAAGCTTCCGTCAACAACATGCTTCTCATCAGCATGTCATTGACCCCTTTCAGCTGTAACTTATCCCAGCAAGTTGACTGGCCATACAAATCTGGTTAACCTTGTCCTCCCTATGGCCAGCCAATTGCCTTGCCTTATTAATTACTAATGCAGTTGCTCCTTACCAGTGCTATCTGCCACACGGGGAGGAGTAAGCGACTCCCGCCCCATCACCAACCAACACACGACTACACCAAGGTTGGAGTAAGCGACTCGACGCCCTAACCAAAACCAGCACACGGCCACACCCTGGGGTGGAGTAAGCGACTCAACACCCCGACCCGGCTGCACATGTGGTCAACAGGCCCGTTTGCAGTGCTGCCAGGAAGAAATCCAGGCCTTGGCTCAACAGGTGCACCCCGTCACTCCTGTATAGGCACTCATCCTGCCTGCGTATCAGGGGGTGGGGATTCATGGATCCCATTGTATGTGCATAAAGGAAGCATGTCACAGCCTGGTTCACTGACCTGCGGGCTCGGTCCACAGCAGAGGCATTCACCTCGCCCCTATAAGAAATCTGCGGGACCATCTGGGACCATATAATACAGACACCCGGCCATGACTGAGCCAGCAACGCCAAGTCCCTGTGAATGTCGCAAATCAGGCGGAGACAAGGTACCTGAGCCAAATCATTGCCGCCCAGGTGTAAAACCAGGACCTCCGGGGGGCATTGACCCATCATAGACCTGACCAGGGGCAACAGATGACTCCAACGCATTCCCCTGTAGCCGAGCCAACGGAGCAAGGCAACGGCACCGACACCAATGTGAGGACGCCATGAGGTGGAAGCCGCGTGGCGGGCGGCCCAGTGTACATAACTATGCCCGATGATCCAAACCCTCATTGGGGCATGGAGACGCTCAATGCCTGAAACAAAAGAAAAGAAAAAAGGGGGGAATGAGCAAGGACCTACTGCTGTAGAGGGCACACATAAACCTTAAAACGATCTGAACCCCAGCGGCCCAAGGAGCAGATGTCAGCCGCCGGGTAACCCTGTACTGTGGCAGTGGAAGCCGCCCCAATGCGAAAGGAGTGGGTCCCAAAGCGTACGCTAGCCAGGCCCAATCTGGCTAGTGCCCAGCCTGTGACCTTCCAAAACTGGAACCTGGTGAGTGGGGAACCATTGCAGTGTCGGAAAGGGGGACCCTGAGCCAGGCTGCGAACGGCCAAAAAGGCGGCAAGCGCCGCCACTGGGCAAATAGCCAAATCCCTGCACCGTAGCAGAGTAACCTCACTGCCCCTGCCTGCCTGGTCAGTCTTGGAGAAGCAAACTGTGACGTGAACCTTATCAGCACCAACACTAACGTCATCCAACTCAAGGGCCCTATGAGAAGAATCCCCCGCTGACCCCACCACCAGCTCGCTGACCCGGAGGACCGCAAAAAAGGTGAGCGTGGTAGCAGAGTGGAAAAGGAGCACTTGGTAAGGATCCCTGCAAACTTGGTGCCAAACCACCAACATTTGCCGGAGAATCAAAGGAGAAATGGGTCGGCGCGTGTCCTTGAGAGGGCCGCTTTCCCGCATCCAACCCTCGAGCACCCTACGCACCCTACAATCGGTTGTAGTATTGGGGAGGACGTTGACCATCGCATAGAATGCCAAGGCAGACAGGCGGACAGCAATCGTCCGGGGAGCCGAACCCCGACAATGCAAAAAGACAATAAATTGCAGTAAGTGGTCAACAGGGGCAGGCCAATCCATAGGGAGACTGGCCCCATGGTGGAATTCTTCGAACGCATGGAGGGCACCTGCATAGGCCTTGTGTGTGCCAGGAGCTAAAGAAAGTCCTATGGCCGGGTTCACCTCTACACGCCAAAACTCCACATCACTGCAGGGAGCGGTACAGGCAGCTCGTCGGCCTCCGGTGCCAGCGCCCGGAAGCGGTCGATCTGTAAGCGAGACAAAGCATCAGCAATATCATTATTGATACCCGGGACATGGCTGGCTCTAAACAAAATGTTGCGGCAAAGAGTGCACAAAACAAAATGGCGCACCATGCCCATAACCCTAGGGGACCGGGAAGTCTGTGCGTTGACAATGTGGACCACCGCCACATTGTTGCACCAAAAATGCACAACTGAGTTGTACCACGTCTCACCCCAGAGTAGAAGAGTGCCCAAAATAGGGAAAAATCCGAGAAAGGTGAGGTCCCGAAGCACGCTGGAATCATGCCACGACTCCACCCATATGCCCTATGCCCAGTGACTGTCGAAGCACATCCCATAGCCAAAGGCCCCGGATGCATCCGACTGCACCTGGAACGCGGGAGTCACCGTGCGCTCGTCGTGCCCAAAAGAGGTTCCATTAAAGTCGGAAAGAAACCCCAGCCAGACCCTGAGATTGTCCTTAATGCCTTTGGTCAGGCGGACATGATGGTGCTTCCGGGTTAACCCCGCCATGGGGTCACACAGGCGCCTGGCGAAGGCCCTGCCAGGAGCCACCACCCTGCAAGCAAAATTAAGGTACCCATGGAGCACCTGCAGTTCCCTGAGGGAATGTCTTACGCTGGGCCAATAGGGACAGAATGGCGCCCGAAATCCGGGTTATTTTATCGGGGGGCAGTCTGGAGGTCTGTGCTACGGTATCAATCTCGATCCCTAGGAAAACTAAAGTGGTGGCCGGGCCCTCCGTCTTCTCGGGTGCCAAAAGCACATGCAATTCAGCCATAAGAACCTGGAAAGTGGAAAGGAGGCGTACACATTCGTCAGAGCCCGCTGGGGTGCCAAAAAGAAAATCGTCCAGGTAGTGTGCAACTGAAGCCGCCCCTGACCGTCGGACAAAGGACCAATGTAGGAATGAATTGAAACGCTCGAAGGCCAAGCAAGAAACAGAGCACCCAAAAGACATGACCTTGTCCACAAAATACCTGCCTTGAAAATGGAAACCCAGTAACTCAAAGTCATCCGGATGGACAGGAAGGAGGTGGAAGGCCGACTTAATGTCACATTTGGCCAAGAGTGCCCCTGGCCCGCATGCCCGAACCATAGCAAGTGCCTGGTCAAACAAAGTATAGCGGACTGAACAGAGTTCGTCCGGTATCGCATCGTTGACAGACATTCCGGCCGGGAATGACAAATGGTAAATCAACCTAAATTCACCTGGCACTTTCTTTGGGACTAGACCAAGGGGAAACACCTTCAAATTAGGGAAAGGGGGCTCATCAAAAGGCGCAGCTACTCTACCCCCTTCGACCTCCTTAAAAAATTTGCTCCCTAGCCACCTCTTCCCTGCCGTGGAGAGATAACAAGTTAGGGGCATCCTGGGGTGAACGAGGGCCAACAAAAGGGATCAAAAAACCCTCGGAAAAACCCGCGCGGATATATTCCGCATCAGAACGCCTAGGGTAAACCCGTAACCATCGTTCCAGAACTGCTAACTTAATTGGGGAGGGGGACTTTTGGAGGCAGCCCTGGTTCACTATCGGGCTCTGGGGTGCCCTGGGGGCCCCTGACCGTGGTCCGGGTTCCCCCGGGGCGTGGGCAGGTGGAGGCCAGGTGAGGGCCGGAGCAGTTGGGACACTCATGCAGGTACCTACAATTGTGCCTGGAGCACCCTGCCATGGAGGAGTACCGCCAGCACACCAGGCAGGCTGGAACCCCCTGCCCCGCTGGCTGGCGGGGGAACAGTGCAAGGCCAGCCCATTGTACGGCATGGCCAGAATGGAAGCGATCACCCATGGCAGGGCGGGAGGGCGTCATATAGTACAACCACAGGAGCTGGTTGGGTTCATCCCAACACATCTCCGGGTGTAAGGCAGCGCGCATACGGAATTCCTCATCGTACGCTAGCCACGCAGTGCCAGGGAAGTCAACGTATGCTCGATAAATGATGTCGAGGTACTGGAAAAGGGGAATCGCTAGATCGGGCTGTGCCCTCAGGGAGACAACCACATAAATCAAATACGCCGGGAGCCAATTGGCCCAGGTACGCGGGGGCTTCCTACGGCTGGTCAGTTCCTTATCCTTTTCGTCCTCCTTGTCCTTCTCATCACGGGTCGGCTCCCTATTGAGGAGACTGATAAGATCCACATACTCCCTGCACCAGATTTTCTCCCTGGTCGCCGAGAGGAGATGGTCACCCAAGGAAAGGATCAACCCTGCAGACGGCAAAGCCGAGGAGTGAACGGAGTGATACCCGGGATTAGTAGGGGGGGCCGTAAGGCCATACCGAGTAAGGTAGTGAGGGCCCAACCGCGTGCACACTCTGCGGGGGCAGGGGTAACATGCACGCCAAAAGCCCTGCACATTCTGGCCCGCCATAATAGGCGGGACTGGCTGTGCAGGAGGTACCACAGGTTGCGACAATGGCTAGAGCCAGGTGGCCAGGCTCTGCTGGGGAAAAGGGGGAGGGACCGCTGGCAAAACAAGAGGGTGTGTGTTTGGTGCTCTTGCTTGACCAGCATACTCACCAGCTGCACCCCCCCAGCCACCCCCACTGGGGGTTCCGACCGGGACTGGGCGTCGGAGTTCATGACCGCAGTTGAGCTTGTGGCCCCTGTCTCTGAAATAGCACCTGGCAGCATGGAAGGCCCAGGAGTCCGCAGGTCAGCCGGGAGGCCAGGTGCACTGGCACCCGTCACTGACCTGGCCAATAGTGCGGCCTCCAGCCTGGCCAGGCGCTGCTCGACCGCTGCCAGGTCCTGAGGTCCCTGGTCACCACCCAGGGTGACAGCAGGCTCCAGGGCCTCGGCCGCAGGTGGAATCCCTAAAGCCCTCTCCAAGGCCACAAACCAGCCCTCCACCAATGCCGGAGCAGTCGCCAGGGCGGCTGTAGGAGGGTGCGCCACCTCCGCCATTGAGCCAGACAGGGCCGGATGAGGAGGGGCTCCCAAGGCTGTGGGGCCCCCTTGGGGGGAAGGCAGCCCGCTGCCGTGGGCTGCCTGGCTTGTGGCCCTGCGTGGCCTACGGGTAGGGGGTGATGCTGGCCGACGCCCCGAGGAAGGAGGTGTGGGTCGCATCAGGGAGCGCGAACACCGCACACCAGTGCAGGCCACCTGCGTGGACCTCTTTCTTAGGTGCCATGAGGCCGCAAGGAGCACGGGCGGTGGGACAGAAGCTCGAGCCCATTACCGGGCAAGAACAGCGCCGCCAGACCAGGCAAAGGCCGAATAACTGTGCCGCAAACCAATGCGGCAGCGGACGACATGCCCCGAGCCGGCTGGCTCGAGTAGTGGCATGTGTCAGGAGGCCGTAGAAAGAACTGCGCGGCTCATCGGGCCCATGCCCGGGAAAGGCAAGCCGACGGAGAAGGCTGGCTAAGGGGCAGCAAGCGCACCTGGGGCGAGCCAAATTGAAAGGAGGGGGACTGTTGGCTGAGCTGCCTCCTATAAAGGGTGGCCAGCCATGCCCCCTGCCTTGTTGCTGTGCCCACGCCTCAGGGGCGGGGCCAGCAAAGCATGTGGGGGCCATTTTGGCACCGCATGTCCATTTACTACAGCCATAAATGAGTCTGCGGCAATTGAAACACATTTACAACAGCCACATATGTGTTTTACAGCACCTGTCTGGCCCGCTAAGCTGTCTGAGGGTCGTGGTCAGGCCCATGGCTATAAAACATTGAGAACCCCTGATCTATAGTGACACATGCCTAAGTTATTTCTCATTCAAATTATTATGTGGTTTCCTTTGGTTGGTTGGTTTAAATTTATATCCTGTCCATCAGACTATATTTATATGCCTGTTGAGAGCTTTACATAGGTAGAAAGGTGATATATACATGCACCCACCTATGGAATATACAAAAATGATCTAGACAAGAAACAAATTTGTCTTTTACTGTGCCATTACCTTACAGCCAGGCCCTTTGAATACAAGGTTTTCTTCTGAGAAGGGATGTAAAGATTGCACAATTATGGGTTTGGATCACAGTAACTAGAAAGAAAGGGACTGTGGTGGCTTAATGGTTCAGATGCTGAACTTGATGACTGGAAGTTTGGCAGATCAGCAGTTTGATACCTGAGTGCTGCATGATGGAGTGAGCTTCTGTCTCTGTCCCAGCTCCTGCCAACCTGGCATTTTGAAAGCAAGAAATTGCAAGTAGATAAATAGGTAGTGTGGGATCCGCGCACACAATTGGCATAACTGACCCTGACAGAACCCTGGTAAAGGGTGATCACATCGTTACCAGGGGTTCCTGAGGGGACAGAAATTGGGGGAGCGGAATATTAGATAGAGTTTAATTCATCAATAGCTGATCTGATAAGCAGCTCGAACAATAGAGAGCTAATGACTAACGCGCTAGGCACGTTATAGGCAATCTCGCGCCTGCGGATTACTTTAAGGCCTAGAGCCAATACTAGCCACTTGTTTACCCCGGATAACATGGAACAATTTATTTCCTCTGCCATTAATTAAGTTGGTTAATTAACTTCCCCTGTAGACTTCCCCAATTAACTTGTGTGAACATTATGTGTGAAACCTGCAGTATAGCAATGCTTTTACATGCAGCCTAAAACATGATAAATACTGATGATTGGTCTTCATTAAAAGACTGGTCTTCGCTCCATCTTGCCTCGTGTCTCATTGCTTGACCAGTCTCCTCCGGGATCCAACAGCTGCTTTGCGGTTCCGATCCAGCTTGCGCAACCCGCTTCGTGGCCCAGATCCAACTTTGGTGGGGAGGTAAACAGCATTATGTGCACTCCGGTGTCTAGGCATGCCTGCCACATGTCCACGGAAATGTCTGCAGATGCAGTCAGGGCTGGGTCTCTGGCTACAAACAGAGAAGAGCACTGAACCCTAGAGTCAGATATGACTGGCTTTCAAGCAAGGGCAACCTTTACATTTACCTTTACCTAACTAGGAAGATCCTAGTAAAAGTATTTTTAAGCAACTGCTCCACTTACCTTTCATTTTATGAAAAAATAGCAATTTCTCTTCCTACATCTTGATTCACTTTATTATCTGTTAGTACTCAGTGCTACATCAGTAATTTGTCTGCTATAAGAGGTCAGGACATGTTCACCATCAGTGCCAACAACAACAAAAACTGATTTCCCCAAAGTTCTAATTCATTGATTGTATATTGATACCTTCTCCCTTATCCATCTTGCAGGAATATAAGGCTTTATTGGGTACCTGTGAGAAGACCTGGTGTGAGATAAAGAGAAATCAGAATGGGAGCTTATCTGTACATATGTGAAATTATCACTATAACTATTGCAGAAAAATATGTCCTCAATCCAAATGCTAATCTTAGCTACAATAGATATGTTGAATCAATGGGAGTGTTTACAAGCATTGAAATGTTTTATGTGATATAAGTTTTCATGGACTGCCACTTATTTCATCAGGTGCAGTGTAAATTTTGACTTTGCATTCAATATTTTATTCAGCAGTCCTACTAACCATTGGATTTAGATATGCATGTCTTACATTACTTCCATAGCAATCTAATTCCAAGGAGTACAAAGTGAAATATGGCATTTAAATTTATATCAACAAACTAATTACAGTTGGACCTGTAATGTTCTACACTTGACACTCATGCTACATTTTATTATGATTGATTTATCCTGGTGAACTCAATAAAGCTATATATGTGCACCAAACCACAGGCTATAACGGCTGCTGTCTATTATATTTTATTATTTTTATGAAAAAAGGGAGGGGAAAAGAAAACGGTATCAGTTGATATAACATGAAATGTGTGGTAGTATTTTTACACAACTGACTTGTCATAGATTAGGAGCAAATATATATAATCTAGGAGCAAATGCTGCCAGCAAGCATATGAATATATTGCATATCCATTTCTTTAACATTTTTTTAAAAAACAAAAAAATAGATTCATTGGTTTCAAGGAAGAATACCAGTAGAAATGGCTGTTGTTGTTGTTGTTCAGTCGCACAGTCGACTCCGACCCTTTGCGACCCCATGGACCATTTTCCTCCAGGCGCCTCTGTCCTCTACCATCCCCCTCAGCCCTCCCAGCTCTGTGCCCATTGTGTTTACAATACCATCTAGCCATCTCATCCTTGGCCTCCCCCTTCTTCTTTTGCCCTCCACCTTTCCCAACATCAATGCCTTCTCAAGTGAATCCTCCCTTCTCATTTGATGTCCAAAGTACTTTAGCTTCATCTTTACTATTTGACCTTCCAATGAGCAGTCAGGGTTAATTTCTTCTAAGATTGACCTATTTGTTCTCCTCGCTGTCCAGGGGACTCTCAAAACCCTCCTCCAACACCACATCTCAAAGGCATCTATTCTTCTACGTTCAGCCCTCCTAATTGTCCAGCTCTCACATCCATACATCACCACTGGGAAAACCATTGCTTTGACTATTCTAATTTTTGTTTGCAATGTGATGTCTCTGCTTTTCACTATGTTCCCCAGGTTTCTCATCGCTTGTCTCCCAAGAATCAGTCGTCTTTTTATTTCATGGCTACAATCCCCATCTGCAGTGATCTTTGATCCTAAGAAAGTAAAATCTGTCACTGCTTCTACTTCTTCCCCGTCTATTTTCCAGGAACTGATGGGGCCTGTTGCCATTATCTTGGTTTTCTTGATATTGAGTCTCAAGCCAGCTTTTGCACTCTCCTCCTTCAGCCCAATCAAGAGATTCTTTAGGTCTTCCTCACTTTCTGCCATTAGGGTGGTATCGTCTGCATATCTCAGATTGTTGATGTTTCTCCCAGCAATTTTGATCCCATATTGTGATTCCTCCATCCCTGCACTGCGCATTATGTGCTCTGTGTATAGGTTGAATAAGCATGGTGACAAAATGCAGCCTTGTCTTACTCCTTTTCCTATTCCAAACCACTCTGTCATTCCGTGTTCTGTCCTAACTGTTGCTTCTTGGTTCATGTACAGATTTCTCAGGAGGCATATGAGGTGCTCTGGAATTCCCATCTCTTTAATTACTTGCCACATCTTGTTGTGGTCCACACAGTCAAATGCCTTAGTGTAATCAATAAAACAAAAGTAAACTTGTTTCTGATATTCCTTTGTTTTCTCCATGATCCAGCGTATGTTGGCAATGTGGTCTCTAGTCCCCCTGCCTCTTCTGAAACCAGCCTGCACCTCTGGTAATTCTCTCTCCACATGTTGCTGTAGTCTATCCTGTATTATCTTGAGCATCACCTTGCTGGCATGTGGGATGAGCGCGATTGTTCGATAATTTGAGCATTCTTTGGCATTGCCCTTTTTTGGGATTGGGACGTATACTGATCTTTTCCAATCCTGTGGCCACTGTTTTGTTTTCCAAATCTGCTGGCATATTGAATGCAGTAATTTGACGCCGTCATCTTTTAGCGCTTTGAAGAATTCAACTGGGATACCATCATCTCCACTAGCTTTGTTGTTTGCAGTGCTCTTTAGGGCCTTTATGACTTCGCTCTCCAGGATGTCTGGCTCAAGTTCAATTTCTTCATCATTGTGACTATCAGGAGTGTTGATGTCCTTTTTGTAAAGTTCCTCTGTGTACTCTTTCCATCTTTTCTTAATCTCTTCTGCATCAGCTAGCTCCTTTCCGTTTTTCTCCCTTATCATGGTCATTTTTGCTTTAAATGTTCCCTTGATTTCGCCGATTTTTTTGAAAAGATCTCTGGTTCTGCCTCTTTTGTTATTTTCCTCCATTTCTCTGCACTGTTCTTTTAGGTAGTTTTCCTTATCTCTCCTTGCTTTTCTTTGAAATTCTGTGTTCAACTGATTGTAGTTTTTCCTTTCTCCTTTGGCTTTTGCGTTCCTTCTTTCCTCTGCTATTTTAAGAGCCTCATCAGACAACCACTTTGCTTTCTTACTCTTCTTTTCTTTTGGTATGGTTTTCTTTGCGGCTTCCTGCATGATGTCCCTCATCTCCGTCCATAATTCTTCTGGTACTCTGTCTACTGAGTCTAAGCCATTAAATCTGTTCAGCACCTCCACCGCGTATTCTTTAGGGATGCTGTCTAGGTGATATCTTTCTGGTCTCCGTGTTTTCCCTATTTTCTTTAGTCTAAGCCTGAATTTTGCGATCAGTAGGTTGTGATCTGAGCCAGAGGTAAATGGCTGAGGCAGAGGTAAATCTTGAGGCAGTGCCAAAAAAAGGATAAAATATTTGTGCCAACAAGCCAGTTTGAGCAGTTTTTATCTCCAAGGTAAGAAGTTCTTTGGGCCCTTTCAAGACCTAGCTAAGCAAAATTGGTTCACATTAAAACAGTCAGTTGTTACTTCAATCTGTTTTTTAATCATACATGAACAACATTGGCTCTTTGTGCTGGAATAAAGGAGGCACAGAAATGAAATGATTAAACAAATAATTGAAACATTTACATGTGTTTTGTGTCTTTTGATTTGTGAAATAGTCAAGACTATGAACTAGGAATGACCTGGGACTTTCATATATGGTAAAATTTTATGAATTTATATGCAAGAGAAGAAGAGTCACATCTCAACCTATGCCCTTTGTCATAATTACTCATTCTAACAAATGTGTGTGAATTGAAGAGATCACCACCACCAACAACACACACACTTTACATGCCTCTGGCAACAATGCTATTGTATTTGAAAATGGTAGAGGTCAACACCATTTTAAGAAGTTGAACACAATAGAGGAATACTGACAGGAATTAAATGTAGCTTGGATGAAGTTTCAAATGCTACATTCTACTACATCCTGCTTTATTCATAGCAAACAAAAGGCATAAGGAATACATAGTTGTTTGTGATGTTGTCAAGCCAATTACAGCTAAACTTTTGCCCCCCCATCACTTTCATCTTTGTGCCAGATTTAAACTTATTCCCCCAAATGCTGCAGACAGAACACTGCAAAACAAAGACAAGCAAACCTACTGTATATAAAAGCATTGTTTTTTCTACTGGTGTCAGAAAGTTGTTTATCATTGTCAATTGCCATTATACAAAAAACACCTGATAGTATATGAAAGAGAAACAAAAGCAAGGAAGAGGTAACATATGAAGGTGTTGCATTTCCTGACATAAAATGGAACAACATTGAACCTTTGCAGGCGCACCCCCCAAAGAAAGACTCAGACACCGGTATTGGATTAAAGGCATCGGGCCACTTTTATTGAATAATGCCCTAGTCCGAATTATCACTTTCAATTGGTGTATCATCCAATTGTAATTCTTTAAGGCAAGCAGGCTGCAGTAACACTGGTAAGGTTCCTCCCAAATTGCCAATGGAAATTGGCTACATTCATCTATTTGTATCAATTTGTTTGTTGACACAAACAAATTAATGCATTGTTTGTTGACACCAACAAATTGTTGACCAAATTGTTGAGTCAATATACTATCTACTGACCCCACCCTATGACGTGTATCCATTCAATATCAGGGTGATGCAGGCTGTGCAGCTCCTGCCATCAACCCTTGCATGGTTCGCCCTTGACCAGCCAATCTTATTCCCCTGTACCTATCTACATGTTGGCCAGTCAATTGGGAACCTGCCGGATACCTATGTGTCATAAATCTGTTACCTTACCAGTGCTACCCGTCAAAAGTGACCAAAGTCAACTTACTTCTTATCTCAAACACTAGCGACAGTGTGGGATGGGCAAAAAAGCAAGAACCAAAGAGCCAATTGTAGGTTCAAGCCAAAAATTCCCACCTGGCCCCAAAGTGACCAGAAAAATCACACTGTCCACTAGGGAGGGGGTGGAGGGGAAAAACTTCTCCTCTCCGTAACGTCAATAAAATGGCAGCCAGGCTGCCGCATGGCCACCCCTTTTAAAGGGGGTGGCCAAGCCCCCTAACTCACCTGGATGTCTGAGTCCGGGTGGGGGGGCAGCAAAGAGTGCGGCAGCCATTTTCGCACCACGCTTGCATTGCAGGCGCACCCCCAAAGAAAGGTTCAGACACCGGTATTGGATTAAAGGCATCAGACCACTTTTATTGAATAATGCCCTAGTCCGAATTATCACTTTCAATTGGTGTATCATCCAATTGTAATTCTTTAAGGCAAGCAGGCCGTGGTAACACTGGTAAGGTTCCTCCCAAATTGCCAATGGAAATTGGCTACATGTATCTATTTGTATCAATTTGTTTGTTGACACAACCAAATTGTTGACCGGAGTCAATATACTATCTACTGACCCCACTCTATGACGTGTATCTGTTCAATATCAGGGTGATGCAGGCTATGCAGCTCCTGCCATCAACCCTTGCATGGTTCGCCCTTGACCGGCCAATCTTATTCCACTGTACCTATCTACGTGTTGGCCAGTCAATTGGGAACCTGCCGGATACCTATGTGTCATAAATCTGTTACCTTACCAGTGCTACCCGCCACACGGGGAGGCATCTGTGATGACTCACCGCCCCACCCCCCGACCGTCAGCTCAGTCACCAGGCCTGCTTGCACGTCCTCCAGAAAGAGGTCCAAACTTCTGGCCAACAGATGGACCCCATCTCTTGCATATAGACCATAATCCTGCAAGCCTATTCTAGGATGTTGAATGGCTGTCCCAAAGCCATTGTCAAAAAGGAACCGGGCAACAGCCCTGTTCAGTGACCATCAAGCACGATCCAAACCACGGAGGTCAGTGCCTCCCTTGTAACGGTGTCTCGGCACGATGTCAGACCATAGCAGCCGCGTGTACGGCCATAAGTGATGTAAAAAGGCCAGGTCACTGCACACCGACATTTTTAAAGAGAGGCCAGTGATCTGTCTGAGATCATTGCCGCCGAGGTGCAGAATCAAGACATCAGGTGGTCCAGCATCCCTGATGGACATCAGGAATGGCAACAGTTCCCGCCATCTCATGCTGTGTTTACCATACCAACGCATACGTGCGGCTGCATGTAGCCCGAGATGGGGTACCCAGTCAGTCGCCACAGCATACTGCGCTGCCCAGTGCACAAAACTGTGGGCCACCAGCCATACTGCCACCAGTGTGCGTAAACACACAGTGTCTGTAAAAGAAGGAAAAAAGGGGAATTAATGACATAACTGGTACTCATGCAGTAAGGGGGCGTACATATAAAGAAAAACGCGCAGACCCCCATCTGCCCATGCAACGTATATCAGCATCAGAGTACCAAAAACACAGGCACCTATCCTAAATGAGTGGGTGCCGTAGCGAGCCCAAGGGAGGCCGACACTGTGAAGTGCCATACCGGTCACCTTCCAAAACTGGAATTTGGTCAGGGGAGACCCATCCTGGTGGGAGAAAAACGGGCCAGGGTGCGTGCCACGCACTGCCAAAAACTCATGTAGGACACCAACCGGACAGATGTCAGCAATTGTACAACGTAGCAGTCTGACACCACTGCCTACTCCGTGCTGATCGGCCTTTGAGGAACGAATCCTCAACTGAGCCCATCGTTGAGTTCCAGTGCCCTACGAGACATGTCCCCCTTTGACAATGGGACAAGCTCACTGATACGGAGCGCTCCAAAAAAAGGCCACGGTGGTAGCCGCATGAAAGAGAGCCTCCTCATACCTATCGTAACACAAGCTGTGCCAACCTTGTGCAAGGTGCGTCAGAACCTCTGGTGAAACAGGGTGACGTGTGTCCGGGCGGCAGCTCATTCACGTGTCCACCCTTCCAATACATGTCGTATGCGGAAGTCATTCACGCAGTCAACGAAACCCCTCACCTTAGCCATAAATGCCAAAGCTGACAGCCTAGTGGCAATGGTGCGAGGGGCTAACCCTAGATCATGGAGGTAAACCATGAACTGCAGAATCTGGTCGACCGGGATCGGCCACACCTCGGGCAACTGGCTTTGCCCACAAAAATTCCTAAACTGTAGGAGTGCATGTAGGTAAGCCTTACGCATGTGAGGTTCCAAAGACATGCCGATCGCCCGGTTCACCTCTCCTCGCCAAATGTCCAGATGTCGGTTGGAAGTAGAGAGGGAAGTTCCTCTGCTTCTGGTGCCAAGGCCCGGAATCGGGTGATCTGCAGGCGAGATAAAGCGTCAGCAATATCATTATCAATGCCTGGTACATGTCTGGCCCTGAAAAGCACATTAAGGCGTAAAGACCTCAAAACAAACTGGCGAACTAATGCCATAACTCTAGGGGATTTAGAAGTCTGGGCATTGACAATGTGCACCACTGCAGCATTGTCACACCAAAAGTGAACTACTGAATTAGCCCACCTATCCCCCCAGAGCATCAGGGGACCCAAAATGGGAAAAAAACTCAAGACAAGTAAGATCGTGTAAACGATCTGTGTCTTGCCATGTCTGAGGCCATTGGCCGTAGGACCACCTCCCTTCAAAGTAAATCCCATAACCCAGGGAGCCAGAGGCATCCGACTGTACTTGGAAATGTGGGCTGAGCATAAGCTCCGATCTCCAGAAGGAGATGCCATTAAAATCCTGAAGGAATGTGAGCCAGGCCGTCAGATCCACCCGTAAACCTTTTTTCAGCCAATCCCTGTGGTGGCATTTTAAGAGGCCAGCCATGGCGTCGCACAGATGCCTGGCAAATGCCCTACCAGGTGTTACTACCCTACAGGCAAAGTTGAGGTGGCCATGAAGCACCTGTAACTCTCGGAGAGACACCTTGCGCCCGGAAAGCATAGCCAGAATGGCATCAGAGATCCGTGTCACCTTTTCCATGGGCAACCTGGATGTCTGGGCAACAGTGTCAATCTCAATACCTAAAAAGGTGAGAGTGGTGGCCGGTCCCTCAGTCTTTTCAGGCGCCAGGGGCACACCTAGTTCCCGCATAAGTACCTGAAAAGTGGTGAGTAGCCGAGCGCACAAGTCTGTGGCCTGTTCCCCTCCAAACAAAAAGTCATCGAGTTGAGGTAGTGGGCTACAGACCGGGACCCTGATCTACGAACAAAAGCCCAGTGAAGGAAGGTGCAAACCGTTCGAAAGCAGAACATGAGATAGAACAGCCAAAAGGCATGGCCTTATCTAAATAAAAACTGCCCCGAAAATGGAAACCTAACAGCTCAAAGTCACCCGGGTGCACTGGCAACAATCGGAATGCCGATTTGATATCACACTTTGCCAGTAGTGCCCCTGGGCCGCATGAGCATACCATCTGCAAGGCCTGGTCAAAGGAAGTATACATGACCAAGCAAAGGTCATCAGGTATTGCGTCATTGACCAAAGAACCCACAGGGTAAGAAAGGTGGTGGATTAACCGAAATTCACCCGGGGACTTCTTTGGAACTAAACCCAAAGGGGACACCTTCAAGTTCGGGAATGGTGGGTCAGCAAATGGCCCAGCAACCCTCAACGCGGTGACCTCCTTAGCTATAGCTTGGGCGGCGATATCCTCATTACGGAAGCCGAATTGAAAACCCTCAAGTAGGTACTGCACATCATCCTGTCTAGGATAAGTGGTAAGCCAATGTTCCAGCACCTGGACATCAATTGGGGAGGGGGCCTTTCTTATTTGTCGCACCGTCAGAGGGAGCTCTGACCGCCCCCTGCCCACCCCTACCTCTGCCTCGTGACCCACCAGCCCGCGGGCACGCGGAGGCGGTGTGAGGGCCAGAGCAAGAGGGGCACTCATGCCGGAACTGACACTGCCGCTTGTTGCATACTCCGTTGGCGGAGAATCTCCAACACGGCAGGCGGGCTGGAACCCCCTGCCCCACCGGTGGCGGGGAACCTGTGTAGCAACCGCCTGCTGCACGGCATGGCCACAATGGTAGTGATCACCCGGCGCCAGCTGCATGGGGGTCATGTACAAGAGCCACAATTGCTGGCAGTGCTCATCCCACCTCATCTCAGGATGGAGGGCCACTCTCATCCTAAACTCCTCATCATAGGCCAACCATGATAGTCCAGGGAAATCAACCACCGCCTGATCAATGTTATCCAGGTATTGCACCACTGGAATGGCCAGGTCAGGGCGAGCCCTCAGGTATACCGCCATAAATGAGGTAGGCCGGTAACCAATTGGCCCAGGTGCGCGGCAGCTTACGCCGACGGAACAATGCCTTGTCCCTATCGTCCTGCCCTTCCCTCTCTTCCTTGGTGGGCTCACAATTTAGGAGGGAAAATATATCCACATATTCCCCCCTCCAAATCTTCTCCCTAGTGGCCTGAGAAAGATGGTCATCCAGGGGCAAGGAATAACCGGCCGTCGGTAGGGCCGCAGTTGGGACAGATTGAATCAAGGGTGAACCTCGTGGTCCCTGAATAACCCCTGAAACATTAGGCATTCCCCTAGGGGCGGTCACCCCTGTCATAACCGGGGGGTAAGTGGGTAACCAGGAGCTAACGGGACAGTGCGGATACAACTGTCCACCCGTGGTAACCTGTTGTGGCCATGGCCACTGCACCCCCCCCCCCAGTGTGGCTGGGCAGTGTCACCGGTGTACTTAATTGACCAGGATACTCACCCGGTGCACCCCCGTGGGCTGCCCCCACTGGGGGTTCCGGCCCACGGCGGGCGTCAGAGCTCGCGACGGGAATCGAGCTCTGCATGCCGCTGCACCCTTGCCATGCAGGACCAGGACCCTGCGGCAAACCCCGCTGTGATGATCTAGTAGGGAGCTGCAAGGCACCAGCTTGGGCTGGCCTGATGGCCTCAAGCAGCTCAACCCTGGCAGCAGCCTGCTGTACAGCGGTGGGCGACATGCAGGCCGGAAATGCAGGAGGTGCAAACCCACCTTCCGAAGGTGGTGGGGCAATGTCCATTGATGCCTCGAGCACTGAAATGCATGCTAGAAGGGCATCAAGGGCCTCCGACCCACCAGTATAAGGTGGGCCAGGTAGGCCGGATGGCCCACCGGGCAATTGCGGAGCCACCAACCCAAGTGTGGATCCTGGGCACGAATAGGGCCATGCCCAATAATCCGGCCCATGTGGGGCCGGGGGAATGGTGGGGCATAAACCCGCACTAGGCCCAAGTGGGCCGCACTGCCCCGAGCCCGGCAAAGACCCCATAGGTGTGGTGATCCCCGAGGGGCCAGCTTGTGCTGCCCCTGCTTGGAGCCCAGCATCGTGGGTGTAGGCAGCAGCCTGTCCACCCAAATTGGTGGTAGTGAGTAAGCCAACCCTACCACCAGGGCGCAGGGGCGCCGCCCGAGCCCTCCGGCCTGGGGGCGCCCCCTAGTTGCGGGGGGCAGAGCTCTCCCCCTTGTCTGCGGCTTTGGAGCTGCAGTTTTTCGCTTGGGAGCCATGTCTCCCAAGCAGAGTAATAAAGGGTAAAGGAAAAAAAATCCTTTTAAAAAGTTAAAGGCGAAAGCCGGGGAAAAAGCAACGGAGAAAACTTCTCCTCTCCGTCGCTTCGATAAAATGGCAGCCGAGCTGCCGCATGGCCACCCCTTTTAAACGGGGTGGCCACGCCCCCTAACTCACCTGGATGTCTGAGTCCGGGTGGGGGTGGGGCCGCAAAGAGTGTGGTGGCCATTTTGGCGCCGCACTTGCATTCTGCTAACATCAAGAGACTTCTACTTGTATAAAATATCAGGACCTGGGAATTTAAAATCATGTGACCCCTTTCAAAGATGTTGTGATGTCTTCATTATTTATGACCTGGACTGGATCCAGATCTATCTAAGGTAGCTTCCATACATCTTACATGGTGTCTTGCCCCAACTCTCTATTTCTGAGGGCCTCCTCCTAAAAATGATACCAGAAGATGAGCCTCTCAGGTAAGAATATGCTACTGGGGGAGAGTGGAGGGGAAGTACAAGTATCCCCAGAAAGAGTGAAGCGGTTGGGCTAAAGCTGAAAGGATGCTCTGCTGTGAATGTGTCTGACAGTGAAAGCAAAGTCCAATGCTGCAAAGAACAGTATTGCATAGGAACCTGGAAAGTAAGATCTATGAATGAAGGTAAGCTGAACATGTTAAAACATGAGATGGTAAATCTGAACTTCGACATCTTGGGGATCCGGGAACTAAAGTGGATGGCAATCGGCAAATTTAACTCCAGTGACTGTTATATATACTACTGTGAGCATGAATCCTGCAGAAGAAATTGAGTGGCCCTTATAGTCAATAAAAGTGTGTGGAACGCAGTAATGGGATACAATCTCAAAAATGAAAGAATTATCTCAGTCCAAATTCAAGGCAAATCATTCAACAGGACAGTAATCCCAGTCTATGTCCCAACCACTGATGCAGAAGAGGCTGAAGCTAACCCGTTCTATGAAACTCTACAACACTTTCTTGAAATGATACACACACACACACACATGCACACACACACAAACACGTACGTCTTTATCATCATAGAAGACTGGCAAAGGCTAACAGATGCAAAAGAATGCACTGGTCACAACAAACACCCACATCCAATAACCTAAGAGGTGACTTAGGGATTACTCTTCAATTTATTCTTAACGTCCACTCTATATTGAAAAGATTAACCATACATTTATTCTTAAACTCTACTATATATTGATAAGGAATGTGATCTAGATCATACCTGAATGCCCTAATTAGTTTCCTATTTTCTAAGCCTGAATTTGTCCATCAGTATCTCATGATTTGCGCTACAGTCAGTTCTAAGTCTTTTTTTTTTACTGACTATATAGAGTGGTAGTTCTTAACCTTTTTAAGCCAGGGCCCAGGCCACCCATCCTCAGACAGGATTGGGGGCTGGACAGCCATTTTGCCCTTCCTCCACCATATGGCACTTGGGGGGGGGCGGGGGCACATGAAATGGTACAGCAGGCTGCATTATGTTCATGGGCCACAGGTTGAGAATCCTTGGCATAGAGCTTCTCTATTTTTGACTGCAATCAATCTGATTTTTATGTTCACCATCTGGTGATGCTCATGTATAGAGTCACCTCTTAGGTTATTGGAAGTGGGTGTTATCAGGGACATAGGGGGAGGAAAATACCTCACAAAGGCTATGTTGGCCACCCAGAATATTTCTTTTGGGAACACCCGGCAGGTGTCCAGATCCAGACCAGGTCATAAATAATGAAGACATCACAACGTCTTTGAAAGGGGTCACATGATTTTAGAATTCCCAGGTCCTGACATTTTATATAAGCAGAAGTCTCTTGAAGAGACCAATGTTAGCAGAAAGGTTCAACACCCGATCCAGCATCATGCTGCCTTAATGAGCACTCCTCTCCCTAGCCCGATTCACTCTGGGGTCAGGGACAGAGTAGCCTTCTGCATATGGCAGGTAATATTAATCACTTGGCAGAAGCTAGGCTTCTTAGTGCTGAGGTCTATGACACACAGCTTATGATTTGCTACTCCTCCTCCCCTTAACAAGTAGAGCAATCCCTCTCACCTCCTTCTGGAAGGCTTCCGGTGTTGAAGTGATCAGGACAATTGGAGTCACTTCTGCTCTGCTGGGTTTCCTTCTCCTTCTTTATAAAGGCAAGCAAAACATGACTGGCTTTTAAAGATTTATTGAAGGAAACACAATACTGGATACAGATCTTAAATTAATCTAAACTACATAAAACACAAGCTAATAAAACAAATAAATGAAGTAAAATCTTGCTAGCTCCCTAGCAGGTTACAGCTTGCTGCTTTGGGGCGGTTCTGCCCCTCATGGCTGAGTTTTAGCCCCGAAGAGTCATATTGAGGAGCTGTCGGACAAGAGCTCCCGCTAAATTCAAGTTTATGATGTTGAGAGACAAGGGTTTCACCCTTGCTCCAGAAGTGCTCTCTGAGTGCTCAGAGTGGGCTCCTTTTATTGAGAAAAGGAGCTTTGGAATGTGGTGATCTAATGAGAAAGCACCTATGTTCCCATGAGAACGGGACAGTTCACAGGTGCGAGTGCCATCTGTTTGACATGTGGCCCTCACCTTTGCATTCCCTGGGAAAGTTCTGTTCTGCAGGTATCCTGGCAATTAGAGTTTGATTGATATGAGTGGAGACGTCATCTCCCTCATGGTGTAGTCAGCTGGTCTAGCTGTCAATCAGTTCCCTCATGGGGACTGCAGGTGACTCTTGGAATGTGTCCAGTCCTGGACACTCACTTTTCCCTCCTCCCTTTGGGGAGGCAACTATTCTAACTATGCATCATTGTCATGTCAGACTAACAGCTGGGCATTCCAATGTGCTTTAAAATGAGAGCTGGCTTTCCAAGCCTAAGAAAACTACAATATGTGTCTTAACATTACATAGATCAAATGTCACCTTAAAATGAAGACAAGGTTGCATGTGGAAACCATGACAGGTGTTTGTTGTGACCAGTGCATTCTTTTCACAAAGCTCTATTAGCCTTTGCCCTGCTTCATTTTTTACTCCAAGGCTAAACTTGCTCTTATTCCAGGTTGTTGTTGTTTTTGTTACAAGCTTTTGTCTATTGGTCTAGCAACTTGATTGACCAATAGACGAAGGCTTGTAACATCATACAGGGGGCAGCAATTACAACACCTCTCCCCACAAAAAAGATATGCAAGAATGCAAAGTAGTTGTCTGATGAGGCTTTACAAATAGCTGAGGTAAGAAGTAAAGTGAAAAGCAATGGTGAAAAAGAAAGATTCACCCAACCAAACACAGATTTCCAAAGAACAGCAAGGAGAGATAAGGAGGCCTTTTTAAATGAACATAATAGAGAAAACAACAGAAGAGGAATGAATAGTGATCTCTTCAAAAAAATCAGAGAAGTTAAGGGAACATTTCAAGCATAAATAATCATGAAGAAGGACAAAAACAGTAGGGACCTTTAAAAAGTGGAAGATATTAGGAAAAGGTGGCAAGAATACACAGAAGAACTACTCAAGAAGGGCATTAATGTCTCTGACAACTATAATGATGCAATCTCTGACCTTGTTGTGTCCTAAAGCCTGTGCCTTTAAACAATGTACCTATCCATGTGTATCCAATGTAACCTTTTCTATGTGCAACATTGTAACCTCCAGCTGCATCATTGTAACCTTAATAGGACGTGAGCTAGTGACCACTAGATGGCAATAGCGAGCGTCCAAGCTCATTGGTCCAAGACTCACCTTGAACAACAGCGCGGGAAGATTCCCGCCACTACCTTCACCTGGACAAGAAGGGCGTGACCTGCAATGACGTCACGCAGCCTGTAGCCAATAGGCTATCAAGGAGCCACATTCAAATGTATAGCCACTGTATATATTGAGCTGTTCGTCTGCCATTACCACATATTCCCACTGACCAGCATGTAATAAAGTTGTGTTAAGCCAGCTCTTCGGCTGTCCTGGTGTCTTTGGTCCCATACACTAAATTAGCGACGAAGGTGGGATCATGGCTGCCCACGGGACCAAGACATACGCCGGTTTCAACATCAAGAAACCGCAAGATTGGGAACTCTTCGAAATGGACTTCCAAGGTGCGCTGGTGGAGTTCGAGGTGACGGACGAGGCAAAGAAGAGAGCCATCCTCACCAGAATGCTCGGGCACGACGGAAAGAGGGTACTGATTGACCTCATGGCACCCAAAAAGGCGGCTGAATTCAAGGCAAAACAGCTCCTGACGGTGCTGAGAGACCATTTCCGGCCCTCGGTAGCGATGTTTCCCGCTCGGAGCGCGTTTTGGAGGCGAGTCCAAGCGCCTGATGAGTCGGTCGCCGCTTTTGTAGCGGCCCTGCGCCTGGCTGCCGGCCCGTGCAAATGGGAGAATTTGGAAGTCACCCTCAGGGACTGCGTGCTATGCGGCCTGAAGGACGCCGAGATTCAGCGCACGCTAATGAATCAGGAACTGCCCCCCACGTTGCAGGAGGTCCTGAAAGCGGCACAGGCCGCGGAAGCCACGAAGGCAGGGGTGCAAGAGCCCCAGGACTGGCGGCCGAAGGCCGACAAATCAGAGAGTTCGGTGCACGCAGCCCGGCGAATTTCGAAATCGTCCGCCGAAAGCAGCGACGACGAGGACGTCCGGAGGGTCCGAAAGGAGGGCCGGCGTTGCGACGGCTGCGGGGCGGCTCACGTCCGTGCCAGGTGCCCGTTCAGAAAGGCCGAGTGCCATAACTGCGGGCGACGCGGGCACATAGCCAAAGTCTGCAGACAACGGCGCAAGGACCGGAGGAGCTCGCCCGACCGCCCAGCGAGGGACCGGAGGAGCTCGCCTGACCGCCCAACGAGGCCAGACCGCTCGATGAGACTAAAGGATGGCGCCCGGCCCACGAGGAAGCCGGACGGCGTGGGCCGCATCTCCGACGACAGTGACGATGACGCCCCGGTTTTCAGCGTGTCCATGGGACACCCCCGTTACTTTGTTGAGGTACTGGTGCAAGGGGCCCCTGTTAGGATGGAGATTGACTCTGGCTCCTCTTACTCCATTATTTCCCAGAGGGAGTTTTTGAGAATTGCCCCCCGCGTACGGCCCAAGCTCAAAGCGTTGAGGTCCACGCTTCGGGACGTGCAAGGGAACAGTATCCCGGTGTTGGGGGTTGGGAATTTCCAGGTTCAGTACAAGCGGCACGTCGCGGAACTCCCCCTAGTCGTTCTTAAGGGAGGTAATTGCAGCCTCCTCGGGACTCAATGGTTTCAGCCCCTGGGTCTGTTCATTGGGGGGTTGCACGCCGTTGGGTCTGACCCGATACAGGAGGTGTGCGACGCGCACCCCGAAGTCTTCAAGAAGGGACTTGGGAAATTCAATGGACCCCCAGTAACGTTCGACCTGGACCCGGAGGTCCGCCCAATCAGACTTAAACCACGCAGGGTGCCTTTTGGACTCAAGGACAAAATAGAGGCGGAACTGGACAAATTAGTGGGCCAGGGGATTCTTGTTCCTGTTGATTCCGTGGAGTGGGAAACTCCAATTGTCACAGCATTGAAGGCCAATGGGGAGGTTCGCATTTGCACCGATTATAAGTGCACCATTAATAAGGCAATCCGCCCTAATGCGTACCCGGTGCCGGTGGTCAGCCATTTGCTAGCCAGGTTACATGGGGGGAAGTGTTTCGCTAAGCTCGACCTGGCACAGGCCTATCAGCAACTCATGGTAACCCCTGCCGCAGCTGCTGCACAGACCATAATCACGCATAAGGGGGCGTTCCAGGTGACACGCCTCCAATTCGGCGTGAACTCGGCGCCTGGAATTTTCCAGTCGCTCGTGGAACGCCTCCTCAAAGGGCTGGACGGCGTTTTACCATATTTTGATGACGTATTGATAACGGGGGGGGGAGTGAGGTTGAGTTGGCTAAAAGGCTAAACAAGGTTCTGGCGGCGTTCGAACGGGCGGGGTTGAGGTTTCGAAAAGACAAATGCGTCTTCTTCGCGAAGGAGGTTGAGTTCTTAGGGTTCCGAGTAACACCCGAGGGGATCAAACCGTCCAAATCCAAGGTGGCCGCCATCAAGAAGGCCCCTCGCCCCACATCCAAGCCCGAGTTGCAGTCATTCCTAGGGCTCTTAAATTTCTACCACTCCTTCCTTCCACGGAAGGCTGCGGTGGCTGAGCCGCTTCACAAGTTGCTCAAGGGGGGCTTGGCTAAGATGGCCGCTGTGTAACATCTAGTTTTGGACGCTCGCGCTCAACAAAGTGGTGAACGATGTGAAGGAGTGGAATAGAAAAATTTTCAAGTGGTAAAGCTTAAAGTTAAGATCCTTGCCTGTCTCCTTGGAAAGTTTGCTGAGCTTTTGAAGCTGGATGATCGAAGTTCGGGAGGCTTTTCTGGGCGGTTGAGCTGTGACGGTAGTCGTGGCTTTTCCGCTGGAGAGCCGAGGAACGGGATCAGCGAGAGTGAGGAGAAGGCTTTGGAACTGGTTTTGGAAGTGGCATGAAGCGGCTGGAGTGAAGGCAATTTGTGTGTAAGTGCCTGAAGGGAGCTACATTCTTAGCTATAAGCTATAAAATCGGCTGAGTTTCTCAGAAGAAAAAAAAAGGGGGGGAAGAGCTGGAGGTACTGTAATGGCGACGGTCAGGGAAAACGAAAGTGATCGTGTATAGACTGTGGTTTTTTTTTTCTACATACCAGAGGACCGCGCTACACTCTGAGATCAATAAGGTTGATTAATTTTCCTTTTTCTTTTTTTTCTACCTCCTCTCTGGACTGGAAAAGAGGAGAAGCTGTGGGAGTTTGTTTTTTTTTTCTTTCTCTTCTCTTCTGCCTAAGCTGCCTGCTCATTTAGGGAAGAGGGGGAAGAGGGGGGGCCTCTTCTCACTTCAAAGTTAAGGCACTCGCTGGAAAAGGGTGCTTTGATTATCCACTTCAAAGGAAGGATTATGTGGTTTTGATTGCAGGGTTCCATCACCGTGTGGATTACAAATAGCTGCTCAACTTCTCACCTTAACCCCTTGGTGGCTGGATTTTTCTTTCCTTCTGAGCTCCCCCCCCCTCAGCAACCTGATTAACTGTCTTTCTGAAGCCTTTTTGCCGTGGTTGGAAGACGTCATTTGACTGCTGGTTTTGTGGGAAAGGATTATTGGTGGTTGACAATTTTTACTTTTAAACTGCCTGTTTGGAGAGCTGTTTTCTTTTGTTTTCCTTTATTTCATCGTTGTGGATTACAGTAAATTTTGGATCTTCTGCTGACATAAGAACTTGCCGGTTGTATTGGTGGAACCTATGGCTGCAGTGTAGTAAGCCTTACTGTATTGGAATTGTTACAGCGATCTGCAACATTGGGTTTGAAATATATTACATCATCATGGATAAAGGTACGAGAGCGAAAGCAAGAGAAGAAGAACAGGTTGTAAAACCTAAGAAGATTGAAAAAGCACCAATGGATGAATTTGTTCAGCCAACAGCTCTGCCCATAGTGTCATTGGACCAGACTCAAATTATGGTGGAAATTGGCAAGTTGTCGCAAAAAATGGAGAAAAATGAGGCTTCAAGGGTGAAAGATAAAAATGAAATGTTCAAAAGGCAAGAAAAGATGATGTCAACACTGACAGATTATACCAAAAAGGTGGACTTAAGTTTGAATAAATTTGAGGGAATGCTGAAAGTGGTTCAAATCGAGGTGGATGCGGTAAAGAAGGAAGTAAAAGGGACTCAGGAGGTGGTGCGGGACAGTAAGTTAAAACTGCAGGAACAAGAAATGAGGATAGATGCTGTCGAAGATATGATGAGAAAGCAGAACATTTTGATCCGTCAGGTACCGGAACGCACTCCGGATCTGTTAAGAGAGAGGGTGGTTCAGTGGTTAAATGGTTTAAAAATGGGGAAGGAATTTGTTCAGGAGGATTTAGGAAGTGTATTCCGGGTGGGTCCAAGAAGAGGGAGAGTGGCTCAAAGAAATGTGTTGGTTAAATTTGCAAATTGGGCAGATAAATTAAAAGTAATGGCTCATCTGAAATGTGTTGGTTCAGATGCGTTGAAATTTGATGGCTCAGATGTAGAAGTCTACAATGATATTTCACTAAAAGAAAGAACATGGAGATATAAGATGAGGCCTGTTACTAAATTATTGATGGGTAAAAATATAAGGTATAATTGGAGATTTCCACAACAATTGCGCTTTTTCTATGATAAAAGAATGCAAGTTATTGATGAAGGCACTAACCCATTGGAATACCTGAGTTTGTTGGGATTGGTACAAGTAGATTCGGAAGAATGGAAAAATCTTAAGAAGGAAATGATGGATTCTGGAGCTTTGGGGAGGGAATATGGGAGGGAGGAGCCCGGTGGGGCAACAGGTGGAACACCACAACGAGGGGAGGAGGAGGAGGAGCCGTCCTTGATTATGATGGAGGAGGAGATAGGTAAGGAAGGATGAGCATTAGATTGTAGTAATCTTAATTATCTAATAGAGGTAGAATGGGTAAATAGCGCATAGCGCCGGCAGTAGGGCGCATCTTGCAGGTCCCCCCTCTCCCCTCTTTGGTTGACAGAGGCGACTTTTCGTTGGAAGGTGGGGAGAGTGAAAAATGTGTGTTTTATGTAGTGGGTATGGTGAAGGGTTTTTGGTGGCACGCCCGATGGAGAGTTTAAAGTTGGGAGAAGAATTTGGTTATGGATAGTATTAAAATAATATCGTGGAATGTGAAAGGTACAGGTTCTGTTCTTAAGAGACGGAGGCTGGAATCGGCGTTGAAAAAAGATAGACCAGATATTTTATTTTTACAGGAAACACATCAGAAATCAAAAGATACGAATAAACTTTATCTGGGTTGGATGCAACACTATGAGATGGCGTTTGGAACATCTAAAGCAAGAGGGGTGGCAACTATGATTTCTAGGAAGTTAGGATTTGAAATCACAAAAAAGATTGCTGATCAAGAGGGTAGGTATTTGTTGTTAAGAGGAAAATTGGAGGATGAGGAAATATTGTTGGTAAATATTTATGCTCCAAATGACCACCAAGTAGTGTTTCTTGAAAAAATTCGGAAAATAGTGGAGTTGGAAAATGTTGCAAAAATTATTGTGGCTGGTGATTTTAATTTGATCAGGTCAGGAATGGATTGCACAAACATAGCTAGAAGTGGAATGGGTGTGAAAGGGAAGGCGATGGACAAATGGATGAAAGTTATGGGTTTGAAGGATTCGTGGAGAGAGTTTAAAGGCTTGGAAAGGGCATATTCCTTTTTTTCGCATGTACATGGGACCTACTCGAGAATAGATTATGTTTTTCTGTCGGAAAACTTAATTGGGGATATAGAAAGTACGGAAATTGGGATTATTAAGGAATCGGATCATGCTAAAGTATATTTGGAATTGAAAGCACCAAAAAATATTCAAAGAGTTAGAAATTGGAGGTACGATCCTAATTTGTTCAAAGATCAGAAAAGCAAAGAGGCAATTATGGAAAGTTGGAAAGAAAGTTGGCAATGGAATGATAATAATGAGGTTGATTTTAACATTGTATGGGATACCATGAAGTCAGTTTTTAGGGGGGAAAGCATAAAAGTGGCAAGCCTCAAATATAAAAGGTATAAAGCAGAACACATAGAAAAAGAAAAGGAAATAAAACAATTACAGGAAGAACACGCAAAAAGTAAAGATAAAAATTTTTTTTTGAAACTACAAGGACTTAAGGCAGAAGTAATGGGTAAAGATATTGATAAAGTTAAACGAGACTTGATTTATTTAAATAGAGAATATTTTGAATTTAGTAATAAGAACTCAAAACTATTAGCAAGGAGCAGCTAAGGTTAAAAGGGAAAAAAGAGAAATTGGGGTGTTAGTTGACAGGCAAGGTTTAAGGTGTAATAAGAATAGCGATAAATGTAAAATAGTTAGGGAATTTTACCAGGTGTTATATGCAGAAAAAGAAATAGATATGGAAAAGCTTAAAAGGATATTGGAGAGGCAGTTAGGGAATGGGATAAAGCAAGAGCATAGGGAGAAAATGGAGGAAAAGATAACTGATAAAGAGGTTAAGGGGGTAATAAACGGATTGAAGATAGGGAAAGCCCCGGGGGATGATGGATTATCAACAGAGTTTTACAAAGAATTTAAAGAGGTGGTGGTCCCGAAATTGGTGAAGTTATATAATTATATACTAGATGGAGGATCAATCCCGACTTCATGGTATAACACCACAATTGTTCTTTTGCCAAAACCTGGTAAGAATTTGGAAAGTGGATTCGTACAGACCAATTTCGCTTATAAATCAAGATGCGAAGATCTTCACGGCAATATTGGCTAACCGTTTAAATAGTTTTATGGGGGAATATATAAATGTTGATCAAGTTGGGTTTCTAAAAGGACGACACATGGCGGATTTGACTAGAAGGGTATTAGATTTAATAGACAGTGTTAATCAAACAAAGGAAAAAGTGGGACTACTATCATTGGATATTTTTAAGGCATTTGACTCATTGCAGTGGTCTTCAATTAAGGAAATAGTTAGAAAATATGGGTTTGGAGATAAATTTAATAGGGTTATTGATTTACTATATCAAAAAGGAAATGCCAGGGTTAGAGTAAACGAGGAGCTCACGGATGTGGTAAAGCTAGAGGCAGGCACTAGGCAGGGTTGTCCATTATCTCCTATTTTGTTTATAATGGCAATGGAGATTTTAGCTAAAAGTATAAGGGAGGATTCAAATATAGAAGGGATTATGGGTAATAAAGTGAGCATGTACGCTGATGATACATTGCTTATGGTGAAGCACCCGGAACAGGTAATGGACAGGATTAAAGATCATCTACAAGTATTTCAAGCTATAACAGGATTAAAGATAAATTGGGATAAATCTGAATTGATGTTGTGTAATTTGAAATTGAGCGAGATGGGTAGGACGGTGTCGACACTTAATATACAAATCAAAGATAAGTTGAAGTATTTAGGGATAATTATTTCAAACAAATTAGAAGAACTTAAACGATTGAATTATGACAGCTTGAGAATTGAATTTAGGAATAAAATACGAGAACTTCAGAAGTTAAAGCTGTCATGGTTTGGAAGGATTGCTATGTGTAAAATGATACTGTTACCAAAGATTAACTTTTTATTTGATACGCTCGCGATCCATTTAAAAGAGAAAGAAATCAATGAGTTTCAAAAAATGTTTAATGACTTTTGTAATGGAGGAAAAAAATCTAGGCTTCCAAAGAAACTATGGTATTTGTCTCAGAAAAAAGGGGGGTTGGGTATGCCAAACCTCTTAGTATATTACCGAGCATTTCAAGTCAAGAATGTTGTGAAGATCTTGGCAAGAGAAAAGGTAATTTGGGAACAATTGGAAATGAAAGAATACAGAAATATTGGAAACTTGAATTTTCTGGGAATGAAGGATAAGGTGAAAAGGTCAAATAATACTATGATGAAAGGTCTCATGGAGGTGTGGAAGAAGGTAAAAAAAGATATGGTTCCGAATCTCTCCCCAATCTTGGAATTGACTGATATGATGTGTTTCCCAATAAAATTAGACAAAGAAAAAATAGAAATATTGGATAAAAATGGGACGTTGTTATTGAAGGATTGGTTAAAAGCATGTGATGTTGATGCCGAGCGGAAAAAAATGTTTGAGATATTAAATTTGAATTGGTTTCAGAGGTTAAAGGTGGACAATTGGAATAAAAAATATAAAAGAGAACTAGGGTCAGATAGAGTACTTACGGAATTTGAGGAATTGGTAAGGAAGATTAGAAAAGGGGAAAGTAGTATTAAGGGTCTTGTAAGTAAGCTTTATAATATATTGAATAGAGGTGCAGATCCACAGGAGGATTTGAAACGGAAGTGGGAACAAAATTTGAATATAAAAATTGGGGAGACTGAATGGAAAAATAAATGGAAAAAGAGAATTATGAGAACAATGTCTGTAAGAATTAAAGAACATAATTTCAAGATGTTGTGGCAATGGTACCTGACACCATTAAGACTTTACCAGATGGATAATAAAAGAGATAAGTTATGTTGGAGATGTAAAGAATTTGATGGAACATATGAACATATGTGGTGGAGTTGTAAAAAAATAAGGGATTTTTGGGGAAGAATAGAAAATGAATTTGGTGAAATATTGGGTAAAAGTGTTAAGTTGGTGTCGGGTACTATTCTTTTAACGAATGTGGAAGATCTGGGTTTAAACAAGGAGGAAAAAGAATTACTGGAAATTGTACTGACAACGGGTAGACAATGTATAGCCAGAAATTGGAAAAACGATGTAGATATCCAGGTTGGAGAATGGTATAAAGAAATGTGGAGTTTAGCATTGAACGATAAATTGACATGGGAGATTAAAGTCAAAAGAGATAATTTAAAAGAGAATAGATTCTGGAATATATGGAAACCGTTCGTGGATCACTCTATCATGGCAGGTGATAGTTCAGGACCAGTACCATCTCAAAGAAGTTTCTGGACTTGAGTAGAAAATAAACTCTCCGGGCATTGTATATATTCACAGGGTGTTTTTTTTTTATTGGTTAAAAAGATTAGTGGTAGTACAGAAAGTTTCTTTCTATTATTTTGGATTTTGAAATAAAGGTTCTTAATATTTGGTGGTTAAATAGTAGTTAATGAATATAGATATTGTTATGTGCTAGCATATAGTAATGTTTGTTAGTATGATATATGGACTTGTTAGTGTAATGTACTGTTAATGTACTGTTAATGTTTTCTTTTCTTTTTCTGTATGTTTATTAAAGACTTAATAAAAATCATTATTTTTTTTAAAAAAAAAACAAGTTGCTCAAGAAAGATGCGGCATGGATGTGGGGTGATGACCAGGAGAGGGCATTCACGGAACTGAAACAACTCCTGGCGTCTGACGCCATTCTGACCCATTTCGACCCCAAACGGCCAGTGGTACTGGTCTGTGATGCATCCCCGGTGGGGGTGGGGGCAGTGTTATGCCACGTGTTGGAAAACGGGAGGGAGGCCCCAATAGCGTTTTACTCCAGGTCCCTGTCCCAAGCGGAGAGAAACTACGCCCAGACAGACAGGGAGGCGCTGGCGATAGTTGCGGGGACCAAAAAATTTCACGATTTTCTGTATGGCCGCCCCTTCACCATCGTGACTGACCACAAGCCCCTACTAGGCATTTTTACCGCAGACAAGCCCACGCCACAGATCCTGTCCCCGAGAATGCTTAGGTGGGCCATTTTTCTCAATGCCTACCAGCACGTGTTGGTGTACCGGCCCGGGAAAGAGATCAGCCATGCGGACGCCCTGTCGAGGTCCCCCCTCCCCCTGACACCCAGCCAGGTGAGCAAGGGGGAGCGGGACCATCAGGTTCTCATGATAGAGGTACTGGATTCGCCCCCCGTAGTGCCCGCCGACATTGCCACAGCGACAAGGAAGGACAGGACGTTGGCGGCGGTTTGCTCCTGGGTACAGAAGGGGTGGCTGGCGTCTTCCCCAGCAGAGGAATTCGCCCCATTTTTTAGGAAGAAGCTGGAACTGTCCCTAGAGAGGGGGTGCCTCTTGTGGGGGCAGCAGGTGGTGGTCCCCACTTCCCTTCGATCGCGGGTGCTTAAACTGCTGCACGTCAGCCACCCCGGAATTGTGCGCTCCAAAGCGCTGGCCCGAAGTTACTTCTGGTGGCCCCAGTTAGACGCCGACATCGAGCACATGGTCGGCACTTGCGAGAGCTGCCAATGCTCCAGACCGGAGGAGGCCCACCTTCCCCACAGGGAATGGGACGCGGCTAAGGGGCCGTGGTCCCGGGTGCACATAGATTTCGCGGGCCCGTTCCGAGGAACCCTGTTTCTCCTTGTTGTGGACGCTTTCTCCAAGTGGTTGGAGGTCATCCCAGTCACGAGCACCTCCTCGGCCGCGACAATTAAGCATTTGCGGAGGATTTTTTCCACGTTCGGCATACCCGACACTCTAATTAGCGATAACGCTAGTTGCTTCACGTCCACTGAGTTCAGGGCGTTCACAGAGATCAACGCCATCCGGCATATCACCTCCGCCCCTTTCCATCCGGCCACCAATGGCCAAGTGGAGCGCCTCGTACGCACCACGAAGGACGCGCTGCGGCGCATGGGCCCCGGGGACCTCAACCTGCAAGTGTGTCAGTTTCTGCTAGGGTACAGGGTGACCCCGCTAGCGTCAGGCTACTCCCCTGCGGAGCTTTTAATGCGCAGGAAGCTGACCACCATACTCACTAGACTAGATCCCACGAGAGTTGAGGACAAGGGGAGGAACATAGGGTTAGAAGCCACCAAGAGTTTCAGCGTGGGTGCCCCGGTACATTGCAGGAACTACGCCAGCGCGGGGCCAGCCTGGGTGCCGGGGGTGGTTGTGGAACAGACCGGTCCCGTATCGTACCGCGTGGAGACCAACACAGGTCTACTGTGGCAGCGGCACGCGGACCAGCTCCGGAGCCGGGTCCCAGGAAATCAGGGCGCCGGAAACACAGATATAAATTCAGTGTTAGGGTTCTCCCCCACCCGTTTAGCCCAAGGGGGAGGAGAGGGGGGTCCAGAATCCCCACCAAGGGGGGAGGAGAAGGAATTTGTCCTCGTAGATATCCCGCGGGATCCCCCAACAGAGTTTGATTTTGATTTTCAGAACCGGGGGGTTTTTTCGGAGTGGTCCCCCACCCATCCAAGCGAGAAGAGGGGTTTTACGTTAGCCCCTGGTGCCCCCGGTTCAACCACAACGGAATCTACCTTTTCCTCTAAAGCTGCAAAACCGCAGCAAGCCTCTAACAAGTCTCCCTCTCCCATTACAGGACAAGGGTCCAGGGAACAAGGAAGCGGGAGCGGCCCCCGGGTGGGCCAACCCACATCGCGGCCCAAACGCGAGTGCAATAAACCATCTTGGCTAAGAGACTTCGTCTCATCCTAGGGGGGAGGGGTGTTGTGTCCTAAAGCCTGTGCCTTTAAACAATGTACCTATCCATGTGTATCCAATGTAACCTTTTCTATGTGCAACATTGTAACCTCCAGCTGCATCACTGTAACCTTAATAGGACGCGAGCTAGTGACCACTAGATGGCAATAGCGAGCGTCCAAGCTCATTGGTCCAAGACTCACCTTGAACAACAGCGCGGGAAGATTCCCGCCACTACCTTCACCTGGACAAGAAGGGCGTGACCTGCAATGACGTCACGCAGCCTGTAGCCAATAGGCTATCAAGGAGCCACATTCAAATGTATAGCCACTGTATATATTGAGCTGTTCGTCCGCCATTACCACATGTTCCCTCTGACCAGCATGTAATAAAGTTGTGTTAAGCCAGCTCTTCGGCTGTCCTGGTGTCTTTGGTCCCATACACTAAAGACCTTGAGCCAGAAATCCTGGAGTGTGAAGTCAAATGAGCCCTAGAAGTCATTACTAACAACAAAGCTATTGGAGATGACAGTATTCCGTTGATCTATTAAAAGCCCTAAAGACCACATCATGTTAGGCTTCTCTGTCATGTGTCATCTCACATTCTAAACATCTGACCTACCTTGAAAACAATAGGTTAGAAGCAACTTGACAGTACTTAAAACTAACAAATGAATACTTCTGTAGCATTAAAATCATACTGCATAGTGATAAGGAAAGTACCTGTCTCATCATGGAATGGAGTCAATGCCTCAGGCAGGTGTATTAAATGGAAAAAGAGAAGCAGATTTTGGTTAGAGCTCTGGGCTCCTCTCCTGCTGTCTTGCCTATTTGCTTGTGAGCAAGCACCTGTGATATGACCTTACTAGTTAATGTTTTGATTATTTATGTCCTTGGCACTCTTCCAGTGTTTCGATGTTAATCATCCAGGTAAGAAGAATTTGCAGACCCAGACAAGATACCTATGGTGCCCCATGGCCTCTATTCTTCACAAATCTGATGCATGCACATTAATGCTATTGACAGTTTTATTGGCAAAAGTTAGAAGAAATTGACAGTGGATATAGTTTTAAAAACATTGCATGGATTGCTTGTATTAGAATAGTATTGGCATAAATAACATAGGAAGCAGGTCCATAGATTGGAGGACACACCTATCAAGAAATCTTGTTGTCCCAGTGCAACACTGGGTTCAACAAGCAACCAAGCCTCCAGGCCTGAATTCATGGAGGGGCAACTGAGGGTTGGCCAAGCATGCCAAACCTCAGTTGCCCACCCTGCCTTCTATTTCCACACAGCCCCAAGTGGTGAGGGGATTCCATTTAATTGGAAAGGAGAGCAAACCCATATCCCTCACTGCATACCTGCTCTGTTTGCCAAGCCACCAAGCAGTGATGAATAAATGGATACAGATAACTACTATTTTAATTAACTGCATCTAGACACAAATATATTTTACTAGCTAGATGCCCATAACAAATCATAAAAGCAGAGGTATATAAGTAGCCAGGAGTTTCAGGGTGGGCAAACTGGCCACCCCTTGGCTACTGCCCTGATGGGGCCTTTAAACCCCTGGTTGAGCTCAGGCATATCCCATACACCTACAGCACCTCTGGCTGCTCCTGATAGGATTACATCTAGTTTGGCACCATACAGTGGTGGGCACAGAAGGCTGTTTACCTTCCCAATGATGTTGTCCCAATTGCTCCCCCTCCCCCCACATGAATGCTGTTTACCTTCCTCTCCCTCCCCTCACAAACACACACACAAATGCTGTTTACCTTCCTCACACCTCCCCACCCCACACAAACCCACACACAAATGCTGTTTACCTTCCTCCTCCCCCACCCCCCTCACACATGAATGATGTTTACCTTCCCAAGAAACTGATTCCAATTGCTCCCCCCTCCCCACCTGCCCACCCACAAACACTGTTTACCTCCCCAATGAAGAGGTCCCAATTTGTCCCCCTTCAATGGCAGCGCTGTTGGCTCTTCCTCCTCAAGCAGCTGTTGTGGGCTGTGCTCAGGTGCTGCCGCGTGTGGCTGGGGGAAGGGACAGGAGGAGATTGTGCTTCCCGGAGGAGCCCGCATGTCACCCCCACCACTTCTAGCTACAGCAGCAGCGCCTGCCAACCCAGGCAAAGTTCACACCGGGTGGATGGATGGTCGAGGGCTGACGCTCTTTGCAGCAGTGGTGCTGCATGGGCTGGTCTGAGCAGCATGAGTTCCTTTATCTCCTTCCCCCAGCCGCATGCGCCACCGCTGCTTCTAGCAGCAGTAGTACCTGCTGGGTGGAGTTTGCACCAGGCAACCGGACAAAGGCTGAGGCCAAGGCAGTGTGGTGCACAGGGGGAGTGGAACCCCATGGGAGACAGACACACCATGGCCAGCCCCCACCCCCACCCCCTGACATCAATTCCATGTGCTAATGCAAGGCATGTCCAGATTTTGAGGTGAAGGAGGAGGTGGGTGGGGAAGGGCAGTGAGGTGGATGGGGTAATACAATACAATACAATACCATTTTAATTTATACCCCGCCTTTCTTGGACAAGGTCGACTCAAGGCTGCAACAATGTATTAATATAAATACAATACAATATAACAACATAATAGTGTAATACAAAAGTAAATTCAGTACAAAATCAGTACACAATAATAACATAATATAATCAGCAAAATGTAATTACAAGGTTACATAATCACAAATCCATACAGAATACAATATCAAAATGATATAGCATACAGGGCCAAGACTCACCAAACCCAGCATAACAAATTCCCCATGTATGCTGGAAGATGGTGCAGGTGCTTCCACTCCCCCTGTCAACTCACGGGAATAAGCTCCATGCTTTGGCCATGGCAGCGGAGGTGACTGCCGCAGTCCGAGTGGCCCCGGGGGCGGCAGCAGCTGCAGGGCACTGGCAAAGGTCTTTACGCCAATGCCGGCTCCAGCCATCGGTGACTTATCTCCCCTCCTGGAACAAAGAGGGGGTTGGTCCTGGGAGTGGCAACCCTGCTAGATTCAGTGGTGGCGGGAAGTGGCTTTTGAGGGTGGTAGAATGGCCATCAGGTGCCACTTGTTCCTCTATGGCTGGCCACCGGTCAAAACCCCGCTGGACTTGGTGGTGGTGGGGAGCGGCTTTTGAGGGTGGTGGAATAACCCTCAGGTGCCACTTGTTCCACTCTAGCCTGCCGCTGGTCAAAACCCTGCTGGAGTCAGCGGTGGTGGGAAGTGGCTATTGAGGGCAGTGGAATGGCCCTCAGGTGCCGCTCATTCCTCTCTGGCTAGCCACCAGTCGAAACCCTGCTCATCCACCCTGGCCACCCCAGGGTAGGGAGGTGGGAGTGGCCACCCAATTTTACTAACCCCCATCTGAACTGGTGTGAACCAGTCAGTGCCAACCACTGGCACCATACCTGCCCCCAGACACCTGGAAGCAGAAGAGATCTAGGTGGTGGCCATTCCCAGTGACCCATCATGCCAGGCAGCAAACAGAGGGCCCTGGGGAGTCTTGGGGGTGGTGGTAGACCATGGCTTCATTTCCCAGACCCTGCATGATACTGAAATACTTCACAATAAAAGTATTTTATCCATAGGTAATATCCATTTCTAACATGCAACAGAAATGTAAGAGCAAACACTTTTAAAAAACCTAAATACCCCAATACAAATACAACATTTTAACTTTTTAAACTAAAAGTGGTTATAAATTGTGTCAAATTCTAGCATTATTCCTTCATAAAGGACATGGCAAGGCTAAAGTTCTTAATTAGAAGAACTCACCGAAGTAAATACTTGAATGTGAACTTGTTAGGAGAAAGTCCAGCAATAGGTGAAAAAGTATGTGAATAGCAGTTGCCATTTGTAAAGGAGATTAATTTATCCTCTTTTAAATATTGCTAGACATCATGGTGCCACTAGCAAGCTGCAAAGATATCTGGCTGGTGATTTATTACTGTGTTCAATTTGATTTAAAGGTATACATGTCTACTATGTAATAAGAACATCGAAAGAAGGCAGTTTTTCTTCTTTGTTACTCTTTTCAGGAGTGTTAGGTTTCTACTCCATAATCAATATGTGGCAGCCAGTGAGGTAGTTACTTTTTACAAGTAGAAGACTACAAATGAAAATATGCTCTTAATTGCTAGTAGTGCTAAATCAATTGATGCATGTAGTGCTAAACACTAATTTGAATCTTCAAATACTTAAAAAGATGAACAAACAAAGATGGCCATGTAATCCATCCATACAACAAACATAGGAGGAAGATGATACCTTTATTGGATCACTCAAAAATCAATCAATGCAAAAAGTTGAGTTCCAAGGAGAACACAGCTGTCTTTCAAATGGTTGTTGAGAGTGAGAAACTATTTTAGAGATATAGGAGAAATTTGTCCCCTTTCAATTTTTATTAGAATTTATCAGATTTTAATCTGCTGAACCAGAGTTAACTTTCTTGCTGAAACCCACATTTTCTAGAATTCCACAATCAAGTTCACAGTTCAAAGTACACACATATGTTTATAGTGCATAAAGCAGTATGTAAAACTGTATTAAATTAGAAGAGTCATTGCAAAAAGTGTACAGATTAGGAAAACCTCATTTATTTATTGTTGTTTAGGGATGTTGTATTTATGGGTAGGTTTGCTGATTATAGGATGCAACAAATTGACTAGTGAGTACTGGATGTGTGCCCCATTGTAGGATTTAGAAGGGGGCAAGATAATGCCATAACTGAACCTCATTTTCTTCCAACCCATCCCCTACTGAGAGGAGAGGAGAGGAGATTAATTGTATATAAGAGCAAGTGAGATAATATATATGAGATTTAAAAAGGTTTTAAAAAAATAAGAGATAGATGACTATTGTGTTGACCAGCATGGTAGAGTGAGGCGGGGAAGGGAAGGGAAAGTTAGGATTTGTTAGGTTTTGTGTCAGTTGAAAAGTTAGAATGATGATCAAGTTAGATAAAAAGTTATTTAAAAGATCTTCAAACTCTTCTTACTGTTTGCCATTCCAATCTTTTATGTTTCAATCTTTTATAAAAATGAAAGATTTCTGTTTCAGTACATTAAACATGTCTTTATTTTCTAATGAAAGTTGTAATATAAACAAACACCCATGTGGTTTCTGGTGGTGGCAGCATTATATAAAGGTTTGAGTTATAATAAAAGGGTTAAATAAAGATTCTTCCACAGAGGGAAGAGGAGGTAAAAGAATGGGTCCAACAGTCTCAGGTGTGTAGAGACAACAGGTTAAAAAAGAACACTGGGTCTCTGATTAGATAATAGCAAGGTCAGAGGTGAAGAAATAATTCTAGCAAATACTTCTGAAAATAACAATTTGACTGAAAGAAATATATGTGTAACACACTTTATTTATTTATTTATTTATTTATTTCACTTATTACACACACACACCAATCTGGGATGAACTCCCACTCTGGTCAGTTTACACTATTAAAATGAAATAAAACCAAAACAAACATCATTATAACAATAAAACAACCCCCATGCACCTAAAAAAAAAATGACCCCAAACTCTTGTGACAGAAAGGCAATGGGAGGGTCTCTTATTTGGTCTTCAGCAAACTGGCAAAGACCTCTTCAAATAGAAAGGTTTTCAATTGTCTCTTAAAGAACCCCAAGGAGTCAATCAAACACAGCTCCCCCAGCAGTGTGTTCCATAGAGCTAGAGCTGCCACCGAGCAAGCCAAACTGGAAGTCAGAACTTGGAGTTGAGGTGTCTGAGAAAAACGGGTGAAGTGGGCCTGATTTCTGAGGAGAAGATGCTCTGCCAAGTATGAAAGTCCCAAAATGTTTAGAGCTTCAGAAGTTAAAACACCAACCTTGAACTTGACATAGAATGGATCAGGTATAAAATGCAGTTCCGCCACAGCTGGGAAGATATGTGCAAATTTTCCCCCCCGAAGTAGCCAGCCTGGCAGCTGCATTCTGCACCTGTTGAAGTTTCCATATCAATAACATGGAGAACCCCACGTAGAGAGCATTACAATAATTGATATGTGAAATTACTAGTGAGCCATTTCCCCAGCTTTTAACTGGCAAATCATAAAGTAATAATGGATTGGGGTTGTTTTTTTTTGAGTAATGGTCTTCTGGCTATATTTTTGGGGAGAAAGGGCATTCTGAAAGGATGGAGAACAATAAGCTGAGACTATTCCTGTTAAATGAGGATGTTCATAATCTGAATATGTTACTTTCCCCAACTCTATCAATGGACTCTCAGGTGCTACTGGTGATCAAGACCATATTTTGCCAACTGAACAGCTTCACCCATTCCTGGATAGGTGGCCCCTAATAACACTGACATATGTGCTTGCAACTTCTGATACTGACTACTGTAAACACTGTATTTGGGACTGCTCTTGAGGCTGGTACAGAGCTTTCAGTGGATACCAACGGCAGCTGCGAAACTGATTACGGGTACTGTATAGGTCATTTTGACAAACAAATAAACACCCTCAATTTTTCACAGAACAAGAACAGACTATCTGCTACACTTGTTCCAAATTTTGCACTGATCTGAAGGCCAGTTTTAAGGTTATATTTTTGGAAGGCTGCCCCCATTTTTACAATTGTGATGTCTGCACTGGTTTAGTATGGCAAAGAACAAAGTTCAAAGCTTAAAAGAAAATCATCCTTTTTATCATTCTTGCCATAAGGAATCTGTCTGCAACAACAGATCCCCAGCCCTCCGATATTAGATTTTGAGATGTCCTACCAACTTTAGTGAAGCTAACAGATTAAAAAATGATCACAAATATTCAAAGTTTATAATTGACTCTGCACAATGACTTATAACAATTATATTTGTACTAGTTGTCATGAATAAATGGTAGTGCTGTCATTGTATTTTGGATTTTTATCATCCAATTATTTATAAATAAGAAATCCATCACTAACTTTGCTTTGTGTTTTTTCAATAAGAAAAATTAATCACAAAGCTGAATTTCCAAGAATTCACAGCTTTATTGTCAGCTTTAGGATTTTTTTACTCATTACTTAGCAAGCTTCTGGCTATGATCTCTAAGGTAGATAGAAAGAAAGCTGTTGGAGGAGGAGAAACCCACAATAGCTATTTGAATTCATTTTCTTCACAAATTGAAAGAACTGCTATCAGAGGAAAAACAATGCTAGGGAAAGAGAAATTGAAAAATCAGAAATGCTGGACATTCCTCTTTAGCTACAAAGTCAAAGCAGAATATTAGTCCAGTGGTGGCCAACCTTGGCACTCCAGGTGTTCTTGAATTTCAATTCCCAGAAGCCTTGGACATCTGGGAATTGAAGTTGAAAAACATCTGGAGTGCCAAGGTTGTCCACCATTGTGTTAGTGCAGTGGTTCCCAAAGTGGGGCATATGCCCCATGAAGGACTTCAGTTCCCAGAAGCCTAAGTCAGTACACTGGCTGACCAGTGCTTTGGGGAATAGACTTAGGCTTCTGGGAATTGAAGTCCACAAACTAAAGTTTGGGAAACACTGTGTTAGTGCATCAACACTGTGTAGCAATAGTACTTTAACTATTCTAGTTTTATGCTGCAGAATCCTGTGTTTTTACACTGTTGAAGTTCTCAAAATTTTGAGAACTCTTGTGCTGTAGTTCAGGAATACAATGCATTAGACATTCCTAGCACATCAATCTAAGTACTTCACCAAGTGACAAATTCCAATATTCCATAGGACATAACCAAGACAGTTTAAAATGTATTAAATTATTATAACTTGTAGAGTTGATACATTTTTGTCCCTCTGAGCTGGTGAAGGATGGATTTCCTTCCTGTTCAGTACTTCTTCTTTCATGTCCTGAACAAACCCTGGACTGCCAAAATGAAGCCACTTTCTTGGCTTTCTTGCTGCCCAAACCCAAGTGCTCATTGGTGTATGTTTCTGGAAGTAATTGGCAGACCAGTAAGTGAGCTGGATTCTGTATCTCTCCACATTCACACAGCATGTTATTGTCTGCTAGCAATCCCCAATTGAGCATGTTGGCCTTGCATTTAGGAACTCTGATTCTCAGCTGATTCAAGATCCTCAAATGACATAGGGGAGGTTGAGTTCCTCAGCTGTATCCTCTTTTTATGTTATTCATTTTCCAGTGAGCTCCTTCTGCCACCTTCTAATTTGGTTTTACTCTTGCATACCTTCAGGAATGTTTGTTCTTGCCATAAAGCTCCTTCTACATCTGAGCCAGCAGCCTTGAGGCTCTGAATATCCATTCAGAGATTGTTGAAGGTCATTCTCTTGCTTAGTTCTCTCAGTGTCTGCTGCTATTTCTCTCCTTATCCTTGGTGGAGCAATACCAACAAGAGGGTATATTTTCTCAACTGGTGTAGGTTTGAGGCATCCTGTCACTATATGCATGGCTTCATTAACAGCAATGCCAACTTCTTTTTTGTGTGTGGATGCGCTCCATACTGGAGCAGCATGGTCTGCTTCAGAGATGCACAGGGCCAAAGCTGATGTATGCAACACTTGAATTCTCCATTTATAGTTTGTGAGTTTCCTGATGATTTTGTTCCTTGTACTAACTTTGGCTTTGGTATTCAGGCAGTGCTGCTTAAAAGAGACTGTCCTGTCAAGCATCATGTCAAGGTATTTTGGTGCTGAATAATGCTGTTCAGTTGAGTAGTGCAGACATTCCTATGTGCAACTGGGCTAGTGCTTCTTCTCATCTCCTTTTATCTTCTGTGACATGACATAACTTGAACCTACAGTGAATGAAGCAATTCAGAGGACCTCTTGGTGATAGTAGCCTTAGTTAGATATTTTGAGTCTAAACATTCAAGAGCTAGGAATGAGCTAGCACTGTCCTTCTGTCATTGTCTTGATTATAATAAGAGTGATGTTCTGAAGAAGACTGCCTCCTCTGTGGGTGGAAGAGGAAAATCAGTGTTCTACATGATTAGGAATGCAGGAAATCTGCTTTCTGAAGTCCTGCCTAGACATTCAGGATGGGACTCACCTGAGGAGCACATGCTAATCCTATCCCTTGCTATCATTCCTCTCTTCACATTTACATTAATAACATCCATTCAGAAACTGAAGTAAGTATGATCAGCTAGAATACCCATGGACTTGTTGCATATGCACATAATGTATCCTGCATGTACAGTAAATCATACTGATAAACAGCAATTTACATATGAAGTGAAATATCAAGGCTCTGTGAAGAACAAGGAGAGTTCTAGATAACAGTGATGTCAGTAGCAGGCAATGGCTCTGTAGAGCTTTAACAGAAATGTCAGGTTTGAAAAGATTTCTGTCATGATGATAATTAACCTGATATATCCCTATATCCAAGTAATTGGACATGACTGGAAGATCGGCAGGTCAGCAGTTTGAGACCTAAGTGCTGCATGATGGAGTGAGTGCCTGTCTCTATCCCATTTCCTACAATTTAGAAGTTCAAAAGCAAGAAATTGCAAGTAGATAAATAGGTACCACTTCGGTGGGAAGGTAAACAGGATTACATGCACTCTGGTGTTTAGTCATGCCTGCCACATGCCCACGGAAATGTCTGCAGAAGCAGATAGCACTGGTTCTTTGGTTATAAACAGACATGAGTTCTGAACCCTAGAGTCAGATACGATTGGCGTTCAAGCAAGGCGAACTTTACCTTTGTTGTTGTTGTTCAGTCACACAGGCGATTCCGACCCTTTGCGACCCTATGGACCATTGATCTCCAGGCACCCCTGTCCTCCACCATCCTCCTCAGCCCACTCAGCTCGGTGCCCGCTGCATCCACAATGCCATCCAGCCATCTCATCCTTGGCCATCCCCTTTTTCTTTTGCCCTCCACCTTTCCCAGCATCAAGGCTTTCTCAAGTGAATCCTCTCTTCTCATTTGGTGTCCAAAGTACTTCATCTTCATCTTTACTATTTGACCTTCTAAGGAGCAGTCAGGACTGATTTCTTTCAAGATTGACTTATTTGTTCTCCTCGCTGACTCTCAAAACTCTCCTCCAACACCACATCTAACTTTACCTTTACCTAATGATTAAACTGTAGTTTAAGGAATCTCCAATTCTAGATTATCGCCAAAAATCCCAAACCCTCAATTAAATTTATGTCCCAGTATCATGCTATGACTTATTTTATAGATTTGCACCTTTTTATGTTTATTGCAGAAGACAATGATGATTGCCTCTCAAAGTCCAACACCTCGCCATGCCATGAGAGGTGGTAACAGGTCCAATTAAGGGATTGCTAGGACTTGGAGAAGTATGATGTGGCCTTGCAGCACAGCACCACTATGGTAGCCATGAAGGACATCCTGGATTACCCTCAAAAGAACTGACCAAAGGGGATCTAGTGAATTTGCAACAGGCCCAGCAAGCCAACAACTGATAACCCATTGCTGCAAAATGACAAATGAGATGTAAATAGACTGAACAAACAGAACACCTGGAGGATTAGCCCTTTTCCTCTAGGCCAGGGTATCTCAACCTTGGGCCTCCAGGTTTACTTGGACTTCAATTTCCAGAGGTCCTGGCTCCCCTCAAGACCACAGGTTCCCCACCCCTGCCCTAAAAAAATGAAGGACTTTGCACAAGCACCTTGAATCTGGCATGAATTAAAATGGGTAGCCAAAGCAAGCATGCCAGTACTGGGTATATATGATCATATATTTGTGTTCCCATAATCAATCTGGCCACCACATTTTTAACTCACTGACATTTTCATAACAATTTCAATGGTAATCCAACATAGGGAGCTTTAACATAGTCAATCTTGAGGATTAACAACACATGGAAGATACCTAAGAGACCGCATCACCCTAAGAACATCTCTCCGGCCAACCAGAGCAGACCGGAGGGTCTCCGTAATTGTTCCATCAGCCAGAGGGGCCCACCTCTCTGGCACAAGAAAAAGGGGCCTTTTCCATGTTTGCTCTGGCCCCCATAATAATGACCCCCAAATCTGTGAGTGACCTCTACCAGTGGTTTCATGTAGATGTTGAAAGCGTAAGGGAGATTGCTAAACTATGTGGTACCCAAAGATCTGACATCACCTTCCCAAGCTTCATTCTCTGGATTCAGCTATTGAGAAAGGGCCAGAACCAAGCAAAAGCCTTAGCACTAATCCTATGCCCATACAACCCATCCAAGAAGATACCATGACTAACTGTATCATGGACCACTGAGAGTTTTAAGTTAAGCAACAGGGTAACATTTTCCAAGTTGATTTCTCTTAAGAGGCCATCTACCAGTGCAGCCAGTGCTATCTCAATACCATGGTGTGGCCTGAAGCCAAATTGGAAAGGATTGAGGCAATCTGTTTTATCCAAGAATTCCTGTAGCTGCTCCACTACCAACTACTTGACAACTTTGTCCATGAATGAAATGATGGTGACCAGTTTATAGTTGCCTAAGTCATCAACAGCCATCCCCATTTTCTTCTGAATGAGCTGAATATTGTCTTTTTCAGTCCTCCTGTATAGATGAGTTAATGATTTGCATGGCCCATTCCTACATTATCTCACTGGCTTCTTCATTGTCCATGTCTAGGCCAGATGTAAAAGTGCCAGAATGAACCCACCTTTTGGTTAATTCATTGTGCTGATCCTTTCACTTGACCTAGTGTGAGGAAAATTAGCTGGTACAAGATGGCCGTTGCCTAGAATATGTCTGACTGTGGTTCAAAAATACCACAATCTTCAAGGAGTCTTGTTGGGATGTTAGGGTTCCTTTAACAGTTTCCCCAAAGGGCCTTCCTATGGGGGGGGGCAACTTAAGAAGGCTGGGTTGCATTATTCCCCCTGGGCAGAAGACCAGATAGATGAGTCACCTTCCCTAAAAAGAAGCACACCTCATACTCCTTGTTATTCTCCAGCCTGTTCATGAGCACAGCCAGATGCCCATGATGACTTACTGCATGAACACTGCTTGCACCAATCAACTCCAGCATCACTCCCACTTCCTGTAAACAATTGTGTAGTTAATAAAACAGCTGAGAGTTCTTTGTCCTTAGAAATCTCACCAGCCCTGAAAAGCTCAGTGGCTGTGTTTGTCTGCCTCTGTCTATGTGTGTATGTATGTCTCTTCTTTCATTACATAATTGGGATACCCGAATTGGGGTCTTAGTTTTTGTTCACTTGAGTGATGCTAAAATTTATCTCATGGGAAATGTTTGAGAAGAAGCTTACATCTATGACTAACTGCTTCCCACCTTACATTTGTCATCACAATAGTGACTTGTAGCTACAATCAGCAGAGGAAAAGCTCTGACCTGATGTGCCTCTTTCAGTTTATTACAAACTAACAGGTAGACTTCTTCATTTACTGTAGATTTTTTTTTAGAAGAGAGGTTGTCTACTAAGTATTCTTCTGATGTATTAAGGAGTGTGATAAATTCTTTCTTAGCAACCAGTTTACCTTTCTTTAGCACTTCCTACTTTCTGTGCCTTTCTTTCTTTGAAAGGGCTACATTTCTTCAACGAAAACTCTTAAATACTTGTATAAACGAGGGTAGAGGGAAATTAAAACAGACAACTTGCAAAAAATGAGAATATAATATCCAGTGTGATCTTATGTTACAGAGTTTGTGAATGTGAATAATACAAGCAGGAAATAGCAGTTATTTTGCCACCAAATGAAAAACTGCAGGTCTTTTCTTTCATTGTCTGAGTTTTGATTGCCTAAAAGTTGTTGAAGGATGAATATTTATTGCTGCATTTATTTCCTATTTATAATAAATATCATGTATGATATTTCTCTTCTGCTGTTTGCCCCTGCAGTTTTATGTTTGAGTTGGTGCTAGGATTAACTCTGTAACTCAAAAGAGGAAACACAAATTCTGTGGATAAACAATGCTGTTAAAAAAATGATTTTTTTGTATCTCAGGAGATTTTGCCAGATATGTTCTTCAAGATTAAAAAGGAATTAAGCCTAATAAAGAAAGTATGAGCTTTTAGAAATAGGGGGATATACAGTATTGGCATATTGGGAAATAAATTAAAAATAAAATAAAAGGAAAAATATGTGTGGTTCCAAGGGTGAAGGGTCACATTAATATTGTTACAGAAGCAAATAATGAGATTATGCATTTAGAGGTATTGTTTTCTCTGTTTTGTTCTTGTGTATATTTTTGTATATTTTCTGTGTATTATTATTATTGTTAAAAAATTTAAAAAATAGGAAAAAATATACCCTAATATATGTTTCCCACTAGGCAGTTTCCCATAATATATGCATTTCCAAAATTATTTTACCTACCACAATTTTTACACATGATTTTCTCTCTCTCTCATTCATAGATAGATAGATAACGGGAAAATTATCTCATGTTTATGTATTATGTCATAACTAATCTAGCAAAGCTGTGTAGAAATCAAAAAGAAAGAAAAGAAAAAAGAGCTAATATAGTTTTAAAATCAATGACATATACAATATCATGGCTACATTTGTCAATTAAATATAATAATAGGTTGGCTGGATATTCTAATTGTGAATAATGTATACAATTTCAGATGGTTATATGCATTGTAATATAAGCATATCAATACATTATCCACCCTTTTTGTTTTAGTTTGTACAATCCCTGAAATTGAAAAATTCAGGATAAATTAAAATTCAGGTTAAATTCAAATTTAAACATATTGGTCAATGTTAAACTGAAATAAATTGTGATATAGTTTCTACATCCTGAGACTGTGGTTTCTCCTCCAGAATCAAACTTACAAACTATTTTTTTCTCACCGAGTTATTTCTACTTCTATAAGCACATACCAAGTTTTATTAGCTAATTTTTAAAATCTTGTGGACTATCTGTATTTATTTTATTTTATTTTATTTTATGGATTTGTATCCCACCCTCCTGGTGGAGACACCACTCAGGGCAGCAAACAACATGCAATACAATAGAAAACAATATTTATTTATTTATTTATTTATTTATTTATTTATTTATTTATTTTCAAATTTATATGCCGCCCAATCAGGTAAACCCGACTCTGGGCGGCTCACAACAAGTTAAAACACACATAAAACAGTACAACCAATTAAAACCCAACGTACCCACCCACCTACCCCATTCCTCTTAAAACCCACATTAAAAAAAGACAATTAAAAGAAATGGGGGCTTAATTTATAAGACAACAGGCAGGGGCCACTCTTCCATCTGGGCCCCACACCTGCCCTGCCAACCAGGTTTTTAGGTCTTTTCTGAAAGGTAGCAGCTCCATCTGCTGCCGCAACTCTACAGGCAGGAGGTTCCACAAGGCCGGTGCGGACACAGAAAAGGCCCTCCTTCGTGTGCCAGAGAGACAAGCCCCTCTGGCAGATGGAACAATCAGGGAGCCCCTCCAATCCGCTCTGGTTGGACGGGCGGACACTCTTGGGACGATGCGGTCTCTAAGGTATCCTGGCCCACTACCATGACACAATTAACACAATTAAAACAGCATTAGCTAAAAACAATCAACCCCCGCTAAAAACAATGTTAAAAACCCAGAAACCTAAACAGTTAAACATTAAAAAGACTACTCTCACCCTCCCAATCTCATAATAAAATACAGCAACAAAATAAAATAAAATACACAGGATCCCTCAGATAGACTATATGAGCCAGTGGGCTTGCATGGTGGAATCAAATATGCCCCACACACCTGTATTACAATTTAAGACATGTCTTAAATTGTAATACAGTTTCCAAATGTTAGGCCTCAGTGCTATATTTCATATCATTTAGAGGCATCTGATGGAATATAGCTTTTCAAACATCTAGTTCAAAATTTCTATATTTCAAATTTAACTGCAATATTACTCATGGAAATGTATGAACATTTTAAATACTGAGGAAAAACAATGCAAGAATGACATCACTCAGGGCTTAACCTGCACTCAACCCTGGCCTACATAATATTGCTGGAATGAAATTCCATCATCCTTCATCTTCTGCTGTTTTACTTAAGCAAGCAAGATTTGTAGATAACAACATTTGAGAATCTATATTTTACCATCCCTGCACTTTTAACAGCTTAGATTTCCTCAAGAAACTAACCTTTCAAGTCTAAACACCGTTTCTCTCTGAAAGATAAGGGTCTTCATACCCATCAGCTTAGCAGGCCACTTGTATACCATCCTTTTGTAGGTAAATAAAAGCCTATTTCTTAATTTGCCTCCATGAAAATACAGGCTTGGTTTCTAGAGATTGTTCATACTTATAAAAGAAACAGAGCCAGTGTGTTGTAGTAGAGAGAGACAAAAATCCTATTACAAGGCACAGTAATGTGTACCAAAATAGGCCTGTTGAATGAATGGGGATGTTATGAATCAACTCTTCCACAATTTCCATTGATTCAAATGGGCCTACTATAACAGTTATTATTATGCTATAGTAAATTGCAATTATAGTAGGCCCACTTGAATCAATGGAACTTAGAGAAGTGTTGGCTCATCAAATCCCCACTGATTCAGTGAACACAGTCCAGGGGATTTGCTATGCCTTACAATAATATTTTGGCAACTGTGTTGACTAGTATGCAAGAGACGAAGGTTAAAATTCCTTCTTGCCCATGAAAATTTATTAGGTGATGTGAAGGTACTGTAAACCTCTTCTTGAACATCACACATGCCCCTAAAATCCCTATTAGTGTCACCATAAGTCAAATGAAACTTGAGGATACACATGAGATATATGCATGTGAAACTTCTGCTGTCTTCTCACTTCTTTCTGTATACCTCCTCTCACTCGTTGACTTAATGGTGCTCCTCCTTAACATCCACTATCTTCATACTTTTGCCTCACACCTTCATTCTCTTTCTTCCTTGTGGAGCACTCCTCTCCAAATGCCACTTTCTTTTCTCTTGTTCCTCTAATCTCTGTTGTCTTGCTCTTTCACGTGATGATGTAAAGGCATCAGATGTAGAGCATTGGGTAATACTGGTGTCTAGCCATGCCTGGACATTCCGCTATGGTAATGGAGTAGACCATAGAATTAGGGACTCAACATTGAATGTTGGGTGGCAGTAAATAACCTGACTCCCCTAAGTGGCCAATGGCTATGGGTGGCTGAGTCCTTTTAGGTAGGGTGATGACACCCTAAGTGGAAGAAATATCCCTGGAAATCATCATATTGGCCCAATGGCAAAATGGGTGGAAGAGGAATCACTTCACTATTCTGATTCCCAACGGTCATGGAGGCAGAAGAGGCCATGCCAGATGGACTGGCTGTGAAGGCAAACCTTATTAATATCCTCAAGGCTGCAGCAGTCCATTGAAGTTCCAGTGTTAAATCCTGCATGTCTCATTTCATACGTGCTGCAGGGGATGGCTCCATGATCACAGTGTTGGGTCACTTCATGGCAAGTTGTGATCCACCTTAAACAAATTCACACCAGTGGCATTTTTCCTGTTCTAGGGGGAAAATGTATACTTTGATATGAGTAGCAGCCGAAAACAACAACAAATATATATATATATATATATATATATATATATATATATATATATATATATATATATATATATATATATATATATATATATATATATATATATATATATATATATATATATATATATATATATAGATAGATAGATAGATAGATAGAGAGATAGAGAGATAGAGAGATAGAGAGATAGAGATAGAGATAGAGATAGAGATATAGATATAGATATAGATATAGATATAGATATAGATATAGATATAGATATAGATATAGATATTTGCAATGATAGTAAAAGTTGAGGATCTCCTGCATACCAAATGTAGTGGTGTATTTTGAGTCAACATAAGTAGATACAATATCACTGGAGTTTATAAATGCCAAGTTTTTAAATAACTCCCACAATTCATCAGTAATATTCCCATACTTTGCCTCTGTGAGTTGAGCTTCCCAAATGTTTCCTTACTGACCAAGTTATTGTATGAACAGGCCTTTCCCCCCCACTCTGTTTCTATTCATCCCTTTGGGGGGGAAATAAGTCTGTCAATAATACTGAACAGAAAAGAGAGTTCTCCCAAAGTAGCCATATGCAAAACTCTTTTCAACAAGTACCTGGATTGTATAAAGTGGCCTGCTGTCATGTACACATGCAGTTTATATGAATAAATAAAATAAATTAATGGGTAAAATTATGAATTCTTAAATGACAATGTCCTCAAGGGCAATAAGTCAAATCAGATTGGAAATTATTTGGCAAAGGACACATGGCTTACTATTATTCACTCCATAAAATATTAGGGGGAACATAATATAGACTAATATATTCAGGATCCCTAAATTATGAGAAAGATATAATACTGAAAAGGCAAGTTGATAGTATTTCATTCATGAGTAGAAGTGGGTATGTTGCTCAAATTTGTCTGAACTGCAGTCTTATTATATAGTCACTGAACATGTAATTGCACCATTTATTATTATAATTGCTTTGTCCTCCAAAGACATCTGAATATAATTAGTAAGTCAGAGCAAAATTGTATGTTTCAAAAATACTCTATATGGCACATACAAAGATTTCCCCCCTGAAAATGTTAATTGTCTTTTTAGTTTGCGGCTCCATTCTTCTCAAGGATAGTCTAATATTTGTTTGTTGTTGACAGCATTCCTAGTGCAGTATGTAACATTGAATTAGTGGCAGCAGAGTGGGTTATTGCAGGCGCACCCCCCCAATAACGGACACAGACAACATTGAAAGTGGATAACAGCAAAGGGCCACATTTATTGATTCAATGCCCTAGTCCGAATTATAAATTTGTATTGGTAAAACGACCAATCATAATTCCTAAGGCAAGCAGGCCGAAGTAACACTGGTAAGGTACCACCCCAAAATTGCCAACGGCAATTGGTTACAATGTATCAAATTGTATCAATTTGTTTGTTAACAACAAACAAATTGTTGACCGTAGTCAATAACTAACTCATGACCCCACCCTCTGACGCGTATCCGTGAAATCACAGGGGTGATGCATGCTGGTTAGCAATCATCATCACCCCATCGCCTGATTCGTCGTTGACCGGACAACGTTTAACTACTTTATTCCTGTCTAGTGTTGTCCAGTCAATTGCGAACCTGCCGGATACTTGTGGGTCATACTGTTTACCTTACCAGTGCTACCCGCCCATGTGACCAAAGTCAACAGTAGGAACGAAGAAAGACCCCTATATCAAACCATAGCAACAGTGTGGGATGGGCAAAAAAGCCAGGACCCGAAGCCAATGTGGGTCCCAACCAAAAATTCCCACCCGGCCCCGAAGCGACCATAATCACACTGTTAACTAGGGAGGGGGTGGAGGGAAAAACTTCTCCACTCCGTCGCTGAGGCAAAATGGCAGCGCAGCTGCCTCGTGGCCACCCCTTTTATAAGGGAGCTGGCCACGCCCCTAACTACCCGGATTCTCTGTCCTGTGGGGGGGGGCCCGCAAAGGGCGCGGTGGCCATTTTGGCGCCGCGCTTGCATTGCAGGCGCACCCCCCCCCCAATAACGGACACAGACAACATTGAAAGTGGATAACAGCAAAGGGCCACATTTATTGATTCAATGCCCTAGTCCGAATTATAAATTTGTATTGGTAAAACGACCAATCATAATTCCTAAGGCAAGCAGGCCGAAGTAACACTGGTAAGGTACCACCCCAAAATTGCCAACGGCAATTGGTTACAATGTATCAAATTGTATCAATTTGTTTGTTAACAACAAACAAATTGTTGACCGTAGTCAATAACTAACTCATGACCCCACCCTCTGACGCGTATCCGTGAAATCACAGGGGTGATGCATGCTGGTTAGCAATCATCATCACCCCATCGCCTGATTCATCGTTGACCGGACAACGTTTAACTACTTTATTCCTGTCTAGTGTTGTCCAGTCAATTGCGAACCTGCCGGATACTTGTGGGTCATACTGTTTACCTTACCAGTGCTACCCGCCACACGGAGGGGCTTCACAGAAGACCTGACGCCCCCCCCCCAGACCGTCAGCTCGGTCAACAGGCCTGCTCGCCAGTCACCCAACAGGAGGTCCATACCTCCTCGCGACAGATGGACCCCATCCCCTGCATACAAGTCACAATTTTGTAGACTAATATCGGGGTGATGACTAACCCGTCCCCAAGCCCTGGTGGTGAGAAACCGCGCCACTGCCTTATTGACCGCGCGCCTAGCTCGGTCAAGGGCCAGGAGGTTAACGCCCCCTCTGTAAGAGTGGCGCGGAACAATGTCCGACCAAACCAGGGCTGTGGCAGGCCAGACATAATGCAAGTAGGCGAGGTCCTCGCAAATCGCATGCTTGAGCGATAAGCCGGTGACCTGGCCCAAATCATTGCCCCCCAAGTGGATGATTAGAATGTCAGGCGGGTCAGCCCCCAGGCCAGAAAAAAGGAAAGGCCGCAGCTCCCGCCATAACATCCCAGGCTTACCGTGCCATGAGAGACTGGCGTGGTCACCCAGTCCCAGTCGGGGTCCCCACTCTGTCGCCGCAGCGTAACGCGCTGCCCTGAGCACATAGCTGTGGCCCACCAGCCATACTGTCACCGGTGTAATACGACACCCAGGGTCTGTAAGAAATTGAGAAAAAGGAAGGTAAGGTGACTGGATTGGTACTCATGGCGGGAGTGGGCGCACATAAAACTGAAAACATTGTGAGCCCCACCTCCCCATGCTGCGTATGTCAGCCCCAGAGTACCCAAAAGCAGCTGCTGTAGAGGCTGCGCCAATACGGAACGAATGTGTGCCATAACGGGCACCTGGTAGTCCCACCCTGGTGAGGGCTCTGGCTGTCACCTTCCAAAACTGAAATTTAGTAAGGGGAGACCCATCTTGGTGACAGAAAAACGGGCCATGGTGCCAGCCACGCAGTGCCAGGTATTCCTGTAGGGCACCAACCGGACAGATGTCTGCCAAAGAACACCGTAGCAGTCTTACTCCACTGCCTACGCCATGCTGATCTGTTTTGGAGGAGCGAATCCTCAACTGGGCCCAGTCTTTGGCAACATATACATCTCCGAGTTCCAGTGCCCTACCACTTGCATCCGCCTTAGACAGCATCACGAGTTCGCTGATGCGGAGCGCTCCAAAAAATGCCACCGTTGTGGCTGCATGAAAAAGGGCTGCCTCATAATGATCAAAACAGAGGCCTGGCCAGCCCCGGGCCAACTGGGTAAGAACCCCTGGGGAAATAGGGTGCCGGTCATCCGGGCAACGCCCGCGCTCGCGCACCCACCCCTCCAAAACGTGTCTCACACGGAAGTCAGAGGTGGTATCCACATGACCCCCTACTTTGGCCATAAAAGCCAACGCCGAGAGCTTGGATGCTATGGTGTGAGGTGCAAGGCCCTGTGCATGCAGGTGAACCATGAACCGCAGAACATGGTCCACCGGGATGGGCCAGGTCTCTGGCCATTGAAATCGAGTAGCAAAAGCCCTATACAAATTGAATGCTTGTTGATACGCCTTACGCGTGCGTGGCGCTAGTGACAGGCCAATCGCCCGGTTCACCTCTCCTTGCCAATAGTCCACATCTCGTCCGGGAGTGGCGAGGGAAATTCCTCCGCATCCGGGGCCAAGGCGCGGAACCGGGAGATCTGCAGGCGGGACAAAGCGTCAGCAATATCGTTATTAACCCCTGGGACATGCCTGGCCCTGAACAAGACGTTGAGGCGCAGGCAGCGCAGCACAAAATGGCGCACTAGGTCCATGACCCTGGGCGATTTAGAAGTCTGTGCATTGACAATGTGCACCACGGCAGCATTGTCGCACCAGAAATGCACCACCGAATTAGCCCACTGTTCGCCCCATAGCATCAAAGCCCCCAGAATGGGAAAAAATTCCAGGTATGTGAGATCCCGCAGGCGACCTGTGCCTGCCCATGCCGGTGGCCACCCACCATAGGCCCACTTCCCATTGAAGTACATCCCATAACCCAGGGATCCTGAGGCATCAGACTGGATCTGGAAATTGGGGGATGCCAGGAGGTCAGACCTCCAAAATGAGACCCCATTAAACTCCCTCAGGAATTGCAACCAGACAAACATGTCTGCCCTGATACCCCGGGTAAGCCTGACTCTGTGGTGGGGCCTGGATAACCCTGCCATGGCGTCGCATAAGCGCCGGGCAAAAGCCCTGCCCGGTGCGACCACCCTGCAGGCAAAATTGAGGTGCCCATGTAGCACCTGCAGTTCCCTCAGGGATGCCTTACGCTTGGCCAGCAATTCCGAGATAAGGGTCACTATCCTAGACACCTTATCACCCGGTAACCTAGAAGCCTGTACTACTGTATCAATCTCAACCCCCAGGAATACTAGTTTGGTCGACGGGCCCTCGGTCTTTTCGGGCGCTAAAGGGACACCCAGTTCCTGCATTAGCGTCTGAAATGTATTGAGGAGACGTGCACACGTGTCCCAGCCCCGTTCACCCCCGAATAAAAAGTCATCCAGGTAATGGGCTACAGACCGGGACCCTGACCTGCGGACGAAAGCCCACTCTAGGAAGGTACTAAAACGCTCGAAAGCCGAGCATGATATGGAGCAGCCAAAAGGCATGGCCTTATCAAAATAATACTCCCCTTTAAATTTAAAACCCAGCAATTCAAAGTCGCCCGGGTGCACCGGCAAGAGGCGAAAAGCTGACTTAATGTCGCACTTGGCCAGCAAGGCACCCGGGCCACACGAGCGCACCATGCGCATCGCATGGTCGAACGATGTATACCTGACCGAACAAAGGTCATCAGGTATCGCATCGTTAACCGATCGGCCGGCTGGGTAGGACAAATGATGAATAAGGCGAAACTCACCTAGGGACTTTTTAGGAACCAAACCCAATGGTGAAACCTTCAGGTTGGGAAAAGGGGGTACGGGAAAAGGTCCGGCGACCCTGCCCGCGTCTAACTCCTTTTTAATGCTGGCCTCGGCTACCTCCTCCCTTCCTCTGAGGGATAAAAGGTTGGGAGCATCCTGAGGAGATCTATCACCCATAAAAGGGATACGAAATCCCTGCTTAAAACCTTGGATAAGGTACTCCCTGTCCTCTCCCCTTGGGTACGATGCGAGCCAGCGCTCCAGCATGTCCACCTTAATTGGGGAGGGGGCCTTTCGGAGAACTAGTTCCATCCGTGGCAGGCTTGCCAGCCCACTGTCCACCCCTCCCTCTGCCTCGCACCCCCCCAGGCTTGGGACAAGCAGAGGCTGCATGGGGACCAGAACATGTGGGACACTCGTGCTTATATCTGCAGTTCTTCCGACTGCAGGAACCATTGGACGAGAAAGTCCAGCACAGCAGGCGGGCTGGAACCCCCTGCCCCGCCATTTGGCGGGTAACCTGCGCTGGAGCTGCTCGCTGGACCGCATGTCCACAATGGTATCTATCCCCCGGGGCAGGACGTGTGGGTGTCATATACAAGATCCACAGTCTCTGGCACGGCTCATCCCATCTCATCTCGGGGTGCAGGGGAATCCTCATACGGAATTCCTCATCATATGCTAGCCATGAGGGGCCCGGGAAATCTACCATTGCCCTGTATATGTTGTCCAAATATTGGACCATGGGAATAGCTAGATCCGGCCGCGCCCTCAAATACACCGCCATGTATATCAAATAAGCGGGGAGCCAGTTAGCCCAGGTACGCGGCGGCTTACGGCGGCGTGCCTGCTCCTTGTCCTTCTCATCCTGACCCTCCCTTTCTTCCTTAGCGGGCTCCCTGTTCAGGAGTGAGAAGATATCCACGTACTCCCCTCGCCATATCTTTTCTCTGGTAGCCTGCGCCAAGTGATCACCCAATGGCAGGGAATACCCTGCCGTCGGCAAAGCCGAAAAGGGGATAGCTGGCCTACCCAAAGGGGCATGAGTTAACCCTGCCACCCCAAGTACGTTCCCAGCAGTGTAAGAACCAACGCCCACCCCAGCGGGCATGGTGGCAGTAGTTGTCGCCGGGTGGGTCGCCAGCGGCGTAGCCCCTGTACCACCCGCGCGAGGCCAAGGCCACTGAAAGGTCCCCCCTATATTGGGAATGTGTGTGGATGTACTCGTTTGCACCATATACTCACATGCTGCACCCCCGCGGGCCGCCCCCAACGGGGGTTCCGGCCCACTGGGGGCGTCGGAGCTCACGACCGATGTAGAGCTCATCACCGGGGCTTGACCCGCGCCAGGTTGCTGGCTGGGGAGCTGCGAGGCAGTGGCCGGAGCCGCGCCACCCGCCTGCAGCAGCTCAACCCTCCCCGCCGGCCGTTGTCCTGCTGCCAATAGCGCCTCCAAAGGTACCCCGAAAGGGGCACCTGCCTGACTGGCACGAGCCAAAGACTCCTCTAAGGCCGCAATACGGGCCAGTAAGGTGTCTACAGTAACCATGGGCAAAGAGCCGGCCGGCCCACCTGACCCTTGCATGGGGACAGTTCCCTGCACCCCATGGCCCAGATATGGCCATTGGCCAGGGCCAAAGCCCGGTAGGGCTGGTGAGGAAACCTGCCAAGGCGGGGCACCGGGCCACCCCCCGAGGCTAGAGGGCCCCGGGAGAGGCTGCGGCCCAGAAGTAGTCGGCCCAACGGGTTGGGCGGAAGGAGGAGCGGTGTCCACCGCTCGCGGGCCGCGGGCCGGAGCGCCCTCCGCGCCCGCACTCTGAACTGGCCAAGGTGCGATAGACCCCAAGCCACTAGCCCCGGCCGGGGATGGCAAAGGTGGCTGTTGAGGAGGCGGCACCACGGTCCTCCGACCTGGGTTGCGCCTCCTAACAGCCCGAGCTGAATTCGCAGCAGCCTTCTTTTTGGAAGGCATCTCGAGCAAAAAGGGAAGCTAGCTAAGCAAAATCGACCCAAAAGGCTTCCCGGCAATACCAACGAGCGACGGAGGCGCAGGGGAAAAAACTTCTCCACTCCGTCGCTGAGGCAAAATGGCAGCGCAGCTGCCTCGTGGCCACCCCTTTTATAAGGGAGCTGGCCACGCCCCTAACTACCCGGATTCTCTGTCCTGTGGGGGGGGGCCCGCAAAGGGCGCGGCGGCCATTTTGGCGCCGCGCTTGCATTCATTTTGTCTTCAGCCCTTCTGTCTCAGACAAATTCTCTGATCACTTTCCCCCATTTAAGTATTATTTGTCCTTCAGCTGGAAATGATCTTGTTTAGACTGAGTGAAGGTGTGGAGAAGGAAGTTTTATTGACAACACCTAACAATCAATACTTTCAGCTCCCTTGTGGAAGGATGTTTAGTAGGGAATATAGCAGGAAAGAGAGAAATATATATGCCATCTATTGGTCATCTATTACAATGCTCTCATGATGATTTTGGTTCGTTGGAATCAGAATTCCTGAAATACTTGCTGCAATATATATAAATTCGCTTTCTTTTTAGGCATGCCACTTTTTAGCCTTACATGAGTTCTGTTTTAAGAAAAAATCAAGTAAATATCCAGTGATTTATTGAAGAACATTCAGTGAGTTTCAGCGATCTGAAACTTTCTAAGGCCAGGTTTACCATTTTACCTGTTTTGCTACTGTAGCAATTCACTAATCACAAACATAACATGTGCAGAAGAGGAAATCCCATGGGAAGAATTGTGTTCTAGTAACAGCAAGATGGCATGTGCATGTGTCCAGTAAATGAAGAAAGTGGTAGCACAATGATCTGCAGGAAGTGAAAGGCAGAACCTAGAAGGCCATTGAAACTATTGCTGAACTGCAGATTGTGTTCAAGTTTTACCACTGTTATTATATAATAGAGACTCTATTATTTTCTGTGTTGTTTTGATTTTAGTAATATTTCATGCTGTTCTCATGAAAGGGAGAAAGTTATATGCCATTACAAATTTCACCAACAATTTTACAGGAAAATTGACCAATTACCAAGCTGACTCAAAATGCACTTTTACAATTGTTTTTAGCGGATTCTACCCCATGCATTCCTAGAAACCACAATAACATTTCCACAGAGTTGTATTGTATCTATCTACAATATATGTATTTACATTGTTTTTAAAAGATACATGTTTACATTCCAAGTTTCTGAGTTCATAATTATTCTTCCCCTTATTTTTTGAAATTGAATATTATCTTATTGATGATAATAAGAATAAATGAAAATCTCACAATGTAGCTTTACACTTTATAATGCTTAATCTGTTTGATGAAATGTAAGTGACCTTCACACATGGTCTGTTTTCCTGCACTTCAGCTCAAAAGCAAAATGTCAAATATTACAGTAGTTTCAGAACTATCTCTGGTGGGGAATATTAAGTTCAACTGATTGATTTATTGAGCTTATGAGGACACTAGCCTATTCTACAAGGAAGCATTCCTGATGCTAATGCCAGAATTATAGATTCTAATATGAACTTTCTGTTAAAATAATAGAATCATAGCCTTAAAGGTCAACTTATCTAACCTAGGTGACTGAAAATTCACAGCCAAAAATATATATACTTTTTCTTCAGACAATGATAATTCAGAGATGGGAATTTTTTTAAAAAAATCTATGGTTCAAAATGTAGAATAGAAGAGTAAACATTACCACTGATGTTTGGGATGTTCTGTATTTTAAAATGAAGACCAGAGTCAATTTTTCAGAGTTATACAATTAACCTTGCCTTTTAAATTTAAAAATGTTTAAATATTTACTCATGGCAGATTAATTACTATGTGTTAATAATGGATAAGGTGAAACAAACCTCTTTATAACAGTACAGTACAAACAGTAAGGATTCATCACAGTTTGACAGTATGACATTTTACAACATAGCAATATGGCTGACTCTCTACCAAGAGGTAGATACACAATGCATATTTATTTATTTTATTTATTTATTAGTCATATTTATATATACCGCCCACTCAGGTAGAACCCGACTCAGGGCGGCATTACAACAAGTTCTAAAACAGATAAAAACACTTTAAAAAACCCATATCCCATCCACTTTAAAAGACCCACCCATCCCACCCACTTTAAAAAGAAGAGAACATTCTTAGTTGTTTATATAAGCCAACAGACAGGGCCCATGTTCCCATTAGGGCCCCACACCTGCCCCGCCAGCCAGGTCTTCAATCCTTTCCTGAAGGGCAGCAATTCTCTTTCAATTCTTAGTTCTGTTGGCAGGAGGTTCCAGAGGGTTGGTGCGGACACGGAGAAGGCCCTCCTTCGGGTGCTGGATAGATGTGCACCCCTAGTTGATGGCACCATCAGAGAGCCCCTCCGGTCCGCTCTGGTTGGATGGGCAGACACTCTTGGGACGATGCGGTCTCTAAGGTATCCTGGCCCACTGCTATATAGGGCTTTAAAGGTCAAAACCAGCACCTTGAATTGCACCCGGAGACAAACAGGTAACCAGTGCAGCACCCGAAGTAGCGGTGAGGTGCGGACATATTGTCCGCACCCCATCACCACCCGGGCTGCCGCATTCTGGACCAGCTGCAGCCTCTGAATGGTCATCAAGGGCAGCCCCATGTAGAGCGCATTACAGTAATCTAGTCGGGAAGTGACTAGAGCGTGAGTGACCATAAGCAAGGAGTTCCGATCCAGGAGCGTGCGCAACTGGTGAATCACCTGAAGTTGGGCAAAAGCCCTCCTGGCCACAGCCGCCACCTGTTCTTCTAGCAGCAGCCATGAGTCCAGAAGGACCCCCAGATTGCGCACCGGGTCTGTCTGGGGCAAAACAGCCCCATCCAGTACCAAAGATGGTAGCTCCCTGGATAACACGGATCCCTTATCCATAGCCACTCTGTCTTGTTGGGATTCAGCCGAAGCCCATTTGCCCCCATCCAGACCCCAATGGCCTCCAGGCATCTGGATAGGATTTCAACGGCATCACTGGGGTCCCCACGGGCCGAGATGTACAACTGAGTGTCATCCACATACTGATGGTACCGCACCCCGTGGTAACAAATGATCTCACCCAGTGTCTTCATGTAGATGTTAAATAGGAGAGGAAAGAGCACCAAACCCTGAGGCAACCCATACTTGAGAAGCCTAGGGCTGGACCTCTCACTCTCCAACCACACTGACTGGGTACGGCCCTCAAGAAAAGAGAAAAACCAGGACAACACACTGCCCTGGATCCCCAGTCCTTTGAGCCGTTCCAGAAGGATACCATGGCCAATGGTATCAAAAGCCGCTGAGAGGTCAAGAAGAGCAAGGATGGATGGATAACCCCCGTCCTGCTCCCGCCAGAGATCATCCATCAGTGCGACCAATGCTGTCTCCGTACCATACCCGGGCCTGAATCCTGATTGAAAGGGATCTAGAAATTCCACTTCCTCCAGGACACTCTGCAGCTGGCGCGCCACCGCCTTCTCCAATACCTTACCCAGAAAGGGAAGGTTGGAAACCGGCCTGTAGTTGTTAAGGACAGCTGGGTCAAGGGATGTCTTCTTCAGGAGGGGGCGCACCAAAGCATGTTTTAGCTGTGCAGGAAACACCCCCTCCCATAATGATGCATTTATTATCGCCCCAACCCAGCCACCTGTCACCACCTTGGATGCTTTCACCAACCAGGTGGGACAGGGGTCCAAAGGACATGTAGTGGCACACACAGCTGCAAGGAGCCTGTCCACTTCATCAGGGACAACAGGATCAAACTGATCCCAGATCGTACAGCAAGACTGTGCTCCTGTTCCCCCCCTGACCCTCCCCATCCACGCCGGGATTCAGCCCTGAACGAATCCGATTGATTTTCTCCACCAGATGGTCAGCAAAGTCCTCAGCCGAGCCCTGCCAACTGGGCACCGATCCCACCCTACCAAGGAGGGATCTGGTTACCCGGAACAGGGCAGCTGGATGCAATAAGGGTGGTGAAGTATTGCCGCCTCACCACCCCCATTGCCACTAGGTAGGCCCTAATAGCAGCTCTAGCTAGTGTCCAATTGGAGTCATCCTGGGTGAAGACCCAGCGGCGCTCTAGGCGTCTCTTTGTCCATTTGAGTTCCCACAGTTCATCTGTGAACCACAGGGATGACCTAGCCCCACGGGCTCGGAGAGGCCGCAGTGGCACGATGTATAATTATGCTTGGTGCTATTGCATCACCTGTGTTCATTTTTGTATTGATTATATTGAACTTATATGCTGTACTGCTTGTTTTGTGAACCGCTTTGAGTTGCTCATTGGGTGAGTAAGCGGTATATAAATTAAAATTTCAATTCAATTAAATTCAATTCATCCAAGGCTGCTGTTGCCATCCTGTTCCACAGGTCAACAAGTGCCTCAGGTGAATCGTGTAGCCGATGCAGAGGAACATCCCCCAGTTCCCTCTGGAATCCAACTGGATCCATTAGTCGCCGAGGGCGGACCATTTTAATAGGCCCTGCCTCCCTACGATGAAGCATCGCCCCCAGAAAGTCAAGAGTCACCAGATAGTGATTTGACCATGGCACAGGTGAGATTAAATCCTGTAATCTCAGATCACTCTGCCACTATATATGATGAGGAGCAACCTGTGCTAGAGTAAAGTGGAAACATGAGTATCAGTATGGTTTTTATTGTTAGGTGCCATAAGTTGGCTCTGATTTATGGCAACCCTAGGAATAAACAATCTTCAAAATTCCTGTCCTCAATAGTCCCTCTCAACTCTTATAAACTCAAGCCTGTGCCTTCCCTTATATAGTTATTTTATCTCATGTCTTCCCATTTTTCTGATCCCTTCAACTTTTCACAATGTTATTGTTTTTTCCAGAGGAGCTTTCCTTTTTATGAAGTGCCCAAAGTCAGCCTATGTTTCAGCATTTTTGCCTCCAGAGATACTTAAAGATTTATTTGTTATAGCCCAAAATTGTCTTTTTTTGGCAGACCAGGATGTCCACAGTGTTCTCCAACAACAATGTCCGTCTTTCACACCAACATGGTGATTGAGAATACAAGAGTAGGGATGATTGGTGTCTTTGTCTCCAATGACACATGGTCTTTTCTAATTCCTTCATTACTGAAGTGTCTCTTTCTTTTTCTGGTTCCTGACTTAGTCAGTAAAAGTTATTTCAAGTAATTGTTGCTTTCTATCAGTAAGATGGCATTATCTGCATATCTTAAATATCTGATGTTTTTTCCACCAGTTTTTACTCCTCTTTCATCGGAATGTCATCCAACTTTTACACTTATTATGTCCTATATATATCTGTGTGTGCATAAAGTATAAAGACCAGTGTTTCCCAAACTTTGGTTCTTGGACTCCATTTTCCAGAAGCCTAAGTCAATTCCTCAAAGCACTGATCAGCCAATATACTGACTTAGGCTTCTGGGAAATGGAGTCCCCTGTGGGGTGTGGGGCCCACTTTGGGAACCACTGATAAAGACTATCAAATCAGAACCGTCTTTATTTTCACTATCCTGTAGACACTGTTTGTTTTGGAAAATTCTTCTCCATTCTCTTGTATTAGACTCAAGATATCAAACTGTTATAAAAACTCATAATCTATTTTTTGTGTCCAATATAAGAAATAAGAATATTTCCTGCCCCCTTCCAACATACCTTTCCATAGAAAAGAATATTGTGGTACAAAGAATTTTTCAGAAAGTTTTATTGTATCAAATTTTGCATTTTGTAAAACCTATACAGCATTAAAAAATCAAACTGAGGAACTTGATTGTTTATATGCTTGCTTTAATAATGTATTCTCATCAGCAAACTCAAGATTTGGAGAATTTTCTTTTCTTCCAAGTAACTCTTAAAACCTAATTATTAGAACTTATCAAAATGCCAAACCTTTGCCACATGTTGAAGTTGTGTGTCAGCCTTTTGTATAGATTCTACCACCATTCCTCTTTTAATTCTATAATACTGCTTCTCTCCTCTTTCTAATTATTGACTTTTTTCATTTATAGAACGATAACTGGAGCATTTGCTCTATTTCTAGGCCAACTGGCACTCACTACTATTTTCTGTCATTATAATTGGGTTGGAAATAAACAGTCCATAATCTTTTGGGAACAGACAACACTGGTGCCACATTCTAAAAGCCTTATAAATACCCCACACACACAGCTGAAAGCTGGGCAACTGCTCGGCAGACACTTCTCCATGAACCCCCAGGCAGATGAATTCTGTTCATTTTCAACCTGGAAAAAATCACTTGGCTCAGATTTTCTACTATTGCATGAGAGTATTAAATTTGATTCTACAATATGTTGTTGTGCTTAACTAGCCAAACTGCTAATATGTCTGAATTGGACATTTTAATGAAAGACTGAAGTATAGAACAAATGTTTTCCTTCCACTGTCAAATGCACTCAGACAACCTGGAGAGCCCCAAACAATTGTATATAGGTTTCTTTTCTTTAAGATAGACAGAGACTTTGATGCATTTAAAAAACAGTTACTCCTGTTACTTGTTTTTGGCCTGATCAACACTATGGCTATTACTTCCATCCTTCATTTAAACCAGAGGTTCTCAACCTATGGACCATGGCCTGGACCTGGCCAGCAGCACCATTTCCTGTGGCCCATGTCACTGCCGCCGCCACCACCAAAAGCGGACATGTTTACGACAGCTGCCAGTGTGTTTAATGACAGCGTTTATGGTGGGGCGAACCACCAGTCCAGCCCACTCAGCTGTGTGAGGGGGCATGGTTAAGCCCATGGCTTTAAAAAATTGAGATACCCTGATTTAAACATTAAACAAAAGTCACATATTGATGTTAAAAGTGCCACAGTTTATAAAGTTATATAGACATGCACATGTACATATGTTTTAAATTTGCAATGCAGTGTATTACTTTAGGTGATGACAAATGAAGTAAGTGTTTTGATTTTGTATATGCTGAACTTATTCACAACCAGTCTCCTCTCATTTACGCTTGAAACTGAACTAGATTGTAAATGTAAAACAGAAAAGTTGGAGGGAGAGAGGAATGCAAGAATCAAATATGAAAACCCAGAGTACAGACAAGGGAAGAGCTTTTTCACAATCGCACACATGGTTGCAAGTGCACAAACATGGCTTTGAGAGATAGGGGTTTGCCCTTCATATAAAACTTTGGGGAAGGAAGATTGGTCCATTTTCCAAATGAGGGAAAACATTCTCATTTACCTCACTAAGGCTCACAGTTTGTCCACCTTTGAGTACCTTTTTTTGGTAGCCCCCCCTGTTAGTTTAGGGAATTTCATCTGGACCTGTGCTGTTTTTGTCATTTTCTCTGTTTCCATGGTTTTTTTTTGTCATTTCCATGTAACTGTGACGACTACTTCTTGAGCCTGGCCACTTCTTATGTAACTCTTTTGGGCTTGGTTGTGTTATCTTTTAATTGCCACTTTTAATATCTGTGCCTGCAGTCAGTTTCAGCCAGCTTTTCCTGATTCAACCACACTATGAGGATTCCTGCTTTTGAACGTAAGCCATTTTAGTCAGAACTGAGATTGCTGGGAAATTTATCAACAACCTCAGATACACATATGATACCATCCTATGGGCAGAAAGTGAAGAAGATTCAAAGAGCCTCATGAGGAGGGTGAAAGCGCAGAGCATAAAAGGTTGCTTGAAACTTAACAATAAAAATAAAAGAAAAACCAAGATCATGGCCTCTGGCCCTATCACTCCATGGCAAATAGAAGAAGAAGAAATGGAAGCAGTGATATACTTTATTTTCTTGGTATCCAAGATCTCTGCACACAGTGACTACAGCCATGAAATAAAAAGATGTTTGCTCCTCGGGAGGCAAGCTATGGCAATCCTAGGCAGCATAATAAAAAGTAGAGAAATCACCCTGCTGACAAAAATTCTGAATAGTTAAAGCAATGGTTTTCCCAGTAATAATGTAATGCTGTGAGAGTTGGATAATAAGGAAGGCTGAGAGCAGAAGACTAGATGCTTTCAAAATGTAGTGCTGGAGATTACCTTTGGGAGTCCCCTTTGCTGCAAGGAGATCAAATCAGTCAGTCCTAAAGGAAATCAACCCTGACTGCTCCTTGGAAGGAATGAAGCTGAAGCTCAAATACTTTGTCCATCAAATGAGAAGAAGGACTCACTAGAGAAGGCCTTGATGCTATGAAAGATCAAATGAAAAGGTGGTGACAGAGAATGAGATGTGGGAGCTGTGTGACAACTACCCTTGAAACCTTGGCAAGCATGGTACACTCTTTTGGGTGCTGCCACTTTAGGAACAAAAATCTAGAGCAACACATCCTGGCAAATCTCTCTGTCAACCTAGATGTTATATTTTGCTGGCTGCTGAAGAAACTTGTGGAGGAGAATTTTTGTGAATTTACTCTCAATGAACTTCAGGAATGAGACTAAAGGAGATTTTTTTTATTTTTTTTTCAATTATTTAAAAAAGCCAGGCCACTTGGCTTGCTGCCTATACTATTTAAGTACAGACCTAACAATGCAGGGTACCTGAAGTTATCAAATGATTGGGTATATTACACAAGATTTTCAAGGATTTTGTGGGTCTAACCTGGCCCTGGTATCGTTAGCCACAATTTATGTGAGTTGACATTTATTTTCTCACCAACATCTCAGCTACATACAACGGCCTGATATCATACAATGGCCTGATATTATGACTATGGTCTACCGCATTCAGAGTGTCTGGGTCATGATGGCCTTGATTATTAGTTTCTAAGAATCTATCAGTCAGATCATGGGTAGCATTTAATGGATTCAATCCTCACTGGTCTGGTGGGACTTCAGTAAATTTCAGTAGCTATAATTCCATGCAAATTCAAACACCAATACATCTCCTGTTCTGGCCCTCAACTCAAAAGCAGCTGCTCCAGAGTTACAGCCAACAAGCAGAAGCCAAAGATTCTTGGGCACAAAACAGAAAACATAGGGCTGTATTTTCACAGTCTGGCAAATGATGGTGACTGATAGCTCAAGTTCCTTCACTGGAGTTGTTTTCTCCAAAGTGATTCTGGTTTTCAAGCATCAAAGACACATTTTGACAATTAAATCTTGAAAAACACATATCTATTCCAGCTTGCAATGAGGCACACATCTGGCAAACACATAATATGGTCAATTTACATATTTGTTTGTTTAATTTTTCAGCCGCATTTCTTCTCAAGGAGGCTCATAATATTAAAAATATCAAATCAAAATACATTTTGCATACAATTAAGAAGCAATTAAACTAGGATTCAAAATTCAAAAGGAATTCATAGCTGATAAAGTAACCAGCCCATTTCATTTTCTCCCCTGCCCAAAATTTTCTTCTCACTATTGGCCATAGTGCTGAAGTTATGAAGATTTGCAATCTTTCTTTAGCAAAGATTTGGTCTGCTATTGCTACTAACCCTAGGGAATTTTTAGGTGACGAGGCATCATTTGATGAGACTGTTGACATAGTTCTGACAATGGTCCAGCCACCCTGCTGGGCAGGTGTGACATGAAGTTGTCCTTTCTTCGTCCCTAGGTATATTTCCAAGCAATTTTGATCTTCTTTGCCTTCAACATAAGAGGGAACATTATGTAAATAACGTTCTCTCTATGGACACCTTTGTTTTGAGTGCAGCATTCATGCCTTATAGCACTATGCTCAATGGGATTTGAATGTCAGAGCCAGTGTTGTGGCATAAGGGATATAAATCCTCACTTGTCCCTGCAGGTGAGGTGAGGAATAATTTCCTTACCTTACAAGAGGGTGAGGAATTTTGTTGCACTTCCAATAAGAGAAGAGGTTAGGAACAAGATGTTTGGTTTGGGGTTTATTTGCCCAAAGCAAGCAAAACCAAATAAAATGATACTATAACTCAAGCATCAAAATATCAGTCATTGCTGCTTTACTGCATGGTCTGTTTGTGTCTTTTAAGCAACACATCATTGTTTTCTGGTTGCTTCACGTGTCCTTGTCCTCTATTGTCAGGGTTAAACATCAAACCACTGTATCCTCATACATATGTATATAGTTAAGCCCCTCCCACTATGCATGTATATCTTATATATATAAGATCTGTCTACCTTGAGTTACCTCAGATTGCTGTTCTTCTTCATGTGGTAATCCTGTAATAAATAAAAGAGAACAATTTACTGAATTGAATACATGGAGTATTTCTTTGAGAATTAAATATTTCTGTAACATCTTTCTTAAGGTGATGACTCTTATGTGGCTTGAGAGGTTTATCACTGAACTTGTGGAAGCCTAATTCAATTGGAACAAATAATTTAACAATTATTCTGCATTCTAAATGTACATTACTTGAATGATTTTTCATTGGTTGGGAAATGATCCTTAGGTTAGACATTTACCTCTGCATTTCTAAATGTAGTTTTCCTTTGGACTGGCAGCAGAGTTTGAGTCCCTTTGAGAAGACAGAGATCCTCTGTTTTCCTTATATTTCTGGGCATCAAGATTGAGCAATCCAGATGTTTTTTTCCAGCCAAGAATTCTGTGTTAGGAAGACTTTAAAACAACTGCAGTAACTGGCCAGGAGCCTCAGCTTTATTTGCAGAATGATTTACCTGATGGAATATTCTTTCAGTAGAATCACCTTCCATTGTTTTTCATGATGTAGTCATAATTGAGTTACTACCCAGATGGAGGCCAATATCTGTAATTACCCCTGGTCTAGAGAATTAGTAGGCAGAAGGTGGCCCTGTGTTGACATACTTTAAATAATAACTCCAGACAAGATATTCTTTGAATTTATTGCACTTGTGACAATCATTATGACTTTATGATTCTATCATTTACATTTCATGTGTGAACACAGCTACAGTCCATTTCCTTAATTCTCCGACATTGTGTTCCTAAAACACATGAGATTAGTCTTGTTTTACAGAAGCTTAAATGCAACATATTGTTCATTGCAAGGCATGCCTCCGAGGCTAAATGCAACATGGTCAGTCTTTGCTGTACCCACACCCCAATAATGACGCGGACACATAATTTATGGATGAAAATCAGGCCACTTTTATTGATAATCAAATAGGCCTACCTTAACAATGGTTAAGGATCAAACGGGCCAAAATAGCACTGGCAAGGGGCAAATTAAATTATAACTAAAATGCTAATTAAAAGCACCTGTTGCAGCGGCAACTGGGTGTAAGTTTCCGTCAACATGCTTCCTCATCAGCATGTTGTTGACCCCTTTCAGCTGTAACATATCCCAGCAAGTTGACTGGCCATACAAATCTGGTTAACCTTGTCCTCCCTATGGCCAGCCAATTGCCTTGCCTTATTAATAACTAATGCAGTTGCCCCTTACCAGTGCTATCTGCCAAAGTGACCAAAGGCGCCGGAAGAAAAAAAACCGTAAGTCACCCATCGGCAGACAGTGTGGAGTGGGCGAAAAAACGAGAACCAAGGTGCCAATCAGGTCCCCGCCAAAAATTCCCACTCAGCCCCGAAGCAACCAAACGAGTCACAAGGTGACCTAAGGGAGGGGGTGGTGGGCAAGCGCACACGGGGCCAGCCAAATTGAAAGGAGGGGGGACCGTTGGCTGTGCCACCCCTTATAAAGGGCAGCCAGCCACACACCCCTGCCTTGTCGCTGTGCCCACGCCTCAAGGGCAAGGCCAGCAAAATGTGCGGTGGCCATTTTGGCACCGCACGTCCATTGCTGCACCCACATCCCAATAATGACATGGACACATAATTTATGGATGAAAATCGGGCCACCTTTATTGATAATCAAATAGGCCTACCTTAACAATGGTTAAGGATCAAACGGCCAAAATAGCACTGGCAAGGGGCAAATTAAATGATAACTAAAATGCTAACAAAAAGCACCTGTTGCAGCAGCAACTGGGTGTAAGCTTCCGGCAACAACATGCTTCCTCATCAGCATGTCATTGACCCCTTTCAGCTGTAACTTATTCCAGCAAGTTGACTGGCCATACAAATCTGGTTAACCTTGTCCTCCCTATGGCCAGCCAATTGCCTTGCCTTATTAATTACTAATGCAGTTGCCCCTTACCAGTGCTATCTGCCACACGGGGAGGAGTAAGCGATTCCCGCCCCACCACCAACCAACACACGACCACACCCAGGGCGGAGTAAGTGACTCGATGCCCTAACCAAAACCAGCACACGGCCACACCCCGGGGCAGAGTAAGCGACTCAACACCCTGGCCCGACCACACATGCGGTCAACCGGCCCGTTTGCAGTGCTGCCAAGAAGAGATCCAGGCCTTGGCTTGACAGGTGCACCCGTCACTCCTGTATAGGCGCTCATCCTGCCTGCATATCAGTGGGTGGGGAACCATGGATCCCATTGCGTGTGCATAAAGGAAGCGTGCCACAGCCCGGTTCACTGACCTATGGGCTTGGTCCATGGCAGAGGCATTCACCCCGCCCCTATAGGAAATCCGCGGGACCATCTGGGACCATATAATACGGACACCCGGCCATGATTGAGCCAGCAACGCCAAGTCCCTGCGAATGTCGCAAATCAGGCGGAGAAAAGGTACTTGAGCCAAATCATTGCTGCCCAGGTGTAAAACTAGGACCTCCGGGGGGCATTGACCCATCATAGACCTAACCAGCGGCAACAGATGACTCCAACACATTCCTCTGTAGCCGAACCAATGGAGCGAGGCAACGGCAAAGACACCGAGGTGAGGACCCCACGAGGTGGAAGCCGCGTGGCAGGCAGCCCAGTAAACATAAATACGCCCAATGATCCAAACCCTCACCGGGGCACGGAGACACTCGATGCCTGAAACAAAAGGAAAGAAAAAGGGGGGAACGAGCAAGGAACTACTGCTGAAGAGGGCGCACATAAACCTTAAAATTATCCGAACCTCAGCGCCCCAAGGAGTGGATGTCAGCCGCCGGGTAACCCTGTACTGCAGCAGTAGAAGCCGCCCTGATGTGAAAGGAGTGGGTCCCAAAGCGTACACCGGCCAGCCCCAACCTGGCTAGTGCCCAGCCTGTGACCTTCCAAAACTGGAACCTGGTGAGCGGGGAACCATTGCTGTGTCGGAAAAGGGGACACTGGGCCAGGCCGCGAATGGCCAAAAAGGTGGCAAGCACCGCCACTGGGCAAATAGCCAAATCCCCACACTGGAGCAGAGTAACCACGCTGCCCCTGCCCTCCTGGTCAGTCTTGGAGAAACGAACTATGACGTGAACCCTATCAGCGCCAACCCTAACGTCATCCAACTCAAGGGCTCCATGAGAAGAATCCCCCACCGACCCCACCACCTGCTCGCTGACCCGGAGGGCCGCTAAAAAGGCAAGCATGGTAGCAGAGCGGAAAAGGAGTACTTGGTAAGGATCCCTGCAAACCTGGTGCCAAACCTCTGACATTTGCTGGAGTATTGAAGGAGAAATGGGTCGGCGCGTGTCCTTGAGAGGGCTGCATTCCCGCGTCGAACCCTCGAGCACCCTATGCAAGGAATGCCAAGGCGGACAGGCGGACAGCAATCATCCGGGGAGCTGAACCCCGACAATGCAAAACCATCATAAACTGTAGTAAGTGGTCAACAGGGGCAGGCCAATCCATATGGAGGCTGGCCCCACGGCAGAACTCTTCAAACGCATGGAGGCCTTGTGGGTGCCAGGAGCTAAAGATATTCCTATGGCCCGTTTCACCTCTACACGGCAAAACTCCACATCACTGCAGGGAGCAGTACAGGCAGCTCATCAGCCTCCGGTACCAGTGCCCGGAAGCAGTCTATCTGTAAGCGAGACAAAGCATCAGCAATATCATTATTGATACCCGGGACAGGTCTGGCTCTAAACAAAAAGTTGCGGCAAAGAGCGCACAAAACAAAATGGCGCACCATGCCCATAACCCTAGGGGACCAGGAAGTCTGTGCATTGACAATATGGACCACCGCCGCATTGTTGCACCAAAAATGCACAACGGAGTTGGACCACGCCTCACCCCAGAGGAGAAAGGGCACCTAAAATAGGGGAAAATTCGAGAAACATGAGGTCCCGAAGCACGCCGGAATCATGCCATGACTCCGGCCATTTGCCATATGCCCAGTGGCCGTCGAAGTACATCCCATAGACAAAGGCCACGGATGCATCCGACTGCACCTGGAACACGGGAGTCACCACGCACTCGTCACGCCAAAAAGAGGTCCCATTAAAGTCGGAAAGAAACCCCAGCCAGACCCTGAGATAATCCTTGATGCACTTGGTCAGGCGGACACGATGGTGCTTCCGGGTTAACCCCGCCATGGCATCACACAGGCGCCTGGTGAAGGCCCTGCCAGGAGCCACCACCCTGCAAGCAAAATTAAGGTACCCATGGAGCACCTGCAGTTCCCTGAGGGACGCCTTACGCTGGGCCAATAGGGACAGAATGGCACCCAAAATCTGGGTTATTTTATCAGGGGGCAACCTGGAGGTCTGTGCTATGGTATCAATCTCGATCCCCAGAAAAACCAAAGTGGTGGCCGGGCCCTCCGTCTTCTCAGGTGCCAAAGGCACATGCAATTCAGCCATAAGAACCTGGAAAGTGGAAAGGAGATGTACACATTCGTCAGAGCCCACTGGGGTGCCAAAAAGAAAATCGTCCAGGTAGTGTGCGACTGAAGCCGCCCCTGACCATCGGACAAAGGCCCAATGCAGGAATGAACTGAAATGCTCGAAGGCCGAGCAAGAAACAGAGCACCCAAAAGGCATGGCCTTGTCCACAAAATACCTGCCTTGAAAACGGAAACCCAGTAACTCAAAGTCATCTGGGTGGATGGGAAGGAGGTGGAAGGCCGACTTAATGTCACATTTGGCCAAGAGCGCCCCCGGCCCGCACGCCCGAACCATAGCAAGTGCCTGGTCAAACGAAGTATAGCAGACCAAACAGAATTCATCTAGTATCGCATCGTTGACAGACATGCCGGCTGGGAATGACAAATGGTGAATCAATCTAAATTCACCTGGCGCTTTCTTTGGGACTAGACCAAGGGGGGAAACCTTCAAATTAGGGAAAGGGGTCTTGTCAAAAGGCCCAGCTACTCTACCCCCTTCGACCTCCTTGAAAATCTGCTCCCTAGCCACCTCTTCCCTGCCATGGAGAGATAACAAGTTAGGGGTGTCCTGGGCTGAACAGGGCCAAAAAAAGGGATCCGAAACCCTCGGAAAAACCCACGTGGATATACTCCGCATCAGAACGCCTAGGGTAAACCCGTAACCATCGTTCCAGAACTGCTAACTTAATTGGGGAGGGGGCCTTTTGGAGGCAGCCCCAGTTCACTACCGGGCTGTGGGGTGCCCTGAGAGCCCCTGCCCTTGGTCTGGGTTCCCCCGGGGCGTGGGCAGGCGGAGGCCGGGTGAAGGCCGGAGCAGTTGGGACACTCATGCAGGTACCTACAATTGCGCCTGGAGCACCCTGCTGCGGAGGAGTACCGCCAGCACACCAGGCGGGCTAGAACCCCCTGCCCTGCCGGTTGGTGGGGAAACAGTGCAAGGCCTGGCCATTGTATGGCATGGCCAGAATGGAAGCGATCACCCGTGGGAGGGCGGGAGGGCGTCATATAGTACAACCACAGGAGCTGGTTGGGTTCATCCCAATGCATCTCCTGGTGTAAGGCGGCGCACATATGAAATTCCTCATCGTACGCTAGCCACGCAGTGCCGAGGAAGTCAACGTATGCTCGATAAATGATGTCGAAGTACTAGAAAAGGGGAATCGCTAGATTGGGCTGCGCCCTCAGGGAGACAACTGCATAAATCAAATACGCCGGGAGCCAATTGGCCCAGGTATGTGGGGGCTTTGTACAGTGGGCCAGTTCCTTATCCTTTTCATCCTCCTTGTCCTTCTCATCACGGGTCGGTTCCCTATTGAGGAAACTACAAAGATCCACATACTCCCTGTGCCAGATTTTATCCCTGGTCGCCTGGAGGAGATGGTCACCCAAGGGAAGGATCAACCCCAGGGACGGCAAAGCCGAGGAGTGCACGGAGTGATACCCAGGATTAGTAGGGGGGCCGTAAGGCCATACCGGATAAGGAAGCGAGGGCCCAGCCGCGTGCGTGCCCAGCGGGGGCGGTGGATAAGGTGTGCGCCAAATGCCCTGTGCATTCTGGCCCACCATAATAGGTGGGACGGCCTGCGCAGGAGGTACTGCAGGTTGCAATAATGGCCAGGCGGCCTGGCTCTGCTGGGGAAAAGGGAGAGGGACCGTCGGCAAAAAATAAGGGAGTGTGTTTGGTGATCTCACTTGACCAGCATACTCACCAGCTGCACCCCCCTCGGCCACCAGGGGTTCCGACTGGGGGTTCCGACCGGGATTGGGCGTCAGAGCTCACGACCACAGTTGAGCTCGTGGCCCCTGTCCCTGAAATAACGCCCAGCAGCATGGAAGGCCTGGGCGCCTGCAGATCAGCCGGGGGGGGGGCAGCTGAGCTGGCCCTGTCCTAGACCTGGTCAATAGCACAGCCTTGAGCCTGGCCAGGCGCTGCTCGACCGCTGCCAGGTCCTGGGGTCCCCGGTCACCACCCAGGGTGGCACCAGGCTCCAGGGCCCCGGCCACCGGTGGAAACCCTAAAGCCCTCTCGAGGGCAGCAAACCGACCCTCCACTGATGCTGGGGCAGTTGCTGTAGGAGGGGGTGCCACCTTCGCAATTGTGCCAGATGGGGCCAACTGAGGAGGGGCTCCCAAGGCTGCAGGGCCCCCTTGGGGGGAAGGCAGGCCACCACCCTGGGCAGCCCGGCATGCGGCCCTGCATGGCCTGCGAGAAGGGGGTGATGCTAGAGAGGGAAGCGTGGGCCGCGTCGGAGCTCGCACACGCCGTGCGCCAGTGCAGGCCACCTGAGGGGGCCTCTTCTTAGGCGCCATGAGGCAGGGAGAGCGGGCAGGCGGCAGGATAGCAGCTCGAGTCCGTTCCTGGGCAAGAACAGCGCCACCGGCAGTGGGGACCGGGCAAAGGCCACTCCTGGGCAAGGCCGGGCTCCAAGGCTGACCGCGCCACAAAATGCGGCAGCGGACAAGGTGCCCTGAGCCGGCCAGCTCGGGGTAGTAGCGCACAGCCAGAGGCCGCCGAACAAAGCGCACGGCTCATCGGGACCGTACCCGGGCAAGGCGAGTCGGCAGCAAAGGCTGGCTCAGGGGCAGCAAGCACGCCCGGGGCCAGCCAAATTGAAAGGAGGGGGGCCGTTGGCTGTGCTGCCCCTTATAAAGGGTGGCCAGCCATGCCCCCCTGCCTTGTCGCTGTGCCCGCGCCTCAGGGGCAGGGCCAGCAAAGCGTGCAGTGGCCATTTTGGCGCCACACGTCCATTTCTCCAGATGGACCTCTTTTGCCTCCTTGCTGCAGAAGCTGGTCCTGATCTGTTCATGCCACAGAATTAGATGTGTGCATGGCCATTGGCCATAATTCCTGGGGAATGCAAGGAAATGTAAGGTAAAGGTAAAGGTTTCCCTTGCTTGAAAGCCAGTCGTATCCGACTCTAGGGTTCAATGCTCATCTCTGTTTTAAAGCCGAAGAGCCAGAGTGTCTGCTTCTGCAGACATTTCCATGGTCATGTGGCAGGCATGACTAGACATCGGAGTGCATGAAACACTGTTACCTTCCCACCAAAGTCATCCCTATTTATCTACTTGCAATTTCTTGCTTTCGAACTGCTACAAGGAAATGTAGTTCCTGTCAAATACAAAAGTCAGTTACTCTAGAAGCTGAATCCTTCACCTAACATGATTTATTCATTCTCCTTAATGGCAGGGCAGGCCCTGCATGGCTTTCTGAATATATATTACAGCCCATCAGTTATGTACCAAACTGATCTGTTGGCTTCTAATTGTTAAACATAGAAATCATTTCAAAATACATGTAGGAAACTGAAATTTTAAGGTAAGCAGTTTTAATACAAACCAAAATGATGTTATCAAGCAGTCCATAGGACTTGAAATAAACATTAGAATCTCTTACACATTCCATATTATCCTCTGCAAAGAATCAATTCCCCCAATAGAATCCTTCCCTCTGTGTGCATTGGTGTGTTAAAAAAAAACCTTGCATAATTGAAGATGAAACTTTCCTCCACTAATTATTTCTAAGACTGCTGGGGATTAGTTCACTGAGGAGTGTAAAGAGTTCCATGTCAGAAACAAATGTGAAAGAGTGGTGTCATGATTCGGTCATGGTACAATCTGCTGTGTGCATCATTCTCGAAATCATGCCCAGCATCACAAACCTACAGCCATCTTTGAAGCTTGTTAAACTAATAGTTCTAATGGATGAGTTGAACTCAAGAAAACCAACAACAGTTTACACCAAGCAAGAATTTGACCTGTAATCTTTTTTCATTCCACCCGCTGGTATACTATGCTTGCTGTATCAGAAATAAAAACAAGAGGCAGGCTACTAACTATGCCGCAATGCAGAAATGAGAATGACCTTAGCAGCAGGATATGTAGCAGGGGCTCTGGATTCCTGCAGCTTCTATTGTAAAAATGGTGATTGAAACAAGGGATGGGGGCATGCTCACAATCATTATCACTGGGAGCATATTAGGAGCCAATTTAAAGCAGTTTGGTATTTTTTTTAATGTTATCTCCTCTACAGTTCCATTAATGGGGGGAAACTTCCAGCCTTTGCACTCAGCAGTCATTATCGTCTGCAATTTCTGCCCCACCACTACTGATGGATGAAATTAGAATGCATTTTTTCAGTGTTATACCTAAGGGAAGATGGTTTGATGTCATTAATGTCTACATTTATTTGTATGTTTGTTTATGTAAGCAATACAATAGCACCTTGATAAATCTGCAGCAGTCCATTGCAGTCCCGATATTAAATCCTCCATGTTTCATTTCATGTGCCACAGGAGATGGCTCTGAGATCATAGTGTGTGAGTTACTTCATGGCAGGCTAGGATCCACCTTAAACAAATTCATGCCAATGGCATTTTTCCAGCTTCAGGAAAAAATGTATTCTCGAATATGAGTTGCAGCTGACGACAATGCCAATAGCTGACAAGAGTGGACCAGAGGGACTCCCTAATGGTACCAGCAGCTAGAGAGTCTCACCTCTCTAGCACTAGAAGGAGCGCCTTTTCAGTATCCACTCTGGTCCTATGGAACCTCCTGCCAACTGAACTTCACCTCCAGTCAGAGTTATTAACCTTTAGAAAAGACCTCAAAACTTGGCTGGCCCAGCGGGTGTGGGGTGCTGCCCCCCATCTGGGTTTTAGTTTTTAACTGTTGTGATTGTGGAGGGATATTTTAACAGTTTTTAATGCTTTTATGGTTTTAATTGTTATTGTGGGGATGTTTTTATATTTTAGTATTCTCATTGGTTCGCCTGTAAGCCACCCAGAGTCGCCTCAGCAAGGGGCAGTGATAAAAGTTGAACAAAATAAGCAAATAAATAAATAAATGACTTTAACTTTATTGGCCGCGCTGATGGATGATCTCTGGTGGGAGCGGGACGGTGGTCACCCATCCGTCCTTGCTCTTCTTGACCTCTCAGCAGTTTTCGATACCGTCGACCACGGTATCCTTCTGGAACGGCTCCGAGGTTTGGGAATCCAGGGTACTGTGTGGTCGTGGTTTTCCTCATTTCTGAGGGGTCGGTCCCAGTCGGTGTGGTTGGAGAGTGAGAGGTCCAGTCCTAGGCCCCTCAAATGGGGGTTGCCTCAGGGCTCGGTGCTCTCTCCTCTCCTATTTAACATCTACATGAAACCGCTGAGTGAGATCATTCGTTCCCATGGGGTGCGGTACCATCAGTACGCGGATGACACTCAGTTGTACATCTCGGCCCATGGGGACCCCAGTGATGCCACCAAAGTCCTTTCCAGATGCCTGGAAGCTGTGGGGGTCTGGATGGGGGCTAACGGGCTACAACTGAATCCCAGCAAGACTGAGTGGCTATGGATAGGGGGTCCTGCCTTAACCCGGGAGCTACCATCGTTGGTTCTGGATGGGGCTATTCTGCCACAGACAGACCCGGTGCGCAACTTGGGGGTCCTCCTGGATTCACGGCTACTGCTAGAAGAACAGGTGGCGGCTGTGACCAGGAGGGCTTTCGCCCAACTTCGGGTGATTCGCCAGTTGCGCCCACTCCTGGACCGGGACTCCTTGCTCATGGTCACCCACGCTCTGGTTACCTCAAGACTGGATTATTGCAATGCGCTCTACATGGGGCTGCCCTTGACGACCATTCGGAGGCTACAGCTGGTCCAAAATGCGGCTGCCCGGGTGGTGATGGGGTGTGGGCGTTATGCCCGTGCTTCGCCACTGCTCCGGGAGCTGCACTGGCTGCCAGTCTGTCTCCGGGTGCAATTCAAGGTGCTGGTTTTGACCTTTAAAGCCCTATATGGTAGTGGGCCGGGTTACCTAAGAGACCGCATCGCCCTGAGGATGTCTGTCCGTCCAACCAGAGCGGACCGGAGGGGCTCTCTAATTGTTCCATCAGCCAGAGGGGCTCGCCTCTCTGGCACAAGGAGGAGAGCCTTCTCCGTGTATGCACCGGCTCTCTGGAACCTCCTGCCAACAGAATTACGCCTCCGGACGGAGTTGCTGCCTTTCAGAAAGGATCTTAAAACCTGGCTGGCGGGTCAAGTCTGGGGCACAGGTGGAAGGGTAACCACCATGGGGTGGTTGGTGTAGAAGGACTCTTCCCTATGGTGCCTTTGGATCCTGCAGCCCTTGTTTTCGGGGGTGGGTAGTCTTAACTGTTTTAACTGTTTTAATTGTTTTTAACACGTGCTTTTAATTCTTGTTGTGAACCGCCCTGAGTTGGCTTTGGCTGAGTGGGCGGTATATAAATGTGATAATTAAATTAAATTAAATTAAATTTAACTATAACCTGATTCATATATCTTAAATAAATTCAACAATTTTTTCCTTCTTTTCCTAAGGTATTTTAGAAACTTTACCTCCTTTACTAATTTTGTACATTGTGCATTTTTTTAAAAAAAGAACTGTGTTACAACATAGCTTAAGTATCAAAAGGAAATGGGCTCATTTGTAATACCATGCTTCATGAGGGGGGGGGGGACTTCTGTTGAAATGATTGTAACTGGAGTTGGGTTCTAATCAATGCTTTGTTAGTGGGTTTGTTTGTTTTTTGTCTCAGAAAAGCAAGCGCTTTTTCACCACCAAGACTAGAATTTTTTAAATAAATAATTTCTATGGATATGTTGTCGATGGGTCAAAAGAAAGAAGGATGGAATAATTGGATTACAGGTAAGTAATTGATAGGTCAATGTTCCTTATGCCACACAAGGCTGATGAGGGCATCATCTGCAGAGAGTTTTAGTAAGTAAACAATTTATGATTTCCCCAAAGGTTCTCAGACTCGTATAGGATCCCTTTTACTATATGGAAGCTGCTGAGGACAACTAAATCTTGATTATTATTTGTTTGATTTTCAGTGGTCTAATAAAGCTGTTACCTTCTCCTGCATTTTAATTTGTATTGTTTTTCCTTCATGTGGTAAAAATAATTATTTGTCTGACCTTTTTAAAAGTCAGCATTTTATATCGATAATGCATTTTTTTATCTAACTATTTTTCAAAGTTGACTACTTTGAAGGCTGGATTTACAACATCACTGCAGTGTTTTGACACAGTATATATGAAAGATATGCAAAATTTCCACAGTTTCCTTGGAATATTTCAATGATATCATTAATGGTTTTCTGTAAGAGGTTTCTGTGGGACTACAAAAAGGCCTGTTGAATTGATTGCAGAAGATTAAATGAGCAGTTTACACCCCATTGGTTCACAGGGTCTATCTGATTTGGATCTGCAAATGGATTACAGTCTTGATGTTTAAACATGTATCTAATGACACCAGTCACAGTTCATAAAAACACATGCCAAATACTGATAAGCTTTTAAGATGCTACAAATTCTTTATTGCTATTTATTTCATTATTAAAAATGGAAGATAAAAGGCAACAATGTCATATTCCATGCTAAATAGTATCAAACGCAATTTGGGGGGGTTTAAGGAGTGAATGTATGGAAACATCTGCACATAAACATTATGTTTAAGACTGCAGAATTACTGGGCTACAGTTGTTCTGTTTTGTTGGTTAAAATAATGAAATCTAGATACACAACTGCCCTTCTAAGATGGCTCACTCTTGTGCATCCATTTCCCAAGGTCATTTTTGCAGGGGCAGAAGAATGGGGCAAAGGGCTTAATACTTCTGCATATTTGTTTTGTTCACAGCAGTAAAACACTAGCAGCCATTTTGTCATTACTTATTTCGAAGCCCAGAGAATTTAATTAACATTTTGCCACATCAAATTAAAATGCAGCCATGAAATATACAGAATAAGCTGCCAATGTAGTTTGTTTTCGTCCTCAAGATCTAAGATTGTTAGTGTTCCAAAGCATTTAATGAGTGAAGACTGCCATCTTCTGACTCCCACTATGATATTGAAGAATCAAAGGGACAGCTTAGTTATAAATACTCATAGCTGGCATAGCGCTTCTAGCTGAAAACCTCTGGACTATATCATGCCCATGTGCTCAGATGTGATGGATCTTAACAGCCACAAAAAAATGTTCCAGACTCACAAAGGAAAAGGATGGTTTATAAAAGCCAATCTAAATAAATACAGTAGTTACTGGACCCTATCTTATGAAAGAGTGAGTTCCTCTTCTAGTCAATAATATTTTTCACTTCTCCTTTTCCATGTAAATTTAGAAGGAGTATTGAGATGCCTCGGATTAAGACTAAAAGAAGAAATGTTACCACCATACTTCCTCTGGTAATGAGCTGGGAGGAGCATCCCCCCTTCTCCAGTAATAAGGAGGTGGGGCAGGTGAGTGACATGATTGCATCACAACCTTTTGATATTGGGGGCAGTAGAAGAGGCCACAATGCCCACCTCTTTTTGATTGTTACTGTTGGCAAGGAGGTGCAGCAGCAGTATGTTGGAGGATCAGCAGGCTGCGTTGGCACCTCCACTTGGTTTGGAGTCCAATAAAAGCCTGAAAATGAGGTTGTGGCCACCTGGTCAGTCTTTGTCTATCACAAGACAGGTAAAGTAGATTGTGGAGAGCCAGGGAAGGTCTTGAAGTAAGTGAAAGTGATCCAGAGGAACACACCTTGCAGTGTTGGCTTTGCTTCCTCCCCAGTGTGCATGGATGAATTTGCCAGCCATCTGCCAGAAGAGTGGAGCTTGTGTGGCTTCTCAGCATGGAGTAATAGCTGGGAATGAGCCTATTTGGAATGTGATATAGCCATGCTACATGTTGGACAGTTTAAAGAACCCAACATATCCTGCCTAATCATGTGAACAATAAGGACCATTGGTGTATTGTAAGAGTGGTTGGTTTTAGTCTCCACTTGTTCAGGTAGGAAAATAATGGCTAGAGGCAAAATCTGGTGCCACAAGGTGCTCCTTGTCTGTGGATGTGATTGTTGTTCCACTGTGTGGCATGGCCTGCTCATAGCCTGTGATGCTTGCACTGATGTGGGCCCTGGATGTTGGAATTGCTTATTGCTCATGAGAAAAGGATTACTTTCTAATGTATTTTCTTCCCATATAGCAGTGAGCAACGTAGCCTATTGCAGGTGGGGTGCTGCTGAGTTGGTTAGGTCTTGCGGTTGGAGTTGCAGACTGGATAATGGGGTCTGGAGCTGCTGTGCAGGTTGATATTGGGTGGCCTGGGATAGTGAGATTGACTAAAGGTCATCCTAACTTTTTCCAGGGGGCAGTGGATAGCTTGGCTCCCAAGTAGTGTTTAATCGGTTCTTGCTAACAAACATTGTAAGAGATTTGCTAGAGCATCACCAACAAAGGTTTATTCCTCCACTGAAGATTAACCTCTTTTTGCCTGCCTGAGTGCTTTAGAATAGGATATGGTAACTGCAAGCAGGAGCAAATGGTTCAGCAAAAGCCAAGAGTGCAAAATGGCAAAAGTGCAGGAAGTTACTGACAAGGTTTTGTTTTGCTGTAGGGTAGGAGAAGGAAAAGGAGAAGGAGGAGAAGAATTCCTTCCATTGTACCAACTCATGAGCCAACAGAATCAGAAGTTCTGATGTTTGCAGTGGCAGAAGAGATGGTGCAGATGAAAATTAGAAGGGGCTGAAATACCAGTGGAGGAGAATAAGGTTGCAGCCTGTCTTTGGAAGAAGATGTAGAAGAAATAAGGCACCAGACGCTAGCACAGGTGGCTAGAGTTTTGCATTGTTCCCTATCCCCTCCTCTCCTCCTCAGTCCAGTACAGCAGCCATGGGACCTGTGATAGTGGATTCCTGCTAGAGGTTAGTATCAATAGCCTATGCAGGGACAGCTGTCACAGCTAGCCACTCAACTGTGGGGCTTCCAGCCTACCTAAATTTCCACCTGTGTCAGTAATGGCTCAAAACCAAACCCTTCCTTTGGTTCCATTAAGAAAGTTATTAAGGATGCTTTCAGTCTCTTAATCAGGAAAGTGGAGTAGAAAGATAAGGAAATAAAGAGGAGTTCGGTGAATAATTTTATTCCAGAAAAGCTAAACTCTGTTGAATATAACTATTTTGATGCCATCACCAGGATGGTGCACACCTGTGAGAGGGGAGCAGAACTAGCAAAGTGTGACATTATACCATCATTTTGGCTGCTGCCAGTTCATCTGGAGGATTTTGAGTTGTTAGGGTTTTGTTTTGAGTTTTGTGGGAAGGTAAACAGCATTCCGTGCACTCCAGTGTCTAGGCATGCCTGCCACATACCCATGGAAACATCTGTAAACACAGACAGCACTGGCTCTTTGGTTCTAAACAGAGATGAGCACTGAACCCTAGAGTCGGATACAACTGGCTTTTAAGTGAGGGCGACTTTACTTCAATAATAGGACAAAACTCATGGGTTGCTCAGCTTCCTGTGCAGCCTAAGAACATTTATAAGTTGTCTTTGTAATTCCTGACAGGTATGAGTCACACAGCTCACCATTGATTTGTTTGTTTGTGGATGTTGTAGGTTCTAGGTAGTGCTAGGGCTTGTTAGAAGGCTTCTACTGGTTAATCAGGAACCTTTGTATCTCTTCAGCAGTTGAAATGATAGATGATCCCACTACCAGATTTGCCTTCCCGAGTTTCAAGACTGACTTGGTGATCCAAGCCTGCAGCATACCAAGCAACAAGCTGGTGGGTCTCATGCATGTTCATGCTGGATACCTTTCTCAGCAGCAGGCAGGTGTTGCTTAGGGAGTTGTCATTATTGCTTGGCCATGACCATGGCAGGGACTTCTTGCACTGGTCCTGTGATGCAATGGGTGGTTTATCCAAGCTTCATCACTGGTGCTGAGTGACACTGTTTGTGTTCTTTTGTTGTGTGATCCTGAGGAACAGTTTCTTCATGAACCCTTGTGTAAAGCTTTCTATTTCTTATTCAGTGGCTGTGCACTTCAATGATGGTTATGTTGATAGATTACCCCAAGAAGTCTGATTGAAGCTATTAATTCAGACCTCATAAGCTCTATCTGCCTCACTACAGTTTGCCTCAGGATCAGAGCCACTCAGTTTCTTCTGAGTTTGTAATTTCATGAGTTAAAGACTTTGTAGTCATCTGGCTGAAAATGTTCCAATCCACTCCACTTTAGTTCTCTCAATAACTGCAGTGTTTAAATGGTTTGTTTCTTGCATTGCAATTTCTACTTTACCTTGTTTCATACAGCCCACATTCAATGCTCCAATTGTATGTGTCACACGTATAAGATTTTCCTTTCAGCTCCGTGCATGTTAGTCACTATGGCATCCATTTGACGTTAATCTAGATATGCCATTAGCAACTGTGATATTCATATTTGTTCTTTACTCTTTCACAGTAATTGATTGAGGGGTGTGGAAATGTGAGTGCTTTAAAGAAGCTGAGAAATATACTGTCAGAGGACTAGATTCCATTATGAGTCTGGAGTCCTAGCAGGGACACTCAAAGTGGAAAGGTCAATGCTGAGATACTAGAGTTAGATTCATCCACCCTCTTCTGCTACAATCATTTGACAGTTCTTCAATAAAAACAGTTGTCTAAAAACCAGAGGGCCAATTCTGAAAATGAAAAGGGTCTTCTGTTTCTAGGAGCTGTATTCTGCTCCCTCTTTGTGAGTATTGCATACACTGGTAAGTATTAAGGAGGGCAATTTTTTCAGCCTTGGGAAAAAGCTAAAGTCTTTGTGCCACTTTAAATACATCTTGTAAGTGAGGTACTGTAAGTACAAAGATCTTGGACTTAATCTAAATTATTTCTTTGAAATTCCTCCTTAATTTGATTTTAAAAAATAAAGGGAACATCTTATCTACTATTGAAAATGCTCAGAATTCTTGTGGGAGAAATTTTTGGCACAACACTAGTAAAGGTCTCTGCATTTTTGCTTAGTGTCTCATTTTTGCACCCTTCAATTTAATATAGCTGATTTCCATGTCATTGCAACCTTTGAAAGAAAAATGTGCATGGAAAATGTTTCCTCTTTCAGGTACATTTTGTCCTGAAGGGGGTCACCACACACGCCCCCATGGGAACTCCCTTTGGGTTTTGATGGCCCGCTAACCTCCAGTCTTCCTCACCATGTCCTGAGGGGCTGTCTCACAGATGGAAAGATGGCGATGCTTCTTTTTGAAGCAGAGAAATGTGGTAGCTCGGCTGAGACACAGTCCTTTTAAAACTGCCACCTTCCAATTTAACAAAGACGGAGCTTGCCCTGGGAAACTGCCTTGAAGATATTTTTAACTTCAAAGACTGGTACGCCCCATCAGATAATATTCCTAGGCTGATGATAGAAGCAGGTGTTCCTCCCTTTCGGATCACTGTGGCAACCTTATCTCCCAAAGTGAATGTCCTCTTTGAGAAGAGTTCCACCTCAAGGTTATGCCTATATGAAGATGTAGCCTTTCCCTTTGCCACTGCGTCTTATCTTGATCCGCTTCACCACCAAAATACTCCCAGCTTCAAAGATGAAACTCTGTTCTCGGTGTCTTTTCAGAAGTTTTTTTGAAGAAGTATTTTCATCCATAAAATAATCCAAATGTAAATCTATCATGTCCATAGATAGGACCCCTATATCTATCCTAAACTAAGACATCTAATCAAAAGCACTACCTTTTCTAAGAAGTTTGCCCAGCTGGTTTTGGCAAAAGACTTAGAGCTGCAAATGGGCCAGAAGACCCCCATCTCTTCCTAGAGAATCATCTTGATGTTGCGACTGGCGTAGGCTCTTGCTTATCTGATTTGAGTTCCCCGATCTCTCTCTTCATGTTGGTCCCTAAATTAATGGAGTTTTTATCTAATGTGGGCTAGCTCACACCTCCCTCTGGAATGTGAGTTTTGTGGGAATGTTGTGTCTAACAGCTATTTTCCCAGACACATGATGTAACCCCTCTTCCAGGTGTTTGGGTGTCCCATAATACTACATGAGAGTTTTACCTTTCCCCTTTCTTCTTGGGTGATGGTTCAAAGTGTGGGTGTCAAAGTGTCAATGACAGGTGAAAGTATCCTTTTCCTGTTAAGGACTTGGGTGGAGTTCCTCCCATTGTTACCTTGCGTTATTCCCATTCAAATATTAATACGCAAGCATGGGAATCTCGCAGGTGTCTAACTGCTAGACAATGCTGCTTGGCAACCCCATTGTCTGTGATGTATTACTGTCTGAAATGTGTATTGGAATGCAAATGACATCAGTGTGTCTTCCTTGAAAGTTAGCCTTTCTCAAACTTAAGAGAGTGTACCAAAACTATAATGTAACTAAATGAATATAAAGAAATTCCAAAGACTGTAACATCCCTTGGATTCTCATGACACATTTTGTTAGGATTTTTGCTTTGAAAACCTACAAATATATATTTCATGTTCATTGCACTTAATATTTTAATGTAATATGTCCAAATACTGCCTAATATTTCTTCTTAATGTATACATAGCCCTTTTAGAATGTTTCTTGTGTTTTTTCCAACTAATATAGTATTTCATTTGCATTTCTCTGTATGTTTCCATGTATAATTGTTTTTGTTGCTTGAAAAACACTCCTTATATTTTACAAACATGAAAATCATTATTTTGTTAGAAATACCTAGACATATGTCTTCACTTTAACTTACAAATTAGCATTCTTAATAATAATAATAATAATAATAATAATAATAATAATAATAATAATAATAATAATAATAATAATAATAATAATAATAATAATAATAATAATAATAATAATAATAATAATAATAATAATAATAATAATAATAATAATAACCTGTAATTGTACATGCCTACTCAGAAGAAAACCTTGTGTTCAAAGGGACTAGCTGTAAGGTAATGGCACAGTAAAAGACAAATTTGTTTCTTGTCTAGATCATCTTTGTATATTCCATAGGTAGGTGCATGTATATATCACCTTTCTACCTATGTAAAGCTCTCAACAGGCATATAAGCATAGTCTGATGGACAGGATATAAATTTAAACCAACTAACCAAAGGTAACCACATAATAATTCAACTGAGAAATAACTTAGGCATGTGTTACTATAGATCAGGGGTTCTCAATGTTTTTTAGCCATGGGCCAGACCATGCCCCTTCAGACAGCTGAGCGGGCCAGAATGGCTGTTGTAAATGCTGTAGTAAATGCTGTTGTAAATGCAAAATCTGTCATGCAGTACCCAGGGCTCAAACTGTCAACTTGCCAGTCTTCCAGCTAACAAGGCAAGCTTCTTAACCACGGAGCCACCACGGCTCCTAGCATTCTTAACAAAATCATTCTGATAAACTTTTCTAGATCTCACATCTAGATGTTAAAGACTTTGCCAGTACCAGATTCCAATTTCAATCCAATTCATCACCAGTTAGGGATGGGAAGGTTTCCTGTTCTTGAACTTCTGAGACTCAGCATAAGCAGGTAATACTGCACTAGATAGACCAGATACATACAAAGTAGCTTCCTATATATCAGTTCTCTTACTCCTTGTTCTTTTCCAAACTCGGACTTAGCCATAGTTTATCTTCTTTTGTCTTAGTTTCTGTGTTTTGTTTCCTCTTCCATTTCAGATGTTTGTTGGTTATTAACAATTTGGGTTATGTAAATACTATTGTATTATTAGAATTAATGAAACTCGATTATTAGTTCAATTGCAAAGGAAGAAAATGAAATCAGATTGTTATGTCCTCCTGCTGAGCTGCCTTTCATAATATTATTGGCTTTCATATTTAATTAATCTCTACTTCACTTGTTGAAATGTTATTGCTATAAATGACATACATAATGCAGGATACTGAAGAATTTTATGAATGATGTTGGAGGTATCATAATTTTGCTGCAAGAGTTTTTTTTTAAAAAAAAAATTAAGCCCCACTCATTTTCCAGGAAATTGCAATGGCATGTTCTGAGATTCCAGAAGATTTGATTAATTTTATCTGTTTGCTGTATAAGAGCTAAAAAAATTTTCTTAAGAGTTTGATATTACAGTTAGGCTACAAAAATGTTTCTTTTCTACCTCAGAATATATTTGTAATAATTCAGTAATGCTCTTTGGCTGAGCTCTAAAGAGGATCAGGATTAAACGACAACATGGAAGTGTATTATCTTCTCAGAAGGTGATCTTTTCAGCTCCGGAAACAGATCATAAAACCATGTATTACACCTGTTTGCCCTCTATCTTGTGGTGACACCATCAAATTCATTTGCTTAATAGAATCTTAATTTATTTTGCTCACTAGCGTACCAACAAAAATAGCTTAAAGCATAAGAAATTTTGATCAACTCTTAGGCATGAAGGCTGTGTATGTAGATAAACTTCCAGTAGTGATTCTGGTGAAATAAGGACTCTCAAAATTGAATAACCCAAGGATCATAAGGCCAGTTTCAAGTACACATTTGTTGCCAACATTTCCTCCTAATAGTGGGATTTTTACTCATCTCTTGTTTACAACTATTTGTGTTTTTCTTCATAACATCTAAGGCACCATAACTCAATAGTTTAGAAATCTGAGTGCAGAGCCAAAGGTTGGGAGTTCAATTCCCTACTATGTCTCTTTGACAAGGTCTGAACTTGATGATGCAGAATCCCTTCTAGCTCTGCAGTTCTAAGATGATGACTGTAATATTCAAAACATAGTCAAAACAAACAATATTATAAAAGCATTGACTGGTAATATATAACAGTTATGAGTTTAAACAAAAAAAAAACATAGACAGAGCCTCCTCAAAGTTTGTGATATTTTTTGAGGCACAATAGAGTGGACCCTGATAATGGCAACCTTGTATTGCCAGCCAATCTTTCTCACACTAGGTCAGTTGAAGGGAATTGCAGAATGAACCCACCAAAAGGTGGCTTAATTTTGGCAGTTTCATGTCTGGCATAGATACAAAAGAAGACAAAAATGAATTATTTTCTAAATAGTAGTACAGTATAACAGTATAATGTACTGTATATGCTGTTCCTGATTTTGCTGTCTTCTGCAGCTCTGAATGTGTTATTTCAGAGATTTGTTGTTGGTTATTATATTTTATGAAATTCTGTGGCATTGTTCCCAGTGACCCAATGACTATAGGGACCACTGAAGAGGACCTTATCCATAATCGAATTATTTCTGTTGCCAGGCCTCTGTATTTTGTTTATTTTTCCAATTCCTTATCTTTAGTCTGCCATCCCCTGGAATTGCAATATCAATTATCCAGACATTTCTTTGTTCTGTTATGATTATATCTGGTATATTATTCTCAAGGCATTTGTTAGTTTGGATCCAAAAATTCTGCAAAATGTTAAATTGGTCATTTGTGAACACCTTCTCTACTGGATATTTCCATTTTTATTTTTATTTTTTGATGCTGGTAGATTATATTTTTACATAGTGACCAATGTATTAATTTTGCAGTTTAATCACTGCACCAACACAGCTCTTATATGCTTTCTTGTGTCCAAACATCTATGGCAAAATAACCCTCTTGTAAGTCCAAAACAAAACAATGTCATCCTTCACTGATACATGGCACCAAAGGAATCACAACAGCATAAAAAAAAACCTCATAAGGCATCTGTGCCAGTCTTCTTGTTGAAATAAGCTTTCATGGACAGCAACACATTCAAGAAAAATCTTTTCTAAGTGAAATTAGGTAGTACCATGGAACTTTGTTATTCTTGCTGCAATGGACTCACATTTCTACCTCCATGGGAGAGGAAAACATTTTATCAGTAGTCCTCAACCATGATGAGGTGTGATTTGTCCTTCTGTCCCTTGAAGCTCCTCATTCAGTGATATAGTGTTGGTTTTACTCCTATAGCTTTAGGGCAAATTCCACTCTTTCTGAAAGAAATGGGAACATGAGAAAGTCATGCAGAAGGTTAGTCATGAGAAAATAATTTCTTTATGAAGCATAGTGACACATTTAAATACTAATTATATTTTTGTGCAGAAGACACAAAAATATAAGGCAATTCTAAAACTGGGAGCAGCTTAAACAAAAAAATTATAATTTTAATTGGGTTTCAAATTGACATCAAATTTGCCACATTTTTAACTACACTGAAAACTTGTTGAAAAACAGCCCAGGCAATTGCCTTGTTTTGGGGGTAAGAAACAATTAAATGATGAAAAAAAGCAGACAGGTTCTGAGATCTTCCCTTGTTTCATTTATCTTTTTGAATGGTAGTCATTGGTGACCAAGGCGTCTCCCCTGCCAAGTCATTGTAGACCATTTTAACTTCTGACAATGGCATTGTCAACATAAAGGTTGTCCTTTGCTGTGTGAAGTTTTGCAACCTTTTTCTTGCTAGAAACAAAGATTCAATGTTGGGCCATTTCTTAGAAAAGCACAATATCCCAATTCATAAACCATACGGGGGTGGTTCCCCCAGAATTAAATTATTATTTGCTTATTTGTCTGCAGATGTCTCTGCTATCTTTATTGATGAAATCTGCAGACCAAAGATGAGACAGACATGTACAATGGGTGGGATATGTTTTTTTTTAAGTGGGTGGGATATGGGTCTTTTAAAGTGTTTTTTTGTATGTGTTTTTAGAACTTGTTGTAATGCCACCCTGAGTCGGGTTCTGCCTGAGTGGGTGGCATATATAAATGTGACTATTAAATTATATTAAAAATTAATCACACAGTCTCCATATTCAATACAAAATACATGTACTTAGGACATCTTGTGTCTAGCAGCATCTTGTGGTAAATATAAAATAAATAAGGATTGATATTTTTGTTTTTCCTCTCAATTATAATTGACAATGGCAACATTGTTTAAAGAGACCACATCACCCCAAAGACATCTGCCTGTCCCACAAGAGCAGACCGAAGAGGCTCCCTAATGGTGCCAACAGCTAGAGAGGCTCGCCTCTCTAGCACTAAAAGGAGGGCCTTCTCGGTCTCTGCTCTGGCCCTATGGAACCTCCTGCCAATTGAGCTGTGCATCCAGGCTGTGCTGCTGACCTTCAGGAAATAGAAGAACCCTGGCTTGCCCAGCAGGTATGGGATGCTGCTGGTGTGGTAGCCCCCCCCCCTCGCTGGCTTATATGAGGGTCATCTGGGCTTTTAGTTCAATTTTAATTTCTGGTTGCGGGAGGGTATTTTAATGGTTTTAATGGTGTTTTTTTTAAAGTTTGAGGTTCTTGTTTTATTGTTATGTGATGTTTGTATTTGTGAGCCACTCAAAGTCACCTTGGCGAGGGGCAGCAATATAAATTCAAATAAATAAATCAAATAACCTTCAATATTGTGGGCACCCCAAATGATATCTGTTCCTAGCACATTTTACTCTATAAGTGACCAAAATCTTGGGTGAGTCTAAGGACCTATCATGCTTGCCTGGGATATTGAAAGGAAATCTCAGAGTCAATGCTGGGCCTAAATTTCAAACAACAAGAAATGCCACATAAGTGAGTTGAATAAAAGTGCTAAAATAATTTGGATTTAGGGGGGATAATTTAATTTTCTTCTAAATTAAGAAATCTGCAGGGTGGAGGTTACTTGTCTATCCTTGCTTTTACCTTCATAACACTATGATACAGCAGAAAATTTGCTGGTGTTTCCATAGAAACTACACATTCCCCCAGAAACACCACAAAATGTGAACAAGATGACAAATCACAGTAAGCATAAGAATCATTTAAATGGTATTCTAACAGATGCCAAAATCTCAGGAATGCCAGGAAGCAGCGGGAAGCTATAAGAGAAAACCAAGTTAAAATAAAGACAACATGGTCATGACCTGGTACATGTAGCAGTTTCCTCTGTTCTAGTCATATAGGTGTGAAATGTGGTGGTGATGCTTTGGAAGTTCAGTTAGCATGCTTTAAGCATAAGTTTTGAACAATTTTTTGTTACTACTAAATGATAATTCCTTATTATTGTCCTGCTTTATTTTTAGAATTGATATAATTGTGGTATAAGCGTTGGTTCATGAAGCTGGCTGGATCAGTCGGTGTTAGATATTTGGCAGTTGAGAATTCAATTCTCCACTGTGGTTCTCAGAAGAGCCAGCATATGTGACCATAGGCAAGCTGCACAATCCCAGTTCCATGCTCCACCCACCAAAAGAAAGGAAAGGTAAACCATTGCTGAGCAATATCTGCATAGAAAACAGTAAGATATGTTGTTTTGACTTGATGGGAAGCAGATACTTTTTTCCATGCAAGTAATATTGCATGTGTTTTTATCGTAACTCTCCACATGCATTTAATTAAACCACATTTACTGTTTTTCCCCCTAAGTTTTTGCCTATTTTTGGGGTATTTTTGATATGAATGATTCATGTGAAACTATTGTGTTCTGACAATGTGAAGGTCTCAATACAGGCATTACTATTTTAAAACTACAGATAATGTCAAATTTGTTCACTTATTTCCACTTCTTTGAGATCAATTTGACCCTATAGCTGAACCATTAAAACAAACTTTCTATCCAGTGTAGTTTCAAGTGAAAGCAAACCAGTGCCTTTATTAAGATTCATGGCTTGATGTTTAACTTTTTACACTGTGGCATCAAATCAGCCACTAAATTTCACCTAAATTAAAGTTCTGATAAGATAGAGATGGTCTGGTGAGAAAGCAATTATGTTCTTTATTCTTGCTTGTGCTTTTATAAACTTTTAATAAATGTGAAGTGCCAAGCTAGAAAAAATAATATGTCAGCCATACCTCTGATGTAAGTACACACCAAAATGGACAGTGGACACATTCATAAACTACACATTTAGTCACAATGGTTAAGTTCTATACCAGTGGTGGTGAACCTATGGCATGCATGCCAGAGGGGACACTCAGATCCCTCTCTGTAGGCATGCATGCCATTGCCCCAGCACAGAGTTTGCCCCACCCCCTGCCCATCAGCCAATGGGAGTAATTCCTCCCTCCCTCAGCACAGAGTTTGCCCCACCCCTCTACCCATCAGCCAAATGGGAGTATTTCTTCCTTCTCCTGTCTGAAGCGGAAGGTCAGCAGTTCGATTCCCGAGTACTGCAGGACGGAAATGAGCTCCCGTCTTCATCCCAGCTCCTGCCAACCTAGCAGTTCGAAAGCAAGAAATTGCAAGTAGATAAATAGGGACCACTTCGGTGGGAAGGTAACAGCGTTCCGTGCGCTCCGGTGTCTAGTCATGCCTGCCACATGACCACGGAAATGTCTGCAGAAGCAGACAGCGCTGGCTCTTCGGCTTAGAAACAGAGATGAGCACTGCACCCTAGAGTCGGATACGACTGGCTTTCGAGCAAGGGAAACCTTTACCTTTACTTACCTGTCTGATGTAAGGTGGGCAGCTCACAAGCGGCATGAGAATGCAGCATGGAGGGCTCCTGTTGAGTCTGTGGTGAAGGTGAGTTTGGGCACTCTGTCTCTAAAGGGTTCACCATCATTGTTCTATACTCTTAGTAAGTTAGATAACTGGTATGTTTGGAGAGATAGGGGGACGTCAAAGAAGCATGTTTTTGAATTTAGCAGAATCACATAAAATAGAAATGGAAGCCAAATCTGAAATAAAGACACATAATCTAGACAGAAAGAAAATCCCTGTCATGTTTTGTTGGTCTCAAAGCAGCAATTGGCAAATTAGCTTTTATGAAAAGCTTAATTTGGGTTTACTAATATAAGTTTACACATGGCCTAATTCTTAATCAAATATATTGCAGCAGCAGGAGGCAAAATTTTCAAATAATGATTAATTGGAAAATTAATTAAATGCTGTAGAATGCAGATGAAAGTGTTACTATAAAGTTTCAGGTTGTGTTATCCTCACAGCTCTCTAACAGCTGAAGATGAAGGAGTTGAGTCAAAGCCTAATTACCCTCCCTGAAGCTACTTTGAGTGGATTCCAGGACCTATTTGTAAGTTTATTGATTTCAGAACGGCATTCCAAAATATACTGCTAACTATGGCTCCTAGATGACAAAAAAAATATTAAACCTCTTTAAGAAAACTATACCAGAATATATGATATAAATCCTCCTTCAAGTTTAATTTATTGTTGGGGGAAAAGATATATACAAGTTAAGAAATAAAATTTAAGATTTGCTTTAGAAATCACAGAATGCATTGGCATTGGCATTTATTACATTGGCAATAAAGTAGGTATGTGAGGTTGGGGCGAAAGGGCTAGTTATATGGACATTTTAAAGACCAAGTTAGGGGAAGGTGATTAGTAGTAATGTCATCAGAGCATGACATTTTTCCATGAACAGAATATTCTGCTGCTGAAATGGTACCACCAAGCCCCAAAAGGGATTTAGAATAGGCTTGATGGAATTTTAAGTTTTGCAAAAAGTTTTTTTTTAAAAAAAAACTCTGAGAAATATAGAATGGATTCATCAAGTATACAAAGCAGTGATGTAGGCAGCAATTACACTGGCAAGATGAATTGCAATTATTTGGTTTTGCTGCTGCTTGACTCATAGCCTAATAGTTCCCAGTAATAAACGGAAAGAGCTCCTGTCTTTGTCCCAGCTCCTGCCAACCTAGCAGTTCGAAAGCGAGAAATTGCAAGTAGATAAATAGGGACCACTTCAGTGGGAAGGTGACAGCATTCCATGCATTCCGGTGTCTAGTCATGGCTGCCACATGACCATGGAAACGTCTGCAGAAGCAGACAGCGCTGGCTCTTCGGCTTCAAAACAGAGATGAGCACTGAACCCTAGAGTCGGATATGACTGGCTTTCGAGCATGGGAAACCTTTACCTATCCACGCGTACCACTCAATCTGATGCAGTGTGATCTCCACCACAGCCCACACCTCCTTTGATCCCACTGATGCCTGGGTCTTCTTTTGTGATGCATTATAAAGCCAAAGGGTTAGTTTAAAGTTTTGCATTCCAATAGGGGAAAGGGAGGGGCTGTGGTGGTTAAGATGCTGAACTTGATGACCAGAAGGTTGGCAGGTCAACAGTTCGAGACCCGAGTGCTGCACGATGGTGTGAGCTCCCATCTCTGTCCCAGCTCCTGCCAACCTAGCAGTTCAAAAGCAACAAATTGCAAGTAGATAAATAGGTTCCACTTTGATAGGAAGGTAAACAGTGTTCTGTGTTTAGTCATGCCTTCCACATGTTCATGGAAATGCCTGCAGACACTGACAGAGCTGGCTCTTTGGCTATAAACAGAGATGAACACTGAACCCTAGAGTTGGATACGACTGGATTTCGAGCATGGGAGACCTTTAGCTTTACCTAGGGGAAAGGGACAGTTTTCTAAAATTCTCCATAACATACGAACTCATACACACATACTATGGAAACATAGTAGTTTGCTGTAGTTGTTTTCATTTCATATCCATTTTTATCTTTTTGGTCTGTACAGAGATGAACTAGCACAAATTAATATATCAATATAGTGATAATGTGATGTAGCACTAAATTTAGTAGTTTATTTTAGGAACAGTACTGAACAATGACTAAGAAGAAAGAACACAGGGATAGGTATTCTCACTATCGAAATCGTCATGCTCAGCTTCGTATGTCGCCAGAATACCACCCACAGTCATGCCTCAACTTTATTTTGGAGAAAAAAACAACTGATCACATGGGGAAAATTCCATTTAAATTACTCCATTTTTAAAAAAGAAACCCATGCTGAGCAAAGCAAAATTTCATGCTGGGAACAAAAAGGGCTGGGGTGATTTAAATTGGCTTCTGCAATATGTGATTGATAAAGAAATAAAAGCAAATTAACCCATTTTATACCTTCAGCAAATCCTGCAGTATTTGTCCATGTAATCATTGCCTTAATGAGGACTAGACATAATGGAACCACAGTATGATAACTGAGTTTTGAAGGCTGGGTAAATAGGAAACTAGTGAGAAAGGGAATAAACGAGAGTATCATGGAACAAATGGTTGGTGGGTCAGAAACTCGGATCCTAAATAGAAGCATTGCATGCCACAATATTACTGTACGTTCCATTGAAATTAAATGCTTTGGTATTAGACTGACCACGATGGCTTAGTGGTTAAGGCACTTTAGTGGTTAAGACACTGAGCTTTGTGACAGGAATATTGGCAGGTCAGCATTTCAAGACCTGAGTGCTGCACAACAGAGTGAGCTCCCATCTCTGTCCCAGTTCCTGCCAACCTAGCAGTTTGAAAGCAGGAAATTGCAAGTAGATAAATAGGTATCACTTTGGTTGGGAGGTAACCATGTTCCATGCACTCCAGTGTCTAGTCATGCCTACCACATGACCATGGAAACATCTTCAGATATAGACAGCACTGGTTCTCTGGCTAAAAATAAAAATGAGCATCACCCCCTAGAGTCAGACACAAGTGGCTTTCAAGCAATGAAGAGCATTATCTTTATATATTAGACTGAAAAGGATGAATATGAACAGAAGTCACGTTGTAATGGAACCAGTGAGGGTAGAAATCTGAAAGTTACAGTTCGAAAAGTATTGTTTCCAAGTTCCGATTTTAGTGCACTTCTCTTCCAGAGGGTGCATTGCTGCAGCTCATGTGCTTTTTCACATTAAAGTAATCACATTATTGCCTACTGGGAGGAATTGGTAGCATGCCCACAGTATTCCACCCAATAGCCATTATCCCTTTCAGCTTACTAACTGTGCACAGATGTTGAATTTGTATATACCATAGTGTTCTGGCAAGTTGATCATACAAAGATATTCAGCATCAAATATCCCACACAAAGGATTCTTCCATATCCCAAGGGAATTTCAGGGAAAATTTGGCTCCCATAGAGTTGGCAGATGCATAGATTTTATATCAATTTCCCTTCACTCTTACTTTAACCATTCTGCACTCTGTCTCACATTCTATGAATGGAAATGCACAATGCACAAACATACTTCAATCTTCTCAAGCTGATTTCTTTTTGTACTGAATGAAATGTAGGACACTGGTAGGCTTGCAATCCATTTAGTTCTACATGTATTGCCTTCACTCATGCTAAGTGAATCTTGTACTTACTGCTAAGTGACTCTTACACTGACTTTTTCAGCCCAGTCTCATAAAGTCATGGACATGAATCTTACTGAATGTACAAAAAAGGCCATAATGTAAAATAGTAAAATATAGATGAGAAGTGTTATATTCAAATCAGAAGAAGAAAGGCCTGTTTTTTTAAATAAAAAAAACAAACAAACAGGAGTACCAGCTAGGTCTTCTTTATGTAATACTTGCACTTCAACTGCAATGTATGGTGGGGAGGGGGAGGGGGGAGAAGACAACTCAAGGAGGTCAGGTTGTAAACATTTGTCTCACTGTGGCATTGGCTAGGTTAATCTGCCTGCAGCCAAATATCTGTCACATTATGAAAAAATTGAGAAATGTCAAGTCCTTTGTAATTCCACCTTGGAGGCCACAACCTGGTGCACCATTTGCCCCTAAAATACACTCCACTCCTTATGACCTTGCTGTGTCCAACCACAGTCACTAGTGTTCCATCCAGAAGGACGCTGCTTTGAATCCTACAAGAAATATTTCCCATATTTCAATTTCAATTTTCAATTTCAATTTTAATTTATATATTGCCTTCCTCACCCCAGGGCAGCCCAAGGTGACCCATATGCTGAAGTCTTCCCTAATGTCATATGATGAGCCTGTGATGGGCCAACTGCAGTCCTTACATGGCAGCATACAGCTTAAATAGAAATGCCGGACCAAGTGTCAGCTTCTCTAACACAGCTCAACTTATATTCCATTGTTTCCCAAAATGAGAAGTACCCAGTATGGTATTGTGGGTAGAATGATTGGCTAGGATGCTGGAGTCCCGATTTGTCAGAGAAACTCACTGAGAGAGTGGAACTAGTAAAACCACTCCTTAAATACATCTTCTATCTTGAAAGCCCTATCAGAGTAATTGTAAGTTGGCCTGGTAAAACCACTCCTTAAATATGTCTTGTACCTTGAAAGCCCGATGATGATGATGATGATGATGATGATGATGATGATGATGATGATGATGATGATGATGATGATGATGATGATGATGATGATGATGATGATGATGATGAATTAAGCTGACAGGATGCACTACACAGTTAAAATTCTCTTGTCTCAGATTTCTCAGATTCATTAGTATGGATGAAGGACTCACCAAGTTAGGAAATTTCAACAGACTTCTAGAAGATTACATCAACCAAGGGATTTTCCATGAGCTGATGCAACACCGTCGCGAGCAATGCCACCGCAAGCTCCTTCCCAGCTGGGGAAGTGGAGCACCTGGGAAGACTGCGGTAGAGGCCATAAAATACCGACCTGCCCCGTCTCTCCTGCTGCCGCCACTGCCACGAGCAACGCCGCCACGAGCTCCTTCCAGGCCAGGGAAGTGGAGCACCTGGGGAGACTGCGGTAGGGGCCATGAAAGACCGGCCTGCCCCGTTTTTCCTGCTGATGGCAATGCCGTGAGCAATGCCACCATGAGCTCCTTCCCAGCTGGGGAAGTGGAGCACCTGGGGAGACTGTGGTAGGGGCCATAAAAGGCCATCTCGCCCCATCTCTCCTGCCGCCGCTGCGAGCAATGCCGCCGTGAGCTCCTTCCCAGCCGGGGAAGTGGAGCACTGGCCAGCTGGAGCACAATGGGTGTTTGCCATGGTGACCACCGCCACCATTGCCCTGGGCCCTCCCCTGGCCCTGGACTGGCCATGGGGGAGTGGGAGGGCTTGTGTTTGGTTCCACGGCAGTAGGGTGAGTGGGAATCACCTGTGTTTGGCTCTATCCAGCTTTTGATATGTCCACCACTTCATCACCAAAGACCACTCCCCCAGTCCGGCATTTGCCATGGGGGAGTGAATCCACCTGGGCTCCATGGCAGCGAGGACTAAAAGCTGTCCTCCACCACTACCTTGCCAAAACTCACTCCCCTGGTCTGGCATTTGCCATGGGGGAGCGAATCCACCTGGGTTCCATGGCGGCAAGGACAAAAAGCCATCTGCTGCCGCCACCTTGCTTAAGCCTGGTGGCCTTGTTCAGCTGACACAGTTGAGGACTTGGAGCTGGGCTCCGACTGGTTGTTGAGCCTGGACCTTGTTAAGGACTGCTTAAGGGCGTTGAACCATGGGCTCTGTCCTTCCCTCTCTATACTGATATTATATCTTTTGCTCTTCTATTGTATTTCATTGTATTTCATTTTTGTATTTTATTGTTGTAATATGATTTTGTACGTGCAAATTGTATTTTCACATTGTAATCTTACATTATTGTACTTCTGTATATTTGAATACTGTGAACCGCTTTGAGTCATCCAGAAAACAAGGAAAGCAGTATATAAAAATAAATTCAAATTCAAAATTCAAATACATTCCTAGGGTGGGAGAAGGCACTCTTTTTTCTATAAAAGCAGCACCTTTTCATAGCTCCATTATCTGAACTTATATTCTGGGGGGGGGGGGGCAAAACACCCATACCTGGATGCACCCATCAGGGCAATCCTAAGGCTATCCTAATTAGTTACTAATTATCTCTGTATATTCTCTTTTCTTGTCTTTTTACAGGTACAAGGCTATGCTATGCTTATATGAAATTGTATATTGGAAAATAAAGCTCATATTAATTCAAATTTATATTGCCACTATCAGAATAATTGTATCATAACTATCAGAGTAATTGTAAGTTGGCCTGACTTGATGATACATAATGTACTCCCAAACTTAGCCATTCTATTCCATTACTTTGCAATGATGAAGTTAGGAAACCTTGGTAGCTTAACTGAGCTGTGCAATAATCAATCTAACTCCTAACATTCCATTTCTAACTGTGCTCAGCTCTAAATGTTTCTCCTTTTTTAAATGGCAAATCTATTATTATAGTGAGAAGGTACGTGGTTTTGCTTGAAATTGTGTTGGAGAAAAGTTGACAGTGTAGCATATGTTATGAACAAAATACAATAGAAATAGTTAAAAAGACTCAGGTGCAGGATCACAGGCATTGCTTTAAGATTAAAATATAAGAGCATATCCCTTTCAAATATCCAACAGCAGGATCTGTTCTTGGTCATCCCAGAGTACAAGACACATAATAACGGGCTAAAACTAAAGGAAGCCAGATATAGGTTGAAAATGCAAGTGCGGCGCCAAAATGGCCGCCACGCTCTTTGCGGGGGCCCCACCCACCCAGACTCTGACATCCGGGTTAGTTAGGGGGCGTGGCCACTCTCTTTAAAAGGGGTGGCCACAAGGCAGCCTGGCTGCCATTTTAGAAGCGATGGAGCGGAGAAGTTTTCTCCGTCGCTTCCTCCCTTGCTTGCCTCTTGCCAGAGGCTTGCTTTGCCCTGTGGTGGCTCGGGTAGCTGAGAGGCTGACTTGGAAGGTCAGCAGTTCTATCCCTGAGTACTGCAGGGTGAATTACTTGGGGAGGGGTGGCTTAGCCCAACCCTCCAATTTTAGAAGTGACGGAGCGGAGAAGTTTGCTCCGTCGCTTCCCCCCCTTGCTTGCCTCTTGCCAGAGGCTCACTTTGCCCTGCAGTACTATCCCTGAGTACTGCAGGGCGGAATGCTCCCGATACCTGGGCTCAGGTGGCCCCTTGGTCGCAGCTGGAGTGGGAGTGCCACCGGGCCGGAGGGCTCGGATGGCACCCCTGCAGGTGGGTGGCAGGGTGGTCGGACACACTGCCACCAATGAGCCCAGGCTGAGGGCTCGGGCAGGGGGCGGCATAGGTCTGCTCCAATGGGGTCTTGCCCCACTGCCTCTCTGCCCGGCGGGTCATAGCGGCCCACTCAGGCATGGTGCGGGTTTCCGCCCACCGTCATTCTGGCCCCTCATGGGCCGCATTAATGGGCATGGCCCTATTCTGGCCAGGGATTACCACAGTGGTTTATCCCTCATCGATAACCCGGTGGGGCATCCGGCCCACCTGGCCCACCTTATCCTGGTGGGTCAGATGCTGCAGATGCCCCCTGCCTGCAATTCGGCAATGGAGGCATCAATGGTCATTGATCCACCACCTTGGATGGTGGGCGCGCCAACTCGGCGGTTCCGGCCCACATGCCGGCCATGGCTGCACAGTGGGCTGCCAACAGGGTTGAGCTGCCGGAGGCCATCAGGCCAGTGTAGGCTGGTGCCTCGTGGCTCCCCTTCCGGCCTGGACCCATGGGAACACGGAGCTGGATGGACATCGCGAACTCCGACGCTCACCATGGGCTGGAACCCCCAGTGGGGGCGGCTCATGGGGGTGCACCGAGTGAGTATCCTGGTCAAATCAGCACACCTGTGACACTAGCGCATCACGCTGGGGGGGGGTATAGTGGCCATGGCTGCAACAGGCCAATTACACTCTGGTTCTTACTGGGGTGACCCCCCTATGCTTTTCCTTAATTTCTCTGGGCCAGTAGGGCCGGTTATGTGTTTATCCAATCCAATCCGTGCCATCGGCGGTTCTGCCGATGGCCGGTTGCTCTATGCCCCTGGGTGACCATTTGTCCTGGGCTATTAGCTAGACTCTGTGGTTTGGGGATTATATTCGCATTTTCCCCCTCCTGCAATGTGAACACACTGGTTAGGGCATTAGGGGCAGGACGACAGGGTCAAGGAGTTGCTCTGTCGCCACAACCTGCCTCCCTATGGGGCCAATTGGTTACCTGCCTATTGGGCATCCATGGCAGGATATATGTGGGCCCGTCCTGATTTGGCCATTCCAATGGTCCAGTGCTTGGACAATGATTGCCGGGTCGTGGTTGTTTTTCCTGGCATGTCGTGGTTAGCCTAGGTCAAGACATTAGGTCACCCTGAGATGCCAGCGATGAGCCCTGCCAGCACTTGTAGTTACTATATGTGACTCTTACGTGGAAACGCTTATGCCCCGTGCAGAGTCCACTTTCGGGCAATCACCTTTGTGCCTCGATCTGGAGCTCTCAGATTGAGTTAGCTGCTACCATCTTCAACGGGGGACATGTTTTCATTTCATTTCATTTCATTTCAAGTTTAATTTCTATACCGCTTACTCGCCCAGCGGGCAACTCAAAGCGGTGTACATAATAACAATAGGATAGTACAATAATACAGGTAAACATAACATAATAAATCAACAATACAATAATAAAGCAATAATGTCATCAAATTACAAGATTACAAGTCAGGAAAAATATAATATAAGTAAAGGGGGGAAAGCAAATAAGTTACACTAGAACTCTCCACAAAATGGCAATTTCTACAATGTTAAAGATACAAAATTACAAAGACTAATACTGATCCTGACACAATACAATTTTGCAGGGAACTGGCCCCAGATTATGGGTTGCTCGATCAGGAGTGGGCTCTGATGAGGCTTCGCTTCTCAAGGGCTGATCAGCTGGAATAGGGTACTAGCCTGGCGCTGCCATATGTCCGGTTGCTCCCCCACAGGTGTTTGTGGCAGCACGTGGTGCACGCCCTGGCCTGCCGTCTGCTACCAAGCCAGGTCTACACTGACTGAACTAGAATTGGTACCCATTCCTTCCGGTTGGGCGCCGCATGAGCTGCAGCTGAATTTGGGTGCCCGGAGCCTGACATATGTTGCATAGGCCGGTGTGGACTTGCCCAATTTTCTCTGCCAGTTCGTCCCTTCACTGAATGAGTGCCTTGTTTGCCCTCTATTTTCCCTCCTTATTTTACAGACCCTGTGTGTTTCCGCACACTGGTAGTAGTGTGGCTTGTGGGCACTGGAGCGGCGCAGTATGCTGCTACGTCAGAATGGGGACCCCATCTCGGGCTACGCGTAACCGCGCGTATGCAGTGGTATGGTGTGCACGGCATAGAGGTGGTGGAAACTATTGACATTCCTGATGTCCATTGGGGATGCTGGGCCGCCACATGTTTTAATTCTGCACCTCGGTGGCTGGCCTGGACTTAAATACTTCTGAGTGCAGTGACCTAGCATTTCTTTGCCATTTATGGCCGTCTACACGATTGCTATGGTCATACATCATGCCGGTGCAATATCATGGGCGAGACTTTGACCCAGCGATCAGACTGTGCCCGACGGTCAGTGAACAGGACTGTTGCCTGGTTCCTTGCTGGAATGGCTCGTGGACAGCCATTTGTCGTCTGGGGTAGGGTTACAGGAATTTAGCCTGTATTCTAGAGATGGGGTTCACCTGTCAACAACTCGAGGCACCTCTCTTTTGAATAACGTGCAAGAGGGCTAGGTGACCAAATTGTCGGTCAAGGGGAGCGGCCCCGGCTGCAATGTGGCAATGTTGCCAAGTGGAAGGTGCCTCTCTTAGAGTCACAGGTAATGCATGGCCGCATCAATTTCGCCTGCAGAGTGGTAATACCAGGCAGTGCTTTCACCTAGTGTCTGGGTCACGCTATGGCAGGTCTCGCTAAACGACACCACAGGGCATGGCTGATTAGGGGTTTATGAGCGGACCTGTTGTTTTGGCTCACATTCCCACAGGACTTCCCTGCTGTTTAATTGGGAGGTCTGAGCTTCTGGTCACCACCAGTTCCGGGTACAGTCGGATGCCTCCGGCTCCCTGGGGTGGGGGGATTTATTTAAGGACAGTGTGCCTATGGTCATTGGCCCCAGGGATGGAAGGGCACAGATCGCTTACGCGATCTTACGTTTCTAAAAAAAATTCTCAATTCTGGGTATCCCTTATGCTCTGGGGGGATGGGTGGCCAAATTCTGTCTCTCGCTTTTGGTGTGGCAATGCTGCGGTGGTGCACATTGTCAAGGCCCAAATTGTCTAAATCCCCTGGAGTCATGGCCTCAGCTCGCCTATTGTTCTTGGGTCCGTGCACTTTAAGGCACTCCTTAGGGCTAAACATGTGCCAGGCATTTATAACGATATTGCTGATGCTTTATCCCGCCTGCAGATCTTCTGGTTCCGTGACTGGGTTCCAGACGCTTGGGAACTACCCCCTACACTCCTGGCTGAGATATGGTCATTTGGCAAGGAGACGGGAACCGGGCGAGTGGCATGTCTTGGCAACTCGCATGCACACGGCGCATCAGCATCCACTCCTTCACTTTAGAGCCTTTTGTGGGCAAAAGGCAATTGCCCAAAATGTGGCCGACATTGGTCGACTAGGTTTTATCATGTCTTCTCCGCCCTTATGATCTGGGGTTGGCTCCACAAACCATAGCCACCAGGCTTTATGCCTTGATATTCATGGCCAAGGCACGGGACTTTCCTGACTATGCGAGGGTCATCTGCATACCCCATGTATTGGGAGGGTGGACACGTGTACGTGGCCGCCACCCGGACACATGTCGACCTATTCTCACTGATATTCTGACCCACCTTGCACGAGGTTGGCATAGACGATGTTGCAGTAGGCAGGAGGAGTCTCTTTTCATGTAGCTACCGCTGTAGCCTTTTTTTCTGGAGCTCGACGACTCAGCGAGCTGGTCCCATGGTCAAAAGGGGATGTGTTTTGTAGGGCACTGGAACTCAAAGATGTCTATATCAACCAAGAGTGGGCTCAGTTGGGGATGCGTCCCACGAAGGCCGATCAGCATGTAGTGGGCAGTGGTGTATACTGCTATGACATACATATGCTGACATCGTTCCAGTTGGTGCCCTACATGCAATTGGCAGTGCCTGCTGCACGCCCTGGCCTGTTTTTCTGCCACCAGGATGGGTCTCCCCTTGCCAAATTTAAGTTCTGGATGGTGACCGGTACCGCGCTTCACAGTGTGGGGCCCGTTATGGCACCCATTCATTCAGGATAGGCGTCGCATTGACTGCAGCAGCTTTTGGGTACTCGGAGGCGGATATATGTGGGCGCGTGGGTGTGTGTGCGTATTTTCCTTATATGTACGTCCCCTCAGTGTATGAGTACCTAGTTATGTCCTTAACCCCTTATCCTTTTTTACAGATCCTGCACACCGGTGGCAGTGGGGCTGGAGGGCCGCAGCTATGTACACTGGGCGGCAGTATATGCTGTGGCGACAGTGTGTGGACCCCAGCTCGGGCTGCGTGCATCCGCACGTATGCGGTGGTATGGTATGCGCGGCATGAGAGGGAGGGAACTGTTGCCATTCCTGATGTCCATCAGGGATGCTGGACCGCCTGATGTTCTTATTCTGCACCTCGGCAGCGATGATCTCACACTTAAAATGTCGAGGTGCAGTGACCTGGCCTTTTTTACATAATTTATGGCTGTACAGCTGTTGCTATGGTCTAACATCGTGCCGAGACACCATTTTAGGGGAAACATGAATCTCCGTGGTTTGGACCGTCCCCGGCGGTCAGTGAACAGGGCTGTTGCCTGGTTCCTCGCTGAGATTGGCTTAGGGACAGCCAGTAGGCATCTGACGATAGGCTTGCGAAAATTTTAACCTATAGGCAGGATATGGGGTCCACCTGTCGACTAGAGGTATGTACCTCTTTCTGGAGTAGGTGCAAGCAGGCCTGGTGACCGAGCTGATGGTCTGGGGGGGGGGGCGGTGAGTCATCATGGACGCCTCCCCGTGTGGCGGGTAGCACTGGGTAAGGTAAAGATTTATGACACACAGGTATCCGGCAGGTTCGCAATTGACTGGACAACACATAGATAGGTACAGGGGAAAGAGGTTTGGCCGGTCAAGGGCGAACTATGAAAGGGGTGATGTCAGGAGCTTCACAGCCTGCATCACCTTGATATTTAATGGATACACGTCATAGGGTGGGGTCAGTAGATAGTATATTGACTCCGGTCAACAATTTGTTTGTGTCAACAAACAAATTGATACAAATTGATACATGTAGCCAATTTTCATTGGCATTTAGGGTGGAACCTTACCAGTGCTACTGCGGCCTGCTTGCCTTAAAGAATTACAATTGGATGATACACCAATTGAAAGTGATAATTCGGACTAGGGCATTATTCAATAAAAGTGGCCCAATGCCTTTAATCCAATACCGGTGTCTGAGTCTTTCTTTGGGTGGGTGCCCCTGCAATGCTCTAACAACATTTAGAGCAGTATGACATTGGAACCAACTACATCAAGAGTTGATGAGTGCACCAACATAAGAGAGATGGACAACCATATGCCAGGTCAATACTTCAAAGTCACATATGATGATTGATCTGCTTTAACCATATATACCACATTTGCTAAACTAATCTCATCTGTGCAAAACAGTATTGCATTATTTAGCAACTCATATAGGGAAATATTTAACAATATTTATTTGCTCTTCTACTGTACATTTTAGGAGATTCCATTTTTGCTAATACATAGTATATTTTTCTTTTATTCCAAAATTCATTAATGGTATCTTGTAAAATTTAGCCTCTCCTTTATAGGTACTTCAGTTCCCCACTGTTTTATGCATAGTTCATCATCCAGGATATCTCAACATTACATACAGTAATTTGAAGACTAAAACTAAAAGCCTATATTCCTATGCTGAAGATTTTCCTAAAACAGTGTATAGCTTTTTATCTTTTAATTTTTAATTGCTTAAACCAGGGATTTCCAAACTATGGCCCGTTGGCCTGATCTGGGCTGTGCCACCAAATCATCTGGCCCACACTGCCCTCACCGCTCTTGTAAGTGGAAATAAAACATGCCCATGCATACACAAAACACTGCCATAGATGAACATTTACGACAGCCACAGGTGCAATTACAGCAGCATTTTGTGTATGTGTGAGTGTGTTTTACTTCCGCTTTTGGTGGGATGAACCATGTGACCAGCTCACTTAACCACATAACTGGCCTGCAGCCTGAAAAGTTTGGGTACCCCTGGTTTAAACTGTATTTAATATTACATTTATTTAATTGCTACTCAGTGCTGTAGTAATTTTTGGTCTTTCATGTTATTTTAATACCATAAGCTATCTTGTATCTTCTTTGGGAGAAAGGCAGAATATCTATACCTATAAAATGGTGCATTAACCATTGGAATTGCAGTACCTAAAATTGCGCACGCCAAACTACAAGCCCCAGCGCCCTGTGCGCCATTAGTGTGCAGAATGCTGAGGCAGCTGGTGTGCGAAAAATATAAGTAAAAAAAAAAACCTGCCGCCGCTGCCCTTCCTTCCCATGGGCCAGCCAGCATGGCCCACGGAAAAGAAAGCCCCCCCCCACTGCCACTGCCCTTCCTTCCTACGGGCCAGCCATCGAGCTTGGCCCATGGAAATAAAAGACCCCCCCCCACCCGGCCTTTCCTTCCCACGGGCCAGGCTTCAATCCTGGCCTGTGAAAAAAAGACCCCCCCCCCGGCATTTCCTTTCCACAGGCCAGGCTTCGAGCCTGGCCCGTGGAACCCCCCCCCTCGCCCCTGCCTTTCCTTTCCATGGGCCAGGCATTGAGCCTGGCCTGCGGAAAAGAAAGACCCCTCTTAAAAAGTAAACACAAAAACACAAACCAAAAACACTCAAAAACACTCAAAATCAAAAATCAAAAAACCAAAAAGGAAACACAAAAACAGCCAAAAAACAAACAAGAAAAACACACAGACCCCCCCAAACCCAAAACAACCCCCCCAAATAAAACTAGAGAGCTTACCATGAGACGTCTTCATTCCATGACGACCGGAACTCAAATGAGAAAAAAAAGAGAATATTTACCGGAAGAAGAAGCCACACCCAGAGAACAGTAGAGAAAAATTGTAGAGTAGAAGAAAAGCTCACCATCTCCACCCAGAGGCCAGAAGAGTAAAAACATCCCAAAATGTTCAAAATAATAAGATTAATTCCAAAAACACTGAAAAAAGTTATCAAATCATTCAAAAATATTCACACTAATCACAAAAAATGCAAAAAAATAATAAGTTTTCAACCCCCCCAAAAAAAACAACAACAACCAACAACATCTAAACACAGTATGGAAACATTGATTTAAAAAAACATATTCTTACACATTTTAAAAATTATTATCCAAGGCACAACTATTTTAAAAAATACACATAGTAACACATTATTTGGTTAAATACAATAATTATAAAAATTATATCATCCTTTCCTCTTTTGAAAAAACAAAAAACAAAAAAACAAAAAAAAACCAGTTTCGAACAGCCCATGCGTAAAAATAAAAAATTAAAAAACCACAATTAAAAACTAACCTCATTTGCATAAAAATAAAACAAAACCCTTCCAATTCTGGCCCAAAACCATTTTAAAGAGCCTGGCACTGAGGAAGCCAGCGCGCAAAAAATAAAAATAAACAACACACTGGGAGCGCAAGTCCGCCGCAGGCGGACGCAGCGCCTCGTAGCCACAAATTCACAAAATCTTTCAACACCATTTAAAACAGCCCGGCACCATTTCTTCAAGAAGAAAAAACCAAACCCTTCACTATCCAACACAATTTTAAAAAACCGGCACCGCCGGGCAAAATCTGCTAGTAAATAATAAAATGAATCTCACAAAGCCAATTTTATTTGAATGGTGACATTACTTTAATTGTACATGGGAAACTAATGGATACTTCTCAAAGCAAGATGTGAGTAGTCCATATGATCAAGTATGAACAGTTCTTCTGTCATATCTATATTTTAGGAAACAAATGTATATGAAGGAATAATAAAGTGTCTATGCCAGAAAAACATAGAAACTGCTGAGTTGTTTTAAAATTACACCAAATCCAAGATTTAAGCCAAAAACTCACATTATGGAAGTGGCTGTCTAATTGTCATATGAACTGTTCTCCTCTCAGCAAAATTGGGATGCCAAGATGTCAGATTGTACGGACTAGAATAGGGAAATAACACAAATAGAACAAAAGAGTTAGCAACTTTATTTGATTTGATTTATTGGACATGTATACCGCCCAATTGGCTACGACTTAGGGTGGCTAACAACAATAACAATACAATCTAGTCACAATACATCTCATAATTACAATATTACAGTACAACAAAATACAGTAGAATCAAACAATATCATATTGCAGGCGCACCCCCCAATAAAGGACTCAGACACCAATGAAAGTGGATAACGGCATTGGGCCACATTTATTGATTCATGCCCTAGTCCGAATTATAAATTTCTATTGGTAATTGACCAATCATAATTCTTAAGGCAAGCAGGCCGAAGTAACACTGGTAAGGTACCACCCAAAATTGCCAACGGCAATTGCTACAATGTATCCATTTGTATCAATTTGTTTGTTGACAACAAACAAATTGTTGGCCGTAGTCAATATCTAACTAATGACCCCACCCTCTGACGCGTATCCGTAAAATCACGGGGTGATGCATGCTGTCTAGCTATAGCCATCACCCCGTCGCCTAGTTCGTCGTTGACCGGACAACGTTTAACCAACTTATGCCTGTCTAGTGTTGTCCAGTCAATTGCGAACTTGCCGGATACCTGTGGGTCATAATGTTTACCTTACCAGTGCTACCCGCCCATGTGACCAAAGTCAACAGCAGCAACAGAAAACCCCTATGTCAAACCATAGCAACAGTGTGGGATGGGCGAAAAAACCAGGACCCGGAAGCCAATATGGGTCCCAGCCAAAAATTCCCACCCGGCCCCGAAGCGACCAAAATATCACACTATTAACTAGGGAGGGGGTGGAGGGAAAAACTTCTCCGCTCCGTCGCTTCGCAAAATGGCAGCTCGGCTGCCTCATGGCCACCCCTTTTATAAGGGAGCTGGCCACGCCCCTAACTACCCGGATGCCTTCGTCCTGTGGGGGGGCTCCCGCAAAGAGCGCGGCGGCCATTTTGGCGCCGCGCTTGCATTGCAGGCGCACCCCCCAATAAAGGACTCAGACACCAATGAAAGTGGATAACGGCATTGGGCCACATTTATTGATTCATGCCCTAGTCTGAATTATAAATTTATATTGGTAATTGACTAATCATAATTCTTAAGGCAAGCAGGCCGAAGTAACACTGGTAAGGTACCACCCAAAATTGCCAACGGCAATTGCTACAATGTATCCATTTGTATCAATTTGTTTGTTGACCACAAACAAATTGTTGACCATAGTCAATATCTAACTAATGACCCCACCCTCTGACGCGTATCCGTAAAATCACGGGGTGATGCATGCTGTCTAGCTATAGCCATCACCCCGTCGCCTAGTTCGTCGTTGACCGGACAACGTTTAACCAACTTATGCCTGTCTAGTGTTGTCCAGTCAATTGCGAACTTGCCGGATACCTGTGGGTCATAATGTTTACCTTTACCAGTGCTACCCGCCACACGGAGGGGCTTCAAAGAAGGCTCGACGCCCCCCCCAGACCGTCAGCTCGGTCAACAGGCCTGCTCGCCAATCACCCAACAGGAGGTCCATACCTCCTCGCGACAGATGGACCCCATCCCCTGCATACAAGTCATAACTTTGGAGGCTAATAGCGGGGTGACGACTGACCCTCCCCCAAGCCCTGTCGACAAGGAAACGCGCCACTGCCCTATTCACCATGCGTCTAGCGCGGTCAAGGGCCAGGAGGTCAACACCCCCTCTGTAGGAATGGCGCGGGACCATGTCTGACCAAACAAGGGTTGTGGCGGGCCAGACGTAATGCAGGTAGGCGAGGTCCTCGCAAATCGCATGCTTCAGCGACAAGCCGGTGACCTGGCCCAAATCATTGCCCCCCAGGTGTACGATCAGAATGTCAGGCGGGTCAGCATTCTGGCCTGAAAAAAGGAAAGGCAGCAGCTCCCGCCATAACATCCCGGGCTTACCATGCCATGTGAGACTTGTGTATGCACCCAGTCCCAGTTGGGGTCCCCACTCTGTCGCCGCAGCATAACGCGCTGCCCTGTGCACGTAGCTATGGCCCACCAGCCATACTGTCACCGGTGTAATACGACACCCCGGGTCTGTAAAGGAAAAAATGAGGGAAAGTAGGTAAGGTGACCGGGTTGGTAGTCACGGGGGGAGTGGGCGCACATAAAATCGAAAACATTGCGATCCCCACCGTCCCATGCTACGTATGTCAGCCCCTGAGTACCCAAAAGCCACAGCGGTCGAGGCCGCCCCTATACGGAATGAATGAGTGCCATAGCGGGCGCCTGGGAGGCCCACACTGGCCAGCGCTTTGCCCATCACCTTCCAAAATTGAAATTTAGTAAGGGGAGACCCATCTTGGTGACAGAAAAACGGGCCATGGTGCGTGCCACGCAGTGCCAGGAATTCCTGTAGGGCACCAACTGGACAGATGTCTGCCAAAGAACACCGTAGCAGTCGCACACCACTGCCGACGCCATGCTGATCGGTCTTAGAGGAACGTATCCTCAACTGAGCCCAGTCTTTGGCTACACAGACATCCTCGAGTTCCAGTGCCCTATGACTTGCATCCGCCTTAGACAGCATCACAAGCTCGCTGATGCGGAGCGCTCCAAAAAATGCCACCGTTGTGGCTGCATGGAACAGGGCTGCCTCATATGCATCAAAACAGAGGCAAGGCCAGCCCCGGGCCAACTGGGTAAGGACCCCTGGGGAAATTGGGTGGCGGTCGTCCGGGCAACGCCCGCGCTCGCGCACCCACCCCTCCAAAACATGTCTCACACGGAAGTCAGAGGTGCTGTCCACATGACCCCCCACCTTGGCCATAAAAGCCAACGCTGAAAGCTTAGATGCTATGGTGCGAGGTGCAAGGCCCTGAGAATGCAGGTAAACCATGAACCGCAGAACATGGGTTACCGGGATCGGCCAGGTTCCTGGCAATTGAAATTGAGTACAGAATGCCCTGAAAGAATTAATTGCGTGGCGATACGCCTTACGGGTGCGTGGGGCTAGTGACAGGCCAACCACCCGGTTCACCTCTCCTTGCCAATGGTCCATATCTCCTCCGGGAGTGGCGAGGGAAATTCCTCCGCATCTGGGGCCAAGGCACGGAACCGGGAGATCTGTAGGCGGGACAAAGCGTCAGCAATATCATTATTAACCCCTGGGACATGCCTGGCCCTGAACAGTACGTTGAGGCGCAGGCTGCGCAACACAAATTGGCGCACTAGATCCATAACCCTGGGCGATTTAGAAGTCTGTGCATTTACAATGTGGACCATGGCCGCATTGTCACACCAGAAATGCACGACCGAGTTGGACCACTCCTGGCCCCATAGCATCAAAGCACCCAGGATAGGGAAAAATTCCAGATACGTGAGATCACGCAGGCGACCCGTGCCTGCCCAGGCCGGTGGCCACCCACCATAGGCCCACTTCCCATGAAGTACATCCCATAACCCAGGGATCCCGAGGCATCAGACTGAATCTGAAATTGAGGGGAAGCCAGGAGGTCATGCCTCCAAAATGAGACCCCATTGAAGTCCCTCAGGAACTGTAACCAGACAAGCATGTCTGCCCTGATACCCCGGGTAAGCCTAACCCTATGGTGAGGCCTGGATAATCCTGCCATAGCGTCGCACAAGCGCCGGGCAAAAGCCCTGCCCGGTGCGACCACTCTGCAGGCGAAATTAAGGTGACCATGCAGCACCTGCAGTTCCCTCAGTGATGCCTTGCACTTGGCCAACAAGTCCGAGATAAGGGCCACTATCCTTGACACCTTATCCCGCGGTAACCTAGACGCCTGCGCTATCGTGTCAATCTCCACCCCCAGGAAGACTAGCTGTGTAGATGGGCCTTCGGTCTTTTCGGGCGCTAAAGGGACACCGAGTTCCTCCATTAGCGTCTGAAATGTGTTGAGGAGACGTGTACATGTGTCCCAGCCCCGTTCACCCCCGAATAAAAAGTCATCCAGGTAATGGGCTACAGACCGGGACCCTAACCTGCGGACGAAAGCCCACTCTAGGAAGGTACTAAAACGCTCGAAAGCCGAGCATGATATGGAACAGCCAAAAGGCATGGCTTTATAAAAATAATATTCGCCCCTAAATTTGAAACCCAGCAATTCAAAGTCGCCCGGGTGCACTGGCAAGAGGCGAAAAGCCGACTTAATGTCGCACTTAGCCAGCAGCGCACCCGGGCCACATGAGCGCACCATGCGCAGCGCGTGGTCAAAAGATGTATACCTGACTGAGCAAAGGTCGTCAGGGATAGCATCGTTGACCGATCGGCCGGCTGGGTAGGACAAGTGATGAATAAGGCGAAACTCGCCTGGTGACTTCTTGGGAACCAAGCCCAGGGGCGATACCTTGAGGTTAGTGAACGGGGGTGCAGGGAAAGGGCCGGCGACCCTGCCCGCATTGACCTCCTTATTAATGCTGGCGGCAGCCACCTCCTCCCTCCCCCTAAGGGACAAAAGGTTGGGGGCATCCTGAGGGGACCTATCACCCATGAAAGGAATACGGAACCCCTGTCTAAAGCCCTGAAGGAGATAATCCGCATCCTCCCCCTTCGGGTACAATGCGAGCCAACGCTCCAGCATGTCCACATTAATTGGGGAGGGAGCCTTTCGGTGAACCAGCTCCATCTGCGGCAGTCTTGCCAGCCCACTGTCCGCCCCTCCCTCTGCCCCGCGTCCCTCCAGGCCTGGGACAGGCAGAGGCTGCATGGGGGCCCGCACAGGTGGGACACTCATGTCTGTACTTGCAATTCTTCTTATTGCATGAACCATTAGACGAGAAACTCCAACACAGCAGGCGGGCTGGAACCCCCTGCCCCGCCACTTGGCGGGGAACCTGTGCTGGAGCCACTCGCCGGACCGCATGTCCACAATGGTATCTTTCCCCTGGCACGGGGCGCGTGGGCGTCATGTACAGAAGCCAAAGCCTCTGGCATGGCTCATCCCACCTCATCTCAGGGTGGAGGGGAATTGGCATACGGAATTCCTCGTCATAAGCCAACCACGACGGGCCCGGAAAATCAACCATCGCCCGATAGATATTGTCCAAATACTGGACCATCGGAATTGCCAGATCCGGCCGGGCCCTCAGGTACACCGCCATGTAGATGAGGTAAGCCGGCAGCCAGTTGGCCTACGTCCGTGGTGGCTTGCGACGAAGACCCTGTTCCTTATCCTTCTCATCCTGCCCCTCCCTCTCTTCCTTGGTGGGCTCCCTGTTTAGGAGTGAGAAGATATCAACATACTCCCCTCGCCATATTTCCTCTCTGGTGGCCTGTGCCAAATGGTCACCAAGTGGCAAGGAATAGCCCGCTGTCGGCAAGGCCGAGACAGGCACAGCAGAAACTGTGGGCATCTGGAAAGAGGCTTGAACTAGCCCAGCCACCCCTAAAACATTCCCCACAGGGTAGGAAATGCTCCCCACCCCGGGGCCCTGGGTGGTGGTTGACGTCGCCTGTTGGTGCGTCAGCGGCTGTACCGCCGCACCACCCATGCGAGGCCAAGGCCATTGGAAAGCCCCCCCCCAACGTAGCCACATGTGTAGGTGCACTTGTTTGTACCGCATACTCACATGCTGCACCTCCGCGGGCCGCCCCCACTGGGGGTTCCGGCCCACTGGGGGCGTCGGAGCTCACGACCGCCGTAGAGCTCGCCGCCGGGGCTTGACCCGCGCTGGCCTGTTGTTCGGGGAGCTGCGAGGCAGTGGCCGAAGTCGCGCCACGCGCCTCAAGCTGCTCGAACCGTCCCATCGCCTGTCGCCGCCCAGCAGACGACGCGTCCAAGTGCACCCCAAAAGGAGCCCCAGCGTGGCTGGCCCGAGCAAGGGAAGCCTCGAGTGCCGCCACGCGGGCCAGCAAGGCCTCCACAATGGCCTGGGGCCACGGGCCAGCTGGCCCGCCCGTTACGGGCGTGGGTACAGGCCCTTGCACCCCGAGGCCCGAATATGGCCATGACCCCACACCCAGGCCCGGCAGGGCCGGCGTGGGCACCTGCCAAGGGAGGGGACCGCACCACCCCCCAAGGCTGGAAGGCCCCGGAGTGAGCTGGGCCCCGATGGAGGAAGGCCCAGTGGAATGAGCACCAGGAGCGGCGTCCGCCGCTTGCGGGCCGCGGGCCGCAGCCCATACTGGACCCCTGCTCGGGTCCCAGCCTCCGGCCAGGGGGTAATAGACCCCATCCCACCGGTCCCGGTGGGAGCCGGCAAAGGCGGCTGATGGGAAGGCGCAGCAGCGGTCCTCCGACCCGGATTGCGCCTCCGCACCGCCCGAGCCGCGCTCGCGGCCGCCTTCTTCTTCGAAGGCATCTCAAGCGGACCTAAGGGAAGCCGAAAAGAGGAAAGTAAGCAGCCAAAAGGCTTCCCGCTCAAGGTAAAAAAGCGACGGAGTAAGAGGAAAAACTTCTCCGCTCCGTCACTTCGCAAAATGGCAGCTCGGCTGCCTCGTGGCCACCCCTTTTATAAGGGAGCTGGCCACGCCCCTAACTACCCGGATGCCTTCGTCCTGTGGGGGGGCTCCCGCAAAGAGTGCGGCGGCCATTTTGGCGCTGCGCTTGCATAATCATCATGAATCACAGTATCAAAAAGCATTATAAAAGAGAAAAACACTCATTTGAGTCATGGCACCCCAACCAAAACCACCGGTATAAGGGCTGAGGAGGGCGCATCGGTGTATTCAGCCTCCCATAGCCACAAAGGCTCTTTATCCTCCTGACTTGTGGGAGGGCCGAGGAGGGTGCAATGGCACAGCAGCGTCTTTAGCCTCCCATGACCACGGGGGCTCTTTATCCTCTCAGCTGATGGGAGGGCCAAGGAGGGTGCATTGGAGCAGTGGTGTCTTCAGCCTCCCGTGGCCATGGGGGCTCTTTATCCTCCTGGCTGATGGGAGGGCCGAGGATGGCACGGCGGGCAGTGTCATCTTCAACCTCCTGTGGCCATGGAGGCTGTTTATCCTCCTGTCTGGTAGGAGGGCTGAGGAGGGTGTGATGGTGCAGCAGCATCTTCAGCCTCCTGTGGCCACAGGGGCTCTTTATCCTCCTGGCCAGTGGGAGGGCCATGGAGGGCATGTTGGCTTTCAGCATTGCCAGTTCTAGGAAAGCTTCTCCTTCCAAAAGAACACCAACACGGGAATTTCCAATATATTATTTTATATATACTAAGTTCTGCCTCTGCCAGTGACATACATCATTCACACCATACAAGGAACAGTGCTGCAACAGGTATTGCCCCCTGTGATTACAGAGCCATCTTGATGTCATTGCCTAGTTAAAAGTTGATGAGTGCACCAACACTGGTGGTATTCAAGAGAGAGAGTCTCCTGGACTGCTAGAAGATCAAATCAGTCAATCCTGAAGGAAATCAACCCTGACTGTTCATTGGAAGGACAATTATGAAGATGAAGCTCAAGTACTTTGACCACCAAATGAGGACTGTACTACTTGCTCCAGGTTACATAGGCTGACTCTTAACACTAAATGGAATAACCATGGAGTTAAAGTTTTTGTTCTCCATCTCTCTGAGCTTTGTGATATCATTGTGTTCACACTCCCTCCTTCCACTTTTCATACATGGCCATAGGGTTGGACTTTGAGAGACCACAAACTTGTTGATGATATAAATTTAACTAATCTCTAATGTAGAAAAATTGTGGACATCAGCTTAAGTCACTTTTATAACCACTTCTTGTTTAAGACATTTTTTAAGATTAGTTTACAGAAGCAAAGTCATTAGAGGCTCAGGCATGTAGTTGTTTCTAGAAATAGTTATTTCCTCTAGCCACTATAAAAAAAATCTCCTCTGCCTACTTTTACAGAAAACAGCAGGCAACATTGTGTTCTTTATAGATACATTTTTTAGTTCTTTGAAATCCTCACTACCTAGCCTTCTAAAGAGATAACAGAACATTTCCTGAAATGGGGAAGGAAAAGGACAAGTAGATTATCTACCACTTCACAGAAATAATATTTCATTCCCATAAGAAGGGAATGGGATATTAACATTCAAATGAAAAACTTCTCACATTGAAATAACTATGAATCTAAATGCAAAGGATAGGGAGAAATGTGTGGATTTCATCTTAAAAATAAAGAGGTAGAAAAGCAATAATGAATGAGTTCTACAATGTCTACTCAGAAGTGACTCCCACTGAGTTCATGAACTGTGTTATAAGTGGTCATAGTATTGCAGATGATGATTATTTATAAAAAGATTCCCTATTGAAAATACAGTACATTGCTTTGTAGCAGGTCTCATAAAGTTAAAAAAAGATATAAAATCAAAGTACAGTCCTAGAAACTAAAAATAACAAAAAGAAACCAGCTAGTCAACATTAGAAAAAATGTATTCTTGTGAATCCCATCTTTAATAAATGGTGGAAAGAAGATGAGTAAGATAAAAGGTAAGTTTTTCTTACATGGCTTTCAGAGAAAATGAAAGAATCCAGTTCGGAGCGTGTGTAAAGTTCATGTCATAACATAGATGTTTTTGCCACCACCAATTCCCCAACTCTTTCATTGTGGGTAAAATACCTATATGAAGTCCTGTCATACAGCTAAATTCAGAATGATAATGTTGTCAGCAGTGGTAGCAAATCACCCCAGATTAATGGCTTTTTTGATACTTTCAAGAAAAATGTCTTGTGCACAAATCATGTGCAGCTTAAAATCACCATTGCACACACAGAGTAGTGCAAAAAGATTCTATCATTGTATATTTTAAATATCTCTACAAAAGAACTGAGACAGTTGAAGATTACTTGGAACAATTTATGTTGATATAAGATCATTCTAAGTTATGTAGCAGAGTTGTTTCTATGACTGTGATACATTTGATAAATGTAGTGTTCAATTGGCTTCAAAATATCCAATTTAATGTCTCTTAGATCATACCTGTCAACCTTCCCGATTTGGCCGGGATTACCCCGTAAATTGACGTTGATTGACGTCATAACCCGGCCCCCGCTGCCAAAACCCCATAATGTGGCAGCGGGGGAAATGCTTTCCGCGCATACGCGGAAGGGTTTTACCCCTTCCACGCATGCGTGGAAGCACTACGTCTCTTGTGTAAGGGCTGCGCAAGCGGCGTAGTGCTTCCGTGCATGCGTGGAAGGGGTAAAACCTTTCCACGCATGCGTGGAACGCGACCTGCGCACAAGCGATGTGCGCAAGTCCCGTTTTTCTGGAGCCGCGGGTTGACAGGTATGTCTTAGATCCAAATATCAGACTTTGCTTTCTTGGGATCCAATATCACTGCATATAGTGACGGCAACCATGAAATAAAAAGATGCTTGCTCCTTGGGAAGGAACAGATACTGAAGCTGAAACTCAAATACTTTGGTCATCAAATGAGAAGAAATGACTCACTGGAGTCCATGATGCTGGGAAAGATGTAAGACAAAAGGGAGCAGCAGAGGATGAGGGTTTACACCAGTGATGGGCAGTCTTGGCCCTCCAGCTGTTCTTGAAGTTCAATTCCCAGAAACCCTGACCAGCTGGTGTGTTGACTTGGGCTTCTGGGAATTGAAGTCCAAGAACAGCTGGAGGGCCAAGATTGCCCATCTCTGGTTTAGACAGTACCATTGATATGGTGGATGTGGATCTGGGTTAGAGTTGCCATAATTCTCTCTCACAAAACCGGGACAGAAGTACAAAATAGCCTTTTGTAAATACAAACATAATATAACAATAGCTATTTTTCCAACCTTGAATCCGGGACAATCCCGGTTTTCCGGGACATATGGCAACCCTAATCTGGGTGGACTCCAGAGGATGGCAGATGATAAAGGTGTGCTGTGTTCCATAGAGTTGTGAAGAGTTGGGCCTGAATGTCTGATTGAACAACAAGATTGAATCATAAAAAGTATGTGTATATGTGTCAGAGCCTGGCACCAGCAGAGCATTATAGCTGGTTAGAGCTACAATGGGGGAAGGGGAGGTTCTTGTTACTTCAGGTTTCAGAAGGAGCACAGAAGAGTCTTTGTTGCCAGTCCAGAGGTCAAGAGCCAGTGGAGTCATACTAAAAGTACAGGGGTCGTCCGCTGTTCAGAATTAAGTTCAGGATGCCAGGAGCACAGTGTCAGGTTCACCAAACTGACGAATTGGCCTGACAAGGGCCTGCCAGCATACATCTCCTTTAAGGGGAATCAGACCCCACAGCTGAGGGTCTGTTCAGGAGGCATGCCCAGGCCATTCTCCTTCTCAGCTGCATCTGATGCCTCAATGAAACCCTGTAACGAGCAGGCATGCTGGCCTGCTCTTGAGTAGCCTACCTGCTGGTACCTGGCCTAGTTGTCAAACTCCAATCCTCCAGCATGGCTTGGCCCTGCTGGGTAGGCTCCGGAGTGACAGCTGGCTGTGGGGCCAGTGATAGGTCCATGTCCTCTGACTTGGCCTCCTGATCTGAGCTGGGTGTGGCCTAGGGGAATGGCAAGGGGTCCTCCTCAGGCTCAGATTCCAAGTCGGAGCTGGCAGAAGGCAGCTGGGCCAGGTGAAATCCTCCTCTTCCACATGCCCAGGACCACAGGTCACAACAATATGATGCATTATTCCACTATCATCTCATTATCAGTGGCTAAAACCCATTACCTATTGTTGTCACCAATTTACAAATTACTGCTCCCATAAACCCTCACCAGTTGCTAGGCTGAATATGATGGGTACTTGAGTTCAACAATATCTGGAGTATAAAAAAGTTCTCCATGCCTGCTAGTCAAAGATCTTTTGATGTATACAGATTTCTTGTCATGTATATTTTAAGCCAGACAAACACATCTTAGAATAGAATTTCACCCCAAATGTCACACGAGCCTCTTATTATATGAACAATTTAATGACAGATAAAGGACACATTCTAATGCTAACTAATCATTATAAACATCACCCTCTTCTTGTAATGATGTTAAACACTAGCTAGATTAAATGATGCACAGCTTAAAACCAATTACAGCCAATCAATATATTCCAGTGCCTGTCTAACAATGGTTTTACACTGAGAAATTAAACTCATCTATTTTCAGAAACTAAGTAAATACTAGGTGTCACAAAGATTAATTAAGATTTTAAAAGACCTGTATAAATAAAGTTATCAATTCTTCTGGAGCCATTGCCCCAGCATTGTTTAAAGGAATGAAGGTAGTTTGTCATGGTTTCTTACTTGACAGTACCTAGACATCCCTTCTGGTCTGGCATTGGCTGTGGGGAAGGAGGCAACACCTGGGGCTCCGAAGCATGCGGTTCAAAAGCTGCAATCCCCGCTGCTGCTCTTGAGACCCTTCCCCGGTCCGGCATTAGCCATGGGGAAGGAGGCAACACCTGGGGCTCCAAGGTGTGCAGTTCAAAAGCCGCCATCTCCGCTGCTGCTCTCAAGACTCTTCCCCAGTCCGGCATTGGCCCCTCTGGATGCTGCTTCACCCCAGATGCTTGCCTGCCCTCTCGACCACTTTGGTGGGAGGGTGGAGGTGAGACTTGGCGGGACTGGCCTCAGCTGAGGGTGGTCAGCGCAGCAGCCATAAGAAGACCTGCCACTGCTGCCTTGGACCCTCCGGATGCTGCCTTGCCCCAGATGCTCACCCATCCTCTTGACCACTTTGGCGGGAGGATGGTGGCAAGACTTGGTGGGACTGGCTTCAGCTGAGAGTGGCTGGCACAGCAGCCATAAGAAGACCTGCCACTGCTGCCACTGCTGCCTCAGACACTCCGGACACTGCCTCGCCCCAGATGCTCACCCTCCCTCTCGACCACTTTGGCGGGACCACCTATGTCCTGGGTTCAGCCCTGTCAGTACTTTTAAAAAACTGCTGAAGCAGCAATGTTTGCTGCCTCTACTTTCCACCTCTGGTGCCCATATTTATTGATATATTGTAATTGCCCCCTTATTGTAAATGCTGATATTGTTCGCTGTAATATTGTTCTGCGGATTATTTTTGATATGTATTGCTGATATTTTATTATTTATTTATTTATTGTATTACTGTATTGTTATTTGTACTTGTGTACTTATTGTATTGCTTTGCTATTGTTGTTTTGCTACTTTGAGTCACCTTTGGGCTGAGGGAAGTGGGGTACAAATAAACCTATGTATGTATGAATGAATTGGCCACAAGGAAGGAGGCAAAACCTGGGCTTTGCAGTATCACCTTGCCACCTTGCCCCACCACCACCACCACCGCTGCTTAGAATGCTGCCTGGGTTTTGTTTAAGCTTTGGTAAGATCGTTGAGCCTTGTGCTGCGACCCCCAGATCATTTGTCATTATGTAATTTTCTGTATTTGTGCTGTAATTTTTGTAATATGAAAATTGTATAGTTTTTGGTACTTTTTTGAAATCTTTTCTCACTAGTAATTGTAGTGTGTTATGTACTATATTGAACTTATATTGTATGATATATTTATGCTATATGCCGCCTTGAGTCACACATTGTGTTGAGTGAGGCAGAATAGAAATCTAACTAATAAATAAATAAATAAATGTTTATTAACATTTACTCAATTCTCATAAAACACAAAAAATTAGAACCTAAATTGTGATTTTAATACCACCATATCACCTGGGATATATTTAAATTTATCTGATTGTAGGTCAAGATTGGGTCAGAAGGAAAGCAGTCAATGTCTCTCACTGCTGGTATCTAGAGAGCTGGCCAGGCTCCAATGTCTGGGTCTCATTAGTCCTTCCACAGACATTGTGATCTCTGATGACATTTTAGGGGAAACAACCCAGTCTCTTGCTTTGAGAAGCTCAGAAAACATGGCATGTTACTGTTGTTCAGATCTGGGGATGCTTTAGCATTGCCACTGAACATGTTTGTCTGAAACTAAGCTTATAAAGTAAGTGCTATAAATGAGGAGATTTCTTACAAGCACTTAAAGCAATAAACTTGCAGAATTAATGATCCAATTACATTTCATTTTCTGTCTCCAAACATAGATCAGGAAAGTGGTTTTAATAAAATGGGTAGCACAAAGAGGCTGGACTGGAAAGTAAACAATGAGTCACATATGAAAAAGAAACAAGAGTAAAACCCACACAAAATTAAACATCTTAAGACCCACTGATTTCAATGGAGATGTCAAATATGTGGTATAGTTTCTTTCACAGAATCACTAGAGCAAAGAAAGTAATACAATTCATTTCTATGTGGCTACTGAAGAGCCAAAACCACTGCTGCCCTTCAGGAAAGAGCTAAAAACCTGGCTGGCAGGGCAAGTGTGAGGAGGTGGGGAAGGAGCAACCATTCCCAACCCCCATTGGCTCATTTAGAGGATGACCTCTCATGTTTTTTTATCAGTTTTTAATAAGATTTGTAATTGGTGTGGGTGATGGCAGCCTTTTAGTGTTTTGGGAATTGTGGGGATTTTATGTATTTGTATTGAACTGCTGTATGCCACCCAGAGTCGCCCATCAATTGGGCAGCTATACAAATTGCACCAAATAAATAAATAAATTTTCATGGGATTTTTTTTAATTAATTTTCAAACAAAATTACAAAACTTAAACATTCATAACATTACAGTACAATACAATACAATGCAATAAAAAAGAAAAAACAAATAAGCGAGTATACATTGAATACATTCACCTAGAAGAGAAAAACAACATTACATTCATAAAAAAGAAAAAGTACAGACTATATATTACATACAATTACATACTTTATCACCCGGTGCTATATACATTGTCCTAGGAGGTTGTGGGATCTCCCATTCATTTCTATTGTTCCCAAAATTTCATTTGGTCTGGTGTCAATTTATATGTTCCATCTCTCGTCAATGAATATTCAACAAATTTTCACCATATATTCCAGAATCTATTTTCTTTTACTATACCTTTCTTAAAGTTTAACTCCCATGTTAATTTTTCATTCAATGCGAGATCCCACATCTGCCCATACCAATCTTCCACCTTTAACGTTACTTCACTTTTCCAGTTTTTTGCAATACACAATCTTCCCATTACAAGCATCATAGACAACAGCTCTTTCTTATCATTGTCTATATTAACATTATCAACATCGGTCAATAGAGTGGTGCCTGGCTCCAACTTAAAACACAATCCCAAGATTTTTCCTATCTCAGTCTCAATTTTTATCCAAAATTTTTCTACCACTTTACATTCATACCACATATGAACATATGTACCCAAGGTATTTTTACACCTCCAACACATTTTATTGTTTTTCTTATCTATCTGATGTAATTTCATGGGGGTCAGATACCACCTCCATAACATTTTAAAGTTATGTTCCTTTATTCTAACCGACAGGGATCTCATAATTCTTTTTCTCCATTTATTTTGCCACTCCTTTTCCGTTATCTTCAAATTCAGATCCTGTTCCCATGTATTTCTTAATATTTCTTGTGGTTTACCTTCTGTGTTTATTATTTTATAAATTTTACTAACCAACCCTTTAATTCCAATTTCCTCCTTCCTTATTTTCCATACTAATTCCTCAAATTCCGTCCTATCTCTTTCCAAACTCCGTTCCCTCCAATATTTATTATTCCACTTATTCAACATTGCTATCTGAAACCAATTCAACTTCATCCGGGTATATAGCTCTCTTTTCATCCCATTATCTTTGCAGACTCGTATCCAATCTTTCAACAGGAGGACCTTATTTGTCGACAATATTTCTTTCATCTCATTATCCATTCTTATTGGGAACTTTTTCAAATCTTCTATTTCAATTATCGGTGAGATATTTGGGGCCAATTTCATTTTAATTTTCTTCCATACTCCCAACATTGATTTCATCATTCTATTTTTAACCAATATTTTCCCTGATTCCTTGTCTAAAAAGAGGCTCTTACCCACTTCCTTTACTTCCTTCATTTCAATTTCTTCCCAAATAACCGACTCCTTCGTCAAAATCTTAACTACGTTCTTTATCTGGAATGCTTTGTAATAATTCTTTAGGTTAGGTATTCCTAAGCCCCCTTCTTTTTGAGATAAATACCACATTTTCTTTAAGATTCTAGCTCTACATCCTCCGTTACAATAATTATCAAATAATTTTTGAAATTCCTCAATATCTTTATCCGTCAGTTGAATTGGTAAGGCATCGAATAAAAAGTTTAGTTTTGGTAGTAACATCATTTTAGTCAATGCTATTCTGCCAAACCAAGACAACTTCAGTTTTTGATACTGTAGAATTTTAGCCTTGAGTTCCTTCTTTTGTTTATCGTAATTTAATCTTTTCAGATCCTCTAATTTATCAGAAATAATTATCCCTAAATATTTCAAGTTCGCTTTGATCTGCAATTTAAATTCATCTCTAATTTTCTTTTGTTCTTCCTTTTCAATATTACTTAAAATCAGTTCAGATTTTTCCCAATTTACCTTCAGGCCTGTGATTTGTTCAAAATCCTTTAAATGTTTTTGAATCCTTTCCATAGTTCTTCTAGGCTGTTTCATGATTAGTAAAGTATCATCTGTATATAAACTAATTTTATTTTCCATTATTCCTTCTATATTTTTGTCTTCCCTTATTATATTAGCTAATATTTCCATTGCCATGATGAATAGTATTGGAGATAGAGGACACCCTTGCCTTGTTCCTGCCTCTAGTCTCAATTCCTCTGTGAGGCCATCATTGACTCTAATTTTGGCATATCCTTGTTGGTATAATTGTTCTATTGTTTTTACAAACCTGTTACCAAATCCGTAACTCTTAATTATCTCGCTAATTGTTACCCATTGTAAAGAATCAAATGCTTTAAAAATATCTAACGATAATAAACCTACTTTCTCTTTGTTCTGTCTTGCCACGTCTATTAAATCTAATACTCGCCTTACTAAGTCTGCCATATGTCTCCCTTTCACGAATCCGGCCTGGTCTTTATTTATATATTTGTTCATAAAACTATTTAATCTATTTGCCAATATTGCCGTAAAAATCTTAGCATCTTGGTTTATCAGGGAGATAGGTCTGTATGATTCTACTTTTTCTAGGTCCTTTCCCGGTTTTGGTAATAAGACAATTATTGTTCTATACCATGATACAGGTAACTGTTCCCCATTAAGAATACCATTATACAATTTTAACAGTTTCGGGATTACTATATCCTTAAACTCTTTATAAAATTCAGCAGGTAGTCCATCTTCTCCGGGTGATTTATCTGATTTCAGTTTATTTATTGCCTTTTTTATCTCTTTTTCAGTTATTAATTCTTCCATTCTTTGTTTATGCTCCTGACTTATTTTATTTTTAATTTGCATTTCCAATCTATCCTTTAATTTATCTATATTTATCTTCTTTTTAGAATATAAATCTTGATAAAATTCTCTAATCACTTTACATTTGTCTTTAGTCTTATTATATCTTATACCTTCCTTATCTACCATAATCCCTATTTCCCTTCTACTTCTTTTTTCTTTAGCCGCTCTTGACAACAATTTTGAGTTTTTATTACTATATTCAAAATATTCTCTTTTTAAGTATACTAAATCTCTTTTCACCTTTTCCATATCATTTCCTATTAATTCCTTCCTTAATCCCTGCATCCTTTCGTAAGCCTTTCTATCCTTAGTTCTTGCATGTTCCTCCTGTAACTTTTTAATCTCTTTTTCAGTTTCTTCTTGTTTAGTTTTTAACTGTTTATTTCTAATACTTGCCATCTTGATACTTTCACCCCTAAATATTGCTTTCATTGTATCCCATACTATACCTATTCCTACTTCCCCTGTGTCATTCCATTTCCAATTTTCTTCCCATTTTTCTACCATTTGATCTTTGTATTTTTTATCTCTAAACAATCTGACATTATATCTCCAATTTTTCGTACTCTTTATAGCATCTATTTTTATTTCCAACAAAACTTTTGCATGGTCCGATTCTTTGAAAATTCCTATTTCTATGCCATCTAAGTTACTTATCAAGTTATCCGTGACAAATATGTAATCTATTCTGGAATATGTATTATACACTTGTGAAAAATATGTATAGGCTCTTTCCAATCCTTTAAGCACCCTCCATGTATCTTTCAACCCCAAGGATTTCAACCAATTATTTAACACATGCATTTTATTTCCGCCCACACATCTCGTATTTGTACTATCTATATTTGATCCTATTAAATTAAAATCTCCCGCTACAATCATTTTTATTGTTTTTTCCTTCTCTAATATTCGATATACCTTATTTAGGAAACTATTTTGACGTTCATTTGGTACATACAAGTTCACCAACGTTATTTCTTCTTCTTCTATTTTTCCCTTTATTATCAAATATCTACCTTCTGGGTCTGATATACTTTTTATCATCTCAAATCCCAATCTGTTTGATATCAAAGTTGCGACCCCCCTGGCCTTTGAAGAACCATATGCTTTTTCATAGACTTGAGTCCATCCTAAAAATAACTTATTAGTTTTTTCCGAATTCTGATGGGTCTCCTGAAGAAAGATTATATCCGGTCTGTCGTTCCTAAGCGCCGCTTCCAACCTCCTTCTCTTCACTTGACAACCAGTACCTTTCACATTCCATGTCATTACTTTTACATTCCTCATTTATTGTATTTCTCCCACCTTTTTTTACACTTCCCACTTCCTCCTACGGACCTGTGATTAACATATAACATTTCCTTCACCTTATACAAATGAATAAAAAAGAAAAAAAAGAAAACATCTAAAAAAATTACATTAAACAATCCACTACTATCCCTCCCCATTTTCTTTTAACAAATGGCCTCTGAGTTTCAGAGAGGGGAGGGGGGGGGTGCGGTCAGTCATAGGAGCTTGGGAGAGATCAAAAACTACTCCCCACCTGGATCAATTCCTCCTTCCGCCCCTTTAGGCATATTCTCATTTCCATTGCTATCCCGTCTTCTATAACCACCAGATATAATCAGTTCTTCCTTCAAATCAAACCACTCTTTTGTTCCTGCTTCCAACAACTTAGCATCTATCATTACATCCAAGACATTAGGACCCTCACTGATTAAATAACGTCTTCCCAAGTAAAAAAAACTTAATTGTCGTGGAAATTTCCAATTATACCTTATTCCCTTTTCCTGAAATCGTTTTGTAATTGGCTTCATCGATTGTCTCCAGAAACGATCCTCTATTGGAATGTCATTATACACTTCAATATCATGGCCTTCCACTTTTAGAACCTCTGTTCCTTTTTCCCGTATAAGCGCCATTAAACGTAATTTATCTGATACATTAGCAAATTTTAACATGACATTCCTTGACCCAGTTTTACCTCTTCTTGACCCCAATCTAAATACATTTACAACCTCCTGCGGCGTGAAGCCATCTTCCATAATTTCATCAAGCCATTTCACTATTCTTTCTTTTAATTTGTCTGGGGAGTTCTCTGGGAATTTTCGAATTATGACGTTTGCTCTTCTTAATTGTTCTTCCACATTTTCTAATCTCTTTTCATGATCTCCAACCTTATTTTCTCTCTCCTTTTCTCTCTTTCTCAAGTCCATAACCTCTGCTTTAGTCGTTGCCTGTTCTTTTTTGATGACTTCTTGTTCTTTTTTGAGGTTGTTTATGTCCTCCTTCACGCCGTCAATTCCCTTCATAATATTTGCTAACATATCTTGCATGTCTTGTTTCCAATCTAATTTAATTTGAGCAATCATATTTCCGATATTATTCCCCAGATTATCAAATTTCTCATTTAGACTTTCAAATTCAGATTTGGATCCTTGCCCCTCCCCCATTGCCGATGTTGTTGGTGTTGTTGCCGTGGCTGTGGTTACGATCGTTGTTGGTGCTGTCCCTGCTATTGCCGCTGTAGTTGTTACGGTTGTTGTGGCAGTTGTTGTTGTTGTAACTTTTGCTGTTGTTATCACAATTGATTTTACCGCAGATGGAGCAACGGTAGTTGGCGATATTATTGTCTTCTGTTGCTGTTGTTGTTGTTGTAATTGTTGTGCCATCTTCTTCACTGTCTCCTGTTCCTCCAAGTCCTTTATTTCCTATTGCATTGTTTTCTTCATCTCCTCTTCCTCCTCGTCCAGCCTTGTAAGCCTTCTGAAACTCCTATCTGAGGACGTTGGTCTTTGCACTCTTGTCCAAGCCAATTTCTTCTCCTTCTCTTTCCCTCTCCCCTGCCGTTTCATCCAAATGTATTTCTAACTGCTTCCCTTTTATCAATTTACATAAACAATTTATCATTCAAGATTCACCCTGTATTTTAAATCTAACCAATTTCAATATATTTATTTCAAAATACAATGCTTAGCCCTTATCCTCTCCTCCCCTCCCTCTCTGTCATATATATGTGTGTGTATTTACACACACATATACACACACATGTATACACAGGTAATCACCCCAGTTCCACTCTATGTGAGAGTGATGAAGAGAAAAAAGTCAGTATCCCAATTCAAGCCTAATTAATTTCCCTCTTAAATTTTAAGTATTTTAATATTTTGAACAAAAAAAAGGGATAAAAAAGGATGGTAAAACAAAAAAAAAGACCAAAAAGAAAAATCGTATTTGTAAATTAAAAAAAGATAATAGTAAAAAATATAAAATTTTTCCAACAAAGCAAAAGAGAGGGGAGTTAAAATAAACGCAGTTAAAAAAGTGTCTTCAAACTTTAGCTCAAAAAATAAAAAAAATGGACAGAGAGCCAACTTTATCTTGCTGTTATGGGATAAATACAAAAGTAAAAAACGCTGACGAATTCAGGCTCCTACTCTCAAAAGTTCCAGATTAACAGCAGTTTATTTCCCAGGGCACTAGGCCACAGCACCGTCTTGCTTCACTTTATATCTCCAAAAGTATATGCAGGGGCAGACTTAAACCAACTCCTTTTTCTTTAAAAGCCAATACTCCAAGTCCACGGCTTACATAACGACCAAGAGAGGGGAGCGAAAAGGAAAAAGGAATAAGAAAAAAGAAAAGAAAAAAGCAGGAAGTACTATATTGTTCTCTTTACTTAGCCGCTGATTTATCAGCTCCCACCGGCATAACACAGTACGGAAAATCTCAGTCTCTTTTCTTCCCCTTAATATTTCCCTCTTTCAAAATCTTTACATAACTGCTCACCGTCTTGCTTTCTCCACTTCTCCCCTTTGCACTTTTCCAGCTCCGCAAAGCTCCGGCCGTCTCCGATCGAGGGGACGGCGGGGTCGAGCGAAGTCCGCTTCAGCTTACCTCTTTCACCACCCCGCCGAGATTACCCTTTTCGATCCGGTCGTCCACTTATCCGCTTTGCCAACGCTTTTAAACAATTTTACCGGAACGCCGATCTCCTCTCGTTTCCAATCTGTCCGTTTTTCTTTTAAGAGCTCCGGGGACTCGTCGCCATTATAAATCACCCATCCCCCCGCTCTCTCCAAGATCGAAACTCTGTTTTATCTCCTTTTTCCAGCGCTGCTTTGGAGCCTCCAAAGTATTTTCCGTAACTATTTTTCCTTCTATTTTTTCTACTCCATTTTTTTGCCGATTTCAGGAACTATTTATACTTTTAAAAGTCACTTTCGTTTCTCTCCATTCCGAGTGGAAAAAAGTTCGCCTCTCTCAGCCCTCCATCTTGACACGCCCCCCGGGATTTACTATCAAGAAAGTGTGACTAGCAGACAGGAGAATACATGGCCTTTCAGATGCTGATATACTGCATTGTCTCTCAATGTTGACTCAATATGAAGAGGAACTACTGTATTTTCTGGTGTATAAGACTACTTTTTAACCCCGAAAAATCTGTGCCAAAGTTGGGGGTCGTCTTATAGGACAGGTACTTAACTGCAGCTTGTTTCCCCTTGCTTCATATGTCCGGCGCATATGGTGGGGGGGTGCCGCAGCCGAGTCCCTGCTCTGTGCGGGGAATATGAAGCAAGGGGAAGCAAGCTGCACACATCTTCCTGTATCTCGAGGAGGAGAACATGAGCGTGGATTGGCTCTCCACCAGAACCTGCCCATTCGACTCGGAAGGCTGCACATCTTTGGGTTGAGTGTGGGTTAATTTTTATTTGGTGTGCATTGGAAGAGAGGTAGTCTTATACGGCAAGTATATTCCAAACTCTATATTTTAACTGGAAAAGTTGGGGGTCGTCTTATACGCCCAGTCGTCTTATACGCCGGAAAATACGGTACATTATTCTCTTTCTGTGTGATTTTCCGAGTCTCACCATACTAACGCTTTTGCATCAGTGTGGGCAATGAGAATCTTGCTTGCATCAATGAGATTTCCTGACTTCCTAGGGGAAAATGACCCCTGTTTCCCTTCCTTGTCTGTTGTTACTTTTGCTTTTTACCCATTGTTCCACACAGGATACAACCACATTCTAAGCTCCCTGATACGTGGCAGGGGAACCGATTATAGCATTGCCCAGCACTAAAATTCCTTGGTATCACACTTGACAGGACACTCTCTTTTAAGCAACACTGCCTGAATACAAAAGCCAAAGTTATTACAAGGAACATCATCATCAGGAAACTCAAAACTACAAATAGGGAACTCAACCAACCACATTGCATACATCAGCTTTGGCCCTAAGTGCCTCTGCAGCAAAGTATGCTGCTCCAGTATAGAGCACATCCACACACACAAAACAAGTTGACATCGCTGTTAATTAAGCCATGGGTATAGATAGTGACAGGATGCCTAAAAACTACACTAATTGAGAAAATATACTCTTGTTTGTATCACTCCACCTAAGATCAGAAGAGGAATAGCAGTGGACGCTGAGAGAATGAAGCAAGAGAATGACCCACCTCAACATCCTCTGATTGGATATGCATCTCACGACCCCTGGATCAGATCCAAGAAGAGCTTTATTGGCAAGAACAAACATTCTTGAGAGTATACAAGAGCAAAATCAAATTAAAAGCTGGAAGAAAGACCTCACTGGACAAGGAACAACATTAAAGGAGTATATAGCTCAAGATTTCAACCTCCCTTATGTCATGGTCCTGGAGGACCATGAATAGACTGAGAGATGGAGTCCCTAAATGTAAGACCAACATGCTCAAGTGGGGGCTGCTGGTGGACAACAACATGTGGTGTGAACGTGGAGAGTTACAGAATCCAGCTCATTTACTGGTTTGCTGATTACTGCCAGAGACATGCACAGATGAGAATTGAGTTTGGGCAATGAGAAAGCAAAGAAAGTGGCTTCATTTTGGCAGTCCAAGGTTAGATCAGAACATGAAAGAATAAGAAGAAGCTGCCTGTGTTTGCTAGTCCTGTACCCCAAATATGTCATTTATTATTTGCACTACTGCCAGATTTTTGCACCAAAATATATATTGTAGGACTGGCCCACTCTTCTGTCCACAGCATAAGGTTCCTACAAGTGGAAGGAATTCTATGTAGCACCCTAGGTAATACCCTTATCATGCCATTCTAATGACTCCAGAAGACTATCTTTCCCTTTTAAAAAACAACAAAAAAATCCATAAAGCACCTGTTGCATCAGAATAAATGTGGACTGTCAGTGGCCCAGGCTTCTGAACAAACAACCATTCCAACCTCTAAAATGATACACCAATGTAACTTTGCAAAAAACACTGCCAGACCCATAATACCTTTTTCAAGTCTCTGGAAACCCCCACCTGTGATGTGGCTGCTTAACACACTTCATGACATCACATACTTTCCACAAAAAAACCTACCTGGAGCCACAATCTTGCACACACAATTAAGATGACTGACCATCTCCTAAATCTCCCTTAGTGTTGCCTTCCTGGCTTTTAACATATTATGAAACCTTGATTTTAAATCCTCCAATTTATTTGTGAGCAACCTACATAATTGATCCATATCCAATTCAATGCCTAAAAAGGTCAGGAGCGAGAGAGAGAGAGAGAGTGTGTGTGTGTAAGAATGCAAGATAGGGAACTCACAAGTTTCTCTTGATGGCATTTATGGAGATAATGGCTGAATTAGACCTGATGTATCTTTTAAAGGCTCACTCAAAAAATGAACTAAAATGCTCAAATGCAGAACAGGAAATCTAAGAAACCATGGATAAAGCCCTATCCATATAGTATTTCCTTTCTAACTGCTACCTTAACAATTCAAAATCCTCAGGAAGTAATTGAAATATAGATTTAATATCAAATTTGTCAACAGTGCCCCAGTACTGCAAATCCCAACCATCTGTATGGCGGCATCAAGTGAAATATACCTGACACTACTCAACTTGTGGGGAATGGCATCATTGACTTATGCTCCCTTGGGATAAGTAAAATGGTGAATGAGCTAATATTCACTAATGGTTTTATTTGGCACTATTTCTAAAGGGGGGGACTCTTAAATTACTAACTGGAGGAGAGTCAAAAATGTCCAAAATCCTACCATCTCTAACTATCTTTACAACTTTCTCCCTGACCTCTTTCCCTACCATGTACCTAAGGTTGCCAGATCTTTGAGGAAAATGATCCTCAACCACTGAGATCCTGAAACCAAACATAAAATACTCAGAAAAGTAAGTTGCATAATGTTTTACTGGATAATTGTGTAATAGCTTAGCTAATTCTGCTGATTTAAATGCACTGATTTAAATGCTGATTTAAATGCAACTTTTGAAGGGTTAAATCCTGGTCCAATTGTTTTTCTTCCTATTCGTGCCTCCTTACTTGATCTCTAGTATTTCCCTCAGGGACAACCCATGAAAGCATGTTTTTGTTGTTCAGTCACACAGTCGATTCCGACTCTTTGCGACCCTATGGACCATTGCCCGCCAGGCACCTCTGTCTTCCACCATCCTCCTCAGCCCGCCCTCTGTGCCCATTACCATGCTACAATACCATCTAGCCATCTCGTTTTTGCCTGCCCCTTCTTCTTTTGCCCTGCACGTTTCCCAGCATCAAGGTTTTCTCAAGTGAATCCTCTCTTCTCATTTGATGTCCAAAGTACTTTAGCTTCATATTTACTATTTGACCTTCGAATGTGCAGTCATGGTTGATTTCTTCTAGGATCGACCTAGATGAGGTCCCCACAAATAGGATGAGGCCACCACAAATGGAGCAGTAACAGGGCTTCTTACTACATGTCCACTGTGCTGAAAATCCCCAACACACCTGCTGGTTTTGAACTAACTGCCCCACACAGGAGCAGGGCACCATTAATGGTCCAGGATTCTAAACAATGTATCCACTGTCAAAGCAGTCATCCAGAACTGGCCTGGCAGGAGTCATAATTTGGAGCCAAAGTTATGAGTTTTGCTCATCCCAACGTAGGTGCAGATGAATTGCTGTGTGCATGCAAAATGATTCATCATATAAAAGGCACACATGCCCAGGAAAGCCCACATAGGCCCTATATATGATGTGGTACAATGTGTTCTACTATGATGGTTATGGCTGAGCCATCCTCCAGCTTGACCTACTTCAATGTGTGAATGCCACCTGCCTTCCCTTTGAGATTCAGTGCAATATTAGCTGGTCGCTATGGGAATGGATAGGAATGTTGTGCCTGCTGAACCCGATTGGCATATTGAACAAAAGGTGGTGAATAATTTTTGCTTCTCCTGTACTCTTTGCTCTTGGGACCTTGATGGGCTAATCAAGGGTGTGATTGCATAAATAGGCCACACTGGATGGTAGTGTGGAAGGTATGGTAGTTTTGGTAATTTCCCAGGGTGCTCAACATCTTGGTTACACAGATCCCATGACTCTGTCCCAGGCTTCTGTCTCTGTGTGTGTGTGTTTGGGGGAGTGTGGCATTATGGATTCACCCAAGAATTGCTGGCCGCAAGCATGCTATCTTCAGACAGCACCGTCTTGGTGCTCTGGACATGCCCATGAGAGGGAGGGGGGCTTCTTGGTACCCCCTGGCTCCAAACCCACATATCCATACTACATTAGGCCCCACTGTAGGAAGGAGAGGATTACCAGTTCCAGTTAATTGTTAATAAAGTTGTGGCCCTAGATCAGTGATGGTAAACCTTGGCACTCTAGGTGTTCTTGGATTTCAATTACCAGAAGCCCAAGTCAGCACTCCTGCTGATCAAGGCTTCTGGGAATTGAAGTTCAAGAACACCTGGAGTGCAAAGATTCGCAATCACTGCCCTAGATAAATGTTAAACTTGTGCCCTTTTATTTCAGACTTGGGGTGGGGAGCAAATCACTTTCTTCAAATAAACACTCAGTCTTTACATTAACAAAGGTCATGCTATTTCTAAAGCTGTATCATGTACAATGTCCAGCCCTTGTCAAGGAGGCACAGTGGGGAATTGGACTCCCAACCTCAGGCTCCACAGGCAGATACTTAAACCATTGAGCTATCCAGCAGTCAAGTGTTTTATAAATCCCTCTTAATATGGTAAAGAATATAGGCTGTGTGTGGTGGGTGTTTGTAAGTCTCCCTTGATACTGTAAAACATTTAGGCTGTGTGCAGTGGTAATTAGATGTTTTCCAAAGAACACCATTTATAGTACCCACAGTTATAATGTAAAATCAATTCCACCTCTTTCCTTCAGTCATTTTGCAGTTACTTTCAAGGGGGGACAAGGGAGGCATCTAATTTTCTAGGATTATCATACATTAGGGGAAAAAAGGCACATAATAGGAAACAATTCTTAAAAATATATAAAAACAGCCTTAACTACCCTTAAATATAACATAGGGAATAATCTGTCTTTTCTAGAAAGGAAATAAAGAGAAAAGCAGTTTCAAAAGAGGTACAAACAATGCTATTAAACTCTTTTCTTTAGAGATGCAAGGAAAAGAATAATTGTCACATATAAATCTCCCTAAAGTAGGGATAATGGGAAGATATTATTTCTTTATAGGCAAACAGCATTTCAGAAAAGGAAGGAGAGGTTGTAAATGCATTTCAGTGCTTTTCTAAATTGCATTGCCGAGCACAGTTTATAAGTATTTAAACCACTGCAAATATTTAAGGAACCAGAAAAAAGAAGCAGCCCACACCATGTGAAATATGCAAAATTCAAAAAGTTGTGACAAATTCATTTCTTCAGTATTGATTCTTCTTAGTTGTGGTTCATTTTTCTGATTTAGGGATGTCTCAAAGGATCATGTTGATATTATGGCAGAACAACAGAGCAAAGCCACAGTTGCTAATTTTCTACCATGATATGACCTTTGTCACCATCAAAGGTTGCAGCAAGTATTCACAAATTTCCTCATCTTAAAGAGATGGTGCTACATCAAGAAACCTGGCCAAAAACCTGTCAGATGCTGAAAGATTTTTTTGTTCCCCCATAAAACTATTAAGGCTGGCATTTATTTATTTATTGCAAACAACATTTTATTTTTATTTTATTTGGCGGCGGCGGGGGGGGGGGGAGTTTTTGCTCCCAAAAATATTTTGAACAAAATACATTATTTTTGCAGAAAATGAATTTCATCATTTGGTTAGCAGAAAAGTCCCCAAACAAGAAAAGTGTATATTGTGAATTTATTTTATTTGCAGATGAAATAATGAAATGTGAAGATTTACATCTGTAATGTTAATTTTGCCTTTATTGCATTTTTTGTTGTGCAGATGTTATGTAACACTAGGTTTGTGAGTCTAATGATATTGAGCTTGTATGAAAAGAAGGTTCATTTAACTGTTTTCTTCTTCAAAATCAGCCAGTTGTTCTTATGTTAGAAAATATATTCTCTGGTCTGTACTTCAGGGACAGTAGTCATATTTCACTGGATAGCTTTCACTAAGACATTCAAAAATTCTTCTGTTTGCTTCATTGTGGTTGATTATTCCTTTGTGTTTGCTGGGGATTTTAGCTATTGACACTTTTCTGAATGAATGCTTATGCAAGATTCATTGCTCCTCAGAACATAACTTCTGGCTTATTCATCCCATTTTTTATATCTGTCCCTTTTATTTACTAGCAGGTGTTTCCTCTTTATATACTGCTTTCCTAAACTGTGAACATATTTGTTTCTGATTATCTACATTACATGTTGCTCTATCGTTGATACTTATTTTAGTTTCTATCAGAAGAAGAGGAAAGCCTTTTAAACTCCTGCTTGATTCACATCTTAGGAAAAATCAAGTGACAATGAGTTAACATTTATACATTTATATACATTTATCTTGCCATTTCACAATTTCTGTGAAAATCTAGAAGGCAAAACAGCTTTTGCCTGACCTGTTGTGAGAAAGATTAGCTGGCACAAGGTTGCCATTGCCTGGGGTATGGCTGATTGTGGTTCAAAAATACCACAATCATTCAAGGAGGCTCTTTCTGTGTATGCAAGAGAGAAAAAGAGAGAGAAAGAGAAAAAAAGAGCAGAGGCGAGGGCAAAGGGTGAAAGAGAAAATGAGGGCTATTTTATCTCAGTGAGTACAAGATGACAACCCAAAGAATCTGTATTGGTAAAAGAAATCTGTCAAGGTAATATGTGTCATGGTTTCCACATGCGACCTTGCCTTGATTTTAAAATGACATTTTGATTTTAAAATGACATTTGATCTATGTAGTGTTAAGATACATTTTGTATTTTCTTAGGTTTAGAAATGCCAGCTTTCTTTTACAAGCACATTGAAATGCCAGCCTGACATGACAAATGATGCATAGATAAGATTAGAACTCTCTCCTAAGGGGAGGAGGGAGAAATGAGGGTCCAGCCTTGGACTTATTCCAGACACCTGCAATCCCTTGATGGGACAGACTGCTGCCAGGGAGAGACATCTCCACTCCTGTCAGTCAAACTAATTACCCCAGATGTGGAAATTCCAGGAATGCAAAGGTAGGGGCTCAATGTCACATTGTACGTACCAGTCGTCTCCTTTCTCAAGGGGACCCAGGTGCACTCCCATGAGATCACCATGAGATCATCACATTCCTAAGCTCCTTTTTATTATAAAAAGAGCCCAGTTTGAGCACTAAGCACACACACTTCGGAGACAGGGGAAACTCTGTCTCCTCCACATAATAATCATGATTGCAGCGGGGGTAAAAGCCATGAGGGGCTATGGTGCCCCAAACAATTAAGACTGAACTTGCTAGGAAAAGCTAGTAAGATTTTGTTTATTTTTATGTTTTATTCACTGTGTTTTTATGTAAGTGTAGAGTAAGTAATATCTGTATCCAGTATTTGTGCTTCCAACAATAAAACTACAAAAAATCCAGTAGTTTGTGTGTCTGCCTTTGTAAAGAAGCAGAGAAGGAAACCAAGAAAGGCTGAAGAAGTCTTTGACAACCCTCATCGCATTTCCAGATGGAAGGAGGTGAGAGGGGAATACTCTGTAAGGGAGGGGCAGAGTAGCAGGGAGAGAGAAAGTAGCACTTAGAAGTCTAGCTTCTGCCAAGGAAATAATATATTACCTGCCATAAGCAGAAGGCTACTCTGACCCTATCCATAGCAAATCGGGGTAGGGGGAAGCGTGCTCAAAGAGGCAAGCAGGTCGCAGGATCTAAGGTCTGCCCTGCCGGGTGTTCCGAAGAAAAATTCTGGGAGCCCAACGGAGCCTTTGTGAGGCATGTTCTGCCCCTTACGTCCCTGATAATATGTATTGAGGTTGCAATTAATGGGGCCATGAGGAATAGGAATGTAAATATTGCATGTCATGAAAACTGACTTCAGAGTGATCATTGAACAAACAATGGTGTTGCAGACATAATCTAAATTAATGGTTTGTTTGAGACTGAAATGTTTTCCAATTGTTTTTTCAATATTGGCATTTCCAAAGTTAGGTGCATTTCTATTAATTACTATACACAGACTGGCCCCATGTAAAATGCAGTGGACCCTCACTGCAGTGGTAATTGATGCTATATATAACACAGTCTGTCCAGGTTAACCATACTTCCAGTGACTCAACACTGAGTGTCAGGTGGCAGTTAACTAACCTGACCACCCTGAGAACTAACAGCCTAGGGTGCTGAAGTCCACAGGGAAGGGTAATGGTCCCCAAGTGGATTATATCCTACTTGAATTCATCTTGATGGAGGGCAGCATCATCATCAATACTGGCCTTGGCTGATGAGGATTTTGCATGCCAAAAGGGCTCAGTACCAAAAAGTGACTCATGGAAGTGGATCAGTAGTACTGGTGTCAAGCTGTGATGCAGAGGGCAGATGAAAGGTGACTGTATTATATTCTCAGGACTGTCTTCATGGCTGATTGTCATGATAATCACCTATAATCAGATTTGGAGGAGGAGGAGGAAGAGGAGGAAGAAGAAAGAAAGAAAGAAAGAAGTAGTAGAAATTATAACACTAGTAGATAAGCAAGTTTATTAATCCCCAATATTGTGAATAGCACAACCATATCTTGTAACAGTATTAACAGAGTACAGATAGAGACAAAATTATCCTCTGGGTTAGCCACAGGACCTTGCCTCTGTATCTGTTACAAGGTCATAGCTGCTGATCAGTATTTGTTTTTAATCAGTGTGGTTGCCTGTCTGCATACAAATACTGGCTTACACTCTGTATCTATAAAACAAAAGTGTCATTGTCCAGGAAAGGATATAAATCACTGATAATACATTACCAGGAACTGTCAGTGACAACAAACGGCATTCTATGTTTGTCCTGCAGACAATTATTCCTGGATACTAGTCTGACACTATTGATTTTTTTATTCCTTTTCTTCCACTTCATTGGGTGAGAATTCTAGCCTGAGAAATAGCTAGTTTAAATAACCAATTTTAGAATCTCTTTTAGACAGGTTTGAGCAAAATCAGTTCTATTTTAGGGTTTTGCTATGTGGATTTTCTGATGTGTACTGTATAGAACACCATGAGGTTCGCCAATATTCATTCGGATACAGAAGAAGAAGAAAAGTAGTAGTAGTAGTTTGTAGTTTTCTGCTATGCATTGGTGCTTTCCTCCTTATAAGTTTGTATGGTGGCATCTAGACAGCAAATGTATGCCAGATATTTCTTTAGTCTGAGTTGAGGATGAAGTCCTGGTGGACTTCCATCAGTGCCTCTGAATCATAAAAAGACAAAGGTCTTGGAGGACATGAGCTTATAATTCAGAATTCAGTGTCCTGTGCCTTCTTTATTCATAAATAGTGCTGAGGTTAAGGACATTGAAAAAAACACTTTGAAATGAAGCTACCAAATCATTCTGAAGACCAACAAGTCAGTACATGCAGAATACTGACATTAAAAGAGAGACATGATTTGCTTTGGGATATATAAAATCACAGCATATGTTTTGTGAAAAAATCCTTACACATTTAATTAAATTCTACAGACCAACTTATATATATACTAGCTGGTTACCCGGCTTTGCTTGGGTATTTATAGTTGTGTATGTGGGTCACTCCTGCCTCCCTCCATCCATCTTCCCTCACCTGTCCCACTTCTCCATTGACAGTCACTTACCACCCTCACCCTTTGCATCTTGTGACCCCCCCAGTGCTGATCTCGCATGCCCATTTACCTTCCACCTGCTGTGAAAACTACAGCTGAGCTCATAGGGAAAGGCAAATGATGTCACAATCCCAGATGATGTCACCTGCCTGGTGACAGATGTGGGTGCTGTATTCTGCCTGGTGACATCAGCCAGCTCACTGGGCAACAGATCATTGGGGAACAGATCAATTTGGGGAGTGTATACCCTCCTGGGGATCGTGACCCCCGCAGTGACAATCTCTCCAGTCCAAGGTAGGTGTGTGCCAAGTTACAGTATGATTGGTGCAGGGGTGTGGATTTGTATTCAGGACCCACAACTGGACATCTCTCCTTTATATATATATAGATAATGAAAAAGGGAAAAACTTAGCTGTGTCGCATTTTTATAACAACAAATTGTTTCTTGTTATCATACTCCTAAAGTGTGCAATGCATCGTATATTCAATTATTTCTATGCTAAAACTAACATTTCATCTATACCAGACTAGCAGTTATGTAATGAATTGTGATACAAAACTATAATAAATTTTTACACTGGCATTACACAAACTGGATTAAATCCTGGTGATAAATACCCATCAGTTAAGAAGTTAGATAGGCATTTGCTGCTGCAAGGTCAGTTGTGCAGATTGACAGCCAATATCAAAAGCATTCAGTAACCTCTTGACTTGTGGCAATTTACTGCACCTGTGAGATTAATGACAACTGCATTGCATCAGTGGGCATAACTAATAGGATTTTGGCCATTGGAATTTAAGTTACATTGTGTTGACTAAAAATAAGAAGATGAGATCACTTGTTGGCCCTCTATTATTGTGAATAACACACCAATATATTACCAAATGCAGCCAAAGCTTTATATTTGTGACTGTTTCCCATCCATCACAATTTTTAAAGGGCATTGGTAAAAAGATCTCAAAAAGAAAATAATATCAAATACTAAGAAGTAATTTAACAACCTTCATCATAACTGAATAAGTGACTTTTTAAAGATGAAACAATTTAGAACTTTTAAAAGCTGTTCAGGTTCTGAATCTTATGAACAAGCCCTTCCATTAACCTTTTTCACACTATCCAAAATCCTATTGTGTATTTATGGATGCAGAAGGCAAATGACAAATACCATAGCAAATTATCTCTGGCATCTAATGTCCCCACTTAGATATCAAGGAATATGTAAAATCACCAGACTGGTACATACCTCAAAATCTGAGGACCCATGAATTAGCAATGAAAACCCCTGTGTGTTATGCATCCAACTTGTGCAAGCATAAATATGCAGTAGGATTCAGACCACAACAATATTCTTATAGTATTTCACCTGCTACATGTAACAGACACGTTGTTGTAATGAGAATAGGAAAAATGGAAACAAATACACATAATTAAAATCCAAAAACAGGGGCTTTTGAAGGAGTTATGATGTTTACATTTCAAAAGCTTAGATAAAAAAGATAAATGTAGATTTATAAAAACATGTAGACAGTCATGGAAATTGTCCAGAATTTGGCTAGTGATGATTCTAGACTTCAAAACAGATGAAGAACTGATTCTCCAAAAATCTTTTTTTCTATATGATTCTAGGAGTCTATAATTTACTAAACTTCATATGCACATTATGAGATGCTCAACCATTTCATAGTACAGTATAGATACCTTAATATGCATTGCAAGTGTATGTTTTGTTCATACAGGAAGTCTGACAGTTTTGCTTTGTGCACTGTTCATGATCACCCCCAAAATCAAAATCAATTTGACTGTATAAGATGTAAAGGATAGCTGCATACCATGGCTCCTCGATTAGTTCTGTTCAGTATAAACATGGATAATAAATTAGTGTAAATTGGTAAAGTAATCATATTAGTGGTTTCCAAGCTTACATGTCACATTTAATTAGTTAAAACTATGTGGGCTAGTATCCATTTAAATAATTTAAGACAGCTTGTTCCACATGTGCATATTCAGAAATCATTGCAATTAGAAATATAATTTATTTTCACAAAAATCAAATGGATTTAAAATATAACCCACCTTGGAGGGCTCTTTGTATAAGATCGGACACTAGTTTTCAACTAACACCATCAATTCTAGCCCAGTTTGAGGGGAAAATTCTTCAGCTTTGTGTTCTAAGAGATGCTGCAGGCAGGTTCCCTTATAGCTGCTACATTAATTGCATGTCTGCCTTTCCTTTCTCCTTGTGTTCCTGGGCCCTGCCCCTACCTGGGCCAACATGGTGGGGCTGACGCCAGGGAGGATGGCTGGACATGCCACTGTCCATGGACTTAGCCTCGGTGGGGGTGAGGAGGTCCGACAACCAGGAGCATTAGGATTTGTGCACCTGTTGACTTTCCCGCCCCCACCCCCCACCCCTTGTTGTGGGGCAGGTAATTAATTTTGCTATGTTATTATTTACTTAATTTATCTTGATTGTATTGAAATTCGTATTTTGTATTCTATGTTTATTTATTGTTATTATTTATTATTGTATGACTTAATATGCTGTTTGCCACCTTGAGTCAGCTTTGGCTTGAGAAAGGCAGGATATAAACAGTGAACAAGGATCTGACTGTTTAAACTGCTACAAATGTGTGAATTCTGTAAAAGCTGTTTAAAGAATACATGATGGGGAGCCCATTGGTTTTCTGAAGTGTTTTAGCTGTAGTGATTATCAGAATCTTATTTATGAAAGATCTTATTTATGAAAATGTTATTTTCTGCATTCATTTAGAGCTGCAGCCAGAAACACTCTTCTTATTTTGGTTAGAACTAATTGGCTACTTATAGATTAGGCAAAACATTTTAACAGCAGTGAAAGTGTCTGAGATCTTTCTATTTATTTATTTATTTTGTTCAACTTTTATTGCCAACACCTCGCCAAGGCGACTCCGGGCAGCTTACAGACTAACTAATGAGAATACTAAAATATAAAGAACAATTAAAATCATAAATCATTAAAAAAAAACATTAAAATACCCCTCCACATTCTATGGTCAACATAATCCAGACTAGGTATGGAATGTATATGGAAAATATTTAAAAATTCTCCAAGGAATTCTTTGTCTTCTGTGTTCTAGTAATAATAAATTTTGTGTCAGAAATTACTCTGGGTTGAAAGGATTTTTGCTGGAGAAACTACACTCAGATGATGCCCAAATGAGGTTCCCTCATGTCCCCAAGATCTGTAGTGCCTCACTCAGGTATTGAAACCCGACCTTCCAATCTCAGCAATTTAACCACTAAGCCATCACAGTGCTGCTTATGTGTTCTAATAAACCTACATATTTAGAAATGAATTCATAATAGATATTTTCTCCTTGGATATCAGGTAAGGCAACTCCCCACATTACGTATCATTTCCACTTAGTATATTTTAATTATGTTTGAAACTTTGTTACTAGATCTTATTTTAATTATGCCTTGTCATCACTTTGAGAGTTTTTATGTAGTTAACAGTAGTTAATAGCAACCTTTTTTGGACACATATAATAAGTTTTATTTAGCACACTAATTAGAAAACATACAAGACTGTGTGTTCGGCCCAAAATTAGCCAACGGGTTGTTGTATCTGGAGTGTTTGACTGGAACTTGCAGGATCCCACTTCTAATAAAACCTTACTGAGAGACTTTAAAACAGAAATTATCTCTTAGATTTTCTTGCCCCACAGGGAAAATGAAATGGCTGGAATGAGAACTGTATATGTTATCTGGTGGCTGCTAGAGAGTACACTATAAATATATTTAATAAACAAAGAAATACTTTGAACCATCAGATAAAAATTAAGGAGGCTACTCTAAATAAGACTATCTCTGGACACAAAAGTGTGTGTGTGTTTCTGCTACATTTCTAGATTTAAAGGGCTAGACTCAAATGAAGGGTGGGTTTTAAAGTCTCCAAAGAGCCATAGGATGGAGGGATTATCCATCTCTATCAGTGTAGTCAGGAAATAACCCCTCTTTGGCTGTTTGACAACCTTCACCAGTCTTACTACAGTAAAACCCCAACTTACATATGCCTTGAGTTACATAAAATTCTACTTACATAATGCAAGCGCGGCACCAAAATGGCCGCCACGCTCTTTGCGGGCCTCCCCCACCCGGACTCAGACATCCGGGTCAGTCAGGGGGCATGGCCATCCCTCTATAAAAGGGGTGGCCACGAGGCAGCCTCGCTGCCATTTTAAAGAGAAGCGACGGAGCGGAGAAGTTCGCTCTGACGCTTCTCCCCCCCGGCTTGATCGCCTTTCTTTTCTTTTCTTTTTTTGCAATTTCGATCGGAGGATATTTCTCCCCCGATCAGCGCGGCACTGCTTGGGTGGCTATGGCACCCAAGCGCAAGTCTCAGGCGGCCCATAGATGTGACCTAGGGGGAGTGCTTGGCCCACCCCCTCGACCTCCCTGGGGTAACCACCGGGCCAGAGGGGGTGGCAGGGTTACAATCCCCACTGCCACCAATGAGGGTGACCAGGCCTCTGCCTACCCGCCCAGTCGGAGGTCCCGGGTGGGGGCTGCGCAGGCCTGCTCCGATGGGGTTTCTACCCTTATCCAACCTTTGCCCAGCATGGGGCATAGCAGCCCATTTGGGCACGGTGCGGGATTGTGCCCAACGTTCCACCGGCCCCCCATGGGCCGGATTATTGGGCATGGCCCTATTATGGCCAGGGATTGCCACATGGTTTTATCCCTCTGCCCGCTCATCAATTGCCCAGCAGGCTGTCCGGCCCATCTGGCCCACCTTATTCTGGTGGGTCTGATGCTGTGGATGCTCTCCTTGCCCACATATCGGCACTCGCTGCATCTATAGGAATTGCTCCACCACCTTCGGATGGTGGGCTTGGCAGCTCTTCAGCTCCGGCCCACATGCCGGCCACGGCCACGCAGCGGGCTGCCAACAGGGTTGAGCTGCTGGAGGCCATCAGGCCAGCACAGGCTGGCGCCTCACAGCTCCCCATCAGGCCATTACAGCAGGGCATTCCACCGGGGACAGGTCCTGCTTGGCAGGGACGCACCGGGACACAGAGCTCGATGGCCATCGCGAGCTCCGATGCCCACTGCGGGCCGGAACCCCCAGTGGGGGTGGCCCATGGGGGTGCACCAAGTGAGTATCCTGGTTAAATCAGCACACCGTGACACTCGCTCATAACACTGGGGGGGGTACAGTGGCCATGGCCGCAACAGGCCAATTACCCCCAGTTTCTTACTGGGTTGACCGCACCAATGCTTCCTCCTAACTTCTCGGGAGTCCGATAGGGCCTATTATGTGTTCCCCCACTCCAATTCGTGTCAACAGCGGGCATGCCGACGGCCCGTTACTCCCTACCCCTGGGACCATTTATCCCAGGCTACTAGGGAGAAGATATGGCATGGGGAATATATTGACATTTTCACCCTCCTGCACCGTGAACCCACTGAGGAGGAGAGGGAGGGGCAGGACGACAGGGACAAGGAGTTGTCCCATCGTCGTAACCCGCCTCGCACTTGGGCCAATTGGTTACCGGCCTATTTGATATCCATGGCAGAATATCTAAGGGCCCGTCCTGATTTGGCCATCCCAATGGTCCAGTACCTGGACAATGTTTACCGGGCCGTGGTTGATTTCCCTGGCCCATCATGGTTGGCCTATGACGAAGAATTTAGGATGAGGGCGGCCCTTCACCCTGAGATGTGGTGGGACGAGCCCTGCTAGCAGTTGTGGCTACTGTATATGCCCCCTACGCGGCCAGCACCTATGCTCAGTACGAAGAGTCTATTTGCAGGCAACTACCTCCATGGCTTTCTTTGGGGCTCTGAGAATCAGTGAGCTGGTCACACTTTCAACAGGGGACATGTTCTGCAGGGCACTGGAACTGGAAGATGTGTCACTCGACCGGGAGTGGGCTCTGTGGAGGATTCGCTCCTCAAGGGCCGGTCAGCAGGGAAAGGGTAGTAGCATGATGCTGCCATCTGTCCGGTTGGTGCCCTACATGCGTTTGTGGCAGCGCGTGGTTCATGCCCTGGCCTGTTGTTCTGCTACCAAGATCGGTCTCCCCTTACCCAATTACAATTCTGGAGGGTTACCGGGACGGCGCTTCACAGTGCGGGGGTCTCTGGGGCTCGTTACAGTACCCATTCATTCCGGATAGGCGCTGCATCAACTGCGGCTGCAGTTGGGTACTCGGAGCCTGACATACGTCGCATGGGCAGGTGGGGATTTGCACATTTTTTCTCCGTCTGTTCATCCCCTCACTGCATGAGTGCCTTGTTATGCCCTCAATTCTCTCTCCTTCTCTTACAGACCCTGTGTGTTTCTGCACACCGGTGCAATGTGGCTGGCGGGTCACAATTCATGTGCACTGGGCGGCACAGTACGCTGCTTCGTCAGAGTGGGGACCCCATCTCGGGCTACGTGCAACTGCGCGTATGCAGTGGTATGGTGTGCACGGCATGAGGTGGCGGGAACTGTTGCCATTCCTGATGTCCATTGGGGATGCTGGACCACCAAATGTTTTAATTCTGCACCTCGGAGGCAATGATCTTGCACAGATCACTGGCATGGACTTAAAGAATTCTGAGTGCAGTGACCTGCCATTTCTTTACCATTTATGGCCGTACACATGGCTGCTATGGTCAGACATCGTGCTGAGGCACTATTATAGGGGAGGCATTGACCCCCGTGGTTGGACCGTGCCCGGCAGTCAGTGAACAGGGCTGTTGCCTGGTTCCTTATCGAGAATGGCTTGGGGGACAGCCATTCATCATCCGGGGATAGGGTTACAGAATTTATCCTGTATTCTGGAGATGGGGTTCACCTGTCAGCAAGAGGATGCACCTCTTTTGAATGACATGCAAGCGGGCCTGGTGGCTGAATTGTCGGTCAGGAGGGGCAGATCTCTGATGCGATTTTGGCAATGTTTGCCAAGTGTAAGGTGTATCTCCGGCAGTTGCAGGTGCTTCATGGCCACCTCAACTTTGGCTGCAGAGTGGTGACACCAGGCAGAGCCTTCGCCAGGCATCTGTATGACGCTATGGTGGACCTTTCTAAATGACAACACAGTGTACGGCTGACTAGGGGTTTACGAGCAGACCTTTCGGTTTGGTTCACATTCCTAATGGACTTTAATGGCATATCCTCCTGGCAGATCTGAGCTTATGGTCAGCCCCCAGTTTCAAGTAGTCAGATGCCTCCGGCTCCCTGGGCTATGGGATTTATTTTGAAGGACAGTGGGCCTGTGGTCAATGGCCTCAGGCATGGCAGGGCACGGATCGCTTACGCGATCTTACTTTCCTGGAGTTTTGTCCAATTTTGGGGGGCCCTTATGCTGTGGGGGGACAGGTAGGCTAATTCGGTGGTTCACTTTTGGTGTGACAATGCTGCGGTAGTGCACATTGTCAACTCCCAAACATCTAAACCCCCCAGAGTTATGGCCTTAGTTCGCCAATTTGTTCTTAGGTCCTTGCGCCTTAATGTGCTCTTCAGGGCCAGACATGTGCCAGGCATTATTGACGGTATTGCTGATGCTTTATCCCGCCTGCAGATCTCCCAGTTCCATGCCTTGGCTCCAGATGCAGAGGAACTTCCTTCTCCACTCCCGGCTGAGATATAGACATTTGGCGAGGAGAGGTGAACCGGGCGATTGGCATGTCTTTGGCACCTCGTACGCATAAGGCGTATCAGCATACACTCCTTCTATTTAGGACTTTTTGTAGGCAAAGGCAGTTGCCTGAAATGTGGCCGATACCAGTCAGCCAGGTTTTACAGTACATGATGCACCTTCATGATCAGGGGTTGGCCCCACGCACCATCGCCACCAGGCTTTCCACGTTGACATTCATGGCCAGGGCATGGGGCTTTACTGACTGGGTGAGTGACTTCCGCATACACCATGTATTGGAAGAGTGGAACGTGAACGTGGCCGCCACCCGGACACACGTCACCCTGTTTCACCAGGTATTCTGACCCACCTTGCACGAGGTTGGCATAGACTGTGTTACGATAGGTATGAGGAGTCTCTTTTTCAGGCAGCTACCACCGTAGCTTTCTTTGGAGCTCTGAGAATCAGTGAGCTGGTCCCATTGTCAAAGGGGGACGTGTCTCGTAGGGCACTGGAACTCGAAGATGTGTCTATCAACCAGGAGTGGGCTCAGTTGAGGATTTGTTCCTCGAAGGCCGATCAGCATGGAGCAGGCAGTGGTGTTAGACTGCTATGATGTACATTTGCTGACATCTGTCCAGTTGGTGCCCTACATGCAATTTTGGCAGTATGCGCCTGGCCCGCTGTTCTGCCACCAGAATGGGTCTCCCATTACCAAATTTCAGTTCTGGAGGGTGACCGGTATGGCACTTCACAGTGTGGGCCTCCCTGGGGATCGTTATGGCACCCATTCATTCAGGATAGGCAATGCATCAACTGCGGCTGCGTTTGGGTACTCTGAGGCTGATATATGTTGGATGGGCAGGCGTGTTTTTCCTTATATGTACACCCCCTTACTGTATGAGTACCTAGTTATGTCCTTAATTCCTTCTCCTTCTTTTACAGACCCTGTGTGTCTACGCTCACCGGTGGCAGTGTGGCTGGTGGGCCACAGTTATGTGCACTTGGTGGCACAGTATGCTGCATCGTCGGAGTGGGGACCCCATCTCGGGCTGCGTGCATCCGCACGTATGCGGTGGTATGGTATGCACGGCATGAGATGGCGGGAACTGTTGCCATTCCTGATGTCCATCAGGGATGCTGGACCGCCTGATGTTTTGACTCTGCACCTCGGTGGCAATGATCTCGCACAGATCACTGGCCTTTCCTTAAAAATGTCGGTGTGCAGTGACCTGGCATTTCTACATCATTTATGGCCATACACACGGTTGCTATGGTCTGACATCGTGCCGAGACACTGTTATAGAGGAGGCATGGATCTCCGTGGTTTGGACCGTGCCCGGCAGTCAGTGAACAGGACTGTTGCCTGGTTTCTTGTTGAGAATGGCTTGGGGACAGCCATTCGACACCCGGGGATAGGGTTGCAGGATTTTAGCCTGTATGCAGGAGATGGGGTCCACCTGTCGGCCAGAGGTATGAACCTCTTTCTGGAGGATGTGCAAGCGGGCCTGGCGACTGAGCTGTCGGTCTGGGGGGGGGCGGCGGCAGTGAGTCATCATGGATGCCTCCCCTTGTGGCGGGTAGCACTGGTGAGGTAAAGATTTATGACCCATAGGTATCTGGCAGGTTTGCAATTGACTGGCCAACACGTAGATAGGTACAGGGGAAACAGGATTGGCCGGTCAAGGGCGAACCATGAAAGGGGTGATGCTAGGAGCTTCACAGCCTGCATCACCTTGATATTTGGACGGATACACATCATAGGGTGGGGTCAGTAGATAGTATATTGACTTCGGTCAACAATTTGTTTGTGTCAACAAACAAATTGATACAAATTGATACATGTAGCCAATAGCCATTGGCATTTTGGGTGGAACCTTACCAGTGCTACTGCGGCCTGCTTGCCTTAAAGAATTACAATTGGATGATACACCAATTGAAAGTGATAATTCGGACTAGGGCATTGTTCAATAAAAGTGGCCCAATGCCTTTAATCCAATACTGGTGTCTGAGTCTTTATTTGGGTGGGTGCGCCTGCAATGATTTTGTGCTAAAACCATGTCCCGATTTACATGATTTCCTTTCGGTATGCTTCGAGTTTGATAAAGATTCTTTTTCCTATGGGTTTGCTTTGAGTTGCGTAAACATTCATTTCCCTATGGGTTTGCTTCAATTTACATAAAAAAATCATTATTCCTATGGGTTTGTTTTGAGTTAGGTAAAAATAATAATTTTTCCTATGGGTTTGCTTTGAGTTACATAAAAAACTGATTTAAGCAAAAGCCTACGGAACGGACTTTTTTTCGTAATTAGGGGTTTTACTGTACTCTAAAAACATTTAATGGATGCTACAGTAATGGTTTAGAAGTTCTTCCTCCATGAGCCTAAACATGAAATTGGTTACTTAGGAATTAAATAGCAAAGGAAACAGACAGACAGACATGTTCCATTCCTCTCCTTATTCTGTGTGCCTTTATAATGTATGTGGAAATACTTTAAGCATGTCATGCAAAATTGGATGCTACTTCTCTAAAGATATATAGAAAAATGTTCATCTTCCATTAGTAACACTCCATTATTTTCTTAAACGCATGACTGTTCAATTATTTTTTGTTAAGGCTGCAACCTTTCCTCATCAATTTGAAGCCCTGCCCCAGCTCTAGCCTGTGCTGAAGTCACTCTCCTTCCTGGCAAGCTTGTAATATACTATAAGTAACTGTTGTTTCTCCCATTTTAAAGGAATTTTAAGGAACATTTTGCAATCCTTACACTCACATTTTCTCTCAAATAAAAATGTAGAAAGGGCCAACAATTGTTTTTCAAGATAAGCAAGATTGATTCTTTAATTTTTGTGAGTAATTTTGAATCTGGGGAAGTGTGATGTTAGCCCAGTCAGGGCCTCCTTCTAAAGAGTCACTCAGCCATACTACTCTGTTGTCCTGGGGTTTGTGAGCTCAGAAAAAGAATTAGAAAATATCTGTTCCTAGTATTGCATTAATTAATTCCTGTTATGCCTATTGATGTTTTGGTACATCATGTACCCAATTTTTGAGAAGAAATCTCATTCATAATCAAAACAATATTTGACAGCATGCTAGGGTAAAAGTTAATTCATTGCCTGAAGCTATGCAGTAAGATTTACGATGGTACATAGATGAGTCACGCCCATCCACAGCCAGTATTCACAATCTTTAATTCCCTATTACTGTATGCTGAAATATGCAGCTAAGCCTCCACCAGCTGTGTCACTCCAGGTGTTACAGGTTACATCTCCCATCACCATAGCCAGTATGGCCACTGCCCATTAATTGTGCTTAGAAAGTATTTTTTCTTTAATAACAAGTAGTCAAACTTATAGTTCCAAGGGCTTCAAATTGTTGATTTAGTTGCTGTTATAGTCACAGTTTTTAAGAAAGCTTTTTACTTTCCTGCTTTTCACAAATACTGTATAGCGTATTTGCTGGTATATAAGATGCACCAGGGTATAAGACGCACCCTGCTTTGATAGACTTTTTAAAGGAAAAAATAATTTTCTACATTTTTTTATGAAAAAGGGGGATAGTCAGCTACTGATCCTCTCCAGCTGCTGAACTGCAACTTCCCCTACTGCAGCTGACTGTGCAGTGGGTTTGGGAATCTTGGTCCTTTGTCAGCCTGCTTTATGGGTGACTGCCCATATCAAGGAAGGCCCGGATCAATGGATGATGGGCAGTCAGCCCCAGCTAGTTTGGTGGGTGATGCTGCATGTGCTGAACTCACAGCAGCTGACCACACTTAGCCATGGGGTGGGCCAGCTGCTTTGAGCTTGGTGGGTCACTTTCCAAGTGGGGCGATGGGTTGCCTTGCCTTGCCTTGCCTTGCTGGCGATCTCATATATTGCCTATGCTGCTTTTTTGCTGACTTCAACTTGCTGGCGTGTAAATTTTCACCCTGGAAAAGTGACTATGGGACCAGCCCGGTACTGCACCTCGGCAGATTCCCTTTTGCTTTCCCTCACCAGGCTTTGCTCTGTTCTGTGGGAGAAAGTCTGACACACTTTGGGAGAAGCTGCCAAAGCTTCTGAAGTGCATTGGACTTTCTCCCACGAAATTGAGTGAAGTCTGGCAAGGGGTAGCAAAGGGGAATCTGCTGAGGTGCTGTTTCCCTTTAAAATATGGGCTTTGAGCAGAGGCATGTGGTCACCCATCCAGATAAATTCTTTCCCCAGTACTGGGCTGGTCCCATAGTCATTTTCTATCTGCATTGACTAGGACATTGTCCTCATATCAGATGTGGGTCTTTTAAGTCAGGGGATAAGGAGTTAAAATTTCCCAATGATGATCAGGTGGGTGTAGGGTTGGAGATGATTTGGGATCATTTCCAACCAATCCCCCTCCCACACCACCATCCCACCACCATCCAGGGAAAGTGTGGTGGGCGTGGAGAAATGAAGGATTCATTGAATCCATTTTCCCTACCATCTCACCACCAGCCAGCAAGAGTGAGATGGGGGAAGAATGATCCTTTAAGCACATTTCCACCCTATACCCCCCTGCTAACCATCGAGAGGCAGGGAGGGTAGGATTGGCTGGGCAAGAGAGCTCCTTTGGAAGCTGCCCTTCACCTGACTCCTAGCGGTCAGCAGCAGCCACCAAACTGCACCAGTGGGGGGTGAGTGGTGAGGGCAGTTTTGCAAATAGCCCTTTCTTATCTCCAGATGCCAATCCTCTTTTGCCATTGAACCTCACCAGCAGGGGACCTTTTATCGGTGTATAAGATGTACTCTGTTTTCCAGTGTATTTTAAGTGGGGAATATGTCTTATACGATGGCAAATATGGTATACTTGAGTATAAGCGAATTTTTTCAGCACCAAAAAAATGTGCTGGAAAAGCAATCTCATCTTATACTTGACTAATCTACTTGATTTTCCTGGCTGCATGGGAGATCTGCACATTTGAGACCACCTGATCCTGTGATTTATAGAGCTGATGTCAACTAGCAGAATGTGAGTGTCCCTTTGAATTTTTTAAATAAATTGATATTTTTACTCTGAGTCATATCACTACAGTTCATCATGGGAAAACAAAAACATTCTGTCATAGGCTGATTTTATTTTAACCCATACCTGACAAGTTCTGGATTGGAAAATAAGGGATTTTTGGTCACACCCCTCTGTGGGTGTGGCCAAATCTGTGGGCGTGGTCAAATTTGACCATGTGACTTGCTGGGCTCTAGTCTAGTCATGCCTGCCACATGGCCATGAAAATGTCTGCAAACACAAACAGTTCTGGCTCTGGCTGTAAATGGAGATAAGCACTGCACCCTAGAGTCAGCTATGACTGGTAGATTTTACTTTCTTAGGATCAAAGATCACTGCAGATGGTGATTGCAGCCATGAAATAAAAAGGAGACTGATGCTTGGGAGACAAGTTATGAGAAACCTGGTGAACATATCATAGTTAAAAGTAGCAACATCACCTTGCAAACAAAAATTCACATAGTCAAAGCAATGGTATTCCCAGTGGTAATGTATGGTTGTGAGAGCTGGGCCATTAGGAAAGCTGAATTTTGAGAGTCCCCTGGACAATGAGAACAAATAAGTCAATCTTAGAAGAAATCTGTCCTGACTGCTCCTTAGAAGGTCAAATAGTAAAGATAAAGCTAAAGAACAGCCAGGCTGTTCTTTAATGTGGCTCTGACTTTTTCTAAGGTTTGTCAATTACATTTCAAGGCACATATTTCTCTATTCTGTTTAAAATCATAGTATTCTATTGTGTCATTCTACAATGAGTTTCCTTTTGCAGCCATCAAGAGGGATGGTGATATAGAAATGCATGAAATAGATAATAATAATTTTGTGTCAGAAATTATTCAGGGTTGAAAATATTTTTGCTTGATGGAACTCCGCTCAGGGGATGCCTGATTGAGGCTCCTTTCATGTTCCCAAGATCTTTTTCCTAGAAAAGTGGTTCCTATTTCACTACTTGCAATTTCTTGCTTTTGAACTGCTAGGTTGGCAGGAGCTGGGACAGAGACAGATGCTCAATCCATCATGTAGTACTCGGGTCTTGAACTGCCGACTCACTGGCCTTCCAGCCTATAAGGCCAGCTTCTTAACCAATCAGCCACCACAACCCCTGTGAAATAGATGATAGGTAAAGGTAAAAGCAAAGGTATCCCTTGCTTTAAAGCCAGTCGTATCTGACTCTAGGGTTCAGTGCTCATCTCTGTTTCAATGGTGAAAAGCCAGCACTGTCTGCTGCTGTAGATGTTTCCGTGGTCATGTGGCAGGCATGACTAGACACCGGCGCATGCACAGAACTCTGTTTACCTTCCCACCAGAGTAGCCCCTATTTACTTACTTGCAATTTCTTGCTTTTGAACTGCTAGGTTGGCAGGAGCTGAGACAGAGACCATCCCATCATATAAATAAAATTGCTATCTTCCATTAATTTGTCTTGACTGCTTAAAAAAACTTTTTTTTTTTATTACATTATACAAGTTTGAAATCTGCCCGATTGCAGGACTGGAAAATACGGTAGTAAGCAAAATCAGTGTGTTTAAAAGCAATAACCCCTAGTCCCTTACTTAAACAATAACCTTTCACACCTAAATAAGCAAAAAACAAACATTGGCCAGACTGGTACTTCTTAGCTATTAAAGGCTGGGTAATCCTTGGTGTTAAAGCATTCTACAAGGCAGATGCAACCATCTTTGGACAGCTGAACAACAAGAAGTCAGTCAGTCAGTCAGTCAGTCTCTCTCTCTCTCTCTCTGGGGGGGGGGGGGGAGTTGTAGCAGAGGGTGTTGGGGAAGGAAGGAGAAGGTGATGGTGGAGAAAGGCAGGAGAGCAAAAGCCACTTTCTGCCTTGCCAATCTTTCTTTTCCTTCCCCCTCATGGGGGGGGGAGCACAATGCAGGCTGGGCAAACTGTTTAACTCAGGGTGGGTGAAGTCTCATACACACAAACCCTGACCCCACTCTGGCTACAGCCTGTTGCCTCAGCCCTCCCTTGGCCCGCTCATCCTCGGTCCCCAGAAAGGCAACGGAGCCTCTTGCTCACCCATCTCATGGCTGCTCCGACCGGCTACAGACACTTCCGGAGGACGCAGAGGAGCAGAAATGAACCTATGGAAAGCCACAGCGCCCTCTGGTGGCAGAAGTAAAAAAATGCAGCTTCACCTGTGAGAGCTCTGTTCAGGAATTTTTAAAAATTAATATGGGAGATTAAGGGAAAATTAATAAAATGGGAGGGTGGCGGGAAGGGAGATAAAAATAAGGGGTTTTCCTGGGGAAAATGGGATACTTGACAGGTCTCTTTTAACCATTTCCTGACTGTTGAACATAGACAAATGTTCTGGTCAAGAAGTGGTTAGATCTGGATCATAGCTGTACCCATGATCTTTTTTTTCCTACCAGCAACAGGCTTTCATATAGAAGTGATTCGGGTAGCTGAAGAGCTGGCCATGATTACTTCTACATTGGGTGAAACACCCTCCCTCCTGCCCTGGTGCCCGCAGCACTTACTGGGCTCACCTGTGCCTCTCCTGTTAGAAATGGATGATATTGGATCAAAATGTAATTTTATTTTCATTTATTTTGATTATTCAAACTCAGTAGCTGCTGCATTTCCCACCATAGACTTATACACAAATCAATCAGTTTTTCTGTTTTCTCGGGTGAAATTAGGTACTTTGATTTAAATTTGTATCAGCGTATACTCGAGTATATATGGTAAGTAAAATCCTGGGGTTTTAGTTCATATTTTTAAACCAGAATATTAGAAGCCATTGGTCTGTGATTCTAAACATTCTTCCCCCCTGTCTAAGGTGTCCTTGCCTCAATACCTCTGAGAAGCATGAGAAAGCAGCATGAGCCATCACAAGATCCATGATACTCCTCCATCGCTATTTAATTAGGTCACATCTCTGTAATAATAAAAATGTAAAATAAGGATACAATGTAACAAAAAAGATACAAACACACCACACGTGGTGTATGCTTTATCTCCTAGTTCCTTTCATAGATACTGTCCCAAATATCTGATAGGGTTCAGTTTGGGAAAAGGTGATATAGAGATTTTATAAAGAAAAGCCCATGCTCCACTATGCTTTTCTTCTAAACCTAAGGGACAAATATGAAGGTCACACAATTAAAAATTACCCAATTTGAAAAAGAAAGCAAAAGTCTATAGTAGGCTGCATTCCATTTCTTCAAAGGACTTCATCCATAGTAGTTAATGGAAATTCAGAACAGAAAGGTGTAATCACAATCAATTATGGACATTCTTTAATTTTTAAAAAAAATGGTCTGTCACACGATTTTTTTTTTTTTCAAAAGGGAAAAAAAGTCCCAAATTCCCTTGAAGAATGGAGCTAATTATATGGATCTTTGGATCCTAGCCAGTTGCTTTAATTCTTCCTATTATGACTGAAAGGCATTTACTTTGGAATAGTCCCAAAGTTCTGTATTACAGCATATTGCAATGAAATGAAAATTTGAGTAAGAATTCTGCATACCAAAATAGTTTACAGGGTTCCTCTAGCACATAATGCTAATTCCACATACATTTTTTTACACCTTTGTCATAACAATGTACTTCCAAAGCAATTAATATTGCCTAGGAAGATCCACCTCTCATATTTCTTGCTTCATACACCATGCTTTTCATACTTTTTTCCCCTCTGTCAAAACAGAATAAAACATTACGTTAACTATGGTGTTCAATACGAGTAATAATTCTGGTGAGAGAAAAACCTGAGAAAATCCTGGGTTGGACAAGAATAGACGTTCCTCTCTCTTAATTTATTCCTCCATTTAAATTTTTAAAAATATATTTCCCTACTTTTTTTTTGTCGTGTCCGAAGCACACAAAGGTGCTTTCTGGGTTGAAGGATTTTTGCTGGAGGAACTCTGCTCAGGAGATGCCCGAATGAGGCTCCTTTCATTTCTCCACAATCTTTTCCCTCCAAAGTGGTCCCCATTTATCTATTTGCATGGAGGTATAAAAAACAGGAGATGACATGACGTCACAAACTTGAAGCCGACTAATCTGACAGTCCGCCATGTTAGTTTTCCCAAAACATTGCCTTATGCCACTTTATTATATTTATTTATTTATTTATTTAAATACATTTCTATCCCTCTTCCCTCACTCAAGAGCGACCCGAAACGGCTCACAAACATAATCAAAAACAACAATAAAAACAATTTAACAGATCCCATTAAAAAACAATTTTAAAACCACCTAAAAAACCCTCCCCTCCCTGTACAATTAAAAAAAAAATCAGGACAAGCCAGTATAGGCTAAATAAGCCAGTGGGCCTGGGAAGTTGATGCATCCATGCCCCATGCCCACTGGAATAGCCAAGTTTTCAGTTGTTTTCTAAAGGGGAGCAGCTCCATCTGGAGGTGTAGTTCGAGTGGCAAGAGGTTCCAAAGGGCTGGGGCTGACATGGAGAAGACCCTCCTGGTCCCAGCAAGATGGACTTCTTTTGCTGCAGGGACAATAACCAAACCCCTCTGGTCTGCCCTCGTAGGACGGGTATGACATCTGGGGGTGATGCGGTCTCTTAGGTATCCTGGCCCATTGCCATGAAGGGCTTTAAAGGTCAAAACCAGCACCTTGAATTGTACCCGGAGGTATACTGGCAACCAGTGCTGCTCCCGAAGTAGCGGTGAGGCACGGGCATAACGAACACACCCCATCACCACCCGAGCAGCAGCTGTAGCCTCCAAATGGACATCAAGGGAAGCCCCATGTAGAGCGCATTGCAATAATCCAATCTGGAGGTGACCAGAGCATGAGTGACCATGAGCAAGGAGTCCCAGTCCAGGAGCGGGCATAATTGGTAGATGACATGAAGCTGTGCAAAGGCCCTCCTGGCCACGGCTGCCACCTGCTCTTCGAGCAGTAGCTGTGAGTCCAGGAGGACCCCCAAATTATGCACCAGGTCTGTCTGAGGCAACAGTGCCCCACACAGAACCAAAGATGGCAGCTCCCGAGATAACATGGGACCCCAAACCCACAGCCACTCAGTCTTGCCAGGATTCAGCTGAAGCTCGTTGTCCGCCATCCAGACCCGAACAGCCTCCAGACACCTGGTTAGGACTTTGACTCCATCACCCGGGTCCCCATGGGCCGAGATGTACAGCTGGGTATCATCTGCATATCAATGATATCTCACCCCATGGGAACTAATGATCTCACCCAGCGGTTTCATGTAGATATTAAACAGTATAGGTGAGAGCCCTGAGCCCTGAGGCACCCCACATGGGAGTAACCTAGGGCTGGACAGCCCGCTCTCTAAAGACACCGACTGAGTCCGGCCCATCAGAAATGAGGAGAACCAGGACAACACTGTGCCCTGGGCCCCCAATCCTCAGAGCCAGCCCAGAAGGATACCATGGTCAATGGTATTGAAAGCCGCTGAGAGGTCCAGAAAAGCAAGGATGGAGGGGTTGCCTCCATCCCTCTCCCGCCAGACATCATCCAAGAGTGCGACCAATGCAGTGTCAGTACCATAACTGGGTCTGAATCCAGACTGAAATGGGTACAGATAATCCATATCATCCAGAACCCCCTGGAGCTGCTGCGTCACTGCTTTCTCCAACACCTTCCCCATGAAGGGAAGGTTGGAAATTGGTCTAAAATTAGAAATAACAGTAGGGTTGAGCAATGGCTTCTTCAGGAGAGGGCATACCAGCACATGCTTGAAAGCTGCTGGAAACACCCCCTCCCACAGAGAGGCATTCACCATCGTACCGACCCAGGTGCCCGTTGTAGCCCTGGCTGCTCTAGCCAGGCAGAGCAGTCATCTAATAAGCAAGTGGAATCATGAACAGCTCCAAGGAACCTGTCCCTGATGAAGTGGATCAAACCGATCCCAGATAATATGGCTAGACTCTGCTCCAACCCACTCCAGGTGATCAGCTTCCATGTCAGGATTGAACCCCGAATGGATGCGAGCAAAATCGTCAGCAGAGCCCTGCCACCTGGGTCCCGACCCCCCTCCCCCTGCCAACCCAGGAGGGATCTGGTAACCCGGAACAGGGCCCCTGGACAATTATGAGCAGAGGTGATGAGGGTGATGAAGTAATGGCGCTTCACCACCCCCATCGCCACAAGGTAGGCTCTAATAGCAGCTCTAACTTGTGTTTGGTCACACTCACTCCAGGTCTTCACCCAACAGTGCTCCAAGCGTCTCTTTACCCACTTCAGCTCCCCCAATTCTTCCATAAACCAGGGAGCCCTGCATGGTCTGCAGGTTGGGAGAGGCCGCAATGGCACAATTGTATCCAAGACCGATGTTACCTCTTTTTGATTGTGTGGAATCGTGAAAGTAGATCGGGGTTTCCCCTTTAATGTCAGTGGGGGGGTGGGGTTGTGATCACTCTCTCCGCTGGCTCCCCTTGGTCCAGAAGGGTTGGGGGGAATAGACCCCTTTTATCTCCCCAACCCTCACAGACCCATGGGACCCAGGAATCCACCCCACCCCCTGATATTAAAAAGGAAACCCGATCAGAGTTTCCCCTTTAATATCAGTGGGTGGGGGGTTGCAATCCCCCTCTGCGCTGGCTCCCCTGGGGTTGGGAGGTTTGGGGGGGGACAAAAGGGATCTGTCCCCCCAACCCTTCTGGACCCAGGGGAGCCAGCAGAGAGGGAGATCACAACCCCCCCCCAACGCTCCATTTTTAAACCAAGCGGTTTCTTCTCTTTAGAAATGGAGTGTTGGGTGTGTGTGTGGAATCGATCCCTTCTCCCTGGTCCCCTGGGTATGGGAGGTTTGGGAGGACAAAAGGGGTCTGTCTCCCCAATCCTCCTGAACCCAGGGGACCCAGCGGAGAAGGGGAATCCCCCCGACACCCCATTTTTAAAGAGAAGAAAGCAAGCGGTTTCTTCTCTTTAACAATGTAGTGTGGGGGGTGGATTCGTTCCCCTCTCCCTGGTCCCCTGGGTTTGGAAGGGTTGGGGGTACAAAAGGGGTCTGTCCCCCCAACCCTTCTGGACCCAGGAGACCCAGGAGAGGTGATCGATTCGACCCCCCTCTAACACTCTGTTGTTGAAGAGAAGAAACCGCTTGGGTGTCCTGCGGGGGGGATCCCCTTGCTGCTGGGTTCCCTGGCTCTGGAAGGGTTGGGGGGACAGACCCCTTTTGTCCCCCCAAACTCCCATACCCAGGGGACCAGGGAGCGGGCATCAATCGATCCCCCCCAACACGAGAAGCAATCGTAAACGGTAGTCTGCTAATGTTTTGGTCCACCTAATATGGTGTCAGGCCACGCCCACTGGCTTCAAAAAACTTACAACATGAAGCCTGTAGTGCCATCTCCTGTTTTTTATACCTCCATGTCTATTTGCAATTTCTTGCTTTCAAACTGCTAGGTTGGCAGGGGTAGAGGGGAATGGAGTAGTTTACCTCTGAAGCTCATCCACAGCAAAACCTGAGCTTTGGCAGTAAACCACTCCAATCCCCTCTTCATCCAAGGCTTCTGCGGGCTCTGGTTAGGCTGGGAATGCACTTTGTAGGGGAAATGAGTCCCACAGAAGCCTTGGGCAAAGAGGGGAAGGGAGCAGTTTACTTCCAAAGCTCATCCACAGCAAAACTGGAGCCCCACAGAAGGCTTGGGCAAGGAGCGTGGCCACATGGATATGCCCCCCCCCCCAATTCTCTACCAGAGTGCTGCAATCTTCTGCTGTCTCCACTGCTGCAAAGGTAAGTGACTTCTGGCCCAGGGCAGAATTTTAGAGTAAACCCTTACATAGCACAATTTTTTTCTGTAAATCTGGACACTAATTTACAAAAAAAAAAAACTTACGTAACTCAAATTTTACATAAATTGAGTCATACATAAGTCAGGGGTTTACTATAATGTTTAAGAGAAAAGGCAGTGAAGGGACAGGAACAGAAGTGTTATTAATCAAAATATGACAAATTTGAGTGAGTCAAAAACCTGTCTGGACCCTTCTCTAGTGAGAAAAAACAGATCAGTATAAATAGAAAGAAAATAAAATAGATCCCATCAAAGATAAGATCCTTTAAAGTGTGAAACATGCCACTACACATTTCTTTGTCTGGGCAGGCTCTCTATATCATATAGATATGGAAATAAAAGGCAGTCATTATGTACATGTACTTTATGTTTCAATGGGGTTGGAATCAAGGGCCTCAAAGGCCCTTTCCAACTCAGTGATTCTATGATTCTATGTAATCACTATTCTACCCAATAGTTTCACAAGAAACAAGTTTGTGTGTGTGCATAGTTAGGCCATTCCCAATTTCTTTGGATCTAATAAAATTGCAAACCATAGCTTCTGGTTAGTGTTCTAACTTCTTTCCTTAGACTTCAGAAAGTTGGAGTAGATGAGTAAAAACTTTGTCATAGCATACAGTTTGTTTTGGACAAGACACTTTATCAGATGCATAAGTATTCAGTTGGCAGAAGTATTATAAATCTAATGGCTTCCCACTCTACTGGTCTCAATTTGGAGCCATTTGATTTAAAAGGTTATTTCCATGGGGCAGCTGGATTCAAGGCTGGAATTTTACTTGGAGATCACAGGTTCCTTGCCTATATACTGTAGTTCATTTGCAAGATGAACTATGGACCTGCCCCTATGAAACCTAATAATAATAATAATAATAATTTTTAATTTATACCCCGCCTTCTCAACCGAGGCCGACTCTAGGCGGCAGTAATAGACTCAGTGGGTCTATTACTAGATTTAGTAAAGTACTCGCTCTTGGTGGATTGACTGTCTTTAAGCAAAAAGAGCTATCAAGTGGTCTGGTAGAGGCTGAAATCCAGCTTTTTAATGTAAGATGTCATACTAAAGTAGGTCACGTAGTATGCGAGAGGCCAAATGGAAAATAATGTGACTAGATAAAAAATCCGTTTGTGGCAAAGTCTGTCTAGACCCAATCCAATGAAATTAATAATTCAAACGTGCAAGCATTGGTTTGTTCTTTCAGATATCCCCAGTTGTGTGGAGAAACCAACTATAGGCATGAGGAAAACTAGATCTGTGGGTAACCTAATTATGAAAGCAGACGTTGCTCCAAAGGAGAATTTACGGACCAATTTGATTAAGGGGCATTACCGATGCAGTCATTGTGGTATATGCAAAAATTCATTGGAAACAAAATTGATCGAATTTCCAGAATTAAAATTCCAAAAAACCTTACCATTCTTCAGCAATTGCAATAGCACGCATTGCGTGTATGTGTGGATCTGCCCCTGTGAGCTGAAATACGTAGGGAAAAGCTCACAGAAATTAAAGACCCATTTGGCCGAACATCGATCCAGGATTAGGGGTCAGGTTATTCAAGCCCCCCTTGTATCACACTATATGGAGAAACAACACCAGGATGACAAATTTAAATTTGTAGTATTAGATAAACTTAATGTCATCAGTGGGTGTAGGGTTGTCATAGAGAAATTATTTTGAGAAAGGAAGCTTTCTATATACATCGATTGGATACCTTATCTCCCAATGGTCTGAATTGTGAAAATGATCTCTCTTGCTTTTTATGATTTGTTGTAAATCAATCAATCGGGGCACAGGTTGAATACTCAGAAGTAAGGATGTAGTGGGTCTCAGGTGTTAGAGCTTGTTATTTAAGGAGTTCTCAGTCGAGAGTGAGTAACGTCGGAGCACCTGAGAAAGAATGTTGGAAGGAGGCTCGTGTGACGCAAATTAAGGTTTGAACTGGGGATTAGCTAGCGGGCTGTGCAGCACGCTATCTTGTAATATTGTAATATTTATGTAACAGGGAATAATGCATGTTCATTGTATAATTTCACAGATATTAATTAATAACACTCCCCTGAAGAAGAGTCGTTGAAAGGTCTGTTAACTGGGCGGACTTTGGAAGTTGTTTGAATTTGCAGGATAGCTTTTCCTGCCGAAGAATAAAAGCGAAGGGAGGAGCCTCGTTAGGACCTCGGAATTTTGTTGCATTTACTTTGTAGATCGAATAGTGTGAATTATACAGCACCTGGAAGTTTATTTGAATTTTTCTGAAGTGAATGGAACTTAACTTGTTTGGAGTGTGTATAATATAAGAATACAAAGACTGATTACTGAAGCCATTGGTTGCATGTTTGAATTATAAATTCATTGGATTGGGTCTAGACAGACTTTGCCACAAACGGATTTTCGATCTAGTCATACTAAGGTAGGTCACCTAAATCAGGTCACCTGAGTCAGGTCGCCTGAGTCAGGTTTTCCATAAACTCCACTGAATCTATTTGTGACTTACTTTCATATACGAGAATAGACCCATTTGAAACAATGGAATGTATGGAGATGTTGACTTACCACATCCTCTTTGATTCAATTGCTTTATTTTAGCACAGTTCACTACACTGAGACAGGATTTTAGTCACTGTGTGTTGACTGTGTGTCTTCTTTCACCTTTATGTGTAAATTTTATTATTATTTTGGAAAATCAGAAAAAATGAATTCTAGGTGAGTGCACAGATAGATATATCAAAAGCACTCATCCTTCAAGATGCCTTTGCAAGATGAAATCCTTAGGAAAACAGTGTCCAGTCCATTCTTTTGCTGGTACTTGCTTTACCAACTGCATTTTAAAGACTTCTAGAAAACATTGAACAAAATAGACAACACTAGCATTATTCAATTCCAGTAAAAAGTTTGATAAAACTAATTTAGCTTAAAAGTTTTACTGTTGGTTATTGAGGCAGGATTTTTTGTAAGGCTGACATAATTTAAAATGTCTTTTAAATTAATTACATATCTGTCTCTGTATGTCATGGTTGAAGTGCACCTTCACAACAGCACATGTTTTGCCAAATAATGACAAATTTCTTAAGTACATTTTCGTAAAAGAGTGTGTGCTTTGTTTTTGCAATTCGTTTCTAATGACAGCATGTTATTTGTGCAATCAGTCAGAGTAAAGACCGATTTCCCACTAAGTGAAATGGGACAAACAGACTTTGCTGCCTCTGCATCATTCTTACCATTATTTACTTACATAAACCACTAAAGGTGAAGCGAAAGTGAGAGTGGTTTAAGTTGATGGTTGTCCTTTCCTTGTCCTGACTAATATTTAAGCTACTAATACATTTTCATGACCATTCTTCTTCAAGTGATAAGAAAAATTGTGACTCTAAACTGATTCATATTGTGTATATTGTATCACATGATCAATGGAAGAAAATGTGAATCAATTCACCCCAAATTATAAGGTCTTTCTTCAGTGGGATAAACTATGTTTCAACTTATTTCTAACAGTTACTGCTTAATTTAAATAAAAATAAAATTAAAACTTAGTTACTCTCCCATTACTGTTTAAAAATCCTCAGCTACATCTCTTTATTTCTAACCATTGCTGGGCTGGAAAAACACACATCTAATTAAATAAAAGGAAAGGCTGTTTAACATATTTGTCTGTTATCAAATAGAATGAAATCTCCAGATATGTTTAGAAGTGTGATTTGGAAATATGGCTAAAGAAATCCTGGGATAGGTCCACAGGAAGAAAACTAAGGAAACAAGAGAAGAAGTTTCCATCTTCCCTTGCACAGTATATTGGTAACAACTGGTTCCCTAAAACGAATAGTGCAACCATCCTTGAGAACAAGGTCATGTTTTACAATAGTTAGCAAGGACTTCACAGCAAAGTTATACACCATATTTTATTTTTAAGCAAGGTTTGAAATGATCACACAGTAGATTGTAAAAGTGAATTGGCCATCATTATGTATCAAATTACACTAAAAAGCTTTTTATGTGACTATTATGGGTACTTATATGGACTGATGCATTTTCACCAGGATATTCTATCTGACTCTCACTGGATGGAAAATTGGTGAACATTGTGTTAATACTCCTTCATACAGTCATCTGTTAGTTCCTACTGTGTATTGAGAGGATAATATCAGCTTTTAGAAAGAAACAAGGCAGGTGGATGTTTTTATTTGTTATACAAACTGCAAGATCCTTGGACTGCTAAGAGAAAATATCATGAAATAACAATACCATCATTTGGATCATTTCCCCCTTCATCTCTCACCACATGTAACCCTTATTGAGACTTACCCCCCCCCCTCACTTCTCGCCTCTACTACAACAACCTTATTTCCCTTGTGGAGTAGTTAAACTGCCGCAGCAAAAACCACTGACATTGTGAGTATGATTGTGATAGGGCTTCAAGGCTGACTCAGCCTTCTATCCTCTGAAGTCAGTAAAATAAGTACCCAACATGTTAGAGGCAAAATGTTAATTACCTTGTGAACTGCCCTGAGAGTGCACTAAGTTCTCTGGGGTGGTATATAATGTAATTGCTATTGCTATTGTCCATCTTTAAACTTAAATTATGCCTCATGTTTTATATGCAGATCTCAAGGTGGAAGAGAATTAAAATACACATTCAAGGCAAAGGTTTAAACTTTAACTGGCCTCCTTTCATAACTAATTTGATTCCTTTTATTAGGTTTTAAAGATTCCTATCATGGTGCTAATGACCCTGATATAATAAAAAATTTCAACGTCCAAGTATCTGTATTGCTTAGGGGAATTTCTGATTCAAGATTCTTGCCAAATATCCCAAACTCTCAATTAAATTATTTATGGCCAGCATCACTTGCTATTTCTTATCTTGTGGATCTACACCCTGTACATTGATTTATGAGGCAAATAATGACAAAGGTTATTTTTGCATATAATTTACAACTTGAATAAGAGCAGGCATATGTATATCAGTACAAGAAAATAAAAACATAGATCTTAAATGAACATTAAAACATTATTGGAAAACATTTATTGCTTAAATCAATGGTTAATTGAACAATTTGATGTAACTAAAAGTAGTTATGTAATTGTATTGTATCAAAGTTAAACTTTAATAAAGTTATTCAAAAGAAAACATTGAGCAATGTGTGTTAGACTTATATGCGTCTATAGCAGTATTTTCCAACCTTTGGGTCTTGGACTTCAATTCCCAGAAACCTAAGTCAATTCCCAAAAGCACTGATCAGCCAATGTACTGACTTAGGCTTCTGGGAATTGAAGTCCAAGAACCAAAGGTTGGGAAAAAACAATTCTATAGTAACTCAATTGATTGTTAAATGATTAAATGCAATTAATAAAGCAATTGGTATGCTATGTGATATAAATGAACAGTAATTAGAAATATAACTGTAACCTTAACAACAAAACATCTGTATATGAGCTAGAATAACAAAGAAAGCATTTATTAGCCTAATAGCATCTCAACAATGTTATTGCACTTATATAATTCTATACAGTATAACTATAACTTATATAGTTCTTGCACTTATATCATTATTAAGTGAAAGATAGAAGTAACAGTTTTTGACACTGTTGCAATAATTCTGAAAAATACAGGACAGTTGAATTAGTAGCTTTTACTTTTAAAGCAGGGGTGCCCAAACTATGGCCCACACCACCCTTGCCACCCCCAGAAGTGGAAGTAAAACACGACTGCACATGCATGAAATGCTGCCATAAAGCACCCATGGCTGTTGTAAACATGTTTATGACAGTCATGGGTGCATTTACAGCAGCATTTGAACATGCCCAGGTGAGTTTACTTCCGCTTATGGTGGGAGGAACCACATGACCATGTGACCAGCCCGCAGGCCAAAAGGTTTGGGCACCCCTGCTTTAAAACATCATAGTTTCACCAGTATGGGAAACTTTTAGTAACCAAACGGCTTTAAAAGGGTTAATTTCACTGTGTGGCTGGCTAACAATGTGAAGTGGTGGAGTGACAGTGGCACTTTTTAAAAGACACAGTTAAGCAGTTAAACAAGAGCCTGACTACAATCTTATTTCAAATATCATAGCAAAAACATCAAGGCTTATTTATATGAAAATAAAGCAATGAGAAAATCATGAAGACATATTAAACTGTAAAACATCAGGAACATGACAAGGCAATCTCTGTTTTCTGCCTCTTGGCAATTCTGAATAGATCCAGTTACAAAACACAGTCTACTCAGATAAAGAGGTGACATTCAGACAGTATTTTGCGAATAATGGCACATAAAGCCCAATCCAAGGCTCTGATCAAATGAATGTGTCAGGTTTATACAGCAAATGATGATGCCAAAATTCCTCTCTCATCATTAGCTAGTGTTCACCAGTGAGGTTTTGTTGGAAAAACTTTTCCTGCTTATTTAGAAGAAGAGAAGGGGAATCTCTATCAGTGCCTTTCACAAAGAAAACAGGAAACTGGCTACAGAAAACTCAATTTTAAATCTCTTTTGAGGTATATTTGTATGGCTTAAATACTTGCTTTTTGAACTAAGTGCCTTTCAGAAACACAAAGTTCCTTTAAGGTTCCTTTCATTAACTGCACAGTGTCTATTCTCCTAAAGTGTAGGAGTCCTATCTGGATGAAGACAATCACATGAAAATCTTGCCCTCTTCTCTTTCAAAATCTTTTTCCATCTCCAAAGAAAAGAAAGAAGGAAATAAATATTGTTGTTACCAGTGGAAGTTTTTAAAAACTGTCATGCTGTGTCTTGAGATATCAAATGGTCTCAGTAGTAAAGGGGAAAAGATTAGATCCATGCACAAGGATCCCACTTGTATTCAATTAATGTTTTTTAGAATTATTGTAATGTGTGACTTCCCACTCAGCAGTAATTTAAATGTTGGGTCAGAATATCCAGTGGAAATGCCTCACAATAAATCAGATCATGTCCATGTAATTCCACATTCTTTAGTGTTCTTCTAGGTTCTAGTCATCGTATTCCCCCCAGACCTCCTGCCATTTGATTCTTCAACTGGTGAGTCTAGGACAGTGATGGTGAACCTTGGCACTCCAGTTGTTCTTGAACTTCAATTCCCAAAAGCCCTGATCAGCAGAAGTGCTGACTTGGGCTTCTGGTAATTGAAGTCCAAAAACACCTGGAGTGCCAAAGTTCACCATCAGGGCTCTAGGATATTCAGTCTTGGTGAATAGTAATGCTTTTTGTTACCTATAAAACCTGTGAAACTATATGATACATTGTTTATTTTAATGTCCACTGTTTCATAAGTTGCAGTTTTGTTGCAGGAATGCATACAAAGCTAGACCAAGCTAGTCTAGGCATTTTATGATTCTGTCCTCTTAACATGTGTGAACAATTTCTCCAAATTTTACCCATTTACTTTCTTAAAAGTCTTAAAATTTAGTGGTTTTGCTTTCAAAATACTCCCGCCCCATCCTATTTAATGAATTGTGAAAAAATGAAATAATTAATTGCTTGCTTGAGTTTTGTACAAGCTCATAATCTCCTGGCTTTGTGGACATTGAGTCTACCTAACATGGTCTTGACCTTCACCTTAAAAGATCAATATTCATCAATGTTAAGTCAAAGCCACATTAAAATTATGCTATATTTCTTTGATCTGCTGTAATTCTAATTCATTTTTAAATGTACATTACTGAGAATTCTTGGTAACTATAATTATTTGTTGAGAACCATCTAGAACATATTATGATCAGATAACATGTTACGGTGGATTGGCAAACCAAATGCAATTAGTAAAATATAGTTAGATTAGACTTTGCAAGTTCCTCCGGTCCAACACATATAAACTGGATACCTTGGATACCTTGGAGTCATTATTCAGTTTGGAGTCAGCACATTGGTAGACATCTCTGTGACAAATTTTGCACATGTAAATGGACTTGAGAAATCAAGTACACTTGCATGCGGTTTTTTAGCCATGTGAATATCACATCACTCACTGGCTAGGTGGATCTTGATGTGTGCCCTCTGCTTTCACTTTGCCCAAGGAATCTGATGGAGGACGCTTTGGTGAGAGATTAGTAACACTGCCTAGTTAGACCGCTCAAACCCGTGCACCCCGACAAGACTCTCATCTAGCGGAAGATAAACTGGATTCCAGCATCAAAAATGTAGTATGCTCACCACAAGCATGTTATTTATTTTCATTCTTAACTACATAATTTGTTATATTATTCAAATATTTGTTGATTCAAAGTACATGTGTTTGCATAATTCTTACTTCAATTTGGGATTTTTTAACCATCCTTTCTCCTGTTTTGCCTGGGCCTGCATTAATAACAGCAGAATTGTTTTCAACTACCAAGTTCTGGTAACTGAAATTTTATTTTCTCAGAAATGTCATCAAAGACACTCTTGCTTTCCATTGTGATTAGGTCATCAGGAAGGGGCTGTGGTGACTCAGTGGTTAAGAAGCTTGCTTTGTTAGCAGAAAGGCCAGCAACTCAGCAGTTTGATACCCAGGTACTGCATGATGGATTGAGCACCCGTCTCTGTCCCAGATCCTGCCAACCTAACAGATCAAAAGCAAGAAATTGAAAGTAGATAAATAGGGACCACTTTGGTGAGACAAGATCATGGGGACATGAAAGGGGCCTCATTCAGGTGTCCCCTGAGTGGAGTTTTTCCAGCAAAACTCCTCCCAACCCAGAATATTTTTTGGCAAAAAATTATTATTATCAGGAAGTGGCCTGTCTTTTTCTTTAGTTCTCTGCCCTTTAGTTCCTTTCATTCTTCCTTCTAACCTTCAGTTTCATTTATTTGTACAGGCTAATCTGTACAGGCTAATTGACAGAAAAATCTTAAAATAGTCCAGAGATATATACAAGTTGGACCACACTGTAATGTAGGCTTGCCTATATGTAATTCTTCACCTTGTCATGCTGAGAAGTTCCGAGACTAAAGCCCTGTGGAGCCACCAAGTGGTGACTTATGTCTTAGAAATAACTCATGTCTTTTCCAAACTATTATATACTGTAGGTTTCTATCGTGTATCCATTTCCTCTTTTTAAGATTTGCAGTCTTGAATAAGAATCTGCTATTTCAATAAGAGTAATATAAAGACATTTCACACATATTAATACTGATTTCCCAAAGGGCAGATTCCATTATTACATTCACAAATTACACATCCATTGCTATTTTACACCGTAACCATTGCAGTCACTTTGCAAAACTCTGACTAACTTTGACATATATCAAAGGAATGCATGGATAATGCTGGAAAAAATATAAGCTATTGCAAGATCATTTTTCAGCAAGACAAACTGCTGTTTCTCAACAGAATTTTGGCATAGTTGATTTATGCAGCCAACGATGCCTACACTTATAAAAAACAACTTCAGCATCAACTAATACCATTAACATGCAATCATCTCATATATTAAATTACCATATTTTAAAACACAACAGATAATAAACAGAAAGGGGAGAAAAGTATAATTTCACAAGAAAAATAAAATAAAAATAAAACTCCATGTAAAAGCATAGGTCAGTGAGTAATAGAAAGATACGTAGTAGCATTCATATCAGAGTATCTCACGTATGAATGAAAGGACATAATATTATTCCATTGCTTAAATGTTTAAAAGACACAGGTAATTTTTGCTAGTTTGGAGAGGGAAAACTGAAATTATTTTTTTCTACAGCAGTTGGCACTCAGACTTTCATCTCTCGTTCATTGGACATGGTCCTTCTATGAACACAAAATATGTCAAAAATGAGAGAGAGAGAGAGAGAGATGCTGAGTGAATGCCAAGTTGCTGAATCATTTTCATCTGGAAAGAACCACATGCCTGCATCTCTACTTCACTATACAGTTCTCTCTTCCCTTTCATCATCGCCAAACTGATTTAGGCTATTTTCCCAGTAATATCCCCAGAATGGAGGGACAGACTTTTAAAGTGTGCCTTTGAACTGCTTATGCAGAAATATGCAATATGGAGACTTTTCCCCGTAATCCCTGTATGTGAACACCTTGGATATTGGTGACTTTGTCATATCTGTAATACTCGGTGTTATTATTAATAGATTTTAATCCACTTGGGGACTATCACCCTTTCCTGTGGACATTGAATACTCCAACTTGCTCTGCAAGGAAAGATCCCTGGAAAGAGAGGCCGTGGAAATAGACAGGCTGCACGGCTGAAGAACCTGAGAGACTAGTGGGGCATGTTCTCAGAAGAACTGTTCTGAGAAGTTAAGAACAGGAAGCCTATCGTCACAATGGTAGCAAATATCCACAATGGATGTAGCACCTGAAGGAGGAGGGGGAGGAGGGGAGGGGGAGGAAGAGGAGGAGAAATAATTCAGGCTGCAGGGGCTGAAATATTGATCCTAGTTTAAAGGCATCTCTAAAAGGGTAAAACAGTGACTATTAGTATCTGAATGGAACAGGTTTAACAGAACAAATGGTCCAACTTGTTTCATGTATGTAGATGTTCTCCATACCGGAGCAGCATACAATGCTGCAGAAATGCTCAGAGCCAAACCTGATATACACAATGTGGATGGCTGGGCTCCTCTTTTAGAGTTTGTGAGTTTCCTGATTATGTTGCTCTTCATACTAACTTTAGCTTTGGTATTTAGTCAGTCCTGCTTAAAAGAGAGTAATGTCCTGTGAAATGTCAGACCAAGGCATTTCAGTGCTGAACAATGCTGTAATCAATTCCCTTGCCACATAATATCCAATTCAACTCCTGCTCCTCAGTTTCAAAGATGGAAAGCATACCTTTCAGTCTTGCTTGGGTTAGGCTTCAAATGGTTGATGGTGTAATACTATCCTAGTTCTTTAATGTTCCAGTAGGTTTTCCAGCTATCTCCTCAAAAATTGATCCTTGTTCAGCTATTGCTGTGTCATCTACATAGATGAACATTTTGTAATGTCAGGAACTCATTTGTGTATAACTTATACATTATTGGAGACTATACACTTCCTTGTGGATGCCCATTTTCTGCAACCTACATCTACTATTCTTGCCATCAGGGCTGCCATCAAAGCATGCCTGCTAGGACTACCATATGGGGCCCAGAGCTCAGAGGGGACCTGGCCAGCCCTGCCACCGCCAACCAGCTTTTTTCATTTTTACTTTGTTTTATGGCACCAGGACAAACCACAGTCTGGTGGTGGCGGCGGCCGTGGGCGGGTGCAAGGAAGGGAGAGGAAAGTGCACATGCGCTTCCATCTGCCCACAGGGAGGGGTTCTTTCCTCTCATCCCTGGGAGGTGTTGGGTGGGCATGGAAGGAAGGAGGCTGGGCCAGGGGAGGTTTCTTGAGGACTAGCCCCTTGAGAGATCCAGTCCTCTTTATTAGGGGAGCAGGGTTGGGGTTGGGGGCTGGTGAAGGGGATCCCTTAGCAAGACTCCCCTTGGCATCCCCCCTCTCTCTCTGCTGCTTCCAACTGGTAAGTGGAACCTGGTGGGTGGAGGGATGTGTGTGTGGACTCCTTCCCTCCATGTCCCCCGCACCCCCCTGATGCTTAAATATTTAATTTAATTTAATAGTCATATTTATATATATGCCGCCCACTCAGGTAGAACCCGACTCAGGGCGGCATTACAACAAGTTCTAAAAACACATAAAACTATCTCCTGGAGGGGGTTGACCCCAGTGGGGAAGGGGGGCACCATTGCTGCTCCGAGAGGGGCATCTAGAGGGGTGACTTGCTGGAAACCCAAAGGCTGGGGGTGGGGGGAGGAAGAAGAGGTCACCCTGCTTGAAAGCCAGTCATTTCCGATGTATCCCACATTCCCGTGGACATGTGGCAGGTGTGACTAGACACTGGAGCTGCATGAATGCTGCTTACCTTTCCCACCGAAGTGGTCCCTAAATAGGTAAAAGTAAAGGTTTCCTTTTACCTTTGCAAGTAGATAAATAGGGACCACTTCATTGGGAAGGTAACAGTGTTTCATGTGTTCTGGTGTCTAATCATGCCTGCCACATGACCACAGAAAACAGCACTGGCTCTTTGGCTATAAACAGAGATGAGCACTGAATCCTAGAGTTGGATATGATTGGCTTTCAAGCAAGTGCAACCTTTACCTTTACCTAGTAAACTGTGGACATGTGCAATGTAAATAAATATTTTTATTTATTTATTTTTATGCCCACAGAATTGGCCACACCCACAGAAGGTATGGCCAAAATGTTTTTGTGTTTTTTTTGTTTTTGTTTTTTTGGGGGGAGCAATAGGATTTCTCAGTGTGGGGCCCAGAAATTTCTGATGGCGGCCCTGCTTGCCATTCATTGTCACATAAAATATCTGGTTCTGGAGGAAGCTACCAATGACTCTATTTTATGGTAATCTGTATTATGATGATGCTGAAACTATATGTGTAATGATTATTGATTGTTGTAGCCGCTCTGAGTAGAGAGGGGTATAAATCCAATAAATAAATAAATAATAATAATAATAATAATTAAGCTTGTTATCTCTAGTAAGGTTAATTATTTTGTAGTACAGTCTCCAGCTCATTTGGGGAGGCATCTCCACAAGCATTTCCAACTCAATTCACATGAATTGATTTGGTTGTACTGCAAAGGTACCTCATGATAGTCTCTGCACACACATGTTTCACATGAATTGCAGGGCCTACCACATGACCATTCTGAGGGACTCATCACTACTACCCGCCAATTGTGAAATATGAGCTTTTTAACATGACACCATTCCTAATCATGCCATAATGCCCTATAGAAATCAGAGTGAGATAGGCAAAACATGATCCAGTATCCTTTCTTACATTCCTATCAAATATACTAGAGCCTAAAATTCCCATCTAGCCCCATATGGCAACCCATCAGTATTCTAGCCTAAAAGGTGGGCAGGCAGGCTGGCTGAGACTAACAACCAAGAGTCTGTGGTGGGGCAGGCATTAAAAGCTGTCCTTTTAGTGTTCCAAGACACTCCATGCCTCCATCAATCCAGAAATGGAGAAAGCTCCCCTATTTCCAAACCCATGGCAATGTGGTCATAAAATTGTGCAGCAATATTGGGTTATTTCTTGGTGTTCTGCATAAGTTATAGAAAATACAAAGTTGATAAGCTGAGTCACAGTAATGCACAACAATTTTAGCTGAAAGTCATCTATGCATAGTGAGTACTTAAGTCACACTATTTATGGCCAGATCTTACCCATCTTTACTGAAGTATTAAGCTCTAACAATGTCAGTGGATATATATCCATGAAAATGTGTTTAAAAGTGTTTAGTGTATGAGAGTCAAGACACAGGAAACAGCCAAGGGCTGGGTTAACTCAGGTTTATTGCATGGTGGACAGAGGGAACATGAGGTAATGGCGGACGAACAGCTCTATATATATGGTAGTAACGTATTTGAATGTGGCTCCACGATAGCCCATTGGCTACTGCCCGCGTGACGTCATGGCTGGTCACGCCCTTCTTGTCCAGGTGTAGGTAGCGGCGGGAAACTTCCCGCGCTGTGGCCTTTGATGGGTTTGAACCAAGAGAGCTTGGACGCTCGCTGCTGCCAGCTGGTGGTCATTAGCTCGCGTCCCATTACAGGGTTTATAGTGATCAGCTGAAGGTTACATTGTTACTCGTAGGCAAGGTTACATTGGTTCAGATACATTGTTATCACATGTAGAAGGGTACACTGTTAGAACACAACACTCCTCCCCCCTAGGATGAGACGAAGTCTCTCAGCCAAGATGGCTTATTTCGAACACGCTGGGGTCTCGGCGCGGGCTGCCCTGCCCCGGCTTCGCTCCCTCCTCCTTGCTCCCTGGCTTCCTGCCCTGTAATCGGAGAGGATGACTTGTTAGTAGCTTGCCGCGGCTCTGCGGCTTTGTTGGGCGGTGTGTGCTTTGTTTGGGAAGAACCGGGGGCACTGGGGGCTAACGAAAAACCCCTCTTCTCACTTGGATGGGTGGGGGAACACTCCAAAAAACCCCCCCGGCTAGCAAAATTAAAATCGTAATCGAATTCGGGGGAAGCGGCAGCGGCGGCCGCAAGCTCCTTTTCCCCCTCCCCGGGCTCGGATAGAGCTGGCGTGTCAAAAGGATATGAGTCGGGGTCACTGCTTTCCCCCCTGGCTTTGGACTGGTGTCTTTCTCTGTCTCCCCCTTGGGCTAAACGGGTGGGGGAGAACCCTATCGCTGAATCCGGTTGCTGAGCCCCACTGATCGGCCCCTCACTCACTCGGCGCCGCAGTTGGTCAGCGTGCCTCCTCCAGAGGAGACCGGTGTTCGTTTCCACCCGGTACGACACTGGTCCCGTCTGTTCTACTATCGTCCCTGGCACCCAGACTGGGCCTGCGTTGGCATAGTTCCTACAGTGTACAGGATCGCCTACGCCGAAACCTTTCGAGACCGCTAAACCTATGTTCTTCCCTTTGTCCTCGACCCTCGTCGGGTCTAACCTGGACAAGATCGTGGTCAGTTTCCTCCGCATCAGCAGCTCAGCCGGTGAGTACCCGGACGCTAAGGGGGTCACTCTGTACGCTAATAGAAATTGACAGACTTGGTGATTTAGATCCCCCGAGCCCATGCGCCGCAGCGCATCTTTTGTTGTGCGCACCAACCGTTCCACTTGGCCATTCGTGGCCGGGTGAAACGGCGCGGATGTGACGTGCCGAATTGCATTTGCCTCCATGAATGCCGCGAACTCAGCGGACGTGAAACAGCTAGCGTTATCGCTGACCAGAGTGTCGGGTAAACCGAACGTGGAAAAGACCCTCCTTAGCTGGCCAATGGTAGTGGCGGAGGATGTGCTCTTTACCGGAATGACCTCCAGCCACTTCGAGTACGCATCCACTACCAGGAGAAAAATGGTTCCTCGGAACGGGCCAGCAAAATCTACGTGCACCCTGGACCACGGTCCCCTTGCTGCGTCCCATTCCCTATGCGGGAGACGGGCTACCTCCGGTCGGGAGCCCTGACATGCCTCACAAGTGCCAATCATATGCTCTATGTCGGCGTCCAGCTGGGGCCACCAGAAATAACTCCGGGCCAGTGCCTTGGAACGGACGATTCCCGGGTGGCTGACGTGCAGCAGCTTTAGCACCTTCGGTCGCAGGGACGTAGGAACCACTACCCGTTGGCCCCACAAGAGGCACCCCCTCTCTAATGACAATTCTATTCGTTTTCGAAAAAATGGGTCGAATTCCATACTTGGGGATGACGCCGGCCACCCCTTCTGTACCCACGAGCATACTTTCTCCAGTGTTCTATCCGTTCCCGTCGCCTTGGCAATGTCGGCCGGTACTATTGGGGGTGAATCTAAGACCTCTATTAGCAATACCTGGCGGTCTCTTCCTACCCCTGCCTTCTGATCGTCCGACAAGGGCAACGGAGACCGTGAGAGCGCGTCTGCATGGCTGATCTCCTTCCCGGGCCGGTATTCCAACTCATGTTGGTATGCGTTAAGAAAAATAGCCCACCGCACCATCCTCGGGGACAGGATCTGTGGCGTGGGCTTATTTGCAGTGAAGATTCCTAACAGGGGCTTGTGATCAGTCACGATCTTGAACGGGCGACCATACAGAAAATCGTGAAATTTTTTGGTTCCCGCTACTATCGCTAATGCCTCCCTGTCGGTCTGTGCGTAATTCCGCTCTGCTTGGGACAGGGACCTTGAATAAAACGCTATCGGGGCCTCCCTTCCGTCGTTCAACACGTGGCAAAGCACCGCCCCCACCCCCACCGGGGATGCGTCGCAGACTAAAACTACTGGCCGTTTGGGATCGAAATGAGTCAGGATTGCCTCGGATGTTAGGAGTTGCTTTAACTCTGTGAACGCCCTCTCTTGCTCGTCACCCCACAGCCATTTTTCCTCTTTTTTAAGTAACTGATGGAGCGGCTCGGCAACAGACGCCTTCCGTGGAAGGAAGGTATGGTAGAAATTGAGAAGCCCCAGAAATGACTGTAGTTCGGTTTTGGATGTGGGGCGAGGAGCTTTCTTGATAGCGGCTACCTTAGATTTGGACGGCCTAATTCCCTCGGGCGTGACACAGAACCCTAAAAACTCAACCTCTGTTTCGAAAAATACACATTTGTCTTTTCTCAGTCGCAGCCCCGCTTTCTCGAACACGGTCAGAACTTTATCCAATCTATGTGCCAGCTCGGCCTTACTCCCCCCCGTTATCAACACGTCATCAAAATATGGCAACACCCCCTCCAGCCCCTTCAGGAGGCGTTCCACGAGCGACTGAAAAAGGCCAGGTGCCGAGTTCACGCCGAACTGTAAACGCGACACCTGGAACGCCCCCTTATGTGTAACTATTGTTTGTGCCGCCGCTGTGGCGGGGGTTACAGGGAGTTGCTGGTAGGCCTGTGCTAAATCGAGCTTAGCGAAACACTTTCCCCCATTCAGCCTGGCCAGGAGGTGGCTGACCACTGGCACCGGGTATGCATTAGGGCGGATCGCCTTGTTAATTGTACACTTATAATCAGCGCAAATGCGCACCTCCCCGTTAGCCTTCAGTGCTGTTACAATTGGAGTCTCCCACTCCGCGGAATCCACAGGAACAAGAATCCCCTGACCCACCAGTTTGTCCAGTTCCGCCTCTATTTTGTCCTTTAGTGCGAACGGCACCCTGCGCGGTTTGAGTCTTATCGGGCGGACCTCCGGGTCTAGGTCGAAGGCTACAGGGGGTCCCTTGAACTTTCCCAGTCCACTTTTAAAAACGGCGGGGTGTGCGTCGCACACCGCTTGTATTGGGTCCACGCCTACGGCATGCACCCCCCCTATGAACAAACCTAAAGGCTGAAACCGTTGCGTCCCGAGGAGGCTACAACTCCCCCCTTTTAGCACCACTAGGGGAAGTTCCGCAGAATGTCTCTTAAAACGAACCCGGAATGTCCCGACCCCCAACACTGGAATGTTGTTCCCCTGTACGTCCCGTAGTGTGGCCCTCAACGCTTTAAGTTTGGGCCGCACGTGGGGGTCGATCTTCAAGAACTCTCTCTGGGGAATTATAGAATAGGAGGACCCCGAGTCAATTTCCATCCTAATAGGGGTCCCTTGTACTAGTACCTCAACGAAGTAATGGGGCTGCCCCGCAGACACGCTGAACACAGGAGCGTCGCCCTCGCTGTCGTCCGAGATGCGGCCCACGCCGTCCTGCTTCCTCGTGGTCCGGGCGCCATCTTTGGACCTCGCTGGATGGTCCGGTCTGGCCGAACGGTCTTGTGACTGTCTCCGGCCCTCTTTCCCTTTCCTGCACGCCTTGGCGATGTGCCCCCGACGGCCGCAGTTGTAGCACTCGGTTTTTCTGAATGGGCACCTCACGCGCTCATGGGCCGCTCCGCACCCATCGCAACGGCGCCCTCCCCTTCGGACCTTCTGGACCTCCTCGCCGTCGCTGCTTTCCGAAGACGACTTCGAGGTCCGTCGGGTTGCGTGCACCGACTGTCCGGACTTTCCGTGCAACGAGTTTTCCGCTTTGCCGGCCCTCGGACGCCACTCACGCCACTTGTGCATCTCATCTACTCCAGCATTCGTGGATTCCGCGGCTTCCGCGGCCTCTACAACCTCTGTCAGTGTGGGTGGTGGCTCCTTGTTCATCAGGCTGCGCTGCACTTCCTTGTCCTTCAGGCCACACAGAACTCTGTCCCTGAGGGCCATCTCTAGAAAGTGGTCCCATCTGCAGGGGGTGGCGGCTACTCTCATAGCTGTTACGAAGGCTTCTACCGACTCGTCCGGCGCTTGAACTCGCCTCCAAAACGCGCTCCGAGCGGGAAACATTGCCCTCGAGGGTCGGAAACGCTCACGCAGCAGTTTCATGATGTCATCGGCTTTGAACTCACCCATCTTCTTCGGCGCAATAATGCCCACCAGCGTTCGCTTGGTCTCCATCCCAAGCATGCGGGTGAGGATGGCCCTCTTCCTTTCCTCGTCGTCTTCTTTGACTTTGAGTTCCACCAGTGCCGCCTGGAAGTCCATCTCAAAAAGCTCCCAGTCTTGCGGTTTGGTAATGTTGAACCCGCTCTGTGCCCTGGCTCCTTGGGATCCATAATCCCACCTTCGTCGCCAGTTTAGTGTATGAGAGTCAAGACACAGGAAACAGCCAAGGGCTGAGTTAACTCAGGTTTATTGCATGGTGGACAGAGGGAACATGAGGTAATGGCGGACGAACAGCTCTATATATATGGTAGTAACGTATTTGAATGTGGCTCCACGATAGCCCATTGGCTACTGCCCGCGTGACGTCATGGCTGGTCACGCCCTTCTTGTCCAGGTGTAGGTAGCGGCGGGAAACTTCCCGCGCTGTGGCCTTTGATGGGTTTGAACCAAGAGAGCTTGGACGCTCGCTGCTGCCAGCTGGTGGTCATTAGCTCGCGTCCCATTACAGGGTTTATAGTGATCAGCTGAAGGTTACATTGTTACTCGTAGGCAAGGTTACATTGGTTCAGATACATTGTTATCACATGTAGAAGGGTACACTGTTAGAACACAACAAAGTGCAACCTTAGTTTGAGAACAGCACTCATTACTTATTCTTCTTGTGCTTTTCTAATTTGTCAATTTCAGAACAACCTCTAGAAACAAACTTCTAGGTTTTTTTCCTCATTTTTCTTCAGATAATTTTGAACTGGAAAAAATTAATTAGGACTTTGTTATCATTAATGAGATAGCTATTCTTCTCTGTCTTCAGCAACAAACATTAATTCCAGTTTTACCAGGTTTCAAATAAGGTTTTAGTTAACTAATAAAGTATTGTCGTTATAAGGGGAAATATGTGAATGATTAATTTGTTGAATTTTTTTTTTAAAGAGGCTCTTCGAAGATTGTGGTATTTTTGAACCACAATTGGGCATATCCCGGGCAATGACAATCTTGTTATAATAATTTTGTGTCAGAAATTATTCAGGGTTGAAAAGAATTTTGTGGAAGAAACTCCACTCAGGTGATGCCTGAATGAGGGTCCTTTCATGTCCCCAAGAGCTGGGACAGAGATGTGCACTCAATCACTTATGCAGTACCCGGGTCTCAAACTGCTGACCAGGCATATGCTGGTATATCAGGCAATCAGGCTTTATCCCATGCTGCCCTCAACTCTAACACCCTGGAGCACCAATAGCAATGTATGGGATTCCACCCCAACCCCAACACCCAATAGGTGTCCTCACCATTCCCTGTCCAGCACCTTCTCATGGTTCCCCACACACCCCTGCTGCCAACTTGCTAGTTTTCCAGATAACAAGGCAAGCTTCTTAACCACTGAGCCACTGCAGCCCCTGGCAATCTTGTTATGCTGGCTAAACTTTCTAACATTTGGAAAGGAACTATGGAATAAATTCCTCAAAAGGTGGCTTCACTTGGGCAGTTTAAATTCTGACTGAGACATGAAAGAATAGGAATAGCAAGATGAAGTAACATGCTAGTAATGTACATCACTCTTCTATTGTCATAAAGTAAACCAGAATAGTAGTTACTAAAAGTACAACTTTCTGTTCAATGCTCCTCACAATTTCTGCTACTAAAGCTATTGTTGTCATTATGGCCAGGCTATCCTGCTATGGTAATAGAGTAGACCATATGACCAGTGACTCAGTGTTGAGTGTCAGGTGGCAGTTAACTAACTTGACCACCCTGAGGACCAACGGCCTTGGATGCCAAAGTCCACAGGGAAGGGTGATGGTCCCCAAGTGGATTAAATCCCACTTGAACCCATTTTGATAGAGAGCAGCAGCTATATTGATACTGGCCTGGGGCTGATGAGGAGTTTGCATGCCGAAAGAGCTCAGTACCAGAAGGTGACTTGTGGAAATGGATCAGTGGTATGGGGTTCATGCTGCAATGCAGAAGGCAGATGAAAGGCCACTGCATTATATTCTCAGGACAGTCTTCATGGCTGATCGCCATGACCATCAACTATATTCAGATTCGGATATGGAAGAAGAAGAAGACCATTGTTGTCATTTCCACAGGAAATGAATAATTATCTCTCAAGAGCTGCACTGCAAATCTTCACATCATACTGAAAACCTCTGCAACTGGCAACTGGAGCAAAACCTTCCATCATATGCTGCCTTATCCCCTACCCCTTCACTTCAGCCTTTCATCATCCATTAACTTCTTCATATCAAAAAAGTATAAAATAAAATTGACAAGGAGTTACAGTACTGAATTAAAATAACATTTTTTTAGCCTAGCAGTGTTTCTTCATGTGTGTGATATTTTTTTTTAAAGTAAGAGGGTGGAAGGTGTGGAAAAAACCATTGGTGAGAGAAAAGAACTAAGCATTGAGAGCTAAGCAGGGGTACAAATCAACTGAGTGAGAGGCAGTAAAGCCATGACCTTTTGGAGGAAGGGAATGATCTGGAAGAAGGCAAAGCTGAAGAAGCAGCAGCAGTTCTGGAAAAGCTTTCCCTATATGTGTGCTACAGATCCTCCCAACCATCCCAAATGAGAGCGTGAGAACACCCTCTCCTTGCACCCTTGCAGCGGGATAGATAATCACACATGCTAGAAAATGAAGAAAAGTGATGCCAGCCAAATTGGAGCAAAATAATTTAACTCCTGCTCACTAAACTAGTCAGCGAGTGAATGAATGAATGAGTGAATGAATGAGCAAGCGAAGAAACAAATGAAAGAACAAGGTAAAGGTAAACAGCATTCTGTGCACTTGAGTGTCTAAGCAGGCCTGTCACATATCCACGGAAATGTCTGCAAATGCAGACAGCACTAGCTCTTCAGCTATAAACACAGATGAGCACTGACCCCTATAGTAAAATACGACTGGCTTTCGAGCAAGGGTGACCGTTACCTTTAGCTTTACCTTTACTAAAAAATGTTCACTTGACTTAGTTATATTTTAATAAGACATTTTGAGTTAATATAAAGATACCTTGAAGAATAAATGTGTATTAGAAGAGAAACAGAAAAAAAGAAAGGAACAAGGGCCAGAAATTCAGTTCAGGAAAATGCTCCATTTAAAAAAATGTATGTGGTTTGAACATCTCTATCTATCTGGGAATATTAAAAGAGATTTGAAGCATGGTGGCAAATAACTGGGCTAAAACAAAACAGTTATTTCACAATGGGTTTTCCCTACCTATAGATACCTTTTGTTTGAAACATTATCCATCCATATTCCTTTTTGCAGATCTGTCTTTCTTTAAACAGACTCTTAAAAGGTTGAGACAATGTAATATTAATTCCTCACCTTAGTTTTTCTATCTCCAGAAGCCTCTTTTTAAACAGCTGGTTGCCTGATTATTCATTTAGACCATGCATCATTGCACACAGGTGCCTCAGCTTGTAATTCAAAACTAACTAGGGGAAAAGGAATTGCCATGGAAGCAAGAGAAATGGCAGGCCCACCCACTGTGACTATATCCTGTTAATCCTGCTGTGTCCTAGGTTATAATTTAGAAAGCCAAGTGTGTAATCCATCAAAGTTGTTCATATCTACCACTGTAAATGAGGCATTCAGTGCTCTCTGAATCTAACAGTCTTTGTATTCAATACTACTTGTGGGCCGAACAATATGGAGTAAATGTTAGGAAGTAAGACTCTACAATTGCTTCACATCAGTGCTATGGATCCAGGGCTTCCGGGGCCTTCAGGAGGAGAGTGGCAAGAAGTGATTAATCAATGGGGAAAAAAAGAGTCAGCTCCTGAGATTGTCCCCTGCTTCACTTCTCAATGGTAATGAGTACAAGAGGGCATCCATTAGACCAAGCATTCTCAACCTATGTCCCGTGGGCCAAACCCGGCTCCTAAAGCCATTTAATTAGGCCTGCAACACCCTGGCCAAACTCAGAAGTGGAAAACACTGCACACCACGCACGCACAGAATGCAGCTAAATGTGTTCTGTGCATGCATGGCACACATTTTACTTCCAGTTCTGGGTGGGTAGAACCATGTGATCAACCCGATCAGCTACCCAGGAGGCATGGTCAGGTCCGTGACCTGAAAAGGGGTGAGAAAGCCTGCATTAGATCATCTTGACTATTGCCATCCCGACTGATAACATTTCGGCTGCCCTTTGCTAGATAAAGCTTGGCATTCTTTTTCCTGTTGTCAGCACAGGGACAATATTGAGCAGCAATATCAGACCATTTTTGGGGTATTTTAAGTCATAGATAGAGAAGCACAATATCCCACATTCATAAACTTTGTATTAAAATATGTTCATCTTTCTTTCTGGGAGGAAGAACAAATACATTTCACAAACCAGAACAAACGTAGGCCAGGATAAGATTGCTGGTGGATTTCTGAAGCGAAACTGCCATATTTTAACACCTTACTTCAGTTGTCCATAAGTGTATTTTCTTTTCTTTGCTAGTCTTATTTGAAATCTTTGTTACAGGTATATTTTCACACTGCAGTAGCTAAATAACGTGTCAATAGCTTGTGTTATTACTGATGCTTGAAGATTAATCACATAGAAAATTGCACTTTAAAAAATTTTGTGGTTCCAAAATTGCATTACCATTATGTTATAAAAAGTGAATAGCCTTTCTAGAAATAACTGTAAAATAATACTTGAAATACTTGGCTTGACCAGAATACTTAAGTAAGTATAAGATATAATTCTTGAGAACATAATATCATCACCACATCATATTGTTGGACTGCTTAGTATAATATTTGAACTTGTTGAGTACCTTTGCCATAGAGGCCCTGTTCGCACATTACCTAATTTTGGTTCCTAGTTAAAACTTGGATTGCTCACCTAATTCTCTGAGTAAAGAGAGGCCATGATCGCAGCAGGGCTGTACATTTTATTTAATTCTAGAATTATCATCATTGCATGGAAGTGGAGTGATATTATTGAATGGAGGAGCAAAACAAAGTTCTACAGAAGTATACTTTTTTGTGTGCCATGCCAAACTTGGTGATATTCAGTCAAACAGTTTTATAGAGAAGCTTTTTTTTAATCTATAGATGTGACTTACCCTCCTCTTTATGCAGACAGTGGTGACAAATAAGACACAGCAAATAAGAAACACTAAAAGATATTTTGAAACACTTGATTTTTTATCTAAAACGAATAGTAATTATCTTTGCTCCATTTTTTTTGCAGCAAATCCATCCAGTAGTTATATAAATATTCCAAAAATAAAATATTCCTGTTTAATACCACATCAGCCATATATAAATCTGGAGCATTCCCAGTAGAAGCTTTTTGCTCTCAAAGGGTCAGGTACAGAGCTTGATTCCATAGACTGAGCACCTGTGTGTTTGGAATGTGTGCCATTAATGTGTGATTTGAGCAGGGTAGGTCACATTCTCATTAAAAATAGGACCTGAAAGCTACCAAAACTTCAGGTGCAGTGGCTCAGTGGTTAAGAAGCCCGCCATGTTAGCTGGAAGGCTGGCAAGTCAGCAGTTCAAGACCCGAGTACTGCATGATGTATTGAGTGCCCGTCTCTGCCCCAGCTCTTGAGGACATGAAAGGAGCCTCAACTCTGAGCAGAGTTTCTTCTGCAAAAATCCTTTCAATCCAGAATAATTTCTGACATGAAATTATTATTATTTTCTCCCATCTGGGAGTAAAATTTAGTGGGAGCTTTACATGGACACTACAAGTCAAGCAGTAGTTGATGGTACTCAATTTTGTTTCCTAGACAATGGTTAGAAACCTTTATTTCTTCTATTTCCATGTTTGTTTTTCATATTCAGCCATATACAGATACATATCCAAACAATTGGAATAGTCATATGTAAATCAAACTAACATCTGAGGACCACTTGTCCCACATTTCTCCTGGGTATTTAGACTAACAAGGAGTGTATTTCAACAATTACATTTAGAGCAGTATATCCATCCTATGTCAGTATTGTTTTGGCTGATTGCATGGCATTAGCAATGCAAAACTAATCTTGAAGAAGACCAAAGTAACATATGTTTTTCACCAATTAGGCATCCATTTTATTAATTATTTTTCTCTAAACAGAAAAAGCACAGGTCAAATCTATACACATGCACCAAAAAGTAAGCCCATGTGCAAACAATTGTATGCATGCATAGGCTTAAGTGGCTAAGACTGCAAAGTAAGGACTAATAGTGCCCTCAGATTCATTCCCTATCATCTTTTCACTCTTCAACATATTGGGAGCTCTGCAGTAGCTCAAGCGGCTAAGATGCTGACTGGAAGGTAGGAAGTCAGCAGTTCGATTCCCAAGTACTGCAGGACAGAATGAGCTCCTGTCTATGTCCGAACTCCTGCCAACCTAATAGTTCAAAAGCAAGAAATTGCAAGCAGATAAATAGGGACCACTTCAGTGGGAAGGTAAACAGCATTCCATGCGCTTCGGTGTCTAGTCATGCTTGCCACATGACCACAGAAATATCTGCAGAAGCAGACAGCACTGGCTCTTTGGCTTTGAAACAGAGATGAGCACCGAACCGTAGAGTTGGATATGACTGGCTTTTGAGCAAGGGAAACCTTTACCTTTACCTTTAAAAATCATTCTAAAACTAATTTCTAATCAATTCCTCTCAGATTTTTTGTCAGTAATAGAAAACATCAGAAACTTTGCTATATGTTGTGTTCTCTTACCTCTGTACAAATACTTTGTTTCCTACAATAAAGTGTTAACTAGAAGTGCGATATAATACAAATCTCAGTGGCAGGTGTTTAAAGTAATACAAAGGATATTATTAAGTTAACTTCCAAAAGGCTAGTAAGAGATTCTCAAATAGCTTTTCCAGAAAGGCAAACAATTATAAATTTGAGGATGCATACTGTTAATTTGACACCATTGTAATGACATCTCTGTAGGTGGTACATATCCTGCACTGCTTTATAAGCTTCTTAGGAACCTAATGGTGGCATTTGCACAATAGGGATACAAGAGGATGAGGTAGCATAATTGCAGCATCATTGAAGCATGACCACATGCTAATTAACAAAATTGGAACTGCTACACTCATGCTCCCTTTTCATCTATCTTATTTCATTTACTTTTACATGCTGTTTTGGCCAAATAATTGCTCTGTGTGTGGTTTGAATATTATAGTGATTATCACCACCTTGATGTTTCCAAGCTCTGGCAGTATAGATCAGGTATTCTCAACCTGTAGCCCATGGGCCAGATGTGGCCCACAAACCCATTTCATGTGCCCCCCCCCCCGCCGCCACCACACCAGAAAGTGTCGTGTGGCAAAATGGTCATCCGGCTCCTGAAGCTGTCTGAGGGAGCGTGACCTTGCCCCTGTATTAAAAAGGTTGAGAACTCCTGGTTTAGATCATTGCTTAGTTGAGTAATTTCTTTCTTCTAGTGTCTTGTGTTTTCAGGGTCCAGTTCATAGAAGAAGAGCCTTTTAATTTTGTTATAACCCCACTCTTCCTGTAAATAGCAAAGTTAAGCTAAAAATGCCAAGGAAATGTATATGTGTACAATTCATGGTGTAAACTAGAAATTGACCTTAAGGCTTGTGTTTGAGTTCTGGTTGATAGCAGGCAGCAGACCTTGTAATGTTATTGGATCAAAAAATTTCCAGGCAGTTTGACAAAGGATGAAAGTAAGTTAAATGAAAGAGAGAAACACACACACAAAGTGAAATAATTTTTTGTATTCCCCTATTTCACTAATAAAAATTATTCATGTTTTATAGGCTGTATTCCAAGAACAAACAAAAGAACCTGAAAATAAAAAAGAGAGTCTCTTTCTTTTTCACAGATCTCTAATTATTGAGAATTAATTTAAAAGGAAAAATAGGTCTGAGTAATTATTATATGGAGGAGAATATTGGATAACATTGAAAGTATCTTATTCATAAGGAATATTTGAAAGTTATGAGCAATTTATAATGGACTTCTGCACTACTTCTTTCAGGGTTTTCTCCATAGAAAATTACTAAAATCACACCATTCTCATTATAAACCTACATCATATATACTAAAACTTAAAATGAAATTACAGGTACAGTATCCATGGGTCTCAATTCTATGATTAGGTTGTGTTTATAGGGACCATTTCATGAGCTCATATGAAAGATTAACAGAGGCATTTGTACGATCCTCTGCTTGTATGATTTAGTTATGGCCTTGGGCAAGCTGTACAGTCATAAGATGGCTCCAGAAGGACAGAATGGTAAACTGCTTCTGCATATTCACTACATAGGAAACCCTCAAATTGACTTAACACCACATTGTTGTTGTTGTTCTTATTGTATTTTATATGCATTTTAATATTTTTTACTAGTTAAAATTATGATTATAAATTTCTAAAGCAGTTCTCAACCTTTTTAACCTGGGGCCCGGGTCACACTCCCTCAGACAGTTTCAGGGGCCAGACAGCCATTTTGCCCTTCCTCCACCACATGACAGTTTCTGGTGTGGTGGAGGCATGGGGGAGGTACATGAAATGGCACCGTGGGCTGCAGGTTGAGAATCCCTGTTCTAAAGGAATGGGGGCTCTGTTGAAGTTTTAAATTTTTCAAATACTTCCAAATAATCCAACACACACTAGAGGTGTCATATTTTGGTTGGAATATAAAATATGTGACATATGCTCTAAATTGAGAAACTCCATTAAAGTGTACATGAAAAGTATTGTATATATGCAACCAAAGACACATAGCTAGTATGAACTTTCTCAATTAATTAGGACATTTGCTAGGGAAGTGTGTTTTGCACACACCTACAAATGTTGTCAGTGCTGGGAAAGTGTGTTTAAGGCAGGGTTTTTTAACCTATTTATTTATTTAAAACATTTCTATCCCGCTTCCCTCATTCGAGAGTAACCCAAACCGGCTCAACAACATAATTAAAACAATAAAAAAAACCAATTTAACTAACCCCCCATTAAAAAGCCCATTTTAAAAACCATCTAAAAATCCCTTTCCTCCCAACACAGTTAAAAAGCAATCAGGACAAAAAACAATATGGGCTAAAAGAGCCAGTGGGACTGGGAAGTTGATGCATCCATGCTCCATGCCTACTAGCATAGCCATGTTTTCAGTTGTTTTCTAAAGGGGAGCAACTCCATCTGGAGGCATAGTTCGAGTGGCAAGAGGTTCCAAAGGGCCGGGGCTGACATGGAGAAGGCCCTCCTTCTGGTCCCTGCAAGGTGGGCTTCTTTCGCTGAAGGGACCATATAACCGAACCCCTCCGGTCTGCCCTCGTAGGATGGGTATGACACCTTGGGGAGATGCAGTCTCTTAGGTAGCCTGGACCACTACCATGAATGGCTGTGTTCCAGGCTATGGGCCAGATCAGGCCCATGGCACCAAATAATCAGCCCCCTTCTGATCTTAGGTGGAGCGATACCAATAAGAGGGTATATTTTCTCAACTGTTGTAGGTTAGAGGCATCATGTCACTCTACGTAAGGCTTTATTCACAGCAATGTCAACTTGATCTCATACATCATCCTCTTATACAATATTGTGCAAAATTCAATGAGTGATTGGGTGACATAACTCAGCCTGAGTCACACAAAAACTGAAGAGTCTTCTGCTGGTTCTTTTCTCAACTCTTTCCATGTTTGGTGAAGTTTGGAGAGAGGGTGGCATGTCCTCAGAAGAACTCTTTTGAGGAGTTAAGAACAGGAAAACTATCACCATGATGATTGCCAATATCCAGAATGGATATGACAGCTGAAGAAGAAGAACAGAATATATACAAAACTCGAAAGATCGAAAATAGAATAAGGCACAAGTAGGCAGGAGGTCAGCAGATACCACAAGATGAAAGGCATCAGGAGCCTGACGAATGTGTTATACAAACAAATAACAGCAGAACAATCCTGTTGGTTTCCTATCAGTCTAGGCCAGTGTTTCCCAACCTTTGGTTTTTGGACTTCAATTTCCAGAAGCCTAAATCAATTTCCCAAAGCACTGATCAGCCAATATTCTGATTTAGGCTTCTGGAAATTGAAGCCCCCATGTGGGTTATGGAGCCCACATTGTGAACCACTGGTCTAAGCTGTTGTATAGCTAGAATATTCCTCACACCCATATGTCATGGTAACATATCACCATGGAATCACAAGTTATTCGATATGGATATTCTTAAGTTTTGAAGCTACTGTATTCATACCTGTCAACCATGGCTCCAGACAATCCAGGACCTGCGCACAATGGTTCTGCGCAAGTTGTGTTCTACACAAGCGTAAAAGGGTTCTATGCAATCGTAAAAGCCTTCTACGCATGCGTATAACGCAACTTGTGCAGAAGGGATGCACAGTACCTCTTTTGCCCCACTGCCAATTCCGGGGTTTTGGCAGCTGCGGGCGGGAAATGGCGCAAATCGGCGCTGAAAATTGGGAAATCCCGGCCAATCTGGGAAGGTTGATAGGTATGTACTGTATTAGCTAGAAATGCAAAGGCCTGTTCCCTTTCTGTTGTCCTTATCAGCAGCTGCAGCTTCTAAAGCTTCTCAAGACATCTAGGCCTTAAGAAGGGATTAGACAAGTTCATGGAGGACAAGGGTATCAATAGCTATAATTATAGATACCTAAGGACAACCTTTGGGTTGGAGAGATAGGCAGGATATCTCTCAATGCCAGTTCCAGGAAATCCTAGGCAGGTGAAGGCATCTTCTTGGGAATACCCTGAAGCAAATGGTGAGCCACTGTGTGAGACAGAATGCTGGACTGAATGGGCTGTGGCCTGTTCCAGGAAGGCTGTTCTTATGTTCTTATGTTATGTTCTTATGTGTTGGGAAGGGGAGAATGTTTACTTAAACTACTTGCTTTGAGTGGCTTTATGCTAATTTACTGGCCCAGGACCCAGGACCTATGTTATAGACACTTGGGACTGGAAGTTAGTTCGAGTTGGAGCTTGAGCAGGATTGCTCAAGGGTAAGTGCATGTGGATTCCTAGCCATTACAGAGTCCATACTCCTCTATGTTTCCAAAATGATAACTTACCAGTTAGTCAGATTAATTTGTTTTATGGGGAAAACTTGAGTGTGGATTTTCCTATGATTTTTGATTAGAAACTTTCTTTTTGGATTTATCTGTATTCTGAGACCAACAGATGGAATGTAGCTTTTTCAATATGCTTCAAGAATAAACAACTTTTTCTTCAATACATCATGTGATTATTGAAAGGGGTGGGGGTAAGACAAAGAGTTATGCCTAGCTCATGCCATTTGCTACCACAACATTAAATTAATTCTCTCCATAGTCAAGTTCTGGGATCTCTTTAAGTAAAAGGAAACCCATGTTGCTGCATGGTGATTGCAGGATGACCTTCCAACTGCTAGCTGCTTGGAGTCACAGAAGTTCTAAGTTGGTCCTGCCAGTGCCAGGCGGCTCAAGGGGAACATGGATAGATCTGTTGGCAAGAGTGCTAGGTTGCTCCGGAATGATCACACCATTTTTAATTGGCTGCTGGCAGCAAATGTATGACACTATTGGGTGAAAAATGTCTAAAAGAAATAAAATTAAAATTAAATGAAACACACAGGAAAAAAATGGAATTTCCATATCCTTCTCTTTCATTAATACAAAGCATTCATGTTGTAGATGCTTTCTTCTATGAACCAATGAGATAACATGAAAGAGTGTCTTTCAGTTTTCATCTTTTTGTTAAAGCATGAATAAAATATTAAAATAAATCATGATATTGAAGGATATTTTCATTTTAATGCCTGTTTTTACCACTTTGAATAATGATCTATCTTCAATGAATCACCTCACTCACCAGGTTGCTACTTCCCATATGATCATTCTGTGGATGTGGCATGCTTTTGTTTGTTTTTTATCTTTGTGAAGTAACAAGATTTATAAATCAGGATAAATAATATAATGGTAAAGTTCACTTCTTACCATTGAGGGGGAGAAGAAGTTAAGAACTCATGAAAGAAAAAGATAAAGTCAAAATTGTTGTTTTCAGAATTGGGATCAGAAAGGTCTTATATTCTTGCTAGATTATGGCAACAAAAATGAAAAGTGGCATTGAACCCAGTTCTCTCAAACACTTTACTAGACTGGCTTACAGACCAGAATCTCCCCTCTCATGAGTGGAAGAAACCAGTGGATGAATAGGGTATGAGTGATATCTCTATTCTATTATGCCTCTTCCCAACCCACTAAGAACCTTTCTATACCTCTCTTCCTCTCTCTTCTTCTCCCATAGACTTACAAAATTTAATTTACTTTTTTATTTTTGAAATCCAATATAGAGAGTAAAAATCCAAGCTAGCTTCATTCTGCCTTCATGGAAATAAACAAATGTCATCTAATCCATCCATCCATCCATCCATCACTTTCAGTTGTTTCTGTCATTTTCATTATCTGTTTTCTATTTATCCTTCAGCATACTCAGTTTCTTTTACACTGCTAGCATCATTTTAGCTGATATTTCATTTGCCTTCCTCAATATATACAATTGGAGATCATTTTACAAGACAGCAATGATAATGTTGCTTTCAGTATTTCACATTTATCAAACATCTGCACTTGTACCGGACAAGGTCAACTAAACAATGAATCAGCAAGGCCCAGCTGGTAAATCAGTTTGCAAAATTTAAGGACAGTAGAAGATATCTGCAAAGGTAGAAAGAGCATTAAGAAAACTCTCCAGATCTAGGACTGAAAGATTAGCATAATGTAATGGTTGTCATTTCTCTTGATTTAAAACAGAGCAGACCTACAATAAAGAAAAAAGAGGCAAAATATATACAGAGGTTGTGTTTATGAGCAAAAGCATTGTATCAGTGCAGTCACTCCCTCTACATGAACTTCAAAGCAAGAGGTGAGACTAATAACAAGGAAAATACCAAGAAAGATTTCACTCAACAAGAGTGGAACCAAGAGGAGTGTGTCAGATGTTTCAGTGCAATTCTTTTGAAATGAGATGAGTCACTCTAGAATAAACACCAGGGTAGGTATGAAGGATATGATGACAGCAATCAGGCACAGAGGGGTGCATTTTGCCTTTGAAAGCAAATGCATTTGGTGGAGTGCCTACCACAGCTGATCCAGAAGACTATTGAAAGTTTATTAAAACACTCCATCATAACAAATTCAACTCTGTCAATAGTTTCATCATTCATGTTCAATCTGATTTTTAAAGGGGGGGGGGGGTGTCATTGCATTAGAAATTATAAATCTCTTTCAGAGCCTGAAAAGTTATTTTTTTAGAAAGCATTTGCCTACTTGTATAGAACATTAGGAATGTGCATAGTAAAAAAAAGAGAGAGAGTATTTCTTTCATTCAACGTTCCTCCACAGATAGCTCTTTCATTCTTCTTTCATATTAATGCATTTCTCCCATTGGTCCTTTTAACATGAAAGGGAAAGCATCTTTTTGGTTATTTTGTTTTGAGTGTCCCTGTTTGTGGTTCCTCGTGTTACTCCAAGTTAAGTAGAACCCTTAAAATCTACTCCCCCAAAAAAAGAAAAGAAAAAGAAAAGAAAGGCAAAATAATTGTACTCCAAAAGCAGGAAACGGTACACGAAAAAGAAAAATTAACACCAGATCTATGTAAACAAAACCTCACTCATCCACAATCAATTCATAAGGTACAATTCATAAACACCCAAAACTTGGAAAACAGCAGTAGTGTCCAGTGCAACTGGCCCAGATACCCTCTGTTTTTGGGAAGCACAATAGAAAAAGGGCAGGAAAGCAGCCTAGCATACAGTGAAGCAAAGCAAACAACAAAAACAATACAAAACAGTTTAAAAAGAACAACAATAAAATATACATCATTAACTGAATAAATACACAGCAAATTACCAAAATAAAAATTTTACGTGTTAATCAAACAGGGAAACCTGCCTATACACAAACAAACAAGGAAAATAACAAAATAAAATACTCACATGCACATACATATATCTCTCACAAAGACAAAGAAAAGCAAGTAAGCAAAATGGGGAAAAAACCAACACAACAAAAACACAACCCTGGTGGACAGCTCAATGAAGGTGTCAACCCATTTTGCCTTAGCAGTGAAAAAAGCAAACTCAATGCTAGGGATCATTAGGAAGGGTATAGATAATAAGTTAGCAAGTGTCATTTTGCCTCTTTATAAATCTATGGTGAGGCCCCATCTGGAATACTGTGTACAGTTCTGGTCACCACACCTCCAGAAGGATATTATGGAGCTGGAAAAAGTGCAGAGGAGGGCAACCAGAATGATTAGGGGACTGGAACACCTTCCTTACCATCTGAGGCTGCAATGGTTGGGCCTCTTCACTCATGAAAGACGGCGTCTAAGAGGTGACCTGATTGAAGTTTATAAAATCATGCACGGTGTAGACAAAGTAGGTAAGGAAAAACTGTTTTCCCTATCGTACAACCCTAGAACTAGAAACCTTTGGGTACTAGTTCTCAAACAAATAAGAGAAAGTACTTTTTCACCCAGAGGATCACTGGTCTATGGAACTCCCTGCCAGAAGAAGTGGTGACAGCTGTCAGTCTTGACAGCTTTAAGAAAGGATTAGACATGTCCATGGAGGACAAGGGTATCAATGGCTATAATTATGGATACCTAAGAACAACCTCCGGGTTGGAGAGATAGGCAGGATATCTCTCACTGCCATTTCCAAGGAATCCTAAGCAGCTGAAGGCATCTGCTTGGGAATACCCTGAAGCAAATGGTGAGCCACTGTGTGAGACAGAATGCTGGACTGGACAGGCTGTGGCCTGTTCTAGCAAGGCTGTTCTTATGTTATGTTTATGTTAAGCAAATTACCAATCAAAACCTCCCTGACATAACAAAGATATGACAGTACGTAAATAGTTCTCTTCCATCATAACACTTAATTTTGAGAATACCCTGGATAGCAAAGAGTTCAAATAGATTGATCTTAGAAGAAACCAACCCTGACTGCTCCTTGGAAGAACAAATACTGAAGATGAAGCTAAAGTACTTTGGGCACCAAATGAGAAGAATTGACTCGCTTGAGAAGGCCTTGATGCTAGGAAAGATCTAAGGCAGAAGGAAAATGCGGTGGCAGAGGATAAGATGGCTAGATGGCATTCTTGACACAATGGGTGTAGAGCTGAGCGGGCTGTGGAGAATGGTGGAGGCAAACCCCTGGCATGGTCCATGGCGTCTCAAATGGTCAGACTCGACTATGTGAATGAACAACAACAAAACTTTAGAGAGAAAAGAATTTCAGCACTAGAACTTGGTCCCGTCTTTTCGACCACAATTTTTTAAAAAACAATCAGGATAATGATTGGCTGTCAATCATGAAGTATGCCTCCTAGTCAGGCCATATCTGTAACCAGAAACATAGCTAGAAGTTACACTTATACTGCAAAAAGATTTATTCCTTGTGAAATTACAATTAATTGAAGTTATTTCTGCCTTAATTATTGGACAATATAATTAGTTGCGAGTTTCCAAACTATGAACCTTCCACTGCCTTAAAGGTAGTACAATACCCCCCACCCCCCCAATATCAATGTCAGTAGTCTAGGTGATCTAACAGGATTCCCCATTGAGCCTTGATGCTAGGAAAGATCTAAGGCACAAAATGACAAGCAAAGGAAAATTCCAGAAACTGATTCCTTTTTGCATCTATTAACCACTTCTCACTCAAACACAAAGTGATTATCACAATTTATTTATACATGGATATAGGAAAAATTGGCGCCAAAGAAAGAAAAGAATGTAGGTAAAACTATATTGATTTATATATAAAGACTAGTGTTTTACATTCATTTTTAAAATGTGTCTTTTGCTGCTCCATAATTTTTAATGCCTAGTGTGTGAATGGGGAAAGCAGTTCTTCAAAAAATCTGTAAAACGTTTTGCTCAAACTCTCCTATATTTGGAACAAAACACAATCAGACTGTCTATGACTGTGGCAAATTTGATGCTGATTCCCAGGTGAAATCCCAGGTGCAAAATTAGTTTTTTGTTTTGTTTGTTTAGGCTGATCCCCTTTTAGTATAGGCTTGTATTGGTTTATGAAATGTTGTTTGATTTAGTTATGGAAATATCAGAGGCATCCTCCTGACTCAAAACCACATACTACACATATGTATACAAACCTCATGAAAATAATTGGGTGAATAAAGCTTAATACGTTTTAGATATTACCAACATTATATGTACAAGGCTGAAAAATTAGAAGCATAGGAAGGAGGGAAAGACATTGGCTTTTAACAAATAACAGATGGGGAATAATTTATTGAAGTAAACATCATTAAGCAGTATCTCCAACCATGTCTTTGTGATGCTAACTGTGCTATTATTATGCTATTCACCTGTAGCTGGAGAGATTTATTAGTTCTCAGTTTAATATCAATCCTTTATCCCAAACATCTTCTGATAGTACCACTGGAAGAGAAATACATTCCCCAGAAAATGACATTGTAGCTTTAAAGGGAGTAATAAATAATTCAGGGAAGATAGGGTGTCCAAACAGAAAATGTGAGGTGACATAAAGTACAAAAGACTAGCTAAAGAAAAGAAAGATTAGCAACAGGAAAAAGTCATATGAAACATTTTTGTGTACAGGATGGGAGAGGTCTTAGCAACTAATATTTGCCTTGAGTTGAGTTTTTTGGCCTGATATATTACATTTGCTAGAACAATAGCAGTAGCAACAATAAAATAATGAACTGTTTGGACGTGTTTTTTTTTAACTTCCATGTTTTGTTTGATTGAGGAAAATTCCTGGCAAATCCTTAATAATCAGGGTCTATAATTTGTAAACTTTAGTGATACTGGCTAAAATCCTATTGCATAGTTACAGTATGTGAAAAATTTACCTTTTAGCACCCTTTTTTGGTCCCACACAGGACCAATGTACACCCACAACAAAAAGGCTAAATCAATCTAGAGAGGGTGTCAAAATGTGTACACATTTTAAGAAAGGGAAAAAACTGTATTAAAATTGTAATACTCAATATATACTGAAAACAAAAAGATGAATACAAGTCACATTTGACTTCTGAAAGAGGTGCTCAAAGTGGTTACTATCAGCATCCAGATACTTCTGATTATGGTGAACTACTGCTTGAGCAACCAAAGTGTCCTGTATCTTCCCATGTGCACATCACAGATAGCATCATGCATCTCAAACTTATCACAAATGCATCCAACTGTTAGGCATGTTGGAGGTTCTGTTGCATACTCACACCTCCATTATCATTGTACTTCCACAATGTTCTCAAATTTCAAATACCAGTTCAAAATGGTCCTGCAATCTTCAAATGCCAATCGTACTTCTGCCTTTTTCTTTGACTGTCCTGCCTGTTGCATGGTGACTTTAGCATTAATTATTTTAAGCAAGGACCATACTACTCTTTGCTACCATAATTCAATTCAACTTTAAAAAATAAGACATGGTAACATCTTTTCATCAATTTGCTATGCAATTATTACTAGCTACCAACTAGTATAATTGGATTATATGAATATTGTTAATAAATTATTAAATAATAACTAAATGAACTACACTAAGATAATAAGTCAATCAATTTTCACCTATTCTTTATATTTTATTTATATATCTTGTGTGTTGTTTTGATTTATTAATTTGTTTCATTTCCAAAAATTGGCTGCAGGGATACCCAAAATGGCCACCAGGACACACCTGGCATTTGCTGCAGGGAAAAGGCAACATCTGGGCTCGCTTGGCGCAGCGAGAGACTTGAAAAATGGTCGCTGCCACCACCTCCTCAATCCTCTTCCCCAGTGCGACATCTGCCGCGGGGAAGAGGCAACACCTGGGCTCGCTTGGCACAGCGAGAGACTTGAAAACCGGCCGCCACCACCACCTCCTCAATCCCCTTCCCCAGTCCAACATTTGCCGTGGGGAAGAGGCAACACCTGGGTTCGCTTGGCGCGGCGAGAGACTTGAAAATCAACCGCTACTGCGTCCTCCTCAATTCTCTTCCCCGGTCCAGCATTTGCCATGGGGAAGAGGCAACACCTGGGCTCACTTGGCAATGCAAGAGACTTGAAAACCGGCCAACGCCACTGCCTCCTCAATCCTCTTCCCCAGTCTGGCATTTGCCATGGGGGTAAGGCAACACCTGGGCTCGCCTGGCCCAGCAAGAATCTTTAAAACCAGACTAGTGTATTTTGCTGTGTTATTCTGTAACTATATTGTATATTTCTTGATTGCTCTTGTATTTTTATATTGATGCTTTTGTATCTGATATGTTTTATTAGTACCCATTGTTATTTCTCATTGTATTTTTTATGCTTTTGTTATTTATGATATTATGTTGGAAACCGCTTTGGATAAGAAAAGTGTTAAATAATAATAATAATAATAATAATAATAATAATAATAATAATAATAATAATAATAATAATAATAATAATAATGATGATGATGATGATGATGATGATGATGATGATGATGATGATGATGATGATGATGATGATGATGATGATGATGATGATGATGATGATGATGATGATGATGATGATGATGATGATGATGATGATGATGATGGACACCTCTGGCCCCAACTAAAAATAAATATTGCTAACACTAAAAGTAAGGGAGGGGGAGCGCAAGGAGAAAAGGAAAATTCTCAGAAGCTGTTTACTATTCCCCCATTCCAGGCATTCTGAGACAACCCAAAGGAAAACTGAAGACAAATGTCATAGGGGAAGTGTGAAAAGTCCAGTGAGCCACCCTGTCACAAGGCCGTTAAGGCAAGTATTTGCAACCACAATGCTATGAATACCCCCACAAATGGGCCTTCCTATATCATAAAACAGGCAGAGAAAGAAAGCCCCACCACATCAACAGGAACACCATAAGTGAGTGGTGACATGCAACATCCACCACTCTTTTACCTGCCTTCCAATAGCTGGGGGTGGTGGTGGGGGCTTCCCCTTCTTCCAAGCTGCTTTGCAACAGAATTCGGAGTAGGCAAGCTTTTCATTTTTAACTTCATGGTTAATCTTCCCTTTCAAGAACATAATAAATTGGTACAACATTTTCAGACCCTCCCTCTTACATCGATACTTGTCTGAATTTCAGGAGTGTCCAATAAGACATTTTCTTGGCTGATGCAGTGTAATTAAAGTGAGCATTTTCAGATAATCTATATAGTACATGAGATCATATGTCTTTTACATTTCATGAAGTTAATTTGTTTCAGAAAAATGCACTGCATTTTCATCACGTTATGTGTCTTTATTTAGTTGAATTAACCTCCTGGCTTTACTGAGCAAACATGAATATATTTGTAACTTATCATTTGTCTTCTACTACCATGGAAATAATAGAGGTTCACCTTGAATTAATGAACCTGATTAGCTTTCCCAGATTGTTCCATGGTGCATAAGGAAGATAAGTCGCTAAAATGATCTCATAGCATACAATATGTTGAAAGTTACAAGTCAATATAAATTTAAGATACATTTTAAAAATGGTGTCTACTTCATAGAATCATAGAGTTGTAAGGGGCCTAAACGGAAACAGGAATTGAAATTGAAGGAGTTCTGAAATATAGCTGCCTAATTTTTTTTTCTGGGACTGTAGTAACTCAAGTGACTAAGACACTGACTGGAAGGTGGAAGGTCAGTAGTTCAATTCCTGAGTACTACACGATGGAATGAGCTCCCATCTCTCTCCCAGCTCCTGCCAACCTAGCAGTTTGAAAGCAAGAAATTGCAAGTAGATAAATAGGAACCACTTTGGCAGGAAGGTAAACAGCATTCTGTGCACTCCAGTGTCTAGTCATGCCTGCCACAGAAGCAGATAGCGCTGACTCTTTGGCTTTGAAACAGAGATGAGCACTGATCCCTAGAGTCAGATACAACTGGCTTTCAAGCAAGGGCAACCTTTACCTTTACTTTATTTTTATTTTTCTTGAATGCCTCCAGCATTGGAGTGCTCACTACTGCCTGAGATAATTGGTTCCATTGTTGTACCATTCTAAAATTTAGGAAGCTTTTCCTGATATTCAAGTGCAATCTGACTTCCTGTAACTTGAGTCTATTACTATATGTTCAGCATTCTGGGATGACTGAGAACAGATCCTGTCCCTCCTTAGAATGGCAATTTTTTAAGTATATGAAAATGGCTATCATATTCCCTCTCAGTATACTATTCCTAACATAAAACATGGCTTTTCAGACTTTCTTCAAAGGGCTTGATTTTCCGTTCTTTCTTGTTGCCCTCTAAACATGTTCCGGTTTACTGGTATCCTTCTCTAAGTGCAGTGTCTAGAAATGGAAACAGAACTCAGTGAACTCAGTGAGGGCTAACCAGTTCTAAATAGAGTGGAACTAGTACTTCATCTAATTTAGAACGATACTTCTTTTAATGCAGTGTACAATATAATTTGCCTTTTGTGTGGCCACATGCACTGATGGCTCATATTCAGCTTGTGATCTCCAACAATTCCCAAATCCTTTTTTCTACTCCTATTACTGAGCCAAGTATATCCCATCTTGTAACTGTATTTGCTTTTTTCCTCTATGTGTAGAACTTTTCACTTTAATTTGATTCCTTTATTTTTAGCCCAGTGCCAAGCCTACCAAGATATTTTTGAATATTATTTCCTTATTTTTTTAAAAAAATTAAATGTTTAAATTGTACTGTATGGTACTATCTTAATTTGTGTTTCTGTAGCTGTTTTAAATTATGTGGTATGCCATATTCGAGTTGATATATAGCAACTGAGGAATTTCATTGTTCCCGCAAGGGGACAATGACAATAAAGATTTATCTTATCTTCTTCTCAGGTATTAGCTATTCCACCCAATTTTGTATCATCTGCAGATTTGACAAACATTCCCTATATCCCTTCATCCAAGTCATTTTAAAAAATATTAAAGAGCTCAGGGCTGAACCTTGTGGTACTCCACTTGTTACTTCCGCCCAATTTGATAAGGAACCATTGATAATCACTCTCTGAGCATGCTTCTATAACCTATTGTATATCCTCCTGACATTTTTTCTATTCAGTCCATACCTAGTTAGCTTGCTAATTTGAATATCATGGGGAACTTTGTCAACAGCTTTGATTTTTTTTTTAAATTTTTTTATTAAATCTTTAATAAACATACAGAAAAAGAAAAAAAAACATTAACAATACATTAACAGTACATTACACTAACAAGTCCATAATATCATACTAACAAACATTACTATATGCTAGCACATAACAATATCTATATTCATTAACTACTATTTAACCACCAAATATTAAGAACCTTTATTTCAAAATCCAAAATAATAGAAAAAGACTTTCTGTACTACCACTAATCTTTTTAACCAATAAAAGAAAAAAAAGAAAAAAAAAACACCCTGTGAATATATACAATGCCCGGAGAGTTTATTTTTAACTCAAGTCCAGAAACTTCTTTGAGATGGTACTGGTCCTGAACTATCACCTGCCATAATAGAGTGATCCACGAACGGTTTCCATATATTCCAGAATCTATTCTCTTTTAAATTATCTCTTTTGACTTTAATCTCCCATGTCAATTTATCGTTCAATGCTAAACTCCACATTTCTTTATACCATTCTCCAACCTGAATATCTACATCGTTTTTCCAATTTCTGGCTATACATTGTCTACCCGTTGTCAGTACAATTTCCAGTAGTTCTTTTTCCTCCTTGTTTAAACCCAGATCTTCCACATTCGTTAAAAGAATAGTACCCGACACCAACTTAACACTTTTACCCAATATTTCACCAAATTCATTTTCTATTTTTCCCCAAAAATCCCTTATTTTTTTACAACTCCACCACATATGTTCATATGTTCCATCAAATTCTTTACATCTCCAACATAACTTATCTCTTTTATTATCTATCTGGTAAAGTCTTAATGGTGTCAGGTACCATTGCCACAACATCTTGAAATTATGTTCTTTAATTCTTACAGACATTGTTCTCATAATTCTCTTTTTCCATTTATTTTTCCATTCAGTCTCCCCAATTTTTATATTCAAATTTTGTTCCCACTTCCGTTTCAAATCCTCCTGTGGATCTGCACCTCTATTCAATATATTATAAAGCTTACTTACAAGACCCTTAATACTACTTTCGCCTTTTCTAATCTTCCTTACCAATTCCTCAAATTCCGTAAGTACTCTATCTGATCCTAGTTCTCTTTTATATTTTTTATTCCAGTTGTCCACCTTTAACTTCTGAAACCAATTCAAGTTTAATATCTCAAACATTTTTTTCCGCTCGGCATCAACATCACATGCTTTTAACCAATCCTTCAATAACAACGTCCCATTTTTATCCAATATTTCTATTTTTTCTTTAGTCAACAGCTTTGATAAAGTCAAGAAATATTACATCCACAGCATTCCCACCATTTACCAAGGAAGCTATTCAATCAAAAAATGAGAGAAGATTAGTCTTGAAGCATTTGTTCTTGACAAATTCATGTTAACTTCTATTATTGCCGCATCCTTTTCAAGGTGCTTACAGAGTGGCTGCTTTATAATCTGGTCCAGAATTTTCCCTGGGATTGACATCAGGCTGACTAGTATGTAGTTCCTAGGTCCTTCCTTTTTGCTCTTTTTTTTAAAAGATAAGGGCATCTAAAGACCTCCACCAGTCATCCTCCATGATTCCAAGAAAATGATAGTGATTCTGAGAGTTCCTTAGCTAGTTCTTTCAATGATCTTGAATGCAGTTCATCTGATTTGAACATGGGTATCTGTGATCGGTGTCTTCCATCCAATCTAAATTGGTTTAGATTTAGTAAAATGCTTGATGTTTGCTGAGGAGTGAAATTCAAATGCATAGCTGGTGGCTGAAATGGAAGGGGAGATGAAATGGAAGGTTGAATGCTAAAATTGGAAAGGAAATGGTAGGCACATGATAAAATAAGAAACAGGCTACTGGAGTTCCTTAATGTTGGGTTTGCAACTCAAATCGTAGCCTGTCTCTGTGGGTGAAGGTAAATGTACAGGTAATCTTGTTTGAGAAGAAGTCATGAAAATAACCCAGCAACAGAATATCTAGAGAAAAGTGGTAGTATAGCTCCAGAAAGAAACTGAATGAAGTTTAATTGACTGACAGTGCAAACCCATGATGTTTTTTCAGAAGTAAACCCTATTGAGTTAACCAGGTTTTCTTCTATATAAGTATGTATGTACTGTTTTGCTATCTAAATAATGCAAAACTGATTAAAACTCTGTTTTTTAATCTCTAGAAACAATTGTATGTATTTATTTATTTTATTCTTCAAATTTCTATTGCCACCCAACTCGGCAATGACTCTGGGTGGCTAACAACAATTAAAAGCAACATCAAACTAACTAAAAGTCATTAAAAACCCATTAAAAATTCTAAATAATTTACCCACTCACCCCATCCATTAAAAGAGAGAGAGAAATCTTAATTATATAAGCCAGCAGGCTGGGGTCACCTTTCAATCGGTGCCCCACACCTGCCCTGCCAGCCAGGTTTTAAATTCTTTCCTAAAGGGCAGCAATTCCGTCTGCAGCAGTACCTCTGTTGGCAGAAGATTCCATAGTACCAGTGCGGACACAGAGAAGGCCCTCCTTCTTGTGCTAGATAGATGAGCCCCTCTAGCAGATGGTACAATTAGAGAGCCCCTCTGGTCCACTCTGGTCCGCTCTGGTTGGACAGACAGATGCTTTAAAGTACATTCAACAATATTGGTGGGGTATATAGAATGTGTGATTTTGTGCTGTTAGCTGCCCAGAGTAGGAAAATCTCCTAGATGGATGGGGTATAAATAAATAAATAAATAAATAGCTTCCTTAAAGACTGTGATATTTTTGAACCACAATTGGCTGTACCTAGAGCAATGGCAACTTCATTGTGCAAAAGGAACTGCAGAATCAACTCACCAAAAGGTGGCTTCATTTGGGCGGTTTCATGTCTGGCCTATACATGGAAGAAGAAAAAGGTGAAACTGCGGAATGAATGGATCAAAAGGTGGCTAAAAGTCTGATCTAGATACAAAAAAAGAACATTCTTGGTCTGAGGAAATGGATTTGATCCACAAAAGTTCACATTAAAATATAGCAGTTAGATTTAAGGTGCCCCAAATTTTTTGACTTCTTTTTATTGTTGTATATGTTGATTTTCTTTTTCTTTTCATGCCTGATATAATATTATAAAAATAAGCTACACTGATATCAGGTAAGTGGATGCAGCAGTGATGGTCAGCTTCTGTAGATTCAGGAACCTGTTTTGTCCTGCTCAGATTTCAGTGAGTTATATTCACTCATTTTTTAAAATCAAGTTTTATTTTTATTAAGACTTTTAATTAAAAAAAATCAAATGTAACATATGGAAAGGCACATTTCGGTAAGAAAACAGTTTCATTTATTCACTGCAGAAAGAGAGCAAAATAGGTTAGGTCATTTATTTTAAGACTCAGCTGTATTTTGAAGGGTTCAAAAATGCAGCCACATTGCTGGATCACTACATAGCAAAAGTTGTGAGGAATCTGTGCCTGAGAATTCAAGAGTCCATGACAGTCTGATAAGGAATACTGGGGCAGACTCACAATTCATCCAATTTGTTATAAGACAGCTGCTTTGGTGAATGTATGTTAGGATCCTGTTTTACATATCCCTTTAAAAATGATATCATGGTCAAATCACAGAAGAGAATAGCTGCATAATACGTTCATTTTGATACTTCGTTTTGGACCAGCAAAGTAGGCATGGATGTAAATACTGAAAACCAAACCAAGCTAAACCATCACCCCACAGCAATTTAAACTGGGAATTCCTTGGACTAACTGTTATTCAGAGTGGCACAAAAGGATTGTTGCCAGGATATTGGAGATACATCTGGTAAAATCAATACAGGGTTTGTACATTTAAGCAGAATAAAGAGTACATCTGTATGAGTCCAGGTTTTCCGTCAAAGGTGCTTTCATAACAGTGGAATATTTCAACACTTAGAAATAGCCAGAGTTAGGCCAGAAACAGCAATTAGAGACAACCTGAATCTAGAAAGGAAAACAGCTTAATTTAATCATCTGAATAAATTTAATTTAATCATCTGCATAAACCTCTGTCACCACCAGGATAATAAAGATGAGCATGATATGTTTGGTAATTGGTCTTGAAGATCTAATTATGTATCCCTTTGTATATTGGTTCAATTCTCTATCAGTCCCTGATGCCACTCCCACTCTGGTTACAATGTCTTCTTTTTTATGTTGTTAAATTATTATGAGTGCCACCATAAGCACTGTGTCTCCTCCCCTCTGGCCACTCCAATACCGGAGGAGGATAAAGAGCCGCCGGAGTTCTGAGGTGGCCAAAGAGGCTGAGCCTCCTCCCCTCTGGCCATGCCAATACCAGAGGAGGATAAAAGGCTGCCGGGGATCTGAGGCATTTGAAGAGGCTGAGTGCCATGTCTCCTCCCCTCCAGCCATGACAACACCAGAAGAGAATGAAGGGCCACCAGGGTCCCGAGGTGGCCAAAGATGCCATCGAGGTTGTTGAGCCACAGGTTCCATTGAGAATTTGAGCCCCTGGCTCCATTGGGGATGTTGAGCACCGGGCTTCATTGAGGAAGTTGAGCAGAAACACCTGTGAGAGGGAGGCAGGCAACTTTAAAAGAACTTTGCCTCTGCTGCCTCTGAGGCCACCGGATGCATGCCTCGTTCCTTCCCAGTCAGCCTGGCTGGAGAAGGGCAGAAACACCTGTGAGAGGGAGGCAGGCAACTTTAAAAGAACTTTGCCTCTGCTGCCTCTGAGGCCACCAGACGCATGCCTCGTTCCTTCCCAGTCAGCCTGGCTGGAGAAGGGCAGAAACACCTGTGAGAGGGAGGCAAGCAACTTTAAAAGAACTTTGCCTCTGCTGCCTCTGAGGCCACCAGACGCTTGCCTTGTTCCTTCCCAGTCAGCCTGGCTGGAGAAGGGCAGAAACACCTGTGAGATGGAGGTAGGCAACTTTAAAAGAACTTTGCCTCTGCTGCCTCTGAGGCCACTGGACGCATGCCTTGTTCCTTCCCAGTCAGCCTGGCTGGAGAAGGGCAGAAACACCTATGAGATGGAGGCAGGCAACTTTAAAAGAACTTTGCCTCTGCTGCCTCTGAGGCCACCGGACACATGCCTTGTTCCTTCCCAGTCAGCCTGGCTGGAGAAGGGCAGAAACACCTGTGAGATGGAGGCAGGCAACTTTAAAAGAACTTTGCCTCTGCTGCCTCTGAGGCCACTGGACGCTAGCCTCGTTCTGGAGGGAGTGGTAGCATCTGCACCATCTCCTCACAGCAATGAGTGGACCTGTTTTGTGCTCACTAACACCTGGGGTTGGGGCACAGAGAGCAGAGCTTTTTTCCCAGTCTGTTTAGAGCGTGGAACTTTGGGCTCTGTGGGAACCGTAAGGACACAACCTTTATGGGATTGTGGTAATTGTGCTGAATTTTTATTATTATTTGTATATTGAATTTTGTAATGCATATTGATTATGTGCTGTGCTACTTCGTTAGTTGGAATTTTTGTGGTATATTTTAGGATGCCGTTGTTTATAGACTAGTCTTTTTGCATTGATTGTATATTTAATTCTGCAGTTGTTGATTTGTAATTGTATACTATTGTGTTTTGTGTGTTTATATTGTTTTCTCTTGTTATATTGTATTTAATTTACTTGTTGTAAGCTGCCCTGAGTTGGCCCTGGCTAAGTAGGGCGGGATATAAATCGAATAAATGAATGAATGAATGAATGAGCCCTGGGTTCTGTCAAGGACGTTGAGGATGTTGAGCCCCGGGCTTCATCGAGGACGTTGAGCCCGGGCTCTATCAAGGACGTTGAGCTTTAGACTCCATCAAGGATGTTGATCCCTGGGCTCTGACCCCTGGACCTCTCTAATGCCCAGCTGCGGTGCCGACAGAGGACAATGTGTTTTATTGTTTGTATTTATGTTTTGTGATATTTTGTGATGTTTTGCTATACTTTGTCTTGAGGTTATGATATGTTTGTGATCCGCCCAGAATCGCATTTTGTGAGTGGGGCGGCATATAAATCGAAAAATAATAAATAAATAAATAAAATAAATTTGCCATACCACTGGATTCTTCTTTTACTAGCTGTGTGTTGGCATATCTGCTTCAATTCATTTCCATATTGTCTTACAAATCACAAATAATTTGCATTGAGCTGATTTTTAGCATGCCTCTTTTGATTTGTTTACAAATACAGTAAAACCTTGATTTACATATGCCTCTACTTATGCAAAATTATACTTACATAAGGTTTTTTTTTTGCGTAAATCACTTCGCAATTTACTCAAAAAAGCAAGTTATTTAAGGGGTTTCCTGTTGTGTTTAGACTTTGAAATGACATCAATGCCATTTAAAAATCTAAAATTCCACCCTGTGCCACCTTCCCCCAGTGCTGGAAGTCACAAGATATCACTTACCATGGTGGCAGTGGAAGCAGCAGCGGCAGCGGCAATGATTTTCTGCAGTCCCTGCTTGCTTCTGCCAGGACTGGGCGAGTGCGGGGTAATATTCACTTCCTTCTGCTGTTCATGCAAGGTTTCTCTGGGGTGTGCATTGTTTGGGAACATGCATCAGAGAAGAACTTAAAAGGTGCACAGCAAGGGGGTTGCCTGTCATTACCAGAGATGGACACTAGGGGCTTAAAGCATGATTTTCCATTGGGATGCATTGAAAACCAATTTCAAGCTGAAGCAAGCTTATTTTTGGTCCAGTCAGGACCATTTTTAATTTTTTCAATGCATCCCTATAGGGGTGTATTGATTTACGTAAAATCCCTATGGAACAAACGTTTTATGTAAATTGGGGTTTTACTGTATACCAAAGCATTTTTGTATGTGCATTTCTGAAAATTTAGAAAAAGGCCATGTGATCTTCAAGATTACAAAATGCAAGAGTGGGCAATATTTGTTAAACTTTTTAGTGGTCTAATAAAGTTATCATCTACTCTTGAATGTATGTAAATATGAAAAGTAGAAAATAGAGGGCTATCATTTGGAATCATTGGTAAATCTTGTTAAGTTATTTGTAGCAGCTTTACAGAAAAGAGGGGCAGGTTTTTAGGCCCTTCTGTTTGAATGCAAGTCTCCCCAGTTTTCTCCATTTTAGCCCATTTAACAAGCACACTTGGACTAGATGCTTGAGAGAGAAAAATAGCATTTACTCAAAAAACGAGGTGAGAAGATACATGTGTTCAGAAGTCTTAGTAAGGAGGAAATAGGTCAATAATAAAGGCAAGAATTCAAGTTAGGCAGTTGTTGTGGTGCAAAAAAAACCTGCACAGGGCAAGCTCATTATGCTAATCCAAGCCCTGCGATTGGTACAGTTTTGGATCCTGTTCTCCATTGGTTAATTATATATATATATATATATATATATATATATATATATATATATATATATATATATATATATATATATATATATATATATATATATATATATATATATATATATATATATATATATATATATATATATATATATATATACCTTGTTATGATTGGTTAGTTATGGTTATCCAGTGGGTTGCTACTTTGTATCAAGGAACCACCACCATGGAGACACTATATAAGCCCCACGAGTAAACAAGGGTGGGGCCGGACCAAATCTGTACTTCCCACTCCGTACACATAGCCAGTGACGTGCTAAGCCTGGGTCTCCTCCTTTATACTATGCTTCTACGGTAGCTAGTCTTTGCCTCACCCACGCCAAGAGTCCGGAGGGACTGATTCCACTGGGATTGGATTAGCCATCTCTGTGTCCAGAGCACCTTGTAAGCTCATCTCTAAAAGACTGTTGAATAAGGATTTGTTGCTGTTTTGTTCATCGTTGTCTGGACTAGTGCTTATAAGGGCTGGACATAACAATAGTTTAAGCAGAGTAAGTAAAAATGGCCTCTCTTCCCAGCCATGTGGCCAGGAAAATTGAGAAACTAAAAAAGGAGGCATCTTCTTCCAAAGGCAGAAACAAGAGAGAAAGACCAGAACAAACAAATTCCTTAAGGCATGCAAATAGGACCAGGTGAGCCCTGAGGCTGGAAGATAGGAACTTTTCTTATTTATTTATTTCATTTTTATACCACCCATTTGGGAAATTTCCTACTCTGGGTGGTGTACATACAAGAAAAAATAACACAAGACAAACAATACAAACAACTTCCTTTAGGTCAGACTATTCTTTTTCATCTCACTGGTTAGTGAGTTAGTATTTACTGCATGCTGCTTTTGTACTAGAATACTCAACAAAACTGAGTTTCATTAAGTGCTGTATGACTTTCACTATACAAGCAAAGCTCTCACATGTTTCTTTCCTTCCTTTCCCTCCCAGCTGGGAGTCATGCAATTTAGATAGGTCCCATTTTTAGTGCTGTTGTGACCTACCAATGCAATCCCCACATGATGAAAATAGTTCTTTGCTCCCTGAGCAAGGGGTAAGGAAGCCTGGGAAAGGACCTTCAAGGCAGTTTACTTTTGGATGTAGTCATCACAGGCTGAAAACCATGTGAGCAGAACTAAGATGATGGACATTATATGCTGTGCTTTGATTGATTAAAATCCAGGAGAAGGAAGGAAGAGTGAAAAAAGATGGGTTTTGTAATATTGGAATGTGAGAGAGAAACAACATGATTTTGCCTTGACTTAGAATTGCTTTGTGATGTCTCTGATTGCCATGATATGTGCTTGTGAGCAAACAGTAGACAAATGTAATCAAATGTATTAGCAGGTCAGGCCAGGCCACATAGCTATGTCTTTCTTGTCTTTCTTGTTTTTTTTTCCTGGGAAAAAAAATAAAATGTTCTTTTTTATTTTCGTAACTGCTTTTTAGTAATTCTGAACCTTGAACTTATTTTTTCTTTTTAACAAAAGCTGTCTTGACACAGAAGATGTGTACTTATCATATAGAGCATAAGCTGTTGGGAGATTTCCAGTTTCTTTATTTCTTTACTAGCAGAGGTTGCCCGGCGTTGCCGGGCTGTTTTAAATGGTGTTTGTATTTATTTATTTTTGTTAATGTTTGTAAAGGAGAGGCTAGTCTATATTTGTAATTTTTAATATGTTTATTTATTTATTGCCGGGCTGTTATAAACTGTGATTAGTTGTGTTTGGTTTTTTGCTTTTGTGGATTAAAAACAAAGGATGATATACTTTTACAAAAAAATATTATTTAACCAAATAATGTTTTAATATGTGTTGTTTTTTTCCAAATAGTTGTACCGTAGGTAATAATTTAAAAAATGTGAAAGTACATGTTTTTTACAATAAATGTTTTTAAACTGTGTTTAGATGTTTTGGGTTTTTATTTTAGTAAAAATTCAGCACAGGATTTTTGAAAAGTTTTTATTTTATTGTCATATAATTGTGATTTGTGTTAAATTGTGATTTTGTGTTATTTTGTTGACTTGTTTTTACTGTTGGGGTCTTTTGTTTGGGGCTGTTGTGTCTTTGTGAATTGTTTTTACTTTTGTGGCCAGCAGGTGGTGCTGGTATGGTGTTTTCTTGTATTTTGACTGTTTTTTCTCTCGTGGCCTCTGGGTGGAGCTTTTTTAATTTTAATTTAATTTAATAGTCATATTTATATATGCCGCCCACTCAGGCAGAACCCGACTCATGGCGGCATTACAACAAGTTCTAAAAACACATAAAAAACACTTTAAAAGACCCATATCCCACCTACTTTAAAAGACCCATATCCCACCTACTTTAAAAGACCCATATCCCATATCCCTATAAAAAGAAGAAGAGAGAGTTCTTAGTTGTTTACATAAGCCAGCAGGTGGGGACCGTGTTCCCATTCGGGCCCCACACCTGTCCTGCCAGCCAGGTCTTCAATCCTTTCCTGAAGGGCAGCAATTCTCTTTGAAGTCTTAGATCTGTTGGCAGGAGGTTCCAGAGAGTTGGTGCGGACACGGAGAAGGCCCTCCTTCGGGTGCTGGACAGATGTGCACCCCTAACTGATGGCACCATTAGAGAGCCCCTCTGGTCCACTCTGGTTGGACGGGCAGACACTCTTGGGACGATGCGGTCTCTAAGGTATCCTGGCCCACTGCCATATAGGTCTTTAAAGGTCAAAATCAGCACCTTGAATTGCACCCGGAGACAAACTGGTAACCAGTGCAGCTCCCGAAGTAGCGGTGAGGCATGGGCATATCGCCCACATCCCAGCTGCAGCCTCCGAATGGTTGTCAAGGGCAGCCCCATGTAGAGCGCATTACAATAATCTAGTCGGGAAGTGACCAGAGCATGGGTGACCATAAGCAAGGAGCGTGCACAACTGGCAAATCACCCGAAGTTGGGCAAAAACCCTCCTGGCCACAGCTGCTACTTGTTCTTCTAGCAGCAGCCGTGAGTCCAGAAGGACCCCCAAGTTGCGCACTGGGTCTGTCTGGGGCAAAACAGCCCCATCCAGTACCAAAGATGGTAACTCCCTTATCCACAGCCATTCTGTCTTGCTGGGATTCAGCCGAAGCCCCTTGGCCCCCATTCAGACCCCAATGGCCTCCAGGCATCCGGATAGGATTTCAACAGCATCACTGAGGTCCCCACAGGCCGAGATGTACAACTGAGTGTCATCCGCGTACTGATGGTACCACACCCCGTGGGAACGAATGATCTCACCCAGTGGCTTCATGTAGATGTTAAATAGGAGAGGAGAGAACACCGAGCCCTGAGGCACCCCATACTTGAGGAGCCTAGGGCTGGACCTCTCACTCTCTAACCACACCGACTGGGTACAGCCCTCCAGAAAAGAGGAAAACCAGGACAACACGGTGCCCTGGATCCCCAGTCCTTTGAGCCGTTCCAGAAGGATACCGTGGTCGACGGTATCGAAGGCCGCTGAGAGGTCAAGAAGAGCAAGGACGGATGGATAACCCCCGTCCCGCTCCCGCCAGAGATCATCCATCAGTGCGACCAATGCCGTCTCCGTACCATACCCGGGCCTGAATCCTGATTGAAAGGGGTCTAGATAATCCGCTTCCTCCAGGACACTCTGCAGCTGGCGCGCCACCGCCTTCTCCAAAACCTTACCCAGAAAGGGCAGGTTGGAAACCGGCCTGTAGTTGTTAAGGACAGCTTGGTCAAGGGATATTTTCTTCAGGAGGGGGTGCATCAAAGCATGTTTTAGTGGGGCAGGAAATACCCCCTCCCATAATGATGCATTTATTATCGCCCCGACCCAGCCACCTGTCACCACCTTGGAGGCTTTCACCAACCAGGTGGGACAGGGGTCCAAAGGACATGTAGTGGCACGCACAGCTGCAAGGAGCCTGTCCACTTCATCAGGGACAACAGGATCAAACTGATCCCAGATCGTGCAGCAAGACTGTGCTCTGGTGCTCCCCCGACCCTCCTCATCCACGCCGGGATTCAGCCCTGAACGAATCCGATCGATTTTCTCCACCAGATGGTCAGCAAAGTCCTCAGCCGAACTATGCCAACCGGGCACCGATCTCCCCCTACCGAGGAGGGACCTGGTTACCTGGAAAAGGGCGGCTGGGCGGTTATCAGCGGAGGCAATAAGGGTGGTGAAGTATTGCCACCTCACCACCCCCATCGCCACTAGGTAGGCCCTAATAGCAGCTCTAGCTAATGTCCAATCGGAGTCATCCTGGGTCTTCACCCAGCGGCGCTCTAGATGTCTCTTTGCCCATTTAAGTTCCCGCAGTTCATCCGTGAACCACGGGGATGACCTAACCCCACGGGTGCGGAGAGGCCTCAGTGGCGCGATTTCATCCAAGGCTGCTGTTGCTGTCCTTTTCCACAGGTCAACAAGTGCCTCGGGTGAATCGTGTAGCCGATCCAGAGGAACATCCCCCAGTTCCCTCTGGAATCCAACTGGATCCATTAGTCGCCGAGGGCGGGCCATTTTAATAGGCCCTGCCTCCCTACGATGAAGCGTCGCCCCCAGAAAGTCAAGAGTCACCAGATAGTGATCTGACCATGGCACAGGTGAGATGACTAAGTCCTGTAATCTCAGATCACTCTGCGACTGCTCCGACAAGAAAACTAAGCCTGGCATGTGACCACTGCCCCTGGTCGGACCCAGAACTACCTGAGTCAGGCCCATGGTTGCCATGGAAGCCATGAACTCCCTTGCCACCTCAGAAGCCATCCCCAATGATGGCAAATTGAAGTCCCCCAGAACCATAAGCCTCGGGAACTCCAACGCCAGCATCGAGGCGGCTTTGAGGAGCTCAGGCAGGGCATCCCTTACCCTGCAAGGGGACAGGTACAGGAGTAAGATCCCCAACTGACCCTTGGGGCCCAACCGTAGAAGCAGGGCCTCACAATCAGACACTTGTGGAGCAGTGGCCCTAGCAATTCCCAAAGACTCCCTGGCAACAATGGAGACACCACCGCCCCGCCCCTCACCTCTAGGCTGGTGCCAAATACCGAACCCAGCTGGACACATGACCTAAAGAGGTACTCAATCCTCAGGTGTCAGCCAGGTTTCGGTGATGCATGCCAGGTCGGCGCGCCCCTCATGGATAGAATCTTGGATCAGGGGGGCCTTATTACAGACCGATCTGGCATTCACCAGCAGCAGCCTAAGGGCGGGGTCACTCTGGATCTGCTGCTCAGGGCCCAGAGATGTACCTGCAGGGCTGGAATGAGGGACCGCACTTAAACATCGGACCCGCATTCCCCGAGTGCGGCCCGCCCCACAGTACCCGCCATACCGCCCCATGCCCGTCACAACACCTATATGGATCCCTGGAACCCCCCTAGATAGAATGCTGCCCCTACTTCCTGGCTGGCAGGACCAACTCTCTCTCTTCCCACCGCATCCACAATCCCCCCCTGGTTCCAGCAACAAGCATGGGCTCCCGGAACGAGCAGGAAGTGCTGGCGAGCCCCGGCGTCGGCATCTCCTTTTTCTTCCCCCCAGGTGGGGAGGGCGAAGGCAGAAGCGATGGCTCCCACCTGCCTCAAATCCCAGGAGCCGGTGGCATGGGCTCCTGGAACGAGCAGGGAGCGTTGGCGAGCCGCGGCATCGGCGTCTCCTTTTTCCTCCCCACAGGTGGGGGGGGCGGAGGCAGTAGTGATGGCTCCCACCTGCACCAAATCCTGGGAGCCGGTGGCATGGGCTCCCGGAATGAGCAGGGAGCGTTGGCGAGCCGCGGCGTCGGCGTCTCCTTTTCTTCCCCCCAGGTGGGGAGGGCGGAGGCAGAAGCGATGGCTCCAGCCTGCCCCAAATCCCTGGAGCCGGTGGCATGGGCTCCTGGAATGAGCAGGGAGCGTTGGCGAGCTGCGGCGTTGGCATCGGGGCAGCTGGGAGGAAAGGCAGTGTCCGTTCTCCATGGCTGGAGTTGGGCTGCAATCTTTGAAGCCGTCTGCCTGTTCCAGCGAAGGAGGCCTTTGGGAAAGGGGCTGGATGGAAGGTCTTTGCAGCCACTTCTCCCTGCCTTAATACAGCTGCCGGCACTCTCTCTTCTCCATCCTGGTCCAGCGAAGGAGGCCTTTGGGAAAGGGGGCTGGGTGGAAGGTCTTTGCAGCCACCTCTCCCTGGGCTGGATCTACACACACTCATCAGGTGTGTCTTTAGCCTGTAAAATCAGACTAAAAATGGAAAAGAATAGTCTGACCTAAAGGAAGTTGTTTGTATTGTTTGTCTTGGCTGCCCCAAACATGACTGCAACATTAATGTGCTTTGAGCTCTAAAATAGGATCACTGTAACATCTGTTTCTTGCCTTACTTTCATTCCCCACATCTCATTTCCATATACATTCATTTATGCACCTTTTAAAAAAACCTTTGTAGCCACATTCTCCAGCTATCCTAGGAAATCAAGTCTTCCTTTACTCTTTTTCCAGTAAAAAACCCAAGAAAGAATACTGAGTGAAGTCTATCTCTAATCCACACATTCACTTTTCCCTCTCTTTTCATAATTTGCAAAGAATACCTTCAGGCTCCATGTCAGAATCATAGCACTCATTCCCACCTGTCTCGCTTTTGATGGCAAATCCTTTGACTTGAAAAGGGTTTTGCCTTAAGTAGCTTAACTAGACTTTTACTGTGCTGTTTCAGTAAAAAAAAAATAGGCATTAAGGTGCCCTATCTTCACAGCAGAAAAAATTGCAAATTCCCATGGTATAAAATGCAAACAAACAACATTATTTTCAACTATTTTGTGCTTCAAACTGAAATAAAACAGATGTGCTCCTTCACAACCCCACAGGTCAATATGTTATGTCATGGAAACAGAAAAATCAATCTGACACAGTGCATTGCTGAAGGAGGAAATATTTATTTGTTACAAATAGTCTGGAAAATCCAAGGCAAGAATTTAAAGTGTCAGTACAAAGGAACACTCATCTTCTCTTATCTGGCTTAGTTCAGCTCTGAGTGTTAATATGTTTCTGCCTCTACTCTGTATAGGCAATGTGCATTTTTTCAGATACTGTACTATTGAATCAATGTGACGCAAAACTGCTAGAAAACTACCTGTGGTTCACTATTCTGCCATGAAGAATTCTATTGAAAAATTCAGTAAAACCTAAGAAAATGCTCCAGATAAAGTACAGTTAACTTTTGAAGGCTGAATCTTATTCATCCCTGCCCAGTTCTAAAGTAATTTGTGATAATACCCTTTATATATTCCCCTCTCCAAAACAGTTATTGAGTTCCCTTAGAAACCTCATTGAATTTGGGTCCTGTATAGGGGTGCCTGGTGAACGATGGTCCATGGGGTCACAAGGGGTCGGAATTGAATGTGTGTCTGAACAACAAAAATGTGGGTCTAATGTGGGGTGGGGAGGCATGTTAATGGAAGCCCATCTCTTGTCTCTACTCTCTCTCTTTCTCATCAGCTGGGGTCCTGGGTGCGAGGAGGAGGAGGAGGACATTCAGCAAGCCCAGCTGCCTGCTGCCTGCTGTCAGATCTGACTTGGAATCTGAGCCTGAGGAGGACCCCTTGCCAGTCCCCTAGGCCATGCCCGGCTCAGATCAGGAGACTGAGTCAGAAGACATGGACCTGGCACCAGCCCTGAAGCCAGCTGTCACTTTGGAGCTGGCCCATCAGAGCCAAGCTAGGCCAGTGGATCAGAGCTTGACAGCTAGGCCAGGTGCCAGCAGTCAGGCTGATCAGGAGGACACATGTCTGGTTACAGGGACTCCTTGAGGCATCAGCTACACCTGAGGTGGAGGAGGGCCTGGGAATGCCTCCTGAACTGACCCTCAGCTGTGGGGCCTGGCTCCCCTTAAAGGAGAGGTGTGCTGGCAGGCCCTTGTTGGACCAATTTGTCAGGCTTGTGAACCCAACACCTGCACTCCTGGCTTCCTGACATTGATTTACTGGATTCTGAACCTCAGCCCGTAACCTCGACTACCCTCTTGGAAGACCCCTGCACCTCTAGCATGACTCCACTGGCTCCTGCCCTCTAGACTGGTGACGACTCTGCTCTGCCCTTCTGAAACCTGAAGTAAGGTGAAGCTCTCCTTCCCCCACTGTAGCTCTAACCAGCTGTGGGCTTTGACACAACTTGTATGTAGAATCCCTCTTCAGGCCCTTATGTTGAACACATTCAAAGAGTGGATAGATATGGGGAAATGATAAAGTGAAGAATCCCTCTACAAACAAAAATACAAAGCCTGTATTTGGCTTTGAACTAAATGGATCAATAAGTAAAGGTCACCCTTGCTCAAAAGCCAGTCATATCCAACCCTCCATTTACAGCCAAAGAGCCAGTGCTGTCTATGTCTGCATATGTTTCTATGGCCATGTGGCAGGCATGACTAGACTGCTCAGCCACGAGACCACACAGAACACTGTCACCTTCCCACTGAATTGGTATATATTTATCTACAGTTGTTGTAATTTCATGCTTCCAAACTGCTAGATTTGCAGGAACTGGGACAGAGTCAGGAGCTCACTCCGTCATGCAGTACTTGGGTCTCTAACTTCTGACCTGGCCTTCCAGTCATCAAGTTCATCATTTTAACCACTAAGCCATCACAGTCCCCAATGGATGAATGGAGGGACATAAAGTGAAAGTTCTATCTGTCTAGATAGATAAAAGATATTGTTTGAATTGCAGATATTTTGTCATTAATTGACTAAATGACCTTTCATAAGCCAGACCTATGTGGGGTTTTGCCTTTAAGATAGTATGAAAACTACAGCAGGTCCAAAATATAACAACGAAGTTGTTTTCTGGAGCAAGTAAAATTGATTGCATCTCTCCAATTGTGATCCACTTACCTTGACTTCCATGCCAGATTCAAGGTGTTGTTTTTACACGCACAGCCCTTAATGGTTTGTGACTTCAATATCTGTCAGAAAGCTTCTTCCAAAAAATTGCTACCCATTTCCCCTGTTCCTCCCAGGCATTGTCTCATTGTGCTTGGGAGGCAGCTTGATGCAGTGGATAAGGCCCTGATGAGCTCCACTTGAGAGCCCTGTGGGAAGAACTGTATAAGAAATGGCTCCTCCCATTAGAAGCTGTTTCAGCAATGAAGACTCCTGGATTTGCTGTTGTGACTTGGGTGAATCCCTTTCCTGCCTTCTTCAAGGTAGTGAAGGTATTCTGCTTTGCTTGCTTCCTTGATTATCCGATTCCTTGGACTATATCTCCTCTACTAGACTAGCTTTGTTCCCTTCTCTGCTCCTGACTGGCCTTGGACTTGAATCAGGATTTGGATAAGGTTGCCTTTGAACTTAAGCCTGTGCTTCTAATCATCTGCTTATATCCCAGACTCTGATACCTTGCTGCTGTATGTGGCTACACCAAGATAGTTGATAACCAGGAGTGTGGCTTTTTCAGTGGTGGCCTGATCCCTGCGAAATAGTATTCTATTGAAGGTATGTCAGGCTCTCTTCCTCCAAATCTTCAGAATATTATTACTGTACAAGCAGAGCTGTAAAAAGAAGCATTTAAACATACTTTCCAAAAGTCATGACTTTTGATTTGTAATTTTATTTGCTTAATCTTAGATGTTAAGGTTGTTGCCATCTGGTCCTTTTTTGTTTATGGTAGTATGATTTTATTTGTATTGTATGCCATGTGAGTTGAAGGGCTGAGGTTGATTGTCCTTTGTATGTAAAATTGCTCAGAGAAGTGGATTTCCATTTAAGTGAGGTGGTATCAAACCAAAGAACCAGGGAGGGAGACTGTGGCATGCTCAGGAACTGGTGACTGCTTTCCAAAGCTCATTCTCTGTTGCAGAGATAAGCTAAATAACTTTATGTTATGGTGAAGAAATACCTTTTTGGCTCCTACAAGATTTTGCCTATTGGGAGGAGGGAAACAGGGTTAATCATCTGATTCATTTAATGAATGTCTATTAAAAGGAAGCATATCTATAGCATTATTACTTTAAAGTAAAGTCCCTAGGATTGTTGCCAATGAACTTTGTTATGAGTAGATATGAATGAGACTGTGGGCACCATTGTTATATCTGTTCCTCCATGTCAAATACAAATAAAATACAATATAACTAATATAAAAAGCAGCAGTGCCAGAAAACTGTCAATGCTACATCCATCTCTGTTTCTTATCATTCCTGGAAGAAAGACTAACAGATGTCTTCAAATCTTTCCTCACATGATCCTGTCTTCTTTACTTTATAGCAGCAGAAAGCTTCTCCACAAATCCAATACAGATTATTAATATTCTTCCAGAAGAGTAATTATGAAACAAAGTGTAACACATAATATATTAGTATTAATGCCTAAATTGTTATCGATGTAGAAAATATTTTTATTTAAGCAAGTAATATTAGATGGCTCAAATCCAGATTTATGGAGGTGGTACCCTACATTAGACACACCAGTAGAACATTTTTATTCATTCTGATTTAAAACTTCAGTATATTTAAGTATGCAGTTTCTACTTTATCTCATACTTTTCCACACAGTTGAATACCCTTGTTATTGTTTTAAATTTAGATCTTGTGTTGAAGTTTCTGTCACATCTATTAACTGAAGATGAAACACAGAACAAAACTTATTTTCTTCCTCCTCTTTTAATTTTCCAGGCTTCATTAAATTTGTTTTGTCTATTACACCATATGGAAGGACTCTTCTTGAAGCTACATCTATCATCCAGACATTTTAGAAACAAAAATACATTCACATCGGTATTTCTTTACTGTAAGTTTTTAATCAAGCCTTGCATAATTCATTTGAATATTTCTTTCCAAAGGCAAAATGATTCAATGCAAAGAAAATTAATGCTATTTTTATTGTCACAAAGCATAGGTAGAACATGTGAAATCATGAATGGCCAGATATGATCATCTAAATATCTCTGGCTACTGTCTCATTAGGAATATGACAATCCTTATTGCTAATCAAATTGTTATTCTCATTTGCTGTATAGTCTATACTGTATCTCAAAATTTAATAGCAAAGCTAATAAGTAAAATTATAAAATGTCTCCTTGGAGAACTGCTTTAGAAACATTGTGGCCATTGAATAAAAAACACAAAGTTTATAGTTTGGCGTTCTATGAGTTTGAATATTGGAAAGCCAAGGTTCTCTCATAACTTGCAGCAGCTTGAATTGTCTTGCTAATTGCACACAGAGATAGAATTAACATTATTCTGCTACTATACAGTTTTGACTAATGTAATGCACAACCTGAAAATCTTTGGATATCTTCCAGCAAATCTACTGACTGTGGGAAAGTAGGAAGTTCCATTCAACTGCATTAGTTTCTGTTCCTTTTCCAAGACTAACTGAAGGTAGTTGAACACCTGTCATATCATTGGTGAACACACGTAAATACTATGATCACTCTCAGAATTATTTTCTTCATATTTTCCTAATTTAGGAAGTAAAATGGCTGTGGATCAGAAAATGTTGTCTTGTTATAACTTGGTTATAGGATGTTCTTGTTACTTCTTCTAGGCTTTATAGAGGAGTTGAGAAAGAGAAAGCAGCAAATCCTAAATGCCATCCCCCCAGCTCATGCCAGATGGGCTGGAGGGTTTCTGGGGTATGTTCTGAACTCACTTCCATTTGTATATTGAGTGGATAAAAAAGTAATATCAGCTCCAGGGCTGTCATGCTCTTGAGTTTGTTGAGGAAGCATTTTGAGAGAATGACACTGCTTTGGATCTGGTGTAAAGCTCTCCCTACACTTCTGAAACACACCTGGAGAACACATTTTAGTACCACTGCCTATAAAGCAGTGCAATCACAAGGAGGACACCAGTGAAAGAACTCCTTATCTATCAATGAAGAGTCAGACATCCTAAAATAGAGCTGCTCCCCCACTGCCCTTGCAAGACCTTGTGAAACCTCACTAATACTCCCTGTCACACTGATACATTTTAAAGAAGCACCTGAAATTTCTTCTTTTATGTTTGCATTGGTGGTTCTACACCTTTTTTTACAAAGGTGTTATAAGCCTCTCTCAATGTCTTCATACTAACAAATTGGGATTTTTGGACATGACCTAGTTTTGGAAAACTGTCCCACATTTATTTTTGTTTATCTCAAAGCTGTGATTATATTTAAAATCCAGATTCTGCATTCCAAACAAATTCAAATCAACAACATACTAATTATTCATAAATAAATAAAACAAATAGATATATTTAAAGTGTAGGCAATGTATGTTCCTCAAATATGCTTATGAAAAGTATGGTAAGAACAGTAGCAATTGAAATTACACTTATATACTGACTGCAGTGGCTCAAGTGGCTAAGATGCTGACCGGGAGGCAGAAGGTCAGCAGTTTGATTCCAGAGTACTGCAGGACGGAATGAGCTTCCATCTTTGTCCCAGCTCCTGGCCACCTAGCAGTTTGAAAGCAAAAAATTGCAAGTAGATAAATAAGGACCACTTCAGTGGGAAGGAAACAGCATTCTGTGCCTGCCACATGACCATGGAAATGTCTGCAGAAGCAGACAACACTGGCTCTTCTGCTTTGAAACAGAGATGAGCAGTGAACCCTAGAGTCGGATATGACTGGCTTTCGAGCAAGGGCAACCTTTACGTTTACTGCCCCATAGTGTTTAGTGCACTCTCTGGGTGGTTCACAAGGTAATTAGCATTTTGCCCCCAGCGTGTTAGTTGGATATTCATTTTATTGACCTTAAAAGGATGGAAGGTTTGAGTTAACCTTGAATCCCAACAGGATTGAACTCAAAATGTCAGCAGTTTTGGCTACAGTACCACAGTTAAAACTCTGCACCACCAGGGCTCTGTACTTTTGAATTTATATAAATGTACAAATGCAAAAGAGCAAAAGCAATTACACTCATATAATGCTTAGAACTTTCTCTGGATGATTCACAAAGTAATTAACATTTTGCACCTAAGATGCAGGATATGCCTTTTAATAACCTTGGAAGGATGGACAGCTGAGTAAGCCCTTTAGGATCAAATCAGATTGTGAGCAGATTTTTGGCTGCAGTACTACAGTTTAACCACAGCAACATGGGAGTGCTTCAAAATCTCTCCAACAAACCAAAAACAAAACAAAATTAAAACAAAATGCAAGTTTCTCACAATCTCACAAAGATTTTCCCACCATAGTGTACAAGAAAAAAATCAGACTACTTGATAATAATAATAATTTCATATCAGAGTTTACTCTGGGTTAAAAGGATTTTTTTTTCATTTTCTTTCTTTCTTTTCTTTTCTTTTCTTTTCTTTTCTTTTCTTTCTTTTTCTTTCTTTCTTTCTTTCTTTCTTTCTTTTTTGCTGGAGAAACTCTGCTCAGAGGACAGACAAATGAGGCTCCTTTCATGTTCCAAAGTGAAGCCCTTGGGTATCAAAACTCGACCTTCCAGTCTCCAAGCTCAGTGTCTAAACCACTAAGCCACCAGGGGAGCAGACTGACTGATGAAAGTGGGTTCTTTTAGAATGTGAAGCAGGCACTGTTAACCAGTAAATCAATGTTACTCAACCTTGTGTCACCAGATATTCTTGGACATTAATTCGCAAAAGCTCAAGTCAGTACACCTGCTGATCAGAACTTCTGATAATTTAAGTCCATGGACCTCTGAGGACCTATGGTTGGGAAGCACTGCACTAAGAAAATGATACTCTCCCTCAGGCAATCTCAGGAGCTAAGGTACACCTTTTCACTGTTCCTTTTTCCTGCACACATTGTAAGCAGGGATGGAAGCATCATCCCATTTCCCAAACAATTATGAGCCAAGTCTGATATTATATCCCTATGTTCTCTTTCAGCCTTTGTTGTCATTCCACATCATCATGTCATTCCACATCATTCCACGCCATCGGCCCTGGGATGGGAGGCATCTGTGGCCATCGGTACTCCCCCAGCCCTGGCCAGGCAGGGAGTAGAAGAGGCTCCGGAGCCGCCGGAGCTACCGGACTCGCTGTGCCTCTCCCAGGGCTCACGCCACCAGCCCTGGAATGGGAGGCAGCTGTGGCCGGTGCCACTGCCTGGGTGGGGAGCATACCTGTCAACCCGCAGCTCCGAAAAAATGGGACCTGCGCACATTGCTTGTGCACAGGTCGCTTTCCATGCATGCGTGGAAGGGTTTTACCCCTTCCACACATGCGCGGAAGCACTACACCGCTTGCGCAGCCCCTATGCAAGTGACGTAGCACTTCCATGCATGCGTGGAAGTGCTACACCGCTTGTGTAGGGGCTGCACAAGCAGCGTAGTGCTTCAATGCATGCACGGAAAGCATTTCCCCCGCTGCCAAATTACGGGGTTTTGGCAGCGTGGGGTGGGTTATGACGTCAATCAATGTCAAATTACGGGGTTTTCCCGGCCAAATCGGGATGGTTGATAGGAATGGCGGGGAGTAGATGATATGCAGGAGCCGCTGGTTGGACCCATTGGAAATGCTGAGCAGAAAGGACATTGCGATTATTGGGCTCCATGGGTGACGTTGAGCCCTGGGCTCCACTGGTAGTGTTGAGCCTGGTCTCCATTTGATGACACCAACCTTTTGGTCTTAGTGCCAAATTGTGACTTAGGTATAAACTATGTCCTTCTGCTCATATGTTATATATACAGATTGTATTCTTTTTGCTACAATGTGTTTTGTATTATTGTTGCTATATTGTAACCTTGTAACCATTGATATTGTATCCTTTGATATGTAACCTAGTGATTTGTAACTGTTTTATATTGTAAGCCGCCCTGAGTGGTGCTTGCACCAGGAGGGCGGGGTATAAATAAATAAACCGTAATAAAATAATAATATCTTAACAATAGCATACCAAGGCTAGGAAAATGACCTTGGAACTCAGACACTAATGATGGGCTACCTTTATATGAATCATGGCCTTGCGTTCAGAGAATTGTATGAAGGTACTACAGTAAAACCCCTACTTACAAAAAAAAATCTGTTCCGTAGGTTTTTTCTTAAGTCAAATTTTTATGTAACTTGAAGCAAATCCATAGGGAAAAAATATTTTTTTTATGTAACTCAAAGCAAACCCATAGGAAAAATGAATTTTTTATGTAAATTGAAGCATAGGAAAATCCATAGAAAAAAATAATCTTTATGTAACTCGAAGCAAACCCATAGGAAATTGTGTAAATCAGGACATGGCTTTAGCACAAAATCATTTTGTAAGTCGAATTTTATGTAACTCGGGGCATTTGTAAGTTGGGTTTTTACTGTATTGTCATTTCTTGCAGAATGCCTTCTAAAGATCAGGTCATTAAGAACAGCTTATTCTGCAGAGATTGAAATGTTATTTTAGTGCCACACAATAGGAGTTTCATATTTAATTTTCATACATTCTCAGGCTGATAGATCAGTTATTTGTTGCCTACTGACTCACAGGGCAATTTTTATCTCTTTGATGTCATTTGGCTTTTTCTGCAACTAAGCAACATTTGTACAGTCATTCATCTCTGTAATAGTTCCCATGAAGGGCTTTAACTGGGTTTATTTCAAAAAGGTGTCTTTCTTGTTAAAATGACAAGGTCAGCAATGAACAAAAGTAAGTTGTACATTGACAGCAAAAAAAAAAATCATTTCAGAAGAATTTCATGTAGAGTGGAATCATTTTTAAGGATACTATACTCATAAAATAACCTGAATGATAGCTATTCTTCTTCTTCTGCCATATCCAAATCTGAACATTGGCAATCCTCATGGTGATCAGCCATGAAGAATGTCCTGATAATATAAACTATTGGCCTTTCATCTGCCTTCTACATCACAGCATGAAGCCCGTACCACTAATCCAGTTCCACGAGTCACTTTCTTGTCCTGAGCGCTTTTAGCACACAAAGTCCTCATCAGTCCCAGGCCAGTATTAATGAAGCTGCTGCCCTCCATCAAGATGGATTCAAGTGGGATTTAATCCACTTGGGGACCATCACCCTTCCCTGTGGATATTGGCACCCAAATCCATTAGTCTTCAGGATGGTCAGATTAGTTAACTGCCACCTGACACTCGACACTGAGTCACTGGCACAATGGTCTACTCTATTACCATAGCAGGATAATCTGGCTAGACACAAGAATGATAGCTGTAGAACCAGATTTTAAAGTGCTGGTCTGTTCTAAGTAAAATAATTGCTGAAATCTTCTTTCTGGAACAACGCAGCAGTTTTCAGAAGTAAAAAGTTCCCAATCCCTACCCCAAGTAAGATCCTGGGACTTTTTGTGTGATCCTTTTGTGGGGAAGTTGTTGGGGGCTGTGGGATGGAGGGAAAGTGTTTAATTTCTAAAACTGCTGGTAAAATCATTCTGATGGTGATTATTTTCAGAAATTAAAGAACTCTGCCTTTCTGCAGCCCCCATTGTCTCCCACACAACAAATGGAATTCTATTTTGGCTCTGCTACATGTTATTTTTAATTAGATGGGGTTATTTTCCTATGAGATAGACTAATAGGGTTTTTAAAATCAGTAGTCATCTGCCTCTCTTTCATTAAAAGCTAATAATTCATACCTCAGTATGTATTGACTTAGTAGTACTCCTGAACTGAGATTATGTGGTTTGTCTCTCATTCCTTTCCTTCCAATTACAGATGTTTCATACACACTTTGAGCTTTATTTCCAGCTCAGGTGAAGTGAGGACCACATTTACAATAATTTGCCTCAAATAATTTGCTGCCTGAAGGATTGAAAGCTGCCAAGCAGCTCAGTTGGCACCTGTGCAATAAAGTGGTGATTTGTCAAGCAAATAGGAATGAAGCCATCCGAACAGATGGCTAGAGAGGGTAGTCACAGCCAAGTGATCATGTATGTACATCATCCATGCGTGTTAAAGACAGCAGCTATCTTAGTCAGTTTTACTGGCTGTATATCAAGTGCTTTCAAGCATAAGATTACACAAGAATTACTTTTAATGTGCTATAGCTTACTACTAGCTCATTTAATCACTATACATTTGTCATAGGTTAGAGCAAATAGTCCATGGTAATGTTAGACACCCTTACTTCATAGCATAGACCTTGGATAAAGATGGAGTGTTCATCAATTTCTCTCTTATTATTTTTTCTTTAAAATTGATTACATAATAAGTATAATCAATTCAACTTCAGTTTTCAAAATCAGCTGACATCTACCTTCCTAAGGCTTTTGCAAGCTAATTTCAGACTGATACCAAAATGTGTCAGTGAGTGAAAATAATACAGACCATACCTGTCAACCGCGGCTCCGATGAATCCAGGACCTGCACAAACCGGGCCTGCGCAGGTCGCGTTGTATGCATGCGCGTGGAGGGCTGTGCCACTTGCGTAGCCTTCTACACAGGAGGCATAGCCTTCTGCGCATGAGTGGAAGGGAGGTATGGAAGTGTAGAGCCCTTCCACGCATGCGTGCAATGCGACCTGTGCAGATTGGCTGCGCAGTGCCTCCTTTTTCCCGCTGCCAAATTACGGGGTTTTGGCAGTGCGGGTCTGGAAATGGCGCAAATCAGCGCCAAATTACGGGGTAATCCCGGCCAAATCGGGATGGTTGACAGGCATGATACAGACACAACTTTAAGTTTAAAAAAAGCAGATTGGTGACAGTCTGAAGAGAAGGTGATGGTACAGGGGTAACCAAAAAGCAAGCCAAAATGGTCCTTAATTTTCTTTCTCAAGCAGCAGGCTCTACTTTCCCACAAACTTCATTTCTTTCATGTGTGCATTGGATGGACCATCTGCCCCCATCCCACAGGCTGAGGGAGACAAAGAGGGGGGGGGTCTCCAACATTCCAACCCAACCAGAATAAACTGACACAGCTGGAAGTGATGCAGCTGTCTGATGAAAAACAGCTGGGGAAGGTTGGGCTCAGGGGGATAAAAAAGGAAGAAGCCAGCCCAGAGGGGTTATCGTTAAGTCTTGTTGTGGAAGACGGGGAAGAGGGCCAGAGCCCTGTCTTTTATGGAATGGCAGAGGCAAAGGAAAAAAAATATTGGACTCCCTCTTCTCATCCAACTTCTCTTATTATAGCACCCAAACCCCTCCACAGACACGACACTGGACAAGTGCATTGGGAGAGAGACTAAAAAGGGAGAAGCTGCTGAAGCTGGGTCCTTCCACCTGTCTGTATAAGCCTTCTGAGTGTTGTGTTCTAACAGTGTAACCTTCTGCATGTGATAACAATGTATCTGAACCAATGTAACCTTGCCTACGAGTAACAATGTAACCTTCAGCTGATCACTATAAACCCTGTAATAGGACGCGAGCTAATGACCACCAGCTGGCAGCAGCGAGCGTCCAAGCTCTCTTGGTTCAAACCCACCAAAAGGCCACAGCGCGGGAAGTTTCCCGCCGCTACCTACACCTGGACAAGAAGGGCGTGACCAGCCATGACGTCACGCGGGCAGTAGCCAATGGGCTATCGTGGAGCCACATTCAAATACGTTACTACCATATATATAGAGCTGTTCGTCCGCCATTACCTCATGTTCCCTCTGTCCACCATGCAATAAACCTGAGTTAACCCAGCCCTTGGCTGTTTCCTGTGTCTTGGTTCTCATACACTAAATTGGCGACGAAGGTGGGATGATGGATCCCCAAGGAGCCAGGGCACAGAGCGGGTTCAACATTACCAAACCGCAAGACTGGGAGCTTTTTGAGATGGACTTCCAGGTGGCACTGGTGGAACTCAAAGTCAAGGAAGACGACGAGGAAAGGAAGAGGGCCATCCTCACCCGCATGCTTGGGATGGAGACCAAGCGAACGCTGGTGGGCATTATTGCACCGAAGAAGATGGGTGAGTTCAAAACCGATGACATCATGAAACTGCTGCGTGAGCGTTTCCGACCCTCGAGGGCAATGTTTCCCGCTCGGAGCGCGTTTTGGAGGCGAGTTCAAGCGCCGGACGAGTCGGTAGAAGCCTTCGTAACAGCTATGAGAGTAGCCGCCACCCCCTGCAGATGGGACCGTTTTTTAGAGATGGCCCTCAGGGACGGAGTTCTGTGTGGCCTGAAGGACAAGGAAGTGCAGCGCAGCCTGATGAACAAGGAGCCGCCACCCACACTGGCAGAGGTTGTAGAGGCCGCGGAAGCCGCGGAGTCCACGAATGCTGGAGTGGATGAGATGCACAAGTGGCGTGAGTGGCGTCCGAGGGCCGGCAAGGCGGAAAACTCGTTGCACGGAAAGTCCGGACAGTCGGTGCACGCAACCCGACGGACCTCGAAGTCGTCTTCGGAAAGCAGCGATGGCGAGGAGGTCCAGAAGTTCCGAAGGGGAGGGCGCCGTTGCGATGGTTGCGGAGCGGCCCATGAGCGCGTGAGGTGCCCATTCAGAAAAACCGAGTGCTACAACTGCGGCCGTCGGGGGCACATCGCCAAGGCGTGCAGGAAAAGGAAAGAGGGCCGGAGACAGTCACAAGACCGTGCGGCCAGACCGGACCGTCCAGCGAGGTCCAAAGATGGCGCCCGGACCACAAGGAAGCAGGACGGCGTGGGCCGCATCTCGGACGACAGCGAAGGCGACGCTCCTGTGTTCAGCGTATCTGCGGGACAGCCCCATTACTTCGTTGAGGTACTAGTACAAGGGACCCCTATTAGGATGGAAGTTGACTCGGGGTCCTCCTATTCTATAATTCCCCAGAGAGAATTCTTGAAAATCGACCCCCACGTGCGGCCCAAACTTAAAGCGTTGAGGGCCACACTACGGGACGTACAGGGGAACAGCATTCCAGTGTTGGGGGTCGGGACATTCCGGGTTCGTTTTAAGGGACATTCTGCGGAGCTTCCCCTAGTGGTGCTAAAAGGGGGGAGTTGTAGCCTCCTCGGGACACAATGGTTCCAGCCGTTAGGTTTGTTCATAGGGGGGGTGCATGCCGTAGGCGTGGACCCAATACAAGCGGTGTGCGACGCACACCCCGCCGTTTTTAAAAGTGGACTGGGAAAGTTCAAGGGACCCCCTGTAGCCTTCGACTTAGACCCGGAGGTCCGCCCGATAAGACTCAAACCACGCAGGGTACCGTTCGCACTAAAGGACAAAATAGAGGCGGAACTGGACAAACTGGTGGGTCAGGGGATTCTTGTTCCTGTGGATTCCGCGGAGTGGGAGACTCCAATTGTAACAGCTCTGAAGGCTAACGGGGAGGTGCGCATTTGCGCCGATTATAAGTGTACAATTAACAAGGCGATCCGCCCTAATGCATACCCGGTGCCGGTGGTCAGCCACCTCCTGGCCAGGCTGAATGGGGGAAAGTGTTTCGCTAAGCTCGATTTAGCACAGGCCTACCAGCAACTCCCTGTAACCCCCGCCACAGCGGCGGCACAAACAATAGTTACACATAAGGGGGCGTTCCAGGTGTCGCGTTTACAGTTCGGCGTGAACTCGGCACCTGGCCTTTTTCAGTCGCTCGTGGAACGCCTCCTGAAGGGGCTGGAGGGGGTGTTGCCATATTTTGATGGCGTGTTGATAACGGGGGGGAGTAAGGCCGAGCTGGCACATAGATTGGATAAAGTTCTGACCGTGTTCGAAAAGGCGGGGCTGCGACTGAGAAAAGACAAATGTGTATTTTTCGAAACAGAGGTTGAGTTTTTAGGGTTCCGTGTCACGCCCGAGGGAATTAGGCCGTCCAAATCTAAGGTAGCCGCCATCAAGAAAGCTCCTCGCCCCACATCCAAAACTGAACTACAGTCATTTCTGGGGCTTCTCAATTTCTACCATACCTTCCTTCCACGGAAGGCGTCTGTTGCCGCACCGCTCCATCAGTTACTTAAAAAAGAGGAAAAATGGCTGTGGGGGGACGAGCAAGAGAGGGCGTTCACAGAGTTAAAGCAACTCCTAACTTCCGAGGCAATCCTAACTCATTTCGATCCCAAACGGCCAATAGTTTTAGTCTGCGACGCATCCCCGGTGGGGGTGGGGGCGGTGCTTTGCCACGTGTTGAACGACGGAAGGGAGGCCCCGATAGCGTTTTATTCAAGGTCCCTGTCCCAAGCAGAGCGGAATTACGCACAGACCGACAGGGAGGCATTAGCGATAGTAGCGGGAACCAAAAAATTTCACAATTTTCTGTATGGTCGCCCGTTCAAGATCGTGACTGATCACAAGCCCCTGTTAGGAATATTCACTGCAAATAAGCCCACGCCGCAGATCCTGTCCCCGAGAATGCTGCGGTGGGCTATTTTCCTTAACGCATACCAACTTGAGTTGGAATACCGGCCCGGGAAGGAGATCAGCCATGCAGACGCACTCTCAAGGTCTCCGTTGCCCTTGTCGGACGATCAGAAGGCAGGGGCAGGAAGAGACCGCCAGGTATTGCTAATAGAGGTCTTAGATTCACCCCCATTAGTACCGGCCGACATTGCCAAGGCAACGGGGAAGGATAGAACACTGGAGAAAGTATGCTCGTGGGTACAGAAGGGGTGGCCGGCGTCATCCCCAAGCATGGAATTCGACCCATTTTTTCGAAAACGAATAGAATTGTCATTAGAGAGGGGGTGCCTCTTGTGGGGCCAACGGGTGGTGGTTCCTACGTCCCTGCGGCCAAAGGTACTAAAGTTGCTGCACGTCAGCCACCCGGGGATCGTCCGTTCCAAGGCACTGGCCCGGAGTTATTTCTGGTGGCCCCAGCTGGACGCCGACATAGAGCATATGATTGGCACTTGTGAGGCATGTCAGGGCTCCCGGCCGGAGGTAGCCCGTCTCCCGCATAGGGAATGGGACGCAGCAAGGGGACCGTGGTCCAGGGTGCACGTAGATTTTGCTGGCCCGTTCCAAGGAACCATTTTTCTCCTGGTAGTGGATGCGTACTCAAAGTGGCTGGAGGTCATTCCGGTTAGGAGCACATCCTCCGCCACTACCATTGGCCAGCTGAGGAGGGTCTTTTCCACGTTCGGTTTACCCGACACTCTGGTCAGTGATAACGCTAGCTGTTTCACGTCCGCTGAGTTCGCGGCATTTATGGAGGCAAACGCTATTCGGCACGTCACATCCGCGCCGTTTCACCCGGCCACGAATGGCCAAGTGGAACGGTTGGTGCGCACAACAAAAGATGCGCTGCAGCGCATGGGCTCGGGGGACCTAAATCACCAAGTTTGTCAATTTCTGTTAGCATACAGAGTGACCCCCTTAGCATCCGGATACTCGCCGGCTGAGCTGCTGATGCGGAGGAAACTGACCACGATTTTGTCCAGGTTAGACCCGACGAGGGTCGAGGACAAAGGGAAGAACATAGGGTTAGCGGTCTCGAAAGGTTTCGACGTAGGCGATCCTGTACACTGCAGGAACTATGCCAACGCAGGCCCAGCCTGGGTGCCAGGGACGATAGTAGAACAGACGGGACCAGTGTCGTATCGGGTGGAAACGAACTCCGGTCTCCTCTGGAGGAGGCACGCTGACCAACTGCAGCGCCGAGTGCGTGAGGGGCCGTCCAGTGGGGCTCAGCAACCAGATTCAGCGATAGGGTTCTCCCCCACCCGTTTAGCCCAAGGGGGAGACAGAGTAGGACACCAGTCCGCAGCCAGGGGGGAAAGCAGTGAGCCCGGCTCATATCCTTTTGATACGCCAGTTCTATCAGCTCTATCCGAGCCCGGGGAGGGGGAAAAGGAGTTTGCAGCCGCAAAATCGAAAATCGATTACGATTTTCATTTTGATAGCCGGGGGGGTTTTTTGGAGTGTTCCCCCACCCGTCCAAGCGAGAAGAGGGGTTTTTCGTTAGCCCCCAGTGCCCCCGGTTTTTCCCAAACAAAGCACACACCTCCCAACAAAGCCGCAGAGCCGCGGCAAGCCACTAACGAGTCATCCTCTCCAATTACAGGGCAGGAAGCCAGGGAGCAAGGAGGAGGGAGAGAAGCCGGGGCAGGGCAGCCCGCGCCGAGACCCCAGCGTGTTCGAAATAAGCCATCTTGGCTGAGAGACTTCGTCTCGTCCTAGGGGGGAGGAGTGTTGTGTTCTAACAGTGTAACCTTCTGCATGTGATAACAATGTATCTGAACCAATGTAACCTTGCCTACGAGTAACAATGTAACCTTCAGCTGATCACTATAAACCCTGTAATAGGACGCGAGCTAATGACCACCAGCTGGCAGCAGCGAGCGTCCAAGCTGTCTTGGTTCAAACCCACCAAAAGGCCACAGCGCGGGAAGTTTCCCGCCGCTACCTACACCTGGACAAGAAGGGCGTGACCAGCCATGACGTCACGCGGGCAGTAGCCAATGGGCTATCGTGGAGCCACATTCAAATACGTTACTACCATATATATAGAGCTGTTCGTCCGCCATTACCTCATGTTCCCTCTGTCCACCATGCAATAAACCTGAGTTAACCCAGCCCTTGGCTGTTTCCTGTGTCTTGGTTCTCATACACTAAACCTTCCTTACAAAGGGTATTCTCTGTTGTGTAGCTTACCCCAAAACTGCCGCCCAGGACTTGGACACAGGAGAACTCCAGTGATGTTAATCCAAGAGATTAGTGACTGTAACTCAGCCATCTAAGAGTGCAGAGGAAAGGGTTGTGATGGGAGCCCCTGTGTCTTTAATAAAAGCTGTTTCAAGCCATGAAAGTGACACAGAGGCCATGGAATTTGTCTCAGGGGACCCTGTCACCACTAGCATTCTTGGATGTGGGCCAGTGGTATGCACATCTTCCACTAGAAGGCACACTACAGATGTGAACACACCAGGAGGGAGAGGGAATGGTGTATTTCTTACAATTCATTTTATTTGCAGTGAAATCCAATATATGACTATTCAAAATTAAATCCATTCACATTGATGAGTTTTACTTCTAATGCAGCATATGTTTGCAGCATTCTTCCCTAATCAGTAACACAACATTTAGTGACATCACTCAAAACTACTATTTGTGACTTTTACCAGATCTTTTAACATAAAAATCAAAATAAATGAAATAGCATAGGAACTTCAAGCTGAATAGACTGTTCTGTTGAACCCTTTGAGGCTGGCCTTTGTGATGCTGATCACATATACAATAGGTTTAAACAGAACAGATTTGATTGTTCCTGTAAATTAATTTTAAACCAGCTTAGACAGTTCAATAATGAAAGAGTATCAGTTAAATTAAAATTGTGAATGGAGATTTAGTTCAACTTGGTTAACATTTGTAACCAGAGTGACAGGATAAATGTGTTGAGGGAAAAGAAAATTCTGAAAGAAAATTACTAAAATCCATTTTAACATAATACATTTATTAGAACAACTCAAGGGTCACAAAATACTGTGCTTTCATGTTCTTTGCAATTCCTCAGGAAGCTTACACATTCTTCAGGTTCCCAATGTAATGTCCACTGCCTATTGAACTGAAGTATTCTTTTTAAATTATCTCTGTTTTATTTTTAATCAATGTAAAAGTTGTGCAGTTTCTCACTATGTTGGTTTTTGATCAATCAAGGTGTTCAAAAGGTGATGGTAGAAATTTTCACTTAGGGATGGAATTTATATGTTCAAAAACATGAGTTTATTTCTTCTTTCCAGCAATCATTGAAAGGATCCCAGGAGGAAACTGAAATCATCTCTGTACTTCATAAAGTTTTATGTGAACATGCACAGTTTACATTGCTCATTTTACTTGCTGTTCTACCACATCACTGAAATTTAATATATCAGGAAAAATGTTTTGAACTGATAAAGAAATTCTTGTTTCAGAGATGTGTGGAATTTAATGACTTGTTGTCAGACTTCAGGGACAAATACAAAAACCTTTCTAAAGCTAGCTATCCAGCACCACCATCTCAGTAAGCCATTTGGTCATGTTTGGTGATCCAGGCTAGCATCAAAAAATTCATTGCTTGTCACTCTATTTCTGCAACACGATTTCTTTTTCATTGACAAAATTAGACCTGATGAAAAGGGATTCTGTACTCTCTGATTTTGCCTTTTGCATCTTAGATTTTTAGCCTAGCTGTATGGCTTCCTTTTTTTCATATTTTTTAGAAGTTTTATTTGACTTTTTAATTTAAAATACTAGTGAAGTTTTGATAGATATTCACAGTATTTATTTAGCTAGTTAGTCAGTCTCGTTTCAAGGCCACCTTTCTCTCCATGAGAGGGTAGTATATCCAACACAATCATAATCTACCTGGTTAGTGAATTAAATAAAGAAATTTCTTGTCAGAATTTAGGTGAATCCACAGCTGCAGAAATGGTGCACACATGAGTCCTCACAGAATCAGACACACACACAGAGAGAGAAATTATGAGAGAGAAAACATGGATAAAACAAATTAGACTATAACAATAAATAGAGCCAGTGAAGTCGGTAGGAAGTGGGTAGGGAAGATAGGTTTTATTACCTGAAACAGCACATGGATTTAACCAAGAGAAATAGATTTATGACTTTCTCCATTTTGTGCTGATCTGGGTATCATACAGTTTAGTTCACATGAGGCTGATGAGGTTCAGAATTTGGGATTCATCACATCTGATGCACAGATCTAGTTATTAGCATACTTAGTAAGAGGAACTTGTACTTCTCTTCCTCTACATTATTAGTGCCTCCATTTTAGAATAAAAGACTAAAGGCTAGTTTCTGTGTACTCCAGGTAATAATGTACAATTATTTTAGGAACGTATAGAATTCTAAAGAGGTTCCTTTCAAGCAGACATATCTAAATGTACATAGAGCTTAACAGAAAAATAGTGACTGGAAAAAAGTGTATCTTCTTGTAACTATCTCTTGGTTTTACCTGCCACTTAATTTCCCTTTCAGAGAAACTGTGTAGTCATTTGTATGTTCTATAGAGGCCTACCTAATGGTTGAATACACCAAAGCCTTTGACTGTGTAGTAAAGGTAAAGGTTTCCCTTGCTCGAAAGCCAGTCGTATCTGACTCTAGGGTGCAGTGCTCATCTCTGTTTCTAAGCCGAAGAGCCAGCGCTGTCTGCTTCTGCAGACGTTTCCGTGGTCATGTGGCAGGCATGACTAGACACAGAACGCTGTTACCTTCCCACCGAAGTGGTCCCTATTTATCTACTTACAATTTCTTGCTTTCGAACTGCTAGGTTGGCAGGAGCTGGGATGAAGACGGGAGCTCATTCCCATCCTGCAGTACTCGGGAATCGAACTGCTGACCTTCCGCTTCCCAGTCAGTGTCTTAGCGACTTGAGCCACTGCAGTTCCGTGGACCACAATAAAATGTGGCAAGTAATTAAAGAGATGGGAATACCAGAACACCTTACATGTCTCATGAGAAATCTGTACATGAATCAAGAAGCAACTGTTAGGACAGAATGTGGAATGATGGAGTGGTTTGGAATATGAAAAGGAAAAGGAGTAAGACAAGGCTGCATTTTGTCACCTTGTTTATTTAACTTATATGCAGAGCACATAATGCACAATGCAGAGCTAGAGGAATCAAAAATTGGAATTAAAATTGCTGGGAGAAACATCAACAATTTGAGATATGCAGACCTAAAGAGCCTCCTGACGAGAGTGAAAGAGTGGCCTGAAACTCAACATCAAAAAGAACCAAGATCATAGCATCTGGCCCCATCACTCCCTGACAAATAGAAGGGGAAGAAATAGAAGCAGTGACAAACTTTACTTTCTTGGGATCCAAGATCACTGCAGATGGTGATTGCAGCCATGAAATAAAAATGTGACTGATTCTTGGGAGACAAGCTTTGAGAACCCTAGGGAACACAATGAAAAGCAGGGACATCACCTTGCAAAAAAGTTCACATAGTCAAAGCAAAGATATTTCCGGTAGTAATGTATAGTTGTGACAGCTGGACCATAAGGAAAGCTGAACTCAGAAGAATAGACATCTTTGAGATGTGGTGCTGGAGGAAAATTTTGAGAGTACTTTGGACAGCAAAGAGAATAAAGGTCGATCTTTTAAAAAATAAATCATCCCCGACTGCTCCTTGTAATGTCAAATTTTGAAGATGAAGTTAAAGTACTTTGGACATCAAATGAGAAGTGAGGATTCACTTGAGAAAGCCTTGATGTTGGGAAAGGTCAGGGGCAGAAGAAGAAGAAGAAGAGGATGGCAGAGAATGAGATAGCTAGATGGCATTGTTGATGCAATGGGCACAAAGCTGGATGGGTTGAGGAGGATGGTGGAGGATAGGGGTGTCTGACATGTGATGGTCCAAGGGGTTGTGAAGTGTCGGAATTGACTGTGTGACTGAACAACAACAAACCTAATGGAAAGCCGTGATATAAAAAAATCCAAGGGACCGACCAGAGTTGGAGAATGTAGGAAAAACTGTGATTTATTTTTATCTCAGAGAAGAGAAAGAAAACAAACAGCAATAGTACACACAAAAGTCCTTTATGGTTTAATAAAGAAGGGTTTTTAAATAAAAATGGAGAAATGAGGAACTTAGTGGGAGTGCTACTTCAACCTTGCACCTCTGGAGTACTTCATTAAATGTACACCATGGGAAGATGAACTTTTGCTTCCTATTTGTTTTGGAAATGAAAGACATCCGGATTGAAGGAGTAAAGAGCAGATTATCCTGTAGTTCTCCTGTATTTGCTTCCTGCATCCTATTGTTTTCCATCTGTTAAACGTGCAATAGGCAACAGCCCTCTGGAATTAGATAATAACTTCCCTAAACATCAGCATAATGGGTTAATCAGTCAAGCAATGAGAAGTTTGTACTTTGTAAAGTCATAAAGAAATACTCCAAAGAGAAGCATAGCTGAGCGACTCATTAAACTTAATGCAGATGTGTCTAAGAAAAGTACAACAAAGGTGCAACAGTTCATTAAGTTCTCTGCAGACTGAAATTGATGTGACTTTTTGAAAGCATACTACTGCACTAAAAGTAATTTCAGAAGATTATGATTTGACTAAGGTCATATGCCTGGACCTATTCAAGTTAATGAGGGCATCAGATTTCAAAAGTGGGAGAAGTTGCATATTATGCTATTCTCCTCAACCTTAGCCAAACTCCCAATATCTTAAACCAATCAATAAGAGGTTCCTCAGAAACATTCAACTCATCTCACCACACCTGTACTTTTCCCATCCAAACTTATGAGAAAAGGCTGTAATGCTGATGGAGAGATCCGACTGTTCAGGCTATTATGCCTTAAGATGCTGTTTCTAAAGTATCCTAGTAAGACAATAGCTGGAAAATGAGGTTTCCAGAGACCTTGAGATACTTATACTAGGTCTTGAGACACTAGCATCTGCAAGGACAATTGCACATCAGGACTCTGGGAACAGGCCTGGTTAGTATTTCAGAAATAGAGAGAATACCATTTCCCAAGGAAACTGGTGTCCATATTTTGCAGGCGCACCCCCCAATAAAGGACTCAGACACTGATGAAAGTGGATAACGGCATTGGGCCACATTTATTGATTCATGCCCTAGTCCGAATTATAAATTTCTATTGGTATTCAACCAATTATAATTCTTAAGGCAAGCAGGCCGAAGTAACACTGGTAAGGTACCACCCAAAATTGCAAACGGCAATTGGTTACAATGTATCCATTTGTATCAATTTGTTTGTTGACAACAAACAAATTGTTGACCGTAGTCAATACCTAACTATTGACCCCACCCTCTGACGCGTATCCGTAAAACAACGGGGTGATGCATGCTGCATAGCTCTTGCCATCACCCCATCGCCTGGTTCGTCGTTGACCGGACAACGTTTAATCAACTTGTGCCTGTCTAGTGTTGTCCAGTCAATTGCGAACCTGCCGGATACCTGTGGGTCATAAATGTTTACCTTACCAGTGCTACCCGCCCATGTGACCAAAGTCAACAGCAGCAGAAAGAAAACCCCTATATCAAACCATAGCAACAGTGTGGGATGGGCAAAAAAGCCAGGACCCAAGAGCCAATTGTAGGTCCCAGCCAAAAATTCCCACCTGGCCCCGAAGCGACCAAAATATCACACTGTTAACTAGGGAGGGGGTGGAGGGGAAAAACTTCTCCTCTCCGTCGCTTCGCAAAATGGCAGCTCGGCTGCCTCATGGCCGCCCCTTTTATAAGGGTGCTGGCCACGCCCCCTAACTACCCGGATGCTCTTCGTCCGGTGGGGGGCCCCGCAAAGAGCGCGGCGGCCATTTTGGCGCCGCGCTTGCATTGCAGGCACACCCCCCAATAAAGGACTCAGACACTGATGAAAGTGGATAACGGCATTGGGCCACATTTATTGATTCATGCCCTAGTCCGAATTATAAATTTCTATTGGTATTCAACCAATTATAATTCTTAAGGCAAGCAGGCCGAAGTAACACTGGTAAGGTACCACCCAAAATTGCAAACGGCAATTGGTTACAATGTATCCATTTGTATCAATTTGTTTGTTGACAACAAACAAATTGTTGACCGTAGTCAATACCTAACTATTGACCCCACCCTCTGACGCGTATCCGTAAAACAACGGGGTGATGCATGCTGCATAGCTCTTGCCATCACCCCATCGCCTGGTTCGTCGTTGACCGGACAACGTTTAATCAACTTGTGCCTGTCTAGTGTTGTCCAGTCAATTGTGAACCTGCCGGATACCTGTGGGTCATAAATGTTTACCTTACCAGTACTACCCGCCACACGGAGAGGCTCAATAAAGGCTCGACGCCCCCCCCCGACCGTCAGCTCGGTCAACAGGCCTTCTCGCCAATCTCCTAACAGGAGGTCCATACCTCCCTGCGACAGATGGACCCCATCCCCTGAATAAAGCTCATAATTTTGTAGGCTGATTGCGGGGTGCCTAATGACGCGCCCCCAACCCTTGTCGAGAAGGAACCGGGCAATAGCCCTGTTCAATGAGTGAAGAGCTCGATCAAGGGCCTGGAGGTCGAACCCTCCCCTGTAAACATGCCGTGGTACCATGTCTGACCAAATGAGGGTTGTGGCAGGCCACACATAATGTAAGTAAGCCAGGTCACCGCAAATCGCATGCTTCAGCGATAGTCCAGTGACCTGTCCCAAATCATTGCCCCCAAGGTGTATGATCAGAATATCTGGCGGGTCAGCATTCCTGCTGGATAAAAGGAATGGCAACAGTTCCCGCCATAACATGCCGCGCTTACCATACCACCTGAGACTTGCGGATGCACCCAGTCCCAGTCGGGGTCCCCACTCTGTCGCCGCAGCGTATGACGCTGCCCTATGCATGTAGCTGTGGCCCACCAGCCATACTGCCACCGGTGTAATACGACACCCAGGGTCTGTCAAGGGAAAAGAGGGGGGAGAACAATACAGTGACCAAACTGGTACTCACGGTTGAAGAGGGCGAACATAAAACTGAAAACATCGTGACCCCCACCTTCCCATGCGGCGTATTTCCGCCCCAGAGTACCCAAAAGCAGCTGCAGTAGAAGCCACCCCTATCCTAAATGAATGGGTGCCGTAACGAGCACCAGGGAGGCCAACACAGGCCAGTGCCTTACCGGTCACTTTCCAAAATTGAAATTTAGTAAGGGGAGACCCATCTTGGTGACAGAAAAACGGGCCATGCTGCGTGCCACGCAGTGCAAGAAACTCCTGTAGGGCACCAACCGGACAGATGTCTGCCAATGAACATCGTAGCAGTCGTACTCGACTGCCTACACCGTGCTGTTCAACTTTAGAGGAGCGTATCCTCAACTGAGCCCAATCATTGCAAACATAGACATCGTCGAGTTCCAGTGCCCTACGACTAGCATCCGCCTTAGACAGCATCACCAGCTCGCTGATGCGGAGCGCTCCAAAAAAGGCCACTGTAGTAGCCGCATGAAACAGGGCGGCCTCATACCTGTCAAAACAGAGGTCATGCCAGCCCCGCGCTAGGTGGGTAAGAACCCCTGGGGAAATTGGGTGGCGGTCATCCGGGCTACGCCCACACTCCCACACCTACCCCTCCAAAACATGACGTATGCGGAAATCAGTGGTACTGTCATCGTAACCCCCTACTCTGGCCATGAATGCCAACGCTGACAGCCTGGATGCTATGGTGCGGGGAGCTAGGCCCTGGGCATGTAAGTAAACCATGAATTGTAGAATGTGGGCGACTGGGATAGGCCAAGCCTCAGGTAGTCGAAACTGGGCACAAAAGGCCTGAAAAGTGATAAACGCGTGGTGATACGCCTTATGCGTGCGGGGCGCCAGCGACATGCCGATCGCGCGGTTCACCTCTCCTTGCCAAGTGTCCATATCTCATCCTGGACCGGCGAGGGAAATTCCTCTGAGTCCGGGGCCAAGGCACGGAACCGGGAGATCTGCAGGCGGGACAAAGCGTCAGCAATATCATTATTAACACCAGGCACATGCCTAGCCCTGAACAGCACATTGAGGCGCAGGCTACGCAACACAAACTGGCGCACCAACTCCATGACCCTGGGAGATTTAGACGTCTGTGAGTTGACAATATGGACAACTGCCGCATTGTCACACCAGAAGTGTACTACCGAATTGGCCCACTCCTCACCCCATAGCATCAAGGCTCCCAGAATGGGAAAAAATTCCAGATACGTGAGGTCGCGCAAGCGACCCGTGCCCGACCAGGCTGGTGGCCATCTGCCGTAGGCCCACTTCCCATTGAAGTACATCCCATAACCCAGGGACCCCGATGCATCGGACTGGACCTGGAAACGAGGGGAAGCCAGAAGGTCGGACCTCCAGAAGGACACCCCGTTGAACTCCCTCAGGAACTGGAGCCAGATGAGCATATCCGCCTTAAGGCCCCTGCTAAGACGCACCCTGTGGTGGGGCTTGGTTAAGCCTATCATGGCGTTGCACAAGCGTCGAGCAAAGGCTCTGCCAGGTGCGATTACCCTGCAAGCAAAATTGAGGTGACCATGCAGCACCTGTAGCTCACGAAGGGACGCCTTGCGTTTAGCCAGCAAGCCGGATATGAGTGCAACGATCCGTGTCACCTTATCAGCCGGTAACCTGGATGCTTGCACTACCGTGTCAATCTCCACCCCCAGGAATGTGAGCTCGGTAGATGGGCCCTCGGTCTTTTCGGGCGCCAAAGGGACACCAAGTTCCGTCATTAGTGTCTGAAATGTATTGAGGAGACGCGCACACGTGTCCCAGCCCCGTTCACCCCCGAATAAGAAATCATCCAGGTAATGGGCTACAGACCGAGATCCCGACCTGCGGACGAACGCCCACTGCAGGAAGGTGCTGAAACACTCGAAAGCCGAGCAGGAGATGGAACAACCAAAAGGCATGGCCTTATCGAAGTAATATTCACCCCGGAACTTGAAACCCAGCAACTCAAAGTCGCCCGGGTGCACCGGCAGAAGACGGAAGGCCGACTTGATGTCACACTTAGCCAACAGTGCACCCGGGCCACATGAGCGCACCATGCACAGAGCCTGGTCAAAAGATGTATACCGGACCGAACAAAGGTCATCCGGGATAGCATCATTGACCGATCGGCCGGCTGGGTAGGACAAGTGATGTATTAAGCGGAACTCGCCCGGTGACTTCTTGGGCACTAGCCCCAAGGGGGAAACTTTTAAATTAGGAAACGGTGGGGCAGGGAAAGAGCCGGCAACCCTGCCAGCATTCACCTCCTTACTAATGCTCAAGGCAGCCACCTCCTCCCTTCCCCTAAGTGACAAAAGGTTGGGTGCATCTTGGGAAGCCCTGACCCCCGTGAAAGGAATGCGAAACCCCTGCTGGAATCCCTCAAGCAGGTAAGCTGCGTCTACCCTCCTCGGGTACATCGTGAGCCAACGCTCTAACATGTCCACATCAATTGGTGAGGGGGCCTTTTGCCTGACCAGCTCCCTCTGCGGCAGTCTTGTCCGCACCCTGTCCACCTCTACCCCTGCCCCGCGCTCCTCCCGGCCTAGGACAGGCGGAGGCAGCCTGGGGGCCAGCACAAGAGGGACACTCATGCCTATATCGGCAATTTCTCCTGCTGCAGGTACCATTGGCCGAGAAGGTCCAACACAGCAGGCAGGCTGGAACCCCCTGCCCCACCACCTGGCGGGGTGTCTGCGCCGGAGCAGCTCGCTGGACCACATGTCCACAATGGTACCTCTCCCCAGGTGCCAGGCATGTGGGGGTCATATACAGAAGCCACAGCTTCTGGCAGGGCTCATCCCACCTCATCTCTGGGTGTAGGGGCACTCTCGTAAGCCAACCACGATGGGCCCGGGAAGTCAACCATCGCCCGGTATATGTTGTCCAAGTACTGGACCATCGGAATGGCCAGATCCAGCCGGGCCCTAAGGTACACAGCCATGTATATGAGGTACGCTGGCAGCCAGTTGGCCCACGTGCGAGGCGGCTTACGACGACGTGCCTGTTCCTTATCCTTCTCATCCTGCCCCTCCCTCTCCTCCTTGGTGGGTTCTCTATTCAGAAGGGAGAAAATGTCCACATACTCCCCCTGCCAGATTTTCTCTTTGGTGGCCTGGGCAAGATGATCCCCAAGGGGCAGAGAATACCCCGCCGTAGGCAATGCCAACAGCGGCACAGAGGCCGCATTGGGCACAGTGAAAGGAGCCTGGACCAAGCCCGCCACCCCAAGTAGGTTCCCAACGGGACAGAGGGCACCGCCCCCAGAGGGGCCCTGGATCGATGGTGCCGCATCCGTATGACCCGGCAGCGGCTGAACCACCGCGCCAGCCATACGGGGCCACGGCCACTGTACGCCCCCCCAGTGTAGGTAGTGGTGTGGGTGCACTAGTTTGAACCACATACTCACCCGCTGCACCCCCATGGGCCGCCCCTATCAGGGGTTCTGGCCCACTGTGGGCGTCGGAGCTCACGACCACAACCGAGCTCGTGGACGAGGCCTGGTCAGTACCTGACTGCAGCAACTGTTGCACGGGGAGCTGCGAGGCTGCGGCTGATGCCGACCCACGGGCCTTGAGCGGCTCTACCCGTCCAGCCGCCTGCCGATGACCGGCAGCCGATGGGTCGACCTGTAGTCCCAAATGTGCCCCAGGTGGGTTAACCACCCCCAAAGAAGCCTCAAGGGCCGCTACGCGGGCCAGAAGGGCGTCAACATTAACATAGCCCCCAACACTGATGGGGGGCATAGGGCCAGCTGGCCCACTGAGAAGAGGCGCCGGGTCAGGTCTCTGGAACCGGGGTCCCGAATATGGCCATGAACCCAGTACCGGCCCCTGAGGGGCCGGAGGTACGCCCTGCCAGGGAAGGGAACCCAACCACCCCCCGTGGTTAAGGCCCACCGCAGGTAGCTGCGGTGCAAGGGCAGAAGGCCCCGAGGTATAAACCGGGCCAGAGCCGGGAGCCACCGATTGAGAGCCGGAGGCTGCGGCCCCCACCGGGCCGGTCTGAGGGCGCCCAGTCCCGGGCCATGGGGCAACCGACCCTATCCCACCGGTCCCGGTGGGCGTCGGCAAAGGGAGCTGTTGGGAGGGCGCAGTTGCGGTCCTCCGACCCGGCTGGCGACTCCTCGAAGTGCGAACCGCGTTCGCCAACGCCTTCTTTTTGGAAGGCATTCTTGAAAGTGCCGGGAAGCCGAAGAAAAGGAACGAAAAGGACCGCTGCCCGAAGTAGCTTCCCGGCTAAGGTAAGAGCGACGGAGCAATGGGGAAAAACTTCTCCTCTCCGTCGCTTCGCAAAATGGCAGCTCGGCTGCCTCGTGGCCGCCCCTTTTATAAGGGTGCTGGCCACGCCCCCTAACTACCCAAATGCTCTTCGTCCAGTGGGGGGGGGGCCCGCAAAGAGCGCGGCGGCCATTTTGGCGCCGCGCTTGCATTTGCTTATGCATATTTCTAGGCCAGAGGTTTGCATATACATTGGTATTTTTATTTCTGTTTTCCAGAGATAGCTGATGATTACAGTACATTTTATTTCAGTTAATGCCTAAAACTCTGGAATCTAGCAAGAAAAAATACTGAAAGAGTCTGGGGAAAGAGAAAACTGTGGCCAAATATGGCACCCTGAATTTACTAGAGAGGAAGACTGCTAATAAAAAATAGCAAGCATCTAATGAAGCATGGGTGTAGATTTGAGAAACAAAACTTCAGTTGAAAGAAGTAAAGAATAGAAAAATTATAGAAACACACTTTTGACTACACCTCTGTGATGAGAATGTAAGGAATACTTGCAGATTTTCTCATCCTGAACATTCAGGTGTCTCAATTCAATCAGACGCCCTTTCAAAAAAGAAAGAAAAATCTGTCAACTGCTGCAACACTCTACAAGAGTGCAAAGAGCAAGGATTTTCTTTGTCAGCAACTGCATTAGCAAAGAGAAAGACAAAGAGAGAGAGAGAGAGAGAGGTTGAAGTCAAACATCTTCCTCCTTCTGTGTCTAGACCAGACATGAAACTGCCAAAATGAAGGTGCTGTACGTCACACATGCTTAACATAAACCATTCAAATGATAAACCTCACAAAACTTTCTTATGTGACCTTGACTCAGGTATTGCTTATGAAAATTTGGCACAACTCCATGTCCTGATATGTCTTATCCTTAGAGTGCACATGAAGGATTTATTTTACCTTGTAATCTAAGCTAATATACATTTCTACATATTTACACCAATTTTTGTCAATATGCAAATAATAATCCCTTATTTGTCTAGTTTTAATTCAGTTAGCTGATAAAAGCTGATTACAGCTAAAACCATGTTTGTCACACTAGTCCTGAAAGTCTTTGTGCTCAGCTTTTGGTGTACAGTAAATATTTTTGGTTAGCCACACAGGAAATCATTGCCCCCTTCTCTAAATGACACTCCAATCCTCGCTGTCAAGCTTTCTCATCTATTAATATGAGCCATGTAGAGGGAAATTAGAAATGTCTGCAGCAGAATATATTCCCAGCCATGAAGAGTTAGATCTAGTTATTAGCTGAAACTAACTGAATCCTTGGGGATTCCTTAAAAAGTCACATTCATTCATTCATTCAGTCTAACATAGTTGAGGTAGTCAACACTTATGTATTCCAGATAATTCAGTGGGTTTACTGCAGTTGGAACTAACAGTTTTTCACAAATGCTTTACAAACCATATAGGGAAGCCATACAAAAATAATGCAAAAAAATTATATAAGTATATACAATAAACTTTCACTTGTTGCTCTTTTAGAGCTGGACTGCTAGTTCATTCTTTCTTCTGCTCCCAGTGGTATTCCAATATAATCAGAACAGTGTAGACAGATATAGATAGAACTTCTGATAGATTTTCAAAAAGTTAATATTCATACAATCTAAGAGATTCTTGGAATTTACTTCAAAAAAGTAACTTGGAGAGCAATTGAGGGCTTCTCCTGGCTCACTATGCTCCAGTTGGTGACATTTACAACACAGTTGTGCTTTGGTTTGTGCAGTTGTGGCCATTTTATTCGTGGATTGCCTCTGGGAATCCTTGGGGAGCAAGGTGGTAATTGGGTCTTTCCCCCCTTAGCCATTCCACTGCAGCTAGGGATGCCATATTTCTCTCTCCCCAAAACAGGACAGGAGTAAAGGTTGCCCTTGCTCAAAAACCAGTCATATCCGACTCTAGGGTTCAGAGTTCATCTCTGTTTCAAAGCCAAAGAGCCAGCGCTATCTGCTTCTGAAGATGTATTCCATGGTCATGTGGCAGGCATGACTAGACACTGGAGTGCATGGAACACTGCTTACCTTCTCCCTGAAGTGGTCCCTATTTATCTATTTGCAATTTCTTGCCTTCGAACTGCTAGGTTTGCAGGAGCTGGGACAAAGACGGGAGCTACCGTGACTTCAATAGAGGCTGCAATAAAATGGTGCGGGTGTTTTTTTGCTATCTTCCTTAGCCACCAAGCTACTACTGCTGTGCCACCTGCTGGTCAGTTCAATAGAAGCTCAGCTCTATTGCAAGAAAAAAGTGCATTTTTTTCTTCAAACCCCCTTGTTCTGAAAAGTGGGAATTTTAAATGTTTTTTTTGGGGGGGGGGGAGAACCAGGCCGGGACAGGTTCAACCCATTAAATTCCCAGTTTTCTGGTACATATGGCATCCCTAACTGCAGCCATCATTTACCAGGGGAGCCACTGGAACTGGGAACTCCCCCCTACTGCCTTCCCATTTTGGTTTCCTCCCAGATAATAGGGTTATGATAGTGAGAGGCAAGTACATTGACATATTTAGTCTTTTGAATACAGAGACTGATGGGAAGGAAAAGGATAAGGATTAGCTGATTAGTTCCTCACACTTTTTTAATATGCAAATGTCATAATCAAGCTTCAGCCCTAGCTGGCTTTACCCCTTATTTAATGCATCTTAAATGTCTGGAGTAGACTGTACAACCAGAGACTCAACACTGAGTGTTGGGAGGCAGTAAACAACCTGACTGCATAAATGGGCCAATGGCTATAGGTGGATGAGCCCCTTTAGTTGGGGCTATGTAGGAAATGCCACTATTTTATTTATTTATTTATTTATAGTCAAATTTGTATATGCCGCCCGCTCAGGCAGAACCCGACTCAGGGCGGCATCACAACAATTCACAAAAGACATAAAAACAATTATATAAAAAATAATTATAAAAAAAAACCCCAACCCACCCCCTTTAAAAACCCCTATGTCCCACCAACCCACTATACAAAGGAGGAGGAGAAAGTTCTTATACAAGCCAGCAGGCGGGCACCATAGTCCCATTCGGGCCCCACACCTGCCCTGCCAGCCAGGTCTTCACTCCTTTCCTGAAGGGCAGCAGTTCACTTTGGAGTCTTAGGTCTATTGGCAGGAGGTTCCAGAGAGTTGGTGCGGACACGGAGAAGGCCCTCCTTCGGGTGCTAGACAAATGTGCATCCCTAGCCGGTGGCACCACTAGAGAACCCCTCCTGTCCGCTCTGGTTGGACGGGCAGACACTCTTGGGACGATGCGGTCTCTAAGGTATCCCGGCCCCCTGCCATGTAGGGCTTTAAAGGTTAAAACCAGCACCTTAAATTGCACCCGGAGACAAACTGGTAACCAGTGCAGCTCCCGAAGTAGGGGAGAGGCATGGGCATATCGCCCACACCCCATCACCACCCGGGCCGCCGCATTCTGGACCAGCTGCAGCCTCCGAATGGTCGTCAAGGGCAGCCCCATGTAGAGCGCATTACAATAGTCTAGTCGGGAAGTAACCAGAGCATGGGTGACCATAAGCAAGGAGCCCCGGTCCAGGAGTGTGCGCAATTGGCGAATCACCCGAAGTTGGGCAAAAGCCCTCCTGGCCACAGCCGCCACTTGTTCTTCCAGCAGCAGCCGCGAGTCCAGAAGAACCCCCAAGTTGCGCACTGGGTCTGTCTGGGGCAGAACGGCCCCATCCAGTACCAAAGATGGTAACTCCCTGGATAACGCGGGGCCCCTTATCCACAGCCACTCTGTCTTGCTGGGATTCAGCCGAAGCCCATTGGCCCCCATCCAGACCCCAATGGCCTCTAGGCATCCGGACAGGATTTCAACAGCATCACTGGGGTCCCCACGGGCCGAGATGTACAACTGTGTATCATCCGCGTACTGATGGTACCGCACCCCGTGGGAACGAATGATCTCACCCAGCGGCTTCATGTAGATGTTAAATAAGAGAGGAGAGAGCACAGAGCCCTGAGGCACCCCATATTTGAGGGGCCTAGGGCTGGACCTCTCACTCTCTAACCATACCGACTGGGTACGGCCCTTCAGAAATGAGGAAAACCAGGACAACACAGTGCCCTGGATCCCCAGTCCTTCGAGCCGTTCCAGAAGGATACCGTGGTCGGCGGTATCAAAAGCCGCTGAGAGGTCAAGAAGAGCAAGGACGGATGGACAACCCCCGTCCCGCTCCCGCCAGAGATCATCCATCAGTGCGACCAATGCTGTCTCCGTTCCATATCCGGGCCTGAACCCTGATTGAAAGGGGTCTAGATAATCTGCTTCCTCCAGGACACTCTGCAGCTGACGCGCCACCGCCTTTTCCAAAACCTTACCCAAAAAGGGCAGGTTGGAAACTGGCCTGTAGTTGTTAAGGACAGCTGGGTCGAGGGACAATTTCTTCAGGAGGGGGCACACCAAAGCATGTTTTAGCTGTGCAGGAAATACCCCCTCCCGTAAAGAGGCATTTATTATCCCCCCTATCCAGCCACCTGTTACCTCCTTGGAGGCTTTCACCAACCAAGTAGGACAGGGATCCAAAGGACATGTAGTGGCACGAACAGCTGCAAGGAGCCTGTCCACTTACTTCATCAGGGACAACAGGATCGAACTGATCCCAGATCGTACAGCAAGACAATGCTCCGGCACCTCCCCGACCCTCCCCATCCACACCAGGATTTAATCCGGAACGAATCCGATCGATTTTCTCCACCAGATGGTCAGCAAAGTCCTCAGCCGAACCCTGCCAACCGGGCACCGATCCCCCTCTACCAAGGAGGGACCTGGTTACCCGGAACAGGGCGGCTGGGCGATTATCAGCGGAGGCAATAAGGGTGGTGAAGTATTGCCGCCTCACCACCCCTATCGCCACTAGATAGGCCCTAATCCTAGAATCCATCATATTGGGTACAAAGGCAAAATAAGCAGAGGAGGAACCACTTCTGATTCCTAATAGTCATGTTGGCAGAAGAGGCCATGCCAGATAGACTGGCTGTGAAGTTGCACCTTGTTAATATCCTCAAGGCTGTGGCAGTCCATTGTAGTCCTGGTATTAAATCCTGTGTGTCACATTTCATACATGCCACAGGAGATGGCTCTCTGATCACAACCTGTCCCGGCCTGTCACTTCATGGCAAGCTGCAATCCACTTTAAACAAATTCACAGCAGTGGCATTTTCCTGTTCCAGGAAAAAAAATGAATGCTTGGATTCGAGTAGCAGCTGACAACCAATACGTGGGCATCATATACAGGGCCTATGTGATTCTCCTGGAGATGCCAGGCTTTTGTATGATGAATCCTTCTGTATGAGGTTGGTGCTGCATCACACACTGCAATAGGATGAGGAACATCCTCACCTGTGGCTGCAGTTTGACACCAGCTCACCCCACAGTTGTTGATTTTTTGACAGTGGGCACCTGGTTCAGGAGTCTGGAGGGGATGTTACTCCCCGTGCTGCATCAAGGCAGGCTGAACCGCAATCAAGCATACCCTGGGCAATGAATTAAACAGCATCCACCAGGCTTAGTGCAGGGGTTTGAAGGTGGTTGTTGCTTTCATGGTGTGACATATTGGGTAGAGGAAGGTAGGTGAGTGTCACACTGTGCATATTTATTTCTTCTCAGCATTGTAGAGACCTTTCTCTCCTTCCACTTCTCATTCTTTCCACAGCAGTGGTTTCTGGTTGGTTTCTGGTTGGCATTTTGTTATCTCCACTTTTTGAAGGACATTTGTGAGAAAGGATATGTAAGTGAAAAAATGAAAATAATGGGGTTTCCATGTAACTCTTGAGGCACAAATATCATTTGTTGCACAGTAAAATATATATGACATTTAGAGCAAACCAATATATTTTTGGCTTTTCTACTAAGGTTATGTTAAATTTTTCAATTTTATCCTTTCTGGCACTGTAAACCTAAAGTTAATTCAAACTGGAACTGTCAGAGTACTTTTCATTTCTGGTACATCTATACCATTCTACTTAGCATTAACCTATGCAGGAAAGTTTACACAAAGAAGATTGATAATCCAGTCCCAAAAGGTGGATATGGAATTGATATGTTTTCAGCTTTTGGAAGGGCCCTGTTTTGTAAGCAATTCAAGGCAAACTAGTTTTAAATAGAATAAAACAATCTTTGCCTAAAAGATAGAATTAATAGGCACATAGAAGAGAAGGCGCTGCTAAAGGAGAGCCAACATGGCTTTTGCAAGGGCAAATCATGCCTCACTAATCTGTTGGAATTTTTTGAGAGTGTCAACAAGCATGTGGATAAGGGGGATCCAGTTGACATTGTTTATCTGGACTTTCAGAAGGCTTTTGACAAGGTCCCACACCAAAGGCTCTTGAATAAACTTACCAGTCATGGAATAAAGGGACAGGTCTTGTCCTGGATCAGCAACTGGCTAAGGGACAGGAAACAGAGGGTAGCACTAAATGGACACTTCTCCAAGTGGAGGGAAGTAAAGAGTGGGGTCCCCCAAGGTTCAGTACTGGGACCCCTGCTGTTCAACCTCTTCATAAATGATCTAGAGGTAGGAGTAAAAAGCAAGGTAGCCAAATTTGCTGACGACACTAAATTATACAGGGTAGTGAAAACTGTGAGAGATTGTGAGGAGCTCCAGAGGGATCTCTCAACACTGGGGGAGTGGGCAAAACAGTGGCAAATGAGTTTCAACATTAGTAAGTGCAGAGTGATGCATGTTGGGGCAAAGAACCCCAATTACATTTATAAACTGATGGGGTCTGAACTCTCTGCGACAAACCAGGAAAGGGACCTTGGTGTCCTGGTGGACAACTCAATGAAGGTGTCAACCCAGTGTGCCTCAGCAGTGAAAAAAGCAAACTCAATGCTAGGGATCATTAGGAAGGGTATAGAAAATAAGTCAGCAAGTGTCATTTTGCCTCTTTATAAATCTATGGTGAGGCCTCACCTGGAATACTGTGTACAGTTCTGGTCGCCATACCTCCAGAAGGATATTATGGAGCTGGAAAAAGTACAGAGGAGGGCAACCAGAATGATTCGGGGACTGGAACACCTTCCTTACCATCTGAGGCTGCAACGGTTGGGCCTTTTCACTCTTGAACGACGGCGTCTAAGAGGTGAACTGATTGAAGTTTATAAAATCATGCACGGTGTGGACAAAGTAGATAAGGAAAAACTGTTTTCCCTATCGCATAACACTAGAACTAGGGGACACTCCATGAAACTTTTGGGTACTAGTTCTCAAACAAATAAGAGAAAGTACTTTTTCACCCAGAGGATTACTGGTCTATGGAACTCCCTGCCAGAAGAAGTGGTGACAGCTGTCAGTCTTGACAGCTTTAAGAAAGGATTAGACAAGTTCATGGAGGACAAGGGTATCAATGGCTATAATTATGGCTACCTAAGGACAACCTCCGGGTTGGAGAGATAGGCAGGATATCTCTCAATATCATTTCCAGGGAATCCTAAGCAGGTGAAGGCATCTGCTTGGGAATACCCTGAAGGAAATGGTGAGCCACTGTGTGAGACAGAATGCTGGACTGGATGGGCTGTGGCCTGTTCCAGCAAGGCTGTTCTTATGTTCTTATGTTCTTATGTAATTTTATTCAGAGGTATTCTGCTTCAATTCAGACATTTGCTCAAACTCTTTCAATCAGCTCAATTTGGTTCAGCATTTGGGATTTGGCCGAATGTGGTGGGGAGATGCCAGTTCATAATTTTTGCTTTCAGTTGGATGATAATGATAAATTCTGCTATCTGGAAGGAAAGGTGTGGGCTCTGTAGTTTAGTTTGCCTTGCATATGACTCTGTTTGGAAGCATTGTGATTTGTCCTCTGGCTTTGGTAGGAGAGGAGAAAAGTATGTTTCTGATCCCTTATTAAAGAAAGAGAGGGGCTTTGTAACAAAATTAAATCATGCTTATGTTGCCTACATAAGAATATAGTAAAGGTAAAAGTAAAGGTCACCCTTGTTCAAAAGCCAGTCGTATCTGACTCTAGGGTTCAGTGTTCATCTCTGTTTATAGCTAAAGAGACAGTGCTGTCTGCATTTGCAGACATTTCCATGGACATGTGGCAGGCATACCTTGACACCGGAGTGCACGGACCACTGTTTACCTTCCCAACAAAGTGGTATCTATTTATTTACTTGCAATTTCTTGCTTTCAAACTGCTCAGTTGGCAGGAGCTGGGACTGAAACGGGAGCTTGCTCCATCATACAGTACTCAGGTATTGAACTCTGACCTTCCAGAGTTTAGCATCTTAACTGCTTGAGCCACAGCCGTTCCTACATAAGAATATGCTTATAAAGTGGTTTATGTATCAGCTGACAAGCAATGTGTTTTTGCTACTAAATTGATCATCAGATAGAATAACATGAGTAAGTTGCACCAGAGGAATGTCCGTGACTCTGTTGCTAAAATAAAGAGACACATGAGTCAGAAAATTGATTTTCCAGAGTCCTAACTTCCATGAAGAGGTCTCTTGGATAGGAAAAATTTTCCACTTCATGCTCAAAATTTAGGACAAACTTTGAAACAAAGATATAGCTTTGAAGCACTTTTCTCAACCTGTAGTACAGGTAAGTGTCCTCCTTTTAGGATTAAGTCAATTTGGTAAGCCCAGTTGCCTTTTTATGTTGAATGGAAAGACTGCACGTTTTGGAAAACTGGCCCTAGCTATTGTACTTGCTGATTAGGATGGATAACTTTTCAGCATATTAATTAGTCATCCATCTTTCTTGCATGTTGAGTCCAACAAAGCTCATCTGACAATTAGAAGATAAAAAACAGACCAGAAGGGAAAATGAAAACAAATCATATTGTAAAGTTCAGGGAAGTAGGTCATTTGCCCAGTTAGAACTCTTAAAGAATATCCACACCAGCCAGGACCATTATTTATGCATGATAACAGGCAACCACTCACTAAATTCTAGTTTGTTGGGGTCATGCAGGCATCATTTGCAGCTTGCAATCAGTAGCTGTTTTTGTTCAGTGTTCAGTCCTTCAGGATATGGGCTGCCACTGCAGCTGCTGAACCCAAAATGACTATAGAGGGGTGGAAATCTGGGGCATGCAAAACCTACATTAGAATCAAAGCATCTGCTTACAAATAGTTTCTTTTAATCTCACAAATGCTGAAAAATTACAGTAGCTAAAAAGCTTTCTCTTTGACAGATGTATTATTTAGGCAGAGCTGGATGGTTAAATTGCAGGCTAAGCTAACATTCCACACTACAACTTAATCAACCAATTTACAATAAATGTAATCTATGCCAAATGTTGAAGGTTTTCTTCTTCCAAACTCCATCAAAAGAACAGTGTTTTAAAGACATTCTTTTTTTTAGCAATTTAAGGTAATCAGACAATAGGCTGAATTGTGAGATAAAACTAGTTTATAGGGGAAACTATGAAAAATTTAACTGGGTAATTTCTGGCATATTTCAGATGCCGTAGAATTCCAAAGAATAACACAATACCCCCATATCCACAGAGTGCTACTGGGTACAAAATCACTAGAAAACACAGGACTACCTGGAATGTTCATGTGGAGTAGCAGCTAGACCTCTGTTTTTAAACCATCACTGTTTTGGTATTTTAAACACACTACTGTTGTTATTGTTTCCTAATTCCAAATGACAACACCAATGTTTGGATGAAAAAAAATAGAAAACTTGAATAGACACCAAAAGGAAACAGCTGTTCTTATTTATTTTGAAGAAAATCTAAAGGTAAATGTACTGTGGGACAATTTTCTACCTCAGTAGCAAAATAGTCTGCTGAGAGCAATTTTCTCTTGGTTCCAGCCATATTGCATGCAATTGGAGCACGTCATGCCCATGCTGAAATAGTCCTTCCATGCAAATAGCCTTTATATGGTGTACCACTAATAGTTTCCTTTTCTGCTGCTCTAGTATAATAGTAATATGGTGGGGAGGTAGGGTTTATGAATGGTGTGCACATAAATTAGGTCTTTAGCTGACAGACCTCAAAACTATTCTAAGTTAATAGAGAAAACACCTTCCTTTTCCTAAATGTCATCAACTGTGCAAATATGGAACAACCATGGCTAAGACTACACTGAAACCAAACCAGGAGATATGTGGTATAGTAGGCCAGCACTGGAACATTACTCTATTGACAAGATATGACATCTCAGCACTATAACACCACACTACACCACTGTGCCATGTTTTTTTCATTATGTGACATGTAATACCAGAATGGGCATTAACCTCTTGCCTCATACAGTAGCTCATTAATGTTTATATCCATGCTTGCTGTGTACCACTCTTGAAATTGTTCAAGAAACATTGACCACATATCCCAAAATACAGCTAGTTCATCAGTGACACTATGAATCACTCTTGCTTCCTTGCTGTTGTACTTCTTGTGACTTGAGTGGGTCATAAATACTTTTCAGGGTTCTTTAAGTTGCAGTATTCAGAGACTGAACTTCCTTTAAAGCAGTGTTTCCCTACCTTTGTTTTTTGGACTTCAATTCCCAGAAGCCTAAGTCAATTCCCAAAGCACTGATCAGCCAATGCACTGATTTAGGCTTCTGAAAATTGAAGTCCCCCTGCTGGATGTGTGGCCCACATTGTGGATCACTGCTCTAAAGCTTCATGTTCTTCATCCAATGCCTTCACCAAGAGCAACAAGCCATGGTATACCTCTGGTTAGTTATGTGGAGGGTCTTCACACTTCCACTTTGGTAAATTTATGCTTATTCCACCTCCTAAATATACAAGATGCCTCTATCTGTTTCCCAGATTATGTAGGTATGGAATGCTTTGTGTGACAAAAGTTAAAATATATTTAGTACCATGTCTTGTTTGCATCCTTCTTTGGACCTGGGCATCCCAGATGATGTCCATGTCTCCTCTATGATGAATTGAAACACATGGATGAAACATGGAGACACCTCGTGCTCTCACCAGAGCTACACCATTGCTCCGGAGATGGGAGCCAGGTGTGCCCACTGCCATTGCCACCTCCCTCTGAGGCATGTCCACTTGGAGGAGAAAAAAGCCAACACTGCAGCTGCAGCACCAGAGACTCCTCGGGCTCTCTCTGGAGCCACACCATTGCTTCGGAGATGGGGGTCAGGTGTGCCTGCTGCCATCACCACCACCCTCTGAGGCACGTCCGCCTGGAGGAGAGAAAAGCCGCTGCCACCACTGCTGCACGAGAGACTCCTCGGGCTCTCTCCAGAGCCACACCATTGCTCTGGAGATGGGAGCCAGGTGCGCCCGCTGCCATCACTGCCCCCTCTGAGGCATGTCTGCCTGGAAGGGAGAAAAGCTGCTGCAGTAGCAGCACCAGAGACTCCTCGGGCTCTCTCTGGAGCCACACCATTGCTCCAGAGATGGGAGTCAGGTGCACCTGCTGCTGTTGCCACCCCCCTCTGAGGCACATCTGCCTGGAGGGGAGAAAAGCAGCCACTGCCATCGCTGCACCAGAGACTCCTCGGGCTCTCTCCGGAGCCACACCATTGTTCTGGAAATGGGAGCCAGGTGCACCCACTGTCATCGCCACCCCCTCCAAGGCATGTCTGCCTGGAGGAGGGAAAAGCTGCTGCCGCCGCACCAGAGACTCCTCGGGCTCTCTCAAGAGGCACACCATTGCTCCAGAGATGGGAGTCAGGTGCGCCCGCTGCCATTGTCCCCCCTCCAAGGCACGTCCTCCTGGAGGGGAGAAAAGCCGGCACCACACCAGAGACTCCTCGGGCTCACTCCGGAGCCACACCATTGCTTCTGGGATGGGAGCCAGGTGTGCCCACCGCTGTTGCCGCCACACCTGAGGACTTATTGTTTTTGCCCCAGAGCCATGATTAAATCTGCATGTGGAAAAATGAAATGTGTAGGAAAAGATAAGATTCAAATAAGAGTCTTACATTACAATCCTATTCAAAAGTAAGTCTCATAAGTTTAGTGGGGCTTACTCCTGGATATGTGGATATAGGATTGAAGCTTTACAATGGTAGTTAGTATTACAATAATCCAAACATAGCAAAATAAATCTGCAATCCTGTACCTACATACCAGGATGTACAGTACACACCAATAAATTCCATGAGATTTGCTTCTAATTAAACATGCAAAGGATTGTACAATGACAGAATAAACCAAATGTAAAAATCAACAGAAAGAAGCTGAAAATGGCATCAGAACCTTTGCAGGCGCACCCCCCAAAGAAAGACTCAGACACCGGTATATGGATAAAGGCATTGAGCCACTTTTACTGAATAATGCCCTAGTCCGAATTATAACTTTCAATTGGTACTCATCCAATTATAATTCTTAAGGCAAGCAGGCCGCAGTAACACTCGTAAGGTTCCTCCCAAAATTGCCAATGGCAATTGGCTACAATGTATGCATTAGTATCAATTTGTTTGTTGACACAAACAAATTGTTGACCGTAGTCAATAAACTATCTACTGACCCCACCCTCTGACGTGTATCCGTCAAATCACGGGGTGATGCATGCTGAAAAGCTCCTGCCATCACCCCTTGCCTGGTTCGTTGTTGACCGGTCAACGTTATTACACCTGTACCTGTCTAAGTGTTGGCCAGTCAATTGCGAACCTGCCGGATACATATGGGTCATAAATCTTTACCTTACCAGTGCTACCCGCCTAAGTGACCAAAGTCAAGAGCAAGAAAACCCCTATGTCAAACCTCAGTAACAGTGTGGGATGGGCAAAAAAGCCAGAACCCAAGGGCCAATTGTGGGTTCCGGCCAAAAATTCCCACCCAGCCCCGAAGCGACCAAAATATCACACTATTCACTAGGGAGGGGGTGGAGGGAAAACTTCTCCTCTCCGTCGCTATTTAAAAATGGCAGTTCGGCTGCCTCGTGGCCACCCCTTTTATAGAGGGGTGGCCACGCCCCCTAACTCACCCGGATGTCTGAGTCCAGGTGGGGGGGCCCCCGCAAAGAGTGCGGTGGCCATTTTGGCGCCGCGCTTTCATTGCAGGCGCACCCCCCAAAGAAAGACTCAGACACCGGTATATGGATAAAGGCATTGGGCCACTTTTATTGAATAATGCCCTAGTCCGAATTATAACTTTCAATTGGTACTCATCCAATTATAATTCTTAAGGCAAGCAGGCCGCAGTAACACTGGTAAGGTTCCTCCCAAAATTGCCAATGGCAATTGGCTACAATGTATCCATTTGTATCAATTTGTTTGTTGACACAAACAAATTGTTGACCGTAGTCAATAAACTATCTACTGACCCCACCCTCTGACGTGTATCCGTCAAATCACGGGGTGATGCATGCTGAAAACCTCCTGCCATCACCCCTTGCCTGGTTCGTCGTTGACCGGTCCTATCTAAGTGTTGGCCAGTCAATTGCGAACCTGCCGGATACCTATGGGTCATAAATCTTTACCTTACCAGTGCTACCCGCCACACGGGGAGGCTTCAATGAAGACTCACCCCCCCCCCAGACCGTCAGCTCGGTCAACAGGCCTGCTTGCAAATCTTCCAAAAAGAGGTTCATACCTCTAGCCGACAGGTAGACCCCATCCTCTGCATATAGATCGTAATTTTGTAAATTAATGGTGGGGTGTCGGATGACCATCCCCAAACCCTTGTCTGCCACGAACCGGGAAACTGCCCTGTTCACCGAGCGACGAGCGCGGTCAAGGGCACGGAGGTCAATACCTCCCCTGTAAGCGTGACGTGGTATGATGTCCGACCACAGCAGCCTTGTGGATGGCCACACATAATGCAAATAAGCTAGGTCACTGCAAATCGTGAATTTTAAAGAAAGGCCAGTGACCTGGCCTAGGTCATTGCCCCCAAGGTGCAGTACAAGGACATCAGGCGGTTCAGCATCCCTGATGGAGAAAAGGAATGGCAACAGTTCCCACCATCTCATTCCATGCTTACTGTACCAACGTATGCATGCGGCTGCACGCAGTCCATGCTGGGGTCCCCACTCTGTCGCCGCAGCATACTGCGCTGCCCAGTGCACGTAACTGTGGCCCACCAGCCATACTGCCACCGGTGTGCGGGGACACACAGGGTCTGTAAGAGAAAAAAGGGAACAGTGACTTAACTGGTACTCATGCCTGAAGAGGGCGAACATATAATGCAAAACGCGTAGATCCCCATCTTCCCATACGGCGTATATCAGCCTCAGAGTACCCAAATGCAGCTGCAGTTGAAGCAGCACCTATCCTAAACAAATGGGTGCCATAACGAGCCCCTGGGATGCCAACACTGGATAGTGCCATACCGGTGACCTTCCAAAATTGAAATTTAGTAAGGGGAGACCCATCCTGGTGGCAGAAAAACGGGCCAGGGTGCGTGCCACGCACTGCCAAGAAGTCCTGTAGGGCACCAACCGGACAGATGTCTGCAATGGAACATCGTAGCAGTCTAACTCCACTGCCTACGCCGTGCTGATCAACTTTTGAGGACCGTATCCTCAACTGAGCCCACTCATTAGAAACATAAACATAGATCGTTCCAGTGCCCTACGAGTCGCATTCGCCTTAGACAGTAGTACCAACTCACTGATGCGGAGCGCTCCAAAGAAGGCCACCGTGGTAGCCGCATGAAAAAGAGCTGCCTCATACCTGTCAAAACATAGGTTAGGCCAGTCTCATGCAAGGTGGGTAAGCACCCCTGGGGAAATTGGGTGACGAGTGTCCGGGCGGTGGCCATGTTCCCGTGTCCACCCCTCCAAAACATGCCGTATGCGGAAATCATTCATGCTGTCAGCAAAACCCCTCACCTTGGCAATAAATGCCAGTGCTGACAGCCTGGATGCTATAGTGCGGGGAGCGAGGCCCTGTCTGTGTAAATAAACCATGAATTGTAAAACTTGTTCCACTGGAATGGGCCACACCTCGGGCAACTGAAGTTGCACACAAAAATTTATAAATTGAACGAAAGCATGATGATACGCCTTACGCGTGCGGGGCGCCAAAGACATGCCGATCGCCCGGTTCACCTCTCCTTGCCAAATGTCCAAATCTCGGCCGGGAGTGGCGAGGGGAATTCCTCTGCGTCCGGAGCCAAGGCGCGGAACCGGAGGATCTGCAGGCGGGATAAAGCATCAGCAATATCATTATTAATGCCTGGAACATGTCTGGCCCTAAAAAGCACATTGAGGCGTAGGCTACGTAATACGAATTGGCGTACCAAAGCCATCACCCTGGGTGATTTAGATGTCTGAGCATTGACAATGTGCACTACCGCAGCATTGTCACACCAAAAGTGAATCACAGAGTCGGCCCACTCCTCGCCCCATAGCATCAAAGCTCCCAGGATTGGAAAAAACTCAAGGAATGTAAGATCGTGGAGGCGATACGTGCCCCGCCATGCTGGAGGCCATTGGCCATAAGCCCACCTCCCCTGGAAGTAAATCCCATATCCCAGGGAGCCGAGGCATCCGACTGTACTTGAAACCTAGGGGAAACTAAAAGGTCGGATCTCCAAAAGGAGACCCCGTTGAAGTCCCGCAGGAATGTGAGCCAAACCAAAAGGTCAGCCCGCATGCCCCTGGTCAGTCGGACCCTATGATGGTGCCTTGACAGGCCAGACATGGCGTCGCATAGGCGCCAAGCAAATGCCCTGCCAGGCGTAACCACCCTGCAGGCAAAGTTAAGATGGCCATGTAAAACCTGAAGCTCACGAAGTGACACTTTACGTTTGGCCAACAAGGCCAAAACCATCACGGAGATCCGGGTGACCTTATCGATGGGTAACCGGGATGCCTGTGCGACTGTGTCAATTTCAATACCCAGAAATGTGAGGGTAGTGGATGGGCCCTCGGTCTTTTCGGGCGCTAAAGGGACACCCAGTTCCTGCATTAGTGTCTGAAATGTGGTGAGGAGACGCGTGCACGTGTCCAAGCCCCGTTCACCCCCGAACAAAAAGTCATCGAGGTAATGGGCTACAGACCGAGACCCGGACCTGCGGACAAAGGCCCACTGAAGGAAAGTACTAAAACGTTCAAATGCTGAACAGGATATAGAGCAGCCAAAAGGCATGGCCTTATCTACATAAAACTTCCCTTGGAATCTAAAACCCAATAGCTCAAAGTCCTCTGGGTGCACTGGCAACAATCGGAATGCCGATTTAATGTCGCATTTTGCCAGGAGGGCACCAGGACCACAAGAGCGCACCATTCGCAGGGCTTGGTCAAAGGACGTATACCTGACCGAACAAAGGTCATCAGGAATAGCATCATTGACAGAATAACCCACCGGGTATGATAAATGGTGGATTAAACGAAATTCCCCCGGGGCCTTTTTGGGTACCAACCCCAGAGGGGAGACCTTCAGGTTGGGAAAGGGTGGTACAGAAAAGGGGCCCGCCACCCTCTTGGCCTTAGCAATACTCAGGGCAGCCACCTCTTCTCTACCCTTCAGGGACAGTAAATTGGGTGCATCTTGGGGTCCCCGCACTCCTTTGAATGGGATTCGGAAGCCCCACTGAAAACCCTCAAGGAGGTACCTCGCGTCCTCTCTCCTTGGATAAGTTGAGAGCCATCGCTCCAACATATACACGTTAACTGGGGAGGGGGCCTTTTGTCTGGCTAGCTCCATCAGCGGAAGCTCTGCCCGCTCCCTGTCCACCTCCACCTCTGCCCTGTGACCCACCGGCCCGCGGACACACGGCGGCGGCGTGGGGGCCAGCGCAAGAGGGACACTCATGTTTGTATCAGCACTGCCGCTTATTGCACACGCCGTTAGCCGAGAAGTTCCAACACAGCAAGCGGGCTGGAACCCCCTGCCCCGCCGGCTGGCGGGAAGCCTGCGTTGGAGCAGCTCGCTGAACGGCATGGCCACAATGGTACCTATCCCCAGGCGCCGGACGCATGGGGGTCATGTACAATAGCCACAATTTCTGACAGGGCTCATCCCATCTCATCTCCGGGTGCAAGGGCACCCTCATTCTAAATTCCTCATCGTAAGCCAACCACGATGGGCCAGGAAAATCCACCATTGCCCTGTAAATGTTGTCCAAATATTGGACCATAGGAATGGCCAGGTCAGGCTAGGCCCTAAGGTACACCGCCATATAAATAAGATATGCGGGCAACCAGTTGGCCCAGGTGCGTGGTGGCCTACGGCGGCGGGACAGCTCTTTGTCTCTGTCATCCTGTCCCTCTCTCTCCTCCTTATTGGGCTCACGGTTCAATAGGGAGAATATATCCACGTACTCACCCCGCCAAATCTTTTCCCTCGTGACCTGGGACAAATGATCACCA